>JAEOAD010002614.1:1890000-2495000 GCA_036365145.1 Orientallactaga sibirica | reverse complement strand
GTGCTCACCTGCGCTTATACCAGGAAGGCCCACGTAAGACAAACTCACTGAACAGCTTCCCAAGAACATAAAAGACCTTGGTTCATTTCACGTTACTATCTACCTCAAGTTCTCTTGGGAAATAGGTCAAACTCTAACCAAGGCTGACCTGGAATTGACCATGTAGTCTCAGGGTGGCCTTGAACTCTCGGCGATCCTCCTACCTCTGCCTCCCGAGTGCTGGGATTAAAGGTGTGCGCCACCACGCCTGGCTAAAATCCATTTTTTTTTTTGAAAAATAATGTCTTGTTACTGAGGGAAAGATATCCACCGTCCGTTTCCCATGACTGCTGCCGGGATAAGCAGGATCATAGAAATCTGTGTTTCAGTTTTCTACCCTCCTCCTTTGATTTCTAAATTGAACATGGTTAGCTTTCTCGGACTACGGGCTAATTGGAGGTAGCAAACACTTTCAAAAATTAAGGGAGGGGCTGGAGAGATGGCTTAGCTGTTAAGGCACCTGCCTGCTAAGCCTAAGAACGCTGGTTCCAATCTCCAGCGGTTCCAATCTCCAGGTCCCACGTTTAGCCAGATGAAAAGTGACGCAAGGGCGCAATGCCGCACTTGTCCACAAGGGGGCGCATGTGTCTGGAGTTCATTAGCAGCAGCTGAGAGACTGCTGGCGCGCCCATCTCTATCTGTCTTCCTCTCCCTCTCTCTCTGTGTCTCTCTCCAAAAAAAAAAAAAATTCTTAAATAAAGATGGGGTGTTACTTTAAAAATTAATGTGGAAAAATCTTTAAAAATAAAAAAGTCAGGGACATGGTAACTTTTCTTATATACAGGTGGTTGGGGGAACGACCTTGAATTTGTGTCAATGTTGAAACCAAGTTGTCCTCAACTACGAGCGATGTTACTTCCTGGGAAGCATTCAACAATATTTCAGGACATTTTTGTGGATAGAGATCGAAGATGGTTCTAAATGTTCTACGATGCACAGGCAAGCTCTTCACCACCCAGCACAGACGCTTCTGCTTTTGAGTGAGTTCCTGCTAAGGCTGAACGTCTTTGTCTTAGGGGATCTCTCCCTCATTTACTACAGAGTTGGAAGAAGTCATGTGCATAGTCCCTGACGTTTAGATGACTTGATTAAGAATGGGCTGAGAGGGTGGGTCTGGAGGGGTAGCTTAGCGGTTAAGGCATTTGCCTGCAAAGTTAAAGGACCCTGGTTCAGTTCCCCAAGACCCACATAAGCCAGCTGCACAAGGGGGTGTAGGCATTTGGAATTTGATTGCAGTGGCTGTGGGCCCTGGCATGCCTATTCTCTCTCTCTCTCTCTCTCTCTGCCTTTCTCTGTCTTTTGCAAATAAATATAAAATATATATGGATGTATATACATATATATATAAAAGAATGGGTTAGGGAGATGACTCAGTGGATAGAATGCTTACTTAGCATGCAGAAAGCATGAAATTTGATCCCTAGCAGCTGCATAAACAGATCGTGGTGGCACATGCCTGCAATGCCAGCACTGGGGACTTTGAGATAAGAAGATCAGAATTTTAAGGTCATCCTCAGCTACAAAACATGTTCTAGGCCAGTCTGTGCTGCATGAGATCACATAACAAAAACCAAAACAGATTTTTCTACATACTAGTAAATTTAGCTCTTTAATTTGTATATGTGTGTGTTATCCCCAACACATCTATGAATTCTTAGTGGCCATTTCAGAAAGAACCTGCTGGGCTAGTCTTGGGTTTAAATTACTTCCTTTTATTAATATGATATTAAATTTAAAAATAAATTAAGTCAATTTATAATACTTACAATAATGGGTCATAATGCAATCATATAACTACCCTCTGTTGGAAAGCTTCTGTGTAATTTAAAGAATGATATACTAATTAATAATTTAAGTAACTGTTCCAAAAAGATAGTCATATCTTGTCTCTCTGAAATTGTGGTCGCAAGCATCCTTTGTCTTTCTTCTTCTTCTTCTTCTTTTTTTTTTTTTGAGAGACACAGAGAGAGACAGAGAGAGAGAGAGAGAGGGAGACAGACAGAGATGGGCATGCCAGCAGTCTCTCAGCTGCTCTCCAGCCCTTTCTTCTTTTTTTAAAAAAATGTTTTATTTATTTGTTTGACAGAGAGAGAGAGAGAGGAAGAGGAAGAGGCAGATAGAGAGAAAGAAAGAATGGGCATGCCAGGACTTCTAACCACTGCAAACAAACTCCAGATATATGCACCCCCCCTTGTACATCTGGCTTATGTGGGTCCTGGGGAATCAAACCGGGGTCCTCAGGCTTCACAGGCAAATGCCTTAACCACTAAGTCATTTCCTCAGCCCTCTTTTTTGTCTTTCTTACAATGTGTTCTTATAATTGTGGCTTTGTAGAAGTGTAAGGACCTTAAGGATTTTAAGAACACATGAATCATAATGGTGTATGAGTTCAAAGCCACACCCCTTCATTTGCATATCATCAGCATATTCCCTTGGTCTTCTGTGGTTGCGAATCAGAAAATTTGAGCAATCCCAAATAGAGATCATCCGGCCTGCAGAGCCGGAGTGTTTACGTTCTGATTCAATATCAGAATGATGGTTATTATCATACTTTATACATAAGTTTTCACTAAATACTTCTTTTTTCCCTTTTTTTTATTATTGACAACTTCTATACTTACATACAAAAAGCATATATTTCCCTCCCCTCCCCCATTCCCCTTCAGAACTCCACTCTCCATCATATCCCCTCCCTCTCTCCATTAGTCTCTCTTTTAATTTGATGTCATCATCTTTTTCTTCTATTTTGAGGGTCTTGTGAAGGTATTGCTAGGCACTGTGAGGTCATGGATATCGAGGCCAATTTCTGTCTGGGCAGTTGCATTGTAAGGAGTCGTACCCTTCCTTTGGCTCTTCCATTCTATCCGCCCCACCAGCTCCTCCCCACCCATCCTGGGGTAGCCTTGGGGAAGTGGAGAATTATTCCAGGATGCCCCTGGGAGTCATTCCACAAGTGGAGCAAAACCTTCTCAAATTCCTTTGGCCATAATGGGGTCTCATGGTCTCAAGGCAGCCTGGGAAAGGGAGATTTTCTGCTTACCGAAGAAGAGCAGAAAATTGAGGATCCACCATATGCAGGCAGTAGTGCTTTCCCCTGAATTGGCCAAGGAAGCAAGATGAGCCCTTAAAATGCAGTTTTCTGTCCCCCCTATTCCTCCCCATCACACTGTACTATTTTTATTTTAAAAATCTTTTATTTTAATTTATTTATTTGAGAGCAACAGACAGACAGAGAAAGAGGCAGAGAGAGAGAGAGAGGCAGAGAATGGGCACGCCAGGGCCTCCAGCCACTGCAAACGAACTCCAGATGCATGCACCTCCTTATGCATCTGGCTTACGTGGGTCCTGGGGAATCGAGCCTTGAACTGGGGTCCTTAGGCCTCGCAGGCAAGTGCTTGACCACTAAGCCATCTCTCCAGCCCACACTGTACTCTTTTTTTTTTTTTTTTTTTTTTTTTTTTTTTTTTGCAAGGTAGGGTTTCACTCTGGTCCAGGCTGACCTGGAATTAACTATGTAGTCTCAGGGTGGCCTCGAACTGTCGGCGATCCTCCTACCTCTGCCTCCCGAGTGCTGGCATTAAAGGCGTTCGCCACCACGCCCGGCTCTGTACTCTTTTTAATGTATACCCAGATAGACAAATTCATGCTTCTGGCTTTTTTGTGAATAATAAGTACGGATACTCTGAACAGGCCACTTAACCTCTCTGGACCTCAATTTTCTCCACAGTGCATTTTGCAGAGGAACTCAAGAAGTGTCGACTGCATTGTCCCTAAAGTCACAGTCAGCAACAAAACCGTTTTTGCTTTTTAATTTTTATTTTTTATCGACAAGTTCTGTACTTACAGAAAATAAACCTTGATATTTCTCTCCCCTCTTCCCCATTGCCCTGCAGAACTCCACTCTCCATCATATCCCCTCCCTCTCTCTGTTAGTCTTTCTTTCATTTTGATGTCATCATCTTTTTCTCCTATAATGAGAGTCTTGTGAAGGTAAGCCATACAATTTTTTTATTATTTTTTAGTTTTTTTTTTAATTTTTGGAGAGAGAGACAGAGAGAGAGGGAGAGAAAGACAGATAGTGATGGGTGCGCCAGCAGTCTCTCAGCTGCTGCGAACGAAATCCAGATGTGTGCGCCCCCTTGTGGTCAAGTGCGGCATTGCACCCTTGCCTCACTTTGCATCTGGGTAAACGTGGGACCTGGAGATTGGAACCGCTGGAGATTGGAACCAGCATTCTTAGGCTTAGCAGGCAGGCGCCTTAGCCGCTAAGCAATCTCTCCAGCCCTAGCCATACAATTTTAATGTACATCTTGCCCTGTGTATGCTTCTGTCATTGCTAAGTAACGCCAGTGTTTGTATGTCTTTAAGGAAAACTCTCCCTGTTAACTTGGCATTATATTCATTTGATGTCACTGTAATGGCCTAGTTTTTAAGGAAGTTATGATGCCACAAGCAATAATAGTCATTTTCACATAAATGTTGCTATTGTGACCTTCCCCTGTGCTCAACAAGGTGAGAGCATTTTCTCAGTAATCAGAAGTGCTAATTTGTACGTGTTCTTTTCCACATTTTATTCGAGGAGTTAAGGCTTTGAGGGTTCCTCCTTAGTTTTGGAAGAAGTCACAGAGCGTGTAGAACAACTGCTACTTAATCTCTAACCAATCTGAACTCATTTGTGCTGTTTGCTCTACAATCCCTTGTGAACCCCTGGCTCACAGCGGCTGTGGATGTTCATTTGTGATTTACATAGGGGTTTGGGGTCAAGGTCCCAGGAAACCCAGCCGGATAAAGGGATTCACATACACGTTATCTCTTATGGCCATGGGTGCAGGAGGTGGGTGGATGGGATAATTCGGAGAAAAGGAGCGGGGAAGACTTGGTCTCAGAGCCGGGATAGTCCCTTCACAGGATCCCACAGGGAGCTGGAGGGTGTTAGCAGATCCACAGCTGGGGCTGTTGAAGCCAAGGGAATTGACATCTATACCCACTCCTCCTTGGTCCTTTCATCCCTCGTATGGTCTTCGAACTTTGGAGGGCATGATGGCATAGTCTGTGGTGTAATGACTGTCTTCAGCTAGTGAGTCCCAAGAGGAGGGGACAACCATCTGCCAGGGCTGAGGGCACTGAGCTAAAGAGTAAGCAGAGGTGGGCAGGGTGCCAGCACACCCTGTATCATGTGTATTCATAAGCATCTTCCCGAATACTTAGGCTTGCCCATATGTGTATGTTTTTCATGCAGACTGAACAGATTCCCGTCTCTGTTACCAAAGAGAAGTGGTTTTATGACTTTGAACAAAAATATTGTACTTTTTGAGGACGCTTGTTGGTTTTTAATAATTGTTTCTGTCCATTGCTGGATTTCTGCTTTCCTTGTAACCTCAAAAACTAAACCAAAGGGCTGGAGAGATGGCTTAGGGGTTAAGGCGCCTGCCTGCTAAGCCTAAGAATGCTGGTTCCAATCTCCAGGTCCCACGTTTAGCCAGATGCAAAGTGACGCATAATACGGCGCAATGCCACACTTGCCCTCAGAGCCGGGGCGTCCTTCACAGGATCCCACAGTCTGGAGTTCGCAGATCCACAGCAGCTGAGAGACTGCTGGTGCGCCCATTTCTGTCTGTCTGTCTTCCTCTCCCTCTGTCTGTCTCTCTCTGTGTCTCTCTCCAAAAATAAATAAAAAATAATTAAAAAAAAGAAAAAAAATTCTTTCAATGAACAGCATCTGTCTAACATAATAAAGGAAGTTAGAACCAGATTAAATCAGAAGCTAAGTTAAAACAACTGAGTGGAAAATAGAGAAATAAGGCCTGGCTCCAGGGTCCCCCATCCATACCCGTATTTCCTATAGGAACATCTTTTTTTCATAGCTTCCAGTTGATCCAACAGGAAAGGTTTAGTTTGCTGAAAAGAAAAACACCATGGGCTGGAGAGATGGCCTAGCTGTTAAGGCGCCTGTCTGCTAAGCCTAAGAACACTGGTTTCAATCTCCAGCAGTTCCAATCTCCAGGTCCCACGTTTAGCCAGATGCAAAGTGACACAAGGGCGCAATGCCACACTTGCCCACAAGGGGGCGCACGCGTCTGGAGTTCATTCGCAGCAGCTGAGAGACTACTGGCGCGCCCATCTCTATCTGTCTTCCTCTCCCTCTATCCCTGTGTCTCTCTGTGTGTCTCTCTCCAAAAAAAAAACTAAAACAGCCGGGCGTGGTGGCCCACGCCTTTAATCCCAGCACTTGGGAGGCAGAGGTAGGAGGATCGCTGAGAGTTCGAGGCCACCCTGAGACTACATAGTGAATTCCAGGTCAGCCTGGACCAGAGTGAGACCCTACCTTGCAAAAACCAAAAAAAAAAAAAAAAAAAAAACTAAACCAAAGATACATGAAGGTTTTTTTTTCTTCTTCCCTCGTGTCTCTCATTTAGTTTCATGAAATGAGGTCAGGAAATTTCTATAAGCCAATAGCAAACGCTGTCTGGCAATGACACTAGATAAATGGAGGGTGCGTCTCATTTGTCTAAAATACATTTCTACATCCATTTCAAAAATGGCCTTAGTGCCTGACCGAACTGTTAAGTGGCACCCGGGCCCAGAATTCTCTGCCCTCTGTTCATTGCTTTTCCTTTTATATTTATCCCCAAGTTGTGACACTGACAGGCACACTGACAGACCAAGAAGCCCCATTGTTTCCACCAGAAGTAGCTGACTTCTAATTTGTGTAAGAGATGATATGTCATGGAGGCTGAATACTTTCAGTTACCTCGGGGCTAAGGAATAAGGAAAAGCAATCAAAAATCTAAAATCTTGGGCTGGAGAGATGGCTTAGCAGCTAAGGCACCTGCCTGCTAAGCCTAAGAATGCTGGTTGCAATCTCCAGCGGTTCCAATCTCCAGGTCCCACGTTTAGCCAGATGCAAAGTGACGCAAGGGCGCAATGCCGCACTTGACCACAAGGGGGCGCATGCATCTGGATTTCATTCACAGCAGCTGAGAGACTGCTGGCGCACCCATCTCTATCTGTCTTCCTCTCCCTCTCCCTCTCTATCTCTCTCTGTCTCTCTCTCTAAAAATAAAAGAAAAATAATAAAAAAATTTTTTAAAAATCTAAAATCTAAAATATATGTATATGAGTCCTGTTTGTCTGGAGTCCATGGACGGGAACTCCTGATTTGGCGTCTGCCACGTGTGAGTCTTGTATCCTTCGGGATTGATGAATGACCGTGGTAGAGCTGGATTGAGTGGCTGTGGGTACAGCTGCCCTCTGCACTGCCCTTATTAGCGTGTCTGTCAAGCACGTGTTCTGCTGTGTTTCTCTGTTATTTCTGTATTAGATAATAGTGTTCAATGCGTTTAGCTCAATTCTCACTGCCCGAGGGGTCTCTATCCTTTTTCACATGTACTCCATGATAGTTCACGGAAAACACATCTAAGTGCCAGCATGGTGGTATGAAAATGAAATTGTATGTGAGCACAAGAAAAGGAATCATACGTGTAAGTGTGTGTATAACGTAGGGTTTTCAAGATGTTTTCTCATTTTGAGTATGTATATTCATATAGGTATGAATATGATAAATAGGAAAATAAATATTAGATTGTGTGGTGGTGTGATTCAGGTGTCCCTCTTAAACTTATGTGTTCTGAATCTTTGGTCCACAGCTGATTGCAATTTGGGAACTGAAACGTCCTGGAGGCAGTGTATTGTTGGGGGCGGGTTTATGGGTGTTATAGCCAGTGTCCCCTTGCCAGTGTTTGGCACACTCTCCTGTTGCTGTTGTCCGCCTGATGTTGGCCAGGAGGCATGTCCACCCTCTGCTCATGCCATCGTGTTGCTTTCCCTCAAGTCTATAAGCCAAAATAAACCCCCTTTTCCCCCACAAGCTGCTTTTGGTTGGGTGTTATCACAATGCCAGCCTGACTGTAACAGAAATTAAATAGGTGATATGAGCTAGCTTCATAGGCATTGGGTAGACATAGATCTATTAGACAGATGACAGAGATGATAGATATATAGGTAGGTGTGCAGATCGATAGATATATGATATTTAGATAGTTAATATAGAGCGATAGATGGATAGGAAATGCTGTGCTCCATGGCGTTCAGAAAAGTGTCCTTAGAGTTTAGTACAAGATGGAAGACTGAATATTCGTGTGTTTTTTAGTTCAATTACATCATTTGGGGGCAGAAAAATAATGAGCTCATAACCCTACAAGAGCAAATGAAATTAGATTAAAAAAATAAAATAGGGCTGGAGAGATGGCTTAGGGGTTAAGGCGCCTGCCTGCTAAACCTAAGAACGCTGGTTCCAATGTCCAGCGGTTGCAATCTCCAGGTCCCACGTTTAGCCAGATGCAAAGTGACGCAAGGGTACAATGCTGCACTTGACCACAAGGGGGCACATGCATCTGGATTTCGTTCACAGCAGCTGAGACACTGCTGGCGCACCCATCTCTATCTGTCTCCCTCTACCTCTCTGTCTTTCTCTGTGTCTCTCTCCATAAAAAATAAGAAAAATAAGAAAAATAATAAAATAGAACCTCAGCATCTACCAAGCAGATCATTGGTATTTGAAAGACGAACCAGCCAAGATGTTGGCAGAGGTTGTGAGGTAGAGCTGGCACTGACATCTCAGAGGCCTTTAAGCACGTGCATCAGTGTCCCTCTGAAGAAGTGTGCTAAGTTTTGTCACATAAGTCATTCTGGAAAATGTGCTACACTAAAACAGTGCAGAATGAACAAGAGACATGACTGTGTTTCTGAAGAGATCAACTCCAAGCATGTCCTCTGCGGAAAACTCTGACCAACCCTGACGTAGAAAACAGGGGACTCAGAAGCTCTTATCCACAGACAGCACATTGCAAACTGCACCCCCCAACAGATGCCTGAAACTATGAATAGGGCTGGACCGTACACATTCTAGATTCTTCTATGTGCACATGCACATAGGAGGTTCAATTCATCAGTTAAGTAAGTTAGAGATTAGCAAAACCACCAGCAAATTTACAAGGGCGTATGTGATAATGAAAGGATTGTGAGTTCTGATAAGGTTTCCAGGGTCTTCAAAAGCCAAAGGTGACACGCTCTGTCTGATAAAGACAGCTACAGGTGGTTAGCATACACCACGGGGGTGGGGAAAGGGATGATTTATGCCCTGGGGTCATTGATCCAAGAGGTCCCCAAGACCCCTCAAAACCATGCAGGCTGTCACTGCTGCTCTGGGGTACTCCTGGGAACTAAATGGTGTGGCCATGTTGCTGAAGACAGCACACACATTGATTGAGCCGGTATCTCTTTAATTATTTTCTGCTGTAAGAGTCGCTGGCCCAGGTGATTCTGGTGCTCCTGTCTCCACTTCCCATTTTCCCACAGGCAAGCTGATTTTACAGGCACTGTCTTAATTGGCTTTTTAAAAATTTTTTAAAATTATTTTTATTTATTTTTTGGAAAGAGACACAGAGAGAGACAGAGAGAGGGAGAGGGAGACAGATAGAGATGGGCGTGCCAGCAGCCTCTCAGCTGCTGCGAACGAAATCCAGACGCGTGTGCCCCCTTGTGGTCAAGTGCAGCATTGCGCCCTTGCGTCACTTTGCATCTGGCTAAACGTGGGACCTGGAGATTGGAACCGCTGGAGATTGGAACCAGCGTTCTTAGGCTTAGGAGGCAGGCGCCTTAACCACTAAGCCATCTCTCCAGCCTGATGGTGGTGTATTTTAAGTCGATTTTAGTGTTGTGTTCTCTGCAGCTTCTGGGTGTGTTGGCAGCGTTTGGTGGTTTAGCAATAGGCTCTTACCTTTTACTCTAGGCAGGAGCCTGTCTTGTTTTGGAGACTCTGAGCATCAGGTCAATGTGAATTGTAACCAGTCTGGTCCTGGGAATTACAATCCAGAGCCAAATAAATGTTTTAGGGTCTGGCTTCCTGCTACCTTCTCCAGGACCTTTGTTAGCAGACAATTTCCCCCATCCCTGCCATACTCCTATTTGAGGGTTCAATCTTTTAATCTGTTGTGTAGGAAGAAGGTTTCTATCGTAGCAATTCATTTTGGATTCAGATTTTTTAAATACTTTCTGTATTTGCAAGGGGCCTCTAGCCGCCGCAAACAAACTCCAGACGCGTGTGCCACCTTGTGCATTTGGCTTACGTGGGTCCTGGGGAATCAAACCTGGGTCCTCACGCTTCGCAGGCAAGCTCCTTAACTGCTAGACCATCTCTCCCCCCCACCCCCACCCTGGATTTAGTTTTGTGTGTGTCTTCCTCCGCACCCTCCCATCCTCCTCCCTCCAGACCCTTTCCTTCCATCCCTGTTATCTGTCCTTGGGTTGACCATCAGGTATGCAAGGAAGTCAAGCTGGTCCAGGTTAGGAACTGTGCATGGGGGAGAAGGTGCAGCCTTTGTCTTTCTGTGCTTGTGTGAGTTCTCTTACTATGCTTTTTGCAAGAACACTGAAGTTGGTGACAGTGGCTCTGTGGGGGATGAACCCTTGTGTGGGCTGTGAAAATAGACACCCGGCCTTTGCAGGGCAGCAGGGTGGCTGGGATCCGGGGTCTTCTTCTCTATGGATGTGTAAGAGTTTGGACGAACAACAAGTCAGGCGTAAGCTGGGCGTGGTGGCACAAGCCTTAATTCCCAGCACGCGGGAAGCAGAGGTAGGAGGATCGCCACGAGAGTTCGAGGCCACCCTGAAACTACATAGTGAATTCCAGGTCAGCCTGGGCTAGCATGAGACCCTACCTCGAAAAACCAAAAAAAGTCAGGTGGGAAGCCTGGCCTTCGGAGAGGTCAGGCAGGCACATGGGGGCATATGGATCTCCTGAGCCCTTTGCGCCCATGTCTAAGCAGTTAGGACTCGGCCCAGTGCTGTAGCTTCTTCTGTGGTTTTCACGGCTGTTGGTGGAGGATCTGACTCCACGTTGACGCAGGTTCCCGACACTGATCCTCCAGGCTGGCTTCCTCTCGGTCTTGAACCCTGTGCATCTGCACATGACCTGAGAAGCCGCTGTGCGTGAGGACCCCTCTCTCTGCATTCCTATATTGCAGATGTGTGGCCAGAAGCCCAACAGCTATCTGGCTTTATGTCCGAGGCGAAGAGACGAGGTTTGGAAAACATCCATGGCAATACACACACACACACACACACACACTCAGAGAGAGAAAGAGAGAGAGGTGATGCTGTGCTCCTCAATTCATTTGGATGTCTCTCCCCTCCCTTCAATTATGGGATCAATCAAACCCAGTGTAATTTTAACTCCCTTAAACCACAGTAGGTGGAAGGTCAGCATGCGATGTGATGACCAGAGAGTATTAAAGAGACTTTAATGGGAACCTTGTATATAAAGGAAGAAATTATTATTTCTTTGCTCTGTGTTTTTAACACCCAACGCTAAAATTTTTTTTGGGGGGGTGGGTTTGAAGCAGGGTCTCGCTCTAGCTCAGGCTGACCTGGAATTCACTCTGTAGTCTCAGGGTGGCCTCGAACTCACAGTGATCCTCCTACCTCTGCCTCCCGAGTGCTGGGATTACAGGCGTGCGTCCACCATGCCCCTGATTTTTTTTTTAAACTTATATATTTACTGAGTTTTCTAACAAAATTTACCTAAAATCCTCTCGACTCATAACCTGAATTCCATTATCAACTGAGGCTGTTTTTTTTTTTACTTCAAAAACTATATATAAGGGCTGGAGAAATGGCTTAGCAGTTAAGGCGTTTGCCTGAGAAGCCAAAGGATCCCGGTTCGATTCTCCAGGACCCATGTAAACCAGATGCACGAGGGGCACATGCATCTGGAGTTCATTTGCAGTGGCTGGAGGTCCTGGCGTGCCCATTCTCTCTTGTCTGCCTCTCTTCTATCTATCTCTCTCTCTGCTTGCAACTAAATAAATAAAAATTTTAAAAAAAACTATATATAAGCTAAACTGTGCATGTTATAGACCAGCCAGTGGTTTAAATAACTCTCAATTTTTTTAAAGTATATATATATATATATATATATATATATATATATATATATATATATATATTTGATAAAGAGAGAAAGAAACAAAGAGAGAGAATGGGCATGTCAGAGCCTCCAGCCATTGCAAATGATCTCCAGATGCATGCGCCCCCTTGTGCATTTGGCTTACGTGGGTCCTGGAGAATCGAACAAGGATCCTTTGGCTTTGCAGGCAAATGCCTTAACCGCTAAGCCATCTCTCCAGCCCAACTCTCAGTTTTAAAAGGGAGAAAATGGTACAAAGAGACAGACATGAAAAATTATATCAGTTCATCCTATGATAAAGTAAGATCTATAACCACATAGGATTTAACAACATTAATTATATATATTACTGCTGCTAAAACGAGAACTTGCCGATTATCCACACAGTAAGGATAAAAGCTGGAATGGTGACAACTATGTGTTTAAAAGTTCAAGTGTGTGTTTATTCAATAACTTTGTCTTGCCGCTTACGATGAGAGAAAATTTAGTTTTCATATATCCCTTCAGGCAAAGTTGGAATGAGTGCGTTATTAAAACTTTTAGCAGTAAGAGGCAGTTAGTGAAGATATTTTTCCATGAAGGAGGCAATTACCTGGAGTTCTTTGAGTCTTTCAAGTATTTCAGAAATTAGACATTATGAGGTAAATCATATTGACAAATGGAGAGCAAATACTGCATTCTGCTAAGAGTGAAAGAGCCAGAGCTCTCTAGAAACGTCTGTCGTTGTTGACAAGATAAGATTTATGAGCCTGAAAAATTAGTAGTGGTAGAGGCTGTGCTGTCAAGGGACACACTGTGATGAATTACCAGTGTGTGATCTAAAATGATGCTACATGGCCTCAGGTGCCCGGGAAGGGAAGGGCAGCTTAGAGCAGGGTGTATTTTAGTTACTTTCTGCTGCTCAAGCATTATGGGTCTTTGAGACCTGATATTTATTTGCTGAGCAGTATATAGAATTTTGACCAGGGTCACCGATGACTTTTGAGCATTGCTAAACGCAGGCTGGGACTGTGAGGAAGCTGGCCCGTGCTGCTGGACATGGCCGGGGACCTTGGGCTGTGGGGGTTGCAGCTGGCCTTATCGTCGGGAACCCACCCTGGCCATGGTGACTGGCCCTCCCTGCCCTCTGGCAAGGTTGTAGTGTGCCCTGTCATCGCCCAGAGTGGGCAGAACTGGGGAGGCCCTCCGCCCTTTGATTCCAAAAAGCATCTGACCATTCCATAGTCAGGCTTTACCCCCCCCCAGTTCCTGACCTTGTGCTAGCTGCCCAAGAGACGCTTATGTGGCTGAAGTCACGTAGCTTTTCCCGCCACTATCTCCCATGCACTTCTGCCTTTCAACCAATTAGATAGCAACCCATGAACTATGTATCCAATCGCCATATAGTCTGTATGTGCCATCTCAACCTTTCTCAAGTGTTTATAAACCCACTCCCCTGTTGAATAAATGAGAACGTGGTATCCATCAGACTGCCTCCCAGGTGTTCATTGCCCGTTGCACTCACCTGCTGCTCCAGGACCCTGCTTCCCCCCAACTCCTCCTGCACCCAGGATGTCGGTGGCAAAGGACCCCTGGGAACAGTGAGGACCCACAGACCACAGCCACTAGTGCCCACACACATACTTGTATGGTAACCAGAGATTTCTCTCTCCAATGTTCCTGGGCATGAAATTGCTCCTTGCTGAGAACCTCTGATTTGCACCAACCCCAATTATTTTTTCTTTTCAGTGACCCATGCAACTAAAATGTCTGATTACTAGGGAATTGAGAATATATTCTCTCTCTCTCTCTCTCTTTTTTTTTTTTTTTTTTTTTTTTTTGGTGTGTGGGTTTTTGAGGTAGAGTCTCACTCTGGTCCAAGCTGACCTGGAATGCACTATGTAGTCTCAGGGTGGCCTCAAACTCTTGGCCATCCTCCTACCTCTGCCTCCTGAGTGCTGGGATTAAAGGCGTGCGCCACCATGCCCAGCTCGAAAGCATATACTGTTTTCTTTGCCAAATTTTATTCAGTAAAGAACAATTAAAATTCCAAGTTAGGGGGCTGGAGAGATGGCTTAGGGGTTAAGGTGCCTGCCTCCTAAGTCTAAGAACACTGGTTCCAATCTCCAGCGGTTCCAATCTCCAGGTCCCACGTTTAGCCAGATGCAAAGTGACGCAAGGGCGCAATGCTGCACTTGACCACAAGGGGGCGCCGCATGTCTGGATTTCGTTTGCAGCAGCTGAGAGACTTCTGGCGCCCCCACCTCTATCTGTCTTCCTCTCCCTCTCTCTCTGTCTGTCTCCAAATAAATAAATAAATAAATAAAGTAAGAGTCAAAAATGGCCTTTGGGGACTGGAGAGATGCCTTAGCAGTTAAGGCACTTGCCTGCGAAGCCTAAGGACCCATGTTTGACTCTCCAGAACCCACATAAGCCAGACACAAGGTCACACATGCCCACTAGGTGGTGCAAGCGTCTTGAGTTTGATTGCAGTGGCTGAGGCCCTGGTGCATGAATTCTCTCTCTCTCTCTGTCTAAAATTTTTTTTAATAAAGGCCTTTGTCTTTACAGAATGGATTTGTGCATTTCGGGGCAGACTTTCATCATGGGACAGGAGTCTCATGTGCTTGCACAAGTCTCAGAGCTTAATCGTTTTATCGTTTGACATTGCTCAGTGATTACTGCTGCCACGTTTGTGGTATGGTTCTCATGAGCAGACAAAGAAGAGGACCCGCCCCCCCCTCAGAACATGATGGGGAGGGGGCATCGCTTTAAGGGATGTCTTTGCCCATGATCTTCATGAGCTTTGGGGAAGACCTCAAAGCATACGGGGACGTGAAGACACGGCAGCAATTCTGCCAAAGGTTATTTGTATACCTGGGGAGACAGAGGAAGACCTGGGGGCAGGCATGAGAGTCTGGAGAATATAAGCCACCAATAAATGTTAAGCGTGCTAGTTTGAATGGATCGTCCCCTCCCCCCCCCACACACCATATATTCAGGATTTGGTTAAAGTTCATCATTTAAATCTGCAGCCTGGCTGGACAAGGTGTCTGGCTGGATCTTAGGATCCAGCTCTAAGATGTTTGGAATTCCAGTCTAATGCAAAGTGCCTGGGCTTTGTGTGGAATTCCTTCAGTGTGGTGTGTGTTGTGGTTTTTCTCTCTCTGCTTAGTCCTATGAAAACAGGTCAACTTCTTATGGCATATGGAACTTTCCCTTGATCTGTAAACTTCAAATAAATATCCCTTCCTCCATAACCGTGCCTGATTTGGAAGTTTATCCCAGCGACCTGAGGCTGTCTACTACAGTAAGGAAAAAAATAAAAAAATTCTGTATGCTATAAATTGAAAAGATCAGCTTGTGTTGATTTGTAATTGATTTGGGACTGTTGAAATCCAGGGTGGGAGTCGATGTCCATAAAGATGGAGGAGACCCCCAATATTTGGGTCCTTGTCTAATGTATCAAAGGATTGAAAATGGGGGCTGAAAAAGATGTGTCAATGATGGATTGTGAGATTTAGTTTAGAGAGAGGATCCAGGAAGACACACAAGGAAAGCCCCAGAAGTGGTCTGAGGGGAGAAGAAAATCTCTGGTTCCCATCTCCGGGGAGAAAGCCTCTGGGGAGGAGATTTACACATGGGAAGCAGAACAGGAAAGCATCCAGACACAAAGACATCCTGCCCTTTCCCAGCTAGGAACGGGGAGGGCAGACCTGGGGCATTCCCTGCACGTTGGCAATGAGCTTTCTCACGGGGCACACAGAGCCAACAAGAGGCATAGGGATGGGGTGGGGGAGACTTGCACACGTGTACCCATTTATATGGATGAGCCTCATCCTTAGCATCTTCATAGACAGGTGTGTAAGGGTGACACCTGATTGGTGGGTGGGCTCAAGGGGCCGACTCAGGTAGGACAGGCCCACAGGTGTGCCAAGCTGAGGAAGATTCAGGAAGCACTACAGAAAGAAAAAGCTACTTTTTGATCTTTTTTTTTTTTTTTTGGTTTTTCGAAGTAGGGTTTCACTCTATTCCAGGCTGACCTGTATTCTCAGGGTGGCCTCGAACAAACAGCGATCCTCCCACCTCTGCCTCCCTAGTGCTGGAATTAAAGGTGTACGCCAACACGCCCGGCTCTCCTAAGATCTTGAAAATGTGTCTTTGTCAGGCAAAAGGGAGCCACCTCCCCATGACACTTCCTTTTTTATTTGTTTTTTGAGGTAGGGTCTCACTCTAACCCAGGCTGACCTGGAATTCACTCTGGAGTCTCAGGGTGGCCTCGAACTCATGGCGATCCTCCTACCTCTGCCTCCTGAGTGAGTGCTGGGATTAAAGGTGTGCGCCCCCACGTCCACCTTGGCACTCTTTTGGTATTCCACTCAGGATGGATTTGCAGTACCTTATCTTAATAGCTGTAAAGTGGGAAAACCCTTGGCCTTATTGGAAACATTATGCAAACATTATGTCAAGCTCTATAAGCTAATACGTCCTGCCTCAATTTCTCTGTCCACACCTGTGTGTGCTTTTTTTTTTTAAACTTTTTATTTTTTATTATTTTTTTGGAGAGACACAGAGAGAGACAGAGAGAGAGGGAGAGGAAGACAGATAGAGATGGGTGCACCAGCAGCCTCTCAGCTGCTGTGAACGAAATCCAGATGCATGCGCCCCCTTGTGGTCAAGTGCGGCATTGCGCCCTTGCGTCACTTTGCATCTGCCTAAACGTGGGACCTGGAGATTGGAACCACTGGAGATTGGAACCAGCGTTCTTAGGCTTAGCAGGCAGGTGCCTTAACCCCTGAGCCATCTCTCCAGCCCCTGTGTGTGCTTTTGATAGTATCCCATCAGTTTCCTGTGGTAGGGGCCTGCTTGTGTGGTTGAAACCCTTGCCCAGCACTTCCCCCTTGTGCTATTGAGATCTGACATCCATTCTAGAAACCTCTGCAGGTAACAGTGCCCATCCCTGGCAGAGATTTGCAAACAGATCCAGCAGGCGTCTGGAAACAGCTGTCCAGGGAACATGCCAGGTGCTATTTCAGTTTGGCAAGTTGCAGAACGAAGCCCGGGTGTTCTGAGTCTCGTGACTTTGGGCTTTGGCGAGTGGGCAAGGGTTTTAGTTGAATGAAGAGTTTAATATGCCCGCTAGCATTTTGAGAGACTGGATGCCCCTACTCACAGCATGCTTTGGTGAGGAGAGATCTCCTCACTTCTGGCCTTTCAAGTTAACTCACAGAGGATGCTGTCCACAGCCCAGGGAGAGCAGTTTAAGGTCCCTGCTTAAAAAGGGAGGGAGAGGGCTGGAGAGATGGCTTAGCGGTTAAGCTGCCTGACTGCTAAGCCTAAGAACGCTGGTTCCAATCTCCAGGTCCCACGTTTAGCCAGATGCAAAGTGACGCAAGGGCGCAATGCCGCACTTGACCACAAGGGGGCGCAGGCGTCTGGAGTTCATTCGCAGCAGCTGAGAGGCTGCTGGCACACCCATCTCTATCTGTCTCCCTCTCCCTCTCTCTCTGTCTCTCTCTCCTAAAAAAATAAAGTGAGGGAGGGCCAGCATTGAGAGCAAATGGTAGGTGCCTTGCGGAATGCTACGCTGTGGGCTTAAGTTGCTTCCTCAAATACAATTTCATGGGTAGAAATTTTTCTTCTTCTTCTTTTTTTTTTTTTTTTTTTTTTGATTTTCCAACAAGAAGTATTTGGAAGGGAAAATAGACTGTGTGGAATCATGCCTAAATGCTTCTAATTACCAGGAGGGGATTTGAATAGTGTTGAAGGCATAAGGAATTTAGCACCCCACTACAGATGTTTCTTCATCCTTCCTCTTTTTGGTGTTATTATTAGAACAGAAGGATGTCCTGCTGGGCACTCTGCCTCACACTGGCGGCCAAGGGGGTGCCTTTTCCTGTGCCATGGCCCTGGTTGCTGAGGCAGAGGCCAGGCTGTGAGAAAGATTGCTCACTCCTCCACTACGATAATCAAACAGTGATTAAAGCAATATGTGGAGTGTTGGCACACGGAGAGCCATTTATTAAAGTGTATCCTTCCTCTATGGCCAGGGTTGTCCCAGATGAAAACAGGAAAGTTCAAAAAGGAGCGCCCCCTCCCCTTATTTTCCATAAATGCACCCACGTCTGCACCAGCCCATGACTAGAGAGAGAGTCTTTTTTGCAGCTGTGATCATCTCAAAAGTTTATCCCAGGGACTGGAGGGATGGCTTAGCAGTTAAGGCATTTGCCTGCAAAGCCAAAGGATCCTGGTTCGACTCTCCAGGACCCATGTCAGCCAGATGCACAAGGGGGCACATGCATCTGGAGTTCATTTGCAGTGGCTGGAGGCCCTGGAGCACCCATTCTCTCTCTCTCTCTCTCTCTCTCTTCCTCTTTCTCTCTCTCAAATAAATAAATAAAATATTTTTTAAAAAAAGTTTATCCCAACAAAGAGGTTGTGAATTTGAAAATAAAGAGAAAGGAATTCACTCACTAGTGATTGTTCAAAATAATTGCTAAATAGGGTAAGCTTTGGATCAGGCTGAGCCAGGATAAGAGAAGGAATGGAAGTAATTACATTCTCATCTTTCCCCTTCCTCTGGCTCACTGTTAACCCCCAGTGATGGCTTTCTCAACATAATTTATTCAGGTTGTGTTTACTTTGATAATCTTCAGGCAAGCAAGAGTTGGATTTGAGTGTATGTTATGAAATGTCCTGCTTTCCTCTTAACACAGTTGTTAGCTCCTTTTGGAAATCTGTATTAGCTGCTGTTTTAGAGTTGACTGAGAATTATGGCTGTGCTAGATTGTCATTGTGATGTGTTTTATTTGAAATTCAAGCAGGAGACTAAATTTGGAAGAGACAAAAATCATTACATATGTATTATATACAAACGTGGGTTTTTTCCTGTTTTTTTAATTTATATTATTCTGATTTTACATTCATAGTATTGGTTCCATTGTCCTCCTCCCTGTCCTCCCTCTTTCAAAGGGACCCTCATCAATGGGGAATGTGGGTCGTGCATTGTGAGGTTACTCAAGAGTTCTGGGGGGTAGGCCCCAGTCTCTGTGCATAATCCCCCAACTTGTGACTCTAACAATCTTTCCGCCCCCTCTTCCGCGAGTTTCCCTGAGCCACATTGGGGTCATTTTAGTTCTGCTTCAGTGATGAGGTCTTGGGAGCCTCTGTGTCTCTGGATATCTGGCTTAGTAGGAGTTGGATGTTCTCTGTGTTTATCTCCTTCAGCCTTTTTCTGGTGTTGTGATCGCCATG
The DNA here is from genome assembly GCA_036365145.1 of Orientallactaga sibirica. Lineage (NCBI taxonomy): Eukaryota > Metazoa > Chordata > Mammalia > Rodentia > Dipodidae > Orientallactaga > Orientallactaga sibirica. The sequence continues at coordinate 2,475,763 of JAEOAD010002614.1, read as the reverse complement.
AACGCTGTATTCTTGCCCTTCCCCTGTGTTGTTCTATGGTTTCAGCTGGTGAGGTGTGGTTAGCTGATCCTCCCTTCAGGTTCCTTGTCCACCTGGAAAAAGATAAGCAAATTCTCCAATGGAGAGAAAAGTTAGTACTAGGTAGAAGGGATGACCATCTATGTTTTGGAGGGAATTTTATATGTGTTGGCTGTCTTCTAGCCCACATTTGGTGGTATCTTGATCTTGGAGACTGAGCTTATTTTTTTGTACCTGGTTTTGACTTATTTCCCAGTTCCAGCAATGAGTTCCATTCCACTGAGTGGATCTGTTAGCCAAATCAAGAGCAGTTGGTTACCCACCATGGCTGTGTGCCACTACTGCACTTGTATGAGCATTACGTCAAGTTGTTTCCTGCTGGGTATCTTAGACTGCAAGTCAAACATGTGTTTTTGAAATCACAGACTGTATGCACTGAGATCTAGTGGTTGAGTTCATGTACCCTAAATCCTGAGCTGTGCACTGTAATCTGATTATGAGGTAAGGTTTGATTACTCTTAGAAATTACTAAGGGAAGCTGGGCGGGGTGGTGCCTGCCTTAATCCCAGCACTTGTGAGGCAGAAGTTGGAAGATCACCGTGGGTTCGAGTCCACCCTGAGACTACATAGTGAATTTCAGGACAGCCTGGGCTACAGTGAGACCCTACCTCAAAAACACCAAAAAAAAAAAATAAATAAATAAATAAATAAATAAATAAACTACTAAGAGAGGCCTGAAAACTAACTTAGTAATCATCAGAGGTTGAAAAGGATATATGCATGGATTTGTATATATTCAGATGAAACTCACTAACTGGCCTGTGTTGAGGGATTTGACCAGAATAAGTATGTAGGTTCCAGCTAGCAAGGTTATCTGGTGCCCAGCTAAGGAGTGTGGTATGTAGAATTCAAATGTCCTGGGATTCTGCCTCCCAGTGGGTAGAGCTATACCCCCCACACCTTTGAGTATAAGCAGGATCAGAGTCTCCTGGGTAGCTTTGTTCTAACCGTGTAAGTCTTAAAAGGTGTCGTAGGGCTGGAGAGATGGCTTAGCGGTTAAGGCACCTGCCTGCTAAGCCTAAGAACCCGGTTCCAATCTCCAAGTCCCACGTTTAGCCAGATGCAAAGTGATGCAAGGGCGCAATGCCACACTTGACCACAAGGGGGCGCATGCGTCTGGATTTCGTTCACAGCAGCTGAGAGGCTGCTGGAGCACCCATCTCTATCTGTCTTCCTCTCCCTCTTTCTCTGTCTGTCTCTCTCTCTGTCTCTCTCCAAAAATAAAATAGAAAAAAAGAGTCTGGAGTTCCATTGCAGTGGCTGAGGCTTTGGCATGCCAGTTCTCTCTCCTTCTGTCTCTCTCTCTCAAATTGAAATTAAAATTAGTACTCAGCCATTGACCTGGAGGAGATAAACATGGCTCTTGCATGGAGGAACATGCGATAGGACCAGTCTCCTAACAGCAGAAAGTCTTAGCCCTACAACACAAAGATCTTCACTTTTCTGATAACCAGCAAATTTGGTGTACCTCTAAAGAAGTTCCAGTGAGATCCTTACCAGGATCCAGTGAAGCCTTGTGTGGGCTCCTGATCTTGAAAGTCTAACGTTGAACTGGAGAGATGGCTTAGCGCTTAAGCCACCTGGCTGCTAAGCCTAAGAACGCCGGTTACAATCTCCAGGTTCCACGTTTAGCCAGATGCAAAGTGACGCAAGGGCGCAATGCTGCACTTGACCACAAGGGGGCGCACACGTCTGGATTTCGTTCACAGCAACTGAGAGGCTGCTGGCGCGCCCATCTCTATCTGTCTTCCTCTCCCTCTCTCTCTCTCTGTGTCTCTCTCCAAATAAATAAATAAATAAATAAATAAATAAATAAAACTCAGGGCCAGCTCCAGGAGCCTGACCACAGCCTGTCCATTCACGTAGCTGACTTCTCTCTGTGCAGATATTATAAAAGAGGTTTTTTGTTCACTCTATTAAAATTAGTTCTCTAACTCAGAGCAAACCCTCATTTATTTATTTATTTATTTATTTATTTATTTTTGGCCTGTGGAAACTTACAAAATTTTAGTGCCACATGTACAGAAGTAAAGCATACATAGATAATTCTTTTTTTTTAAATATATTTTATTTATTTATTTATTTGAGAGAAAGAGGGAGGGAGAGACAGAGAGAGAGAGAATGGGTGTGTCAGGGCCTTTAACCACTGCAAGTGAACTCTAGATGCATCCACCACCTTGTGCATCTAGCTTACGTGGGTCCTGGGGAATTGAACCTGGGTCTCTTGGCTTTGCAGGCAAATGCCTTTTATCGCTAAGCCATCTCTCCAGCCCCACAGATAATTCTTATAGAAACTTTTAAGATCAGTATGAGACAGATATCTCCTCCATCTCATATTTCTGCCTCTCCTGTTACCATTACACTGACAGTTGTTCTGCTCTAAAGATTAGGGGATCCTCGAAAATATTATTTCATTTGAAATCTATATCAGCATTTCTTTTTTTTTTTTTTTTTTTTTTTTTTTTTTTTTGGTTTTGCGAGGTAGGGTTTCACTCTTGTCCAGGCTGACCTGGAATTAACTATGTAGTCTCAGGGTGGCCTTGAACTCTCGGTGATCCTCCTACCTCTGAGATTAAAGGCATGCGCCACCACGCCCGGCTTATATCAACATTTCTGGGATAATTAATGTGTTTGTTATTTTGCCCATATTTTCCGATGATTAAGAAATCTGAGGTTGGAGAATTTGCCAAGGTTAAATACCTAATAAAAAAAAAAGCCAGAACACAAACCCTATAATCTCCAGCTCATTCTGAATCCACAGCTACCTCAGACCTTCTCACCGAGTCAGTTGCTGTTTTAATACTATTTATTTATTTATCATTTATTTATTTAGTTGAGAGAGAAAGAGGCAGACACAGAGAGAGAATATGGGAGCACCAGGGACTCCAGCCACTGCAGACGAATTTGCGCCACTTTGTGCATCTGGCTTACGTGGGTCCTGGGGAACTGAACATGGGTCCTTTGGTTTTGTAGGCAATGCCTTAACCACTAGACCATCTCTCCAGCCCAACTTAGACAAAGAACTTTTTTTCCCTCCTCAGTATTCCCTAAAAAATACACTGTAACATGTGTTCACATTGCACTAGAAATTAGATGTATTCAAGGGAGAATTTTAATGATACAGGAGAATATGGGTGGGGTCTGTGCAAATGCCATGTCATTTCATACAATTTTATGGAAAGGGATTGAACATCCAATGATTTCAGTATCCAAGAGACCCTGGAACCAGTCCCCTGAGAGAGACACTGCGTGCGGAGACTGTATTGAAATCTTCTCCTGTGTTTCCTGGCTGATAATCATTTCTTCCCCAGTGGCACTAAGGGTATCTGAATGGCCAGAGCAGGCTGATGGCACTAAAGTTGTCTCTGAGGGACCAGGGTAGGCTGTCCTCAGTATTTCCTTGTATGTGAGGACTTTTATTACCTGTGATAACAAATTATAGAGGCACAAGGTCTCCATTCATAGGACTTTTCAGCACAGTCCCTTCTCTTTTTGAGCTGAGTTTCTGAGTGTCCTTTTAGTATAAAGATGTGACAAGTTGGGAAAAAAAGAAACGTTTTCACTGAACATCCCCAAAGAAAATGCCAATATATGCCTTTCTGGCATCTTTACCACAAAATTGTCATCATTTCTTAAGTAAATTGAAATATATCCATTTCAAAAATAAATCACTTATTTTTTTAAAACTTCTTATTTTTCATTTTCTATTATTTTTTTGGAGAGAGACACAGAGAGAGACAGAGAGAGAGTGAGAGGAAGACAGATAGAGATGGACACGCCAGCAGCCTCTCAGCTGCTGTGAATGAAATCCAGACGCGTGCGCCCCCTTGTGGTCAAGTGCGGCATTGCGCCCTTGCGTCACTTTGCATCTGGCTAAACGTGGGACCTGGAGATTGGAACCAGCGTTCATAGGCTTAGGAGGCAGGTGCCCTAAATCGCTTATTTTTTAACTCAAATTAATTGAACTCATGGTGATCCTCCTAACTCTGCCTCATGAGTGCTGGGATTAAAGGTTTGTGCCACTGTGCCTGACTGTATGGATTTTTTTTTATCTTAAATACTGGAGGCATTGTATGTAATGAAGTGTCAGAACTTTGCCCAAAATTTACCTCACCCCATGCAGCTTACCCAGATGACTAAGGAGTCTAGATAGAAAGGAAGAGGGTCTCACCATTAAGAGAGCAATTTCTCAGCAGCCTGGACAAATTGACACAGTGGACAGAATAATTATATATTTTAAATATTTTATTTATTTAAAGAGATAGCCAGGCACGGTGGTGCACGCCTTTAATCCCAGCACTCGGGAGGCAGAGGTAGAAGGATTGCTGTGAGTTCGAGGCCACCCTGAGACTACATAGTGAACTCCAGGTCAGCCTGAGCTAGAGTGAGACCCTACCTCAAAGAAAAACCTAAAAGAGAGAGAGAGAGAGAATGGGTATGCCAGGGTGTCCAGCCACTGCAAACGAACTGCGGATGCATGTGCCACCTTGTGCATCTGGCTTTATGTGGGTCCTGAGAAATCAAATCTGGATCCTTTGGCTTTGCCAGCTAGCCTTTAATCCGAGTCTCTCCAGCCCCTGGACTGCATAATTCTTTGTTGCTCTGGCTGTCCTGTCCATTGTGCATATTCTCTGGCATGCTTACACTCTACTAATCAGACGCCAGTCTCCATGCATGGATGCATATTCACATGGTACAACCAAAAATTTCTCCAGACATAAATGCCTAAGGGTGGGAAATCTAGGTGGGGAATAAAATCATCTCCCCTCTCCTCTTGAGAACTACTGGTCATTATTGAAAGCTGAAAGAAAGAAAAAGAAAAAAAAAGCACTGTGCTGGGCTATTAAAATAGAATGCCTGGGCTTGTCGGCCGTGGTGGCGCACGCCTTTAATCCCAGCACTCGGGAGGCAGAGGTCAGAGGATCACCATGAGTTCAAGGGCCCCCTGACACTACATAGTGAATTCCAGGTAAGCCTGAGCTAGAGTGAGACCCTACCTCAAAAAAAAAAAAAAAAAAAAAAAAAAAAAAAAAAGAAAGCAAATTAAAAAGTATCCTCAAAATATTAACCAATTGTAAATCAAACATTTGCTGCTGATTAATTATGTGTGCAAAGTATCATTTAAAGAATATATGATAAATTGTCACCATCTGTGGAAGTGTTGAAGGTGATTATTTATGAAGTGCAATGTAAGTGAAATTCACCACAGTGGAAGGAAAATAAATTCTTTATTAGCATCCAATTATCTTTCACTTCTCTGTTCAATATGTCTTACTGCCAGGGAGAATAATATTTATTAAGATGACATTTTAGTCCTGGCATAATTAAGCTTTATTTAAATTCCAGATTGGTACAATCATATTACTATTCACTGAAAAATTCTGAACTTATTTGCCAAAAGGAGGAAAAAAAAATCACTAAAAATAGATTTTATGTTTTCTTATCAGAGAGTCACAGAGTCCTCATTTTCTTTGTTATCCTCAATGAATGGATATTCTTATTGTTTGTTCCACAGTGCTTCCAGCCTGAGTGGCTAACTACATTTTCTACACAAAAAATATTCCTGGGCTGGAGAGATGGCCCTGGAACGCCCATTGTCGTCTCTCTCTGCTTCTCTCTCGCTCTCTCTCAAATAAGTAAATATAAAAAATATATCATTAACTTCTTTCTCTTGGTTTCAAGCTTCACCTCATCTCAGTCATTTTATCAATGTGATAAAAATGTGTGCATGAATCCCAAGTGAATCAGTTCATTGATAATTTTAGTGTCTATCACATAGTAACAGAAAAAATCTGCGAGTAGCTTTCCAAGGGTTAAAAAAAATAATCTGTACAAAGCCGGGCGCGGTGGCGCACGCCTTTAATCCCAGCACTCGGGAGGCAGAGGTAGGAGGATCGCCGTGAGTTCAAGGCCACCCTGAGACTACTCAGTGAATTCCAGGTCAGCCTGAGCTAGAGTGAAACCCTACCTTGCAAAACCAAAAATAAATAAATAAATAAATAGATAAATAAATAATAAATAACCTACACAATGGGGGCCCTTGTTTGTTTGGCTGTTCAGTCAGTTCTGTACTGTGTATGGGTGCTTATCAGTAGAAAAAGACAGGAAAGGAAACCAGCCAGAGAGGAATCGGATGCCCAGTGATCTGAAGAATGAGAGGAACAACTCAGGTGCACTGGCCAGGGAGAGAGAGAGAGAGAGACCTCGGAGGCCCATTTAGGGATCCGCAGTTAAGAAAAGAACTTAGATGTGGATACAGGTTAAAAAATAAATCCAGCCGGGCGTGGTGGCACACGCCTTTAATCCCAGCACTTGGGAGGCAGAGGTAGGAGGATCGCCGTGAGTTCGAGGCCACCCTGAGACTACATAGTTAATTCCAGGTCAGCCTGGGCCAGAGCGAGACCCTACCTCGAAAAACCAAAAAAAAAAATAATAAAATAAATAAATCCATAAATCAATAAAAATTAAAAAGGGGGGCTGGAGAGATGGCTTAGTGGTTAAGGTGTTTGCCTGCAAAGCCAAAGGATCCAGCTTCGATTCTCCAGGACCCACGTAAGCCAGATACACAAGGGGGCACATGTGTCTGGAGTTTGTTTGCAGTGGCTGGTGGCCCTGGTGCGCCCATTCTCTCTCTGTCTTCCTCTCTTCTCTCTCTCTCTCTCTCTCTGTCTCTGCTTGCAAATAAATAAATCCAGCCAGGCATGGTGGCACACGCCTTTAATCCCAGCACTCGGGAGGCAGAGGTAGGAGGATCGCCGTGAGTTCAAGGCCACCCTGAGACTACATAGTGAATTCCAGGTCAGCCTGGACCAGAGTGAGACCCTACGTCGAAAAACCAAAAACAAACAAACAAACAAACCCCAAAATAAATCCATGTGTGTCCCAGGCAGAGCAACTGAAGTAACGAGTCCAGCGTGTTGGGGGACAGATGCCAGGCCAGTTCACGAAAGACCTTCCTGATGCCAAGCGGGCCAAAGATGCGCGCAAAGGACAGTCACAGGGAACCGACGTTTTGGAATCCTGCGATGGTTAGAGAGCAGCGTCAGCTTCCCGCCATGCTGTCAAGGAGGGTGAGGGGTTTGGGGATTTAGAAGAGCTATGACCTCATGTGCTTCTTGCCTCCCTTAGAGCCTGCATGGACAGCTGGGTCCTAAGCATCACCTCTCAGCTCTCAGGAACAGTGCCTTTCATTGTATTTTTAAAATCACTTTTGTTCATTATTCATGTGTGTGTGTGTGTGTGCATATATGTATATATGTTTGTGTGTGTGAGTGTGGAGGTCATAGGACAACTTCTGGGATGGCCCCACCATGTCCCCACCTTTGAGGCAGGCGTTCTTCCCCCTCTGTTCCTTCCTGTAGAGCTTCTGGGGGGTACTCCCATCTCCACCTGCCTTCTAGCACAGCGCTGGGATCACAGAAGCTCTCTAGCTTCTTAACAGAGGCCTGGAGATTAAATTTGGGTGCCCCAAGGTCGCGCATCATCGCCTCAGCCCATGCGTTACCTTCTGAGGTTCTCACTTGAGAAGCCCAGGCTGTACTTGACCTCCCTCCATAGCCTAAGCAGACCCTGAATGTACCCTCTGGCTTCACCCTATTAACCCCTTAGCTTAGTCTGGGCATGAACTAAGAATCTAACAGCTTCTGAATATGAAAGCCGCATGCAAGCTTCCATGTGCGTGCTTGAAGTGTGGACCCAAGGGCCCGTTTGGGTCCCAGTGTTTGAGCCACAGCTTAAGATGGCCCTGGAACCAGCCATGTGCTATTAGGCTGGAACTCCAGAAGGCACAAATTCTCCTGAAGCCCAGCTTCCTTAGCTGTCTTTGGAGTGTTCCAGAACTTTCTGGATGTTTACTTAAAATCCATAATTAGGGCTGGAGAGATGGCTTAGCGGCTAAGGCGCCTGCCTGCTAAGCCTAAGAACCTGCCTGCTAAGCCAGATGCAAGAACGCTGGTTCCAATCTCCAGGTCCCACGTTTAAAAAAAGGTGGAGCCAGAGATGGCTTAGTGAGCTGCCTCCTAAGCCTAAGAACGGGTGCAATGCCACACTTGTCCATACGTTTAGCCAGATGCAAAGTGACGCAAGCCACACTGGAGTTCGTTTAAAGCAGCTGAGAGGCTGCTGGTGTGCCCATCTCTCTCTGTCTTCCTCTCCCTCTCTCTCTCTGTGTCTCTCTCCAAAAAAAGAAATCCATCATTAAAGTCTCTCTCCTTTAATGGGGCAGGTGCCATGTGTTAGGTAGTTGGCTTATTGCACAAATGTTTAAGGTCTCCCTAATTTCCCACGTGAATGCCCCTTCGATGCAGCCCGTCTAGAATTCTGTAGCCATTCTGCACTGATCAATCTCTCCCCATTAATCCAAAAATGTAATATCACTGCCTACTTCTTCCCGTTGAAAGAAGATATTTTTTGTTCCATTCCTTTAAGCTTGCAATATTCTTTCTCACAGGGTGGGAAAGACACCGTCTGAAAAGACAGAATGGTGTTTCTGGAACTCTCCCGAGGGAACTGGGGAAAGCCTCCACTTTGGTCTAAAATTAGACTAAACAACCGTGGCTTATTTAATCAGGCATTGCATCATTATGATCGACATTTAAACTGCAATAATGTTTAGCCACAGCTCCCCAGCTGATTCGCAGACAAGGTCTCCCTTCACCAGATGCGTCTGTACGCATTCTCTTTAGTAATCAGAGTTGATGTCGGAGCTTACAGACAGAGTCTACTCGCAGGGTGCTGAAACGAGAAGAGGCATTCCTGAGCCATGTATTTTGCCCTGGTTAGCTGTGACGTTGTGTCTGGTCTGAACCTGAACGCAGAAGTCTGGACAGGCCTGCCTTCCCCCATGGGGTCATCAACCTGTGTTGAGATCCCCTGCTGTCCCGAGATGAGATGTCCTCAGGGTGGAGATGAAAGCAGGAGTGTTTGGAGCTTGCTCACAGTGTCACAAAGCACTGGTGCGTTTATCACAGACACACTGGGATGTGTGCAGTCAATACATTTCTTGCGTTGGCAGAAGAAGATGTGGGCGAGGTTTGGAAAGCCAGGGCACAGAATGTTAAAAACTTCACAATTCCTCTTTGGTCTTCCTCCACAAAAATCTGCCCTTCTCCTCCCCAGCATTTTTGAAATGCCAGGCCTTGCATCTGAAAACGTGGTGTTGAAGCCAGGCGCTTAACAGTCTCCCCAGGGAGCACGTGTCTGGTCAGTGGATCCTCAGTCTTGATCCTGGACACGCAGTGTAGGAACATGGTTGTCCTGCGATGACCCCAAAAGAACCTGAACAGGTGTCATGCTTGAGCTCAGAGTACCCCAACCTTGGAGGTGATGGGCCTCTATGTTGGAGAGGACTGCTTACTGTAAGGTCATAGGGATGGGTGAACACAGCGCACCTGGCTCTGGATAGATGGACGGCATTTATGACACACTTTCTCATGATCTGAACACGAGGAGGTTAGACTCCTTTCATGAACATGCGACAGCCATACTCAAGAGCCCTGGGAACAACCAGGGGGGCCATGGAAGTAGGCTTTGGGGGGGACTGTTGGTTTCCATAGGAAGATGTGATTCCTGGGTTTGGGCACGTCTCACAGGCTAGCTGGAACTGAAGCTCTCTGCGCTAGTCAAACCCTCATTGCTGTTACAATACCAGCGGGCTGACAAGACTCAGTTTGAGGGAGGAGGGTCCGATTTCTTCTTTCTTTCCAGGTTACAGTCCATCTTGTAGGGAAGGCACGGCCGCAGGAGATATGAGAGGTAGATGATCCTATTCAGTCCACAGCGAGGAAGCCGGGAGCCATGAATGTTGCTCAGCCAGCCTTCTCCCTCTTTTCTTTTTTTTATAATTTATTATTTTATTTATATTATTCTGATTTTACATTTATAATGGTGACTCCATTATCCTCCTCCCTGTCCTCCCCTCTTCCAAAGGGACCCTCATCAATGGGGAATGTGGGTCATGCATTGTGGGGGTAGTCAAGAGTTCTGGGGGGTAGGCCCCAGTCTCTGTGCATAATGCCCCAACTTGTGACTCTAACAATCTTTCCGCCCCCTCTTCCGTGAGTTTCCCTGAGCCACATTGGGGTCATTTTAGTTCTGCTTCAGTGATGAGGTTTTGGGAGCCTCTGTGTCTCTGGATATCTGGCTTAGTTGGAGTTGGATGTTCTCTGTGTTTATCTCCTTCAGCCTTTTTCTGGTGTCTTGATCCCCAAGAATGCTGTATTCTTGCCCTTCCCCCGCATCACTCTATGGTTTCAGCTGGGGCCCTGGTGAACTGTGATTGGCTGATCCTCCCTTCAGGTTCCTTGTCCATCTGAAAAAGATAAGCAAATTCTTCAACGGAGAGAGAAGTTAGTACTAGATAGAAGGGATGGCCATAGATATCTTGAAGGGAATTTTATATGCATAGGCCCTCTTCTCGTCCACATTTGGTTGTATCTTGATCTTGGAGACTGGGCTCATTTTTTTGTACCTGGTTTTGACTTATTTCCCAGTTCCAGCAATGAGTTCCATTCCACTGAGCGGATCTATTAGCCACATCAAGAGCAGTTGGTTACCCACCATGGCTGTGTGCGACTATTCCCTCTTATACAGTCTAGGACTCCAGCCCGTGGGATGGTGTTGCCACAGTTAATGGGGGTCCTTCACCTCAATTCACCTACTCAGGATAATCCCTCCCAGCAAGCCAGAAGCTAACCCTATGTACATAATCCATCCTAGGTGATTCTACCTGCTGTCAAGTTGACAGTCATGATAAACAACCACAACCTGTCTTTGTGGATAACATCAGTGGGGCCAGGTCTCTTTGACATGCAGGTTGTTGGGTCATTGGGGTGGGGGAGGGTCCTACCAAGGAGGGTAGGTACGCAGCATTAGCAAAAGAACTTTTAAAACTTTTTTTTTTAATTATTTTTTTGGAGAGACACACAGAGAGAGAGAGAGAGAGAGAAAGAGAGAGGAAGACAGAGTTGGCCACTGCCAGCAGTCTCTCAGCTGCTTGTGAATCTGGCTGACAGACGTCCTGGAGCCCCTTGTGGTCAAGGCTCCACAGGCATTGCGCCACTAAGCCACTTTGCATCTGGCTAAACGTGGGACCTGGAGATTGGAACTGCTGGAGATTGGAACCAGCTTTCTTAGGCTTAGCAGGCAGGCGCCTTAACCCCTAAGCCATCTCTCCAGCCTGCAAAAGAACTTTTGGTGAAGCCTCTGGGAACCCTCTTGGTTTCCCCAGGTTGGAAGCTGCACCTGCGCCCTTGCCCTTAGGTTCACATCACTCACGCGTATTCATAACAGACCCCATTTCAGTCCCTCGGCTCACTGGTGGATACTTTCCACACTGTATTTCTAGTATGAAAATGTGAAGTGTCCCCAGAGTGCCATTAGAGTGAGTTTCAAATAAAACAACTATGACTTACCTCTTTCAAGCTCAAAATAAGGATTATCTCATTTACGAGGGAAACATACAGGATTGTGATCCACCCTCCAAGCCCCTTGCTATATCTACCCCCATGTATAAGGCAGGAAGTCTCCAGAACTGGTCATACATTTGGTAGTGATGCATGGCTAGTTATGCTACTTAAGGGTTGTAGTCTTTTTTCCAATTGTATTTATTTGTTTATTTAGGTAGAAGGAGAGTGAGTGTGTGTGTATGGGTGTGCCAGGATCACTGCAAACAAATTCTATGCATACGCTCTCCCTTTGTGCACTGGGCTTTATTTTTTTTTAATTTTTTAAATTTTTATTTATTTTTGAGAGAGACACAGAGAGAGACAGAGAGAGAGGGAGAGGGAGACAGATAGAGATGGGCGCGCCAGCAGTGTCTCAGCTGCTGTGAACGAAATCCAGATGCGTGCGCCCCCTGGTGGTCAAGTGCGGCATTGCGCCCTTGCGTCACTTTGCATCTGGCTAAACGTGGGACCTGGAGATTGGAACCGGGTTCTTACGCTTAGCAGGCAGGCGCCTTAACCACTAAGCCATCTATCCAGCCCCTGCACTGGGTTTTATGTGGGTACCAGGGCATCAAGGCTGGTAGGGCAGGATTTGTATGCAAATGCCTTAAACTGCTAAGCCATCTCTCCAGCCCCAACAGCTACCTTATGAATCTGAATGAGGAATCGTTTATAATTTTCTCTGTCCTCAATGGGATGTATAAATTTATAAATTTAGGGCTGGAGAGATGGCTTAGCAGTTAAGGCACCTGCCTGCTAAGCCTAAGAATGCCGGTTCCAATCTCCAGGTCCCACGTTTAGCCAGATGCAAAGTGACGCAAGGGCGCAATGCCGCACTTGACCACAAGGGGGCGCACGCATCTGGATTTCGTTCACAGCAACTGAGAGACTGCTGGGGCACCCATCTCTATCTGTCTCCCTCTCCCTCTCTCTGTGTCTCTCTCCAAAAAATATATATATTTATAAATTTAGCTATTTGCTTTCTGGTTTTCTGTGTGTTTCCACTGTGAACACCCTGAACTTTACCCTGCTATGGGCAGGACATGGAAGGTCAAACTATGAGGATCTCACACTTCCAGCCACCCACTGATGCCGTGTGCCTAAGTACATGGAGTATGTTCTACTCAGGTGATTCACTTAATTAGAAAACTTTCTTCATTAAATGGCTCCCTGGGGGCTGGAGAGATGGCTTAGCGGTTAAGGCGCTTGCCTGCAAAGCCTAAGGACCCATGTTTGACTCTCCAGATCCCACAGAAGCCAGATGCACAAAGGTGAGGCAAGCGCAAGGTTGCACATGCCCACTAGGTGGCGCAAGTGTCTAATTGCGATTGCAGTGGCTGAGGCCCTGGTGCGCTAATTCTTTCTCTCTCTCTAAAATAATAAACAATAAAAATGGCTCACTGCAAGATGCCCATGTTTTAATAGCAAGTGCCTGGTGCATCGTCCTAGATTTTGCCTGCATTATTTTTGAAACAGATTGTGGTCTTAGAGGTGAGAGGATAGGGTGTTCTCACATGCCCACCCTCCCACTCTTTCTGTCCTTGCTGGTAATGTGTGTGCCTTTCCTGCTCTCACTGGCTCTCTTCTTCAGTGTTCTTCTTCCTTCCTCACTCTTCTCTTGTGTTATCCCCCCCCCCCCCCACCAATCCATAGTCCTCTGGGCTTAGTTTTACTTTTTTCACTTTTTTTTTTTTTTTTTTTGGCTTGAGGTAGGGTCTCATTCTAGCCCAGGCTGACCTGGAATTCACTATGTAATCTCAGGGTGGCCTCAAACTCATGGCGATCCTCCTACCTCTGCCTCCCGAGTGCTGGGATTAAAGGCATGCACCACCACGCCCAGGTTTCCTCTGGGCTTAGAAAAATGTGTTTGTCAAATGTTCAGTGCGCTTAAATGGGAAATAATAGACCCAAACTAAAACTAATGCAATTGTGATGTTGTATTTTCTTCCTCTTTTACCCCCACGGCTCCTGCAAATAGACTTGGATGTGTTTATTTCTTTCACTGTCATTCCGCATTTCCTAAAGAGAAACCAGACACAAACCCATGATCTGAGAGTTTCCAATCGTAAAATTAGATGAACAGCGACCACAAAAATAGATTTACCATCTAAATTCTGTTCTTATCGAGCTTTGCAGGGGGGTGACAGGATGAAATGGAACAAGGCTGTATTTGATAAATCGTCACACTTTGTGATTGCTTTCCACACATGGTGAAATAGGAGAAATGGGAAATGAGGGACAACCCAGGCTGCGAGAGACCCTCTCTTTCAGAGTAGCAACTGTGGTTAAACCTCCGTGATTTGTAAGGATCATTCGACCATTCATGTGATCCCAGGGGATGCTTGTGCAGATCACTGTCAGCCACTAAACATCAGCTTTCCTGCTGTTTTGCTAGGACCCGATTTAAGTGAAGTAATCTGGGACAGTACAGCAGTGTTCCAGTGACTGACTGTAATCTGCAGTCAATTTTCTTCCTTCCGAGGGTAACACGGTTTCGGAAAGTCTGAATGCATGGTGTTACTTCAACTTCCTCCAATAGCACATTAAGCCACTTGATATGCTAGGCAGATATTTTATTGGCAGACATCTGTATCATTCCTCTCCCCCCCCCTTCCTATTGACTGAATGGATTTAGCGTTCAAGTCATTTGGAATCCCACAGGCATTATTTGGAATTTTATTTTTCAAGCTCCCTCAATGCAGAGAATGATTTCTGGCGAACACGTGTGGAAATGTTTGTCACTATGAACCTTCTGAGAATATTAAAAGCCGTGCATGTTTTCCCTTCCATCCTTGCCTTGCCTCCCATTACAGACAGATAAATGGAAGGATTAGAATGGGATTAAAAAGGCCTCTTCTTTAAATAAAGTAATCTTATGGTTAACAACTTTGCGAGCTTACTACATGCAGACGCTGTACTAAATGCCCAATGTCTGCCTTTGATGTTGCTATTTATTTTATTTTTATTTTTTGGAGAAAGACACAGAAAGAGAGAGACAGAGAGAGAGAGGGACAGAGATGGGCGCGCCAGCAGTCTCTCAGCTGCTGTGAACGAACTCCAGACACATGCGCCCCCTTGTGGCCAAGTGTGGCATTGCGCCCTTGCGTCACTTTGCATCTGGCTAAACGTGGGACCTGGAGATTGGAACCGCTGGAGTTTGGAACCAGCATTCTTAGGCTTAGCAGGCAGGCGCCTTAACCGCTAAGCCATCTCTCCAGCCCTGGCATTTTTTATACACAGTGTTTTGGATAAGCCACCACCTCATCTTTCTGCCTCCCCCTTGCCTCTTTCCCTATGCTCTTTCATCCTCAATAACCCCCATCCATTTTTATATCTCACATAGTCTTTAGTCTTCCTCACCCACTCCCCTCTCTTAAAGTCACTTTTCTTCAGTCTGATGGGCCCTTTTCTGGTTTCTTAGCCTTTACGTACAAAACCTGGTCTTTGAGCCTGAAGGGCAAAAAAAAAAAAAAAAAAACACCACTGCAGATTGATTGACATGCCTTCAGTCTTTCCCAGTCTCTTGATCAATAACACATCTAATTGGCAATCAATCTTCATTAGATATCATTACACCATCCCAAGACTAAGTCTGATGAATGCATTTTCATCCAGATGCAAAACTTTCATGACATAACAGAGTTTTTTTTCTGGAGCCTTTTCTTCTTAATTTTCATTTATTTATTTGAGAGAGAGAGAGAGAGAGAGAGAGAGAATGGGCACACCAGGGCTTCCCACGCTGCAAACGAACTCCAGATGCATGCTCCACCTTGTGTATCTGGCTTACGTGAGTCCCGGGGAATCGAACTGAGGTCCTTGGGTTTTGCAGGCAAACGCCTCTACCACTAAGCCATCCCTCCAACTCGTGGAGCTTTTTAATTTAAGAACATAATGGAAATTTATCCCCTTGGATTCTTTCCAAATCAACAGGACTGTTTCTGTTTGGGTGGTACTGCATGGTATCGGTCGGCTCCTTTCCCCATGTTCCTTCCTAGCTTGCTCTCAGCCCCCTAGTCCAGCTGTGCATGCAGCAGGCTGGAGTCTGAGCCTTCTCGCCTGGGTGCTTTGCAATTCCCTTCAGCCGCTGATGAAGGAAACGAGCCCCTTGGTCCCTGCTGACCACAGGCTGAGCAGTTCTGTCTCTACAGGCCACCAGAGCTGTCCAGCTCACTAGTGAGTAAGCTGTCCCCAGCCTTGCAGCAGTGTCCTCCGATGACTCTGGACACGTGTTCTTAAGCACCTGGACTCCAGACATGGCATGAAGACCCTCCGCTGGGTGCTTCTGGTGCTGGGTTCTGAATGGCTTATGAAAAGAAGAGAGGAGATGAGGCAACGGGCTTCATTTATTTTCAAAATACGACTCATGGGCTGGAGAAATGGCTTGGTGGTTAAGGCATTTGCCTGCGAAGCCTAAGAATCCCGGTTCGATTCCCCAGGACCCACGTAAGCCAGATGCACAAGGTGGCGCATGCTTCTGGAATTCATTTGGAGTGGCTGGAGGCCCTGGTGCACCCATTCTCTCTCTCTCTCTCTGTGCTTCTTCCTCTCTCTCTCTCTCTCTATCTCAAATTAATTAATTAAGTTAAAAAACACCCTTTAAAAAATATGACTTACTCTCTCATCTGTCATAAGAACATCAAAGTCATCCCTACCCCTAAATGTCAGGATGTGCGTTTTCAGGACTGTCACAGACACCTTAATTTTTTTTTATTTTTTAAATTATTAATTTTTATTGACTTTTATACTTACATACAAAAAAAACCACCACCTGATATTTCCCTTCCCTCCCCCCATTCCACTTTAGAACTCCAGTCTCCATCATATCCCCTCCCTCTCTCCATTAGTCTCTCTTTAATTTGAAGTCACCTTAATTTTATGTGATCGTTTTTATTTTTTTCAGTGAAATTTAGTTGAGAATAATAAAAAATTATACCTATGTGTAGCTTGAAATATTTTGCTGTGTGAAATGGACATGGACTTTTCCTTAGAGGAATCATGTGGCCGTCCCCCAGTGACAGATGGTTCAGGTACCGCTTTGAGTCTTATTGAAAGCAAAAGGCGAGCGAGCTTCTCCCTTCAGCTGGCCTTGCTTTCAGAAGGGAATGCGACGAATGAAGGAATTTCTGTTTATCAGAAAATCTCTTTCTCTGGATGAACAGGAATGCAGAACTCTTCAGGGTCAGGCAATTTCCCTCCCGCCCCAGTTAAGCCAAAAAACCAGCCACTCCTTTCAAGGCAGAAATTCAACTCTGTAACTACTGCTGCTAACACAAGGTCTCAGCCCTGCTGCTCCTGTGGCTTACACTGGCCTAAGGGGCTACAAAGCTCCCCCCAAGACACCCGCTCCCCCTGACCTTGGGAAGCCAGCACCCCGGATGTTGTAGCTCCCCCTCTGGACTGTCCTCTAGCTCGGGTGAGTTGCAGCATTCCCTGTGCTTTGCGAATCTCACACTAAACCCAAAATCTTCTGAGAAATTGTGTTGAGGGAGGTGCTGGCCTTGAAATCCTCATGCTCTTGGGAATTATTTATTTGAGAGAGAGAAAGAGGCAGAGAGAGAGAGAGAGAGAGAGAGAGAGGGAATGGGTGCACCAGGACCTCCAGCCACTGC
This sequence comes from Orientallactaga sibirica, assembly GCA_036365145.1. Taxonomy (NCBI): domain Eukaryota; kingdom Metazoa; phylum Chordata; class Mammalia; order Rodentia; family Dipodidae; genus Orientallactaga; species Orientallactaga sibirica. The sequence continues at coordinate 2,458,632 of JAEOAD010002614.1, read as the reverse complement.
AAACGAACTCCAGACACATGCGTCCCCTTGTGCATCTGGCTTACGTGGTTCCTGGAGAATTGAACCAGGATCCTTTGGCTTTGCAGGCAAGCACCTTAACCGCTAAGCCATCTCTCCAGCCCCTATTTATTTACTTTTGCATGCATGGGGCAGGGGGATTCCAGGCAGTCTGTAAACACAGATTGTTTCTTTGCAAACCTCTCTGTATTAATTATTTATTGGATTATACTTAGTTCAGATGTACTTATAGGACAGACTTCCAAATGTGAAATAAAAAACAAACAATGAATTGATACATGGAATAACAGAACTCACCTTTCTGAGACGTTGTAATAAAATTAAACCAACATCGAATCAATTAGTAGTACTTACAGACCATGTTGGAGAACGAAGAGTGTGCTGCCAAGAATTCAGATGTGTGGCGAGTCGCAGAGATGGGGTGGTTCGGAAGGCCTCTCAGGTTTGGCTTTGGAGCTCATTTCTAAACGATGGAGTCAGGCAGACGTGGAGAAGAGAACCTTCTGGAAGCGTCGCCAGCGGGTGTAGAATATTGATGGTGTTTGGTTGACTGAACACATCCAGAGAACTTTGAATTACTCGCTCATTATATACACAAGGGGGCAGAGAAATGGTGACACACACAGCCAGAGAAATGGGGCAGAATCTGATCTGACTTTGTGACTTAGATTTCATCTCGAATACAGTGAAGTTGCTAGAAGGCATGGACATCACCAAACTTTTCCAGAGTAAAGAAAAGGGTTACCCGGTTGGAGAGATGGCTTAGCGGTTAAGGCGCTTGCCTGCGAAGCCTCAGGACCTAGGTTCGATTCCCCAGGTCTCACGTAAGCCCGATGCACAAAGTGGTGTGTGTGTCTGGAATTTGTTTGCAGTGGCTAGAGGCCCTGGTGCGCTTATTCTCTCTCTCTCTCTCTCTCTCTGCATCTCTTTCTCCTTCCCTCTTTCTGTATCTAATAAATAAATACAATTTAAAAATTTAAAACTAAAAAAGAAAAAGAAAAGGGTTGTCATGTGACAATGTTGGAGGAAGGATTCTAGTGAGGAAATCATTGTAGTTGGATTTAGGTTATGAGGTGGTGGGAAATAAATGCATGGATTTGGGGCTATTTGTGGATCTGTGATCCTACCTAGGTTTGTGATAGAGTGGTTGTTGGGGTCTCAAGAACAAGTGGGGACAACTGATACGTTTCTCACCATGTCAGCCAGAGAGGGCAAGTCCAGGGGAGCAACAGGTTGGGAGGCAGAGTGGAGTGATATGGGGATGCCCTGATTTCGGTGCCTCCTGATATGCCAGTCGTCTTAGAATTAATGGCTCAGATCAGGTGACAACCCAGGGATCAAGAGTGGAGAGGTGGAAGGTTCCTGGATAGATGCAGGAACGTGGCGCCAGGTGAAGGAAACAGCAGAAGGAGCCACTGGCCGAGGAGATGGAGAATCAGCATCCGAGGGTGGGGGAGGAAAGCTGGGTGGGTGCCTGTGGCGCACAGGGAAGAGTGATTCTGGAGGCACTCTTGGATATTAAGCAGATGCCTCTTACGGAATCCTTGGGATCAAATGCCAGGAGGCACGTGCTGCTTGCAGAATTCTCTTGCTAGAACTAATAGCCCAAGATGGATCTTTTTTTTTTAATTATTATTAATTTTTCTTTTTGGTTTTTGGTTTTTCAAGGTGGGGTTTCACTCTAGCCCAGGCTGACCTGGAATTCACTATGTAGTCTCAGGGTGGCCTCGAACTCATGGTGATCCTCCTACCTCTGCATCCCGAGTGCTAGGATGAAAGGCGTGCGCCACCACGCCCGGCTAGATGGATCTTCTTGATCTCAAAATTATCGTTCTCAAGCCATATATGGAATGCAGCTCTGTCTTCCTGCAAGCTGTCGTGACTGGATTCTTTTTCCATGCTCTTCTCCTTAAAAAGAACAAAAGGGCGATGGAGAGATGGCCTAGTGGTTAAGCGCTTGCCTGTGAAGCCTAAGGACCCTGGTTCGAGACTCGATTCCCCAGGACCCACGTAAGCCAGATGCACAAGGGGGGGGGGCGCATGCATCTGGAGTTCGTTTGCAGTGGCTGGAGGTCCTGGTGCACCCTGCCTCAATTAAACAAACAAACGAAAAAAAGAACAAAAGGAAAAGCTAAAATAAATATCTCAGCCACATACACATCAAGAGATCCCCTTTGGATTCAAGCGAAACGAAAGAAAAGCAATATTATTATAATATTTTTATCTGCTAATTTGTCCTCTCTCATGACGAGAGAGGGTTTTCCGTTTTCTCTTTCCATTTGGTTTTGTCACCTCAGAGATCAGAGTGAGGACCTTCTAGATGCTTCTGGTTGCTCCTACTTCATTCCCTGCTAACTGTATGGGTCCCTGTGCCATTCTGCTCTTTGAAACCAATTTTGATCTACGTTAATCCCCAGAAGTTTAAACAATGGATGTCCTGGAACGAATTGCTTTCTTCTCTTTGTGGCATGCATTCTTCTGGGTCTCTAAACCGCCCACGTGATCCAGATTTATTCTTAGCCCTTCAGAGGATTTCCTGACGGGGACAATTTTCACTGTCTGTTCCTCAGCTTCCGCAGCCTCGTGCTTCATTACTGTCCAGTTGAGTGTGAATTATTTTAGCACCTTACTGCTTAAAACCCTTGCTTCATTTTATTTATTGAATTTTTAAAATTTTTATTTATGTTATGTATTTATTTATTTATTTGAGAGAGAGAGAGAGAGAATGGGTGCACCAGGGCCTCCAGCCACTGCAAAGGAACTCCAGATGCATGCGCCACCTTGTGCATCTGGCATACGTGGGACCTGGAGAATCGAGTCTCAAACCAGGGTCCTTAGGCTTCACAGGCAAGCAGCTTAACCACTAAGCTATCTCTTCAGCCCTGAGTTTTTATTTTGTTTGTTTGTTTGTTTGTTTGTTTGTTTGTTTTTGAGGTATGATCTCACTCTGGCCCAGACTGCCCTGGAATTAACTATGTAGTCTCAGGGTAGCCTTGAACTCATGGCGATCCTCCTATCTCTGCCTCCCAAGTGCTGGGATTAAATGCAAGATTTATTTTTGATACTACATTCATATGTTAAGTAAAATCATGTAATTAAGCATTGCACACACCTCTCAGATCACTTGGATTGTGAATTAGTATGAACACAAATCAAGTAGAGTCTAATGTCTGCCAAATACCATAGGAGATTGTTGCAGATTTAGCCTTTGAATATGCAGAGATAGTTTTCAAAACCAGGAATTGTTTCAGAGTTAGAAAGCAATTAAACATTTTGTAATTGCTGCCTGACTGCATGCCCATGCAGTTTGATTTTTCACAGCTACAATAATCCTGAGACAACAATTAAGAGACCTAATTATCTGCCATCATAATTCATTAAATCAGTCACCCCAGAGTGAGAGCTTATATGGGAATCCAGGAAGAAAGTGATCACATTTGGAAATACAAAAGTCAAAGGAGGGCTCGAGAAATGGCTTAGCTGTTAGGGTCTCACTCTGGTCCAGGCTGACCTGGAATTCACTCTGTAGTCTCAGGGTGGACTTGAATTCACGGCGATCCTCCTACCTCTGCCTCCCGAGTGCTGGGATTAAAGGTGTGCGCCTCCACGCCCAGCTAGAGGGCCTTTTTTTCTCTCCTGCTTTTCCTAATTTAAGGGAATAGTGTAGAAACTTGATTGCTTTTTTAAAATCTTTTTATTAATTTTTGTTTTGTTTTGGTTTTTCGAGGCAGGGTCTCATTCTGGTCCAGGCTGACCTGGAATTCACTCTGTAGTCTCAGGGTGGCCTCGAACTCACGGCGATCCTCCTACCTCTGCCTCCCGAGTGCTGGGATTAAAGGTGTGCACCACCACGCCCAGGATGTGTCACTTTTGAATATAATACTTAGGTGGATGTCACGGGTTCCTGGGAAAGACACCACTGTGGTTCCAAGTGTGAGTGGGTGTGTTCATCCTCTTCTCCCAGCTTGGGAGCCCTCTGGACTGATTCCTCTAGAACACCACGCTGTTGGTCCTTGTTGGATTGATGTGGGGTTTCTGTCACTGCCTTACCCCTCCAGGTACCAGTTGGGCTTGTAATATTGTGTCACACCCTTTTTTTTTTGGAGAGAGAGAGGGAGAGGGAGACAGATAGAGATGGGCGCGCCAGCAGTCTCTCAACTGCTGTGAACGAAATCCAGACGCGTGCGCCCCCTTGTGGTCAAGTGCGGCATTGCACCCTTGCGTCACTTTGCATCTGGCTAAACGTGGGACCGGGAGATTGGAACCACTGGAGATTGGAACCAGTGTTCTTAGGCTTAGGAGGCAGGCGCTTTAACCCCTAAGCCATCTCTCCAGCCCGCGTCACACCCTTTTTGGGGTACAGGTTCCTGCCAGACACACTTACATGTTGAGGCTGGATAGCTCACTATGCTGATCTGGAAGGTTGCAGTGATGATCACATTCACAGTTGAAATCTGATACGTCAGCCCAAGGGTGCCTTAAACCTGGCATCGAAGCTTTGCTCTTGACAATGAAAGGTAAAATTGGAGCACACTCGAGCTGGAATTCTGGTGAGAATTCTGATGTTTGGTTAAGGTGAAACGTCCTTCCCTGTATACTTTGGAGGAAAAAAAAGAATCTGTGCTTTTTCGGTATATTTCTGTATATGTGAAAATCTGCAAGGAATCTGCAGATGATAAAATTATTTTTTTTTTCTCCTAATTTTCTTATGTTTCCCCTCATAAATTTTGACATCTTTGGCTAAGCTAGATGTCCCACAAGTCAGGAGTTACAAATTTCCTCTCATTTTTCATTCCTGTTTATGTCATATTTTTATATCATGCTGTTAGGTCATGGAATTCTAATAAATCATTATGATGTGACTTTGAAACAGACGTCTTGTGCTGAACTATCTTGAATCCCTGTGGTGTTAAAGTTACCGTTCATGTGGTTAATACACTTTTGCTTGTTGCATAGTTTTTCCATTTGTTTTTGAAAGCCAGAATTTATTACCAGTGAGCCAAAAATGTGTTTCTTTAAGGTTTTTCAAGTATAGGCTGACCAAAATGTTATAGGGTGGCCTCGAATTTGGACTTTTTCTGCCTCCCAACTGCTGGGATTAAAGGCATACCATTTGTTTTCTTTAAGATATAATAATCAAAATGTTATATGAATTTGGACTTTTTCATCAACTATTTACCTTTCTTTTTATTTATCTATTTATTTTTTTTGCAGAGAGACAGAGAGAGAGGGAGAGGAAGACAGAGATGGGCGTACCAGCAGCCTCTCAGCTGCTGTGAATGAAATCCAGATATGTGCGCCCCCTTGTGGGCAAGTGCAGCATTGCGCCCTTGCGTCACTTTGCATCTGGCTAAACGTGGGACCTGGAGATTGGAACCGGGTTCTTGGGCTTAGGAGGCAGGCGCCTTAACAGCTAAGCCATCTCACCAGCCCTACCTTTCTTTTGTGATTATTTTTTTAAACAATTTTTTGTTTATTTTTATTTAAGAGAGATAGAGAAAGAGAGAGAATGGGCACACCAGGGCCTCCAGCCACCGCAAACGAACTCTGGATGCATGTGCCACCTTGTGCATCTGGCTTACGTGGGTCCTGGGGAATCGAGCCTCGAACCAGGGTCCTTAGACTTCATAGGCGAACACTTAACTGTGGAGTCATCTCTCCAGCCCCCTCTTTTGTGATTATTATCACTATTATTATTTTTTTTTTGAGATCGTGTCTCTCTCTAGCCCAGGCTGACCTGGAATTCACTATGTTGTCTCAGGGTGGCCTCAAACTCACAGCGATCCTCCTACCTCTGCCTCCCAAGTGCTGGGATTAAAGGCGTGTGCCACCACGCCCGGCACTTTTATGTTTCTCTTCAGACCCGACTGTAAGATGGTTATTTCTCTGCATACTAACACTACAGTGGCTTATGGTACATAAAGACAGTAATTGTTGCTAGTTCTCAGCTCCAAACTGCCAGAACCTGTGAAGGGACCAAGCTGAGGCCATGACAGGCTTCAGTGAGGCACCTCCCTGGATAGGCCTAAGTTCCAATTTCCTGGAGGGTCAGACAAGATTCCAGGGAAACCTAAACCAAAGGGCCATTAATCAATGGCTGCCCTGACCAGAAAAAGGCTGAGGCAGTTCCTGTAAAGTCACCTGACTTGTTCATTTCACCCCCAACCAATCAAAAGTACACAAATATAATGGCAGCTTACTTAGCCAATCACGTTACATAACCTCACCCGCTTAGAATTCCCCTAGACCTGGCCACCAAAACCCTAAGACCAATCAAACACACACACACACACACACACACACACACACAAGTGCAGCTACTGTTCAAATTAGCCAATCATGATAAAAGACTAAAAGCCAGCCCAAATTCCTTTAGCTGTGCTTAAAGGAAGCCTGCGAGCTCCTCCAGGGTCGTCATTTTGTACAAAATGTTGACCCCTGCCTGCTGGCTGATTCTGCAGAATAAACGCTCTTTGCTTTTACATACTATTTGACCCTGGGGTCTTTCTTCAGCAATTTTCAGACCCTTACACCCTGCTTTAGCAGGGTGTGCAAATTAGCTTCATAGTATCTGTAGCAGGCAGCTTCAGGTTCGCTGAGATGAACTTCCAGACCAGGCACAGTTATGGAGGAAGGGATATTATTTCTTGAAGCTTACAGATCCAGGGGAAGTTCCATCATGGCAGAAGAAGCTGCCTGTTCTCCACAGGCAAGAGAGCAAAGCCCCAGAGACACAACCAGCCACCAAAACTACAGCAGAGCAAAATGCTTCAGCCAAAAGTCACAGCATTATATATCATATACTATCATATATATATCATATATATATCATATATATATATATATATATATATATATATATATATATATATATATATATATATATATGGAATCTCAAACCCACCACCACACCTTAATGCCCAGTGACACTGCCTCCAGCAAAGTGGCTCCAGATACAAACTATAAACTAATAAAACACTGAATATATTGGGGGACATATATTCAAACTATCACAGTATAATAGACAAGATTGACTTCAGACGCCTTTTTCTATCCATACCTGTCAAAGGTCAGTGCCAGCTGCATATGCTCCTGTAAGGGCACAGAGCTGCCCGTTTCTCAACCCACTTTCCAATGTACTCCTCCCATTCCTTCCCTTGGGTCCACTCCTTTGTGGTCAATGTCCACTCCCCCTTCTTTCCACTCTCTCTTGGATCAGCCCCTTCCTGATCTGACCAACCCATGCACGCTCCAGGAACGGTCTCGACATGGGTCTTAGGTATGCCTCTTCAGTTCTCTCAAGCTTGCAGCCCTGTGATACCAGTCACTGTATCTTTCTTATTTGTGGGAGTAAAGCATAGTTGATTCTGCCTTTTAGAAGTTCTCAGCTGGAAGCTGGGCATGGTGGCTCGCACGCCTTTAATCCCAGCACTCGGGAGGCAGAGGTAGGAGGATCACCGTGAGTTCGAGGCCATCCTGAGATGACATAGTGAATTCCAGGTCAGCCTGAGCCAGGGTGAGACCCTACCTGGAAAACAAAACAAAATAAAACAAGAAGCTCTCAGCTGGAGATTCTGTAATAAAAGACATATTATGAATGAAAAAAGAAACAGGTGCATCACATATACAGGGGAGATATCCAGAGAGAGGAGTTATTTGAGCTCGGATACCATCTGCAGTTAACTTCAAAAAAGGGTATGGGAGGGGGGTACATCATGAGGAAGCAGAGATAAAGAAATGGATTTGTTACACTGTCTTCTCCATTGATAACACGCCCTTCTGCCTAGGCCCAGACACGCTTGATAAGATGCTATTCTTGTAGATACACAGAGAGAGAAAGAACCCTTTAAATAAACATAAATTCTCCTCACAGAAGGACAGCTACTCTGATTCCGGAACTCCTCCTGTGTCTGATATGTCTCAAAACAGTCAGCTCAAAAGAATCCTTATGCGCCAGGTGTGGTGGCACACGCCTTTCATCCCAGCACTCAGGAGGCAGAGGTAGGAGGATCGCTGTGAGTTCAAGGCCACTCTGAGACTACAGAGTGACTTCTAGGTCAGCCTGAGCTTGAGTAAGACCCTGCCTTGAAAAACCAAAAAGAACAAAAAAGGGGGAAAAAATATCCTTATGCCAAGTCACATTCTGAGGTGACAGATTCCAATGTATACCAGGAATGACTGATATTTAGCCAAAAAAAAAAAAAAAATGAGATAATCACATCCAATTTATGACCTTAAAAAAGTTATTTTGGGGGCTGGAGAGATGGCTTAGGGTGAAGGCACCTGCCTGCTAAGCCTAAGAACACTGGTTCCAATGTCCAGCGGTTCCAATCTCCAGGTCCCACGTTTAGCCAGATGCAAAGTGACACAAGGGCGCAATGCCGCACTTGACCACAAGGGGGCACATGCATCTGGAGTTCGTTCACAGCAGCTGAGAGACTGCTGGTGGGCCCATCTCTATCTGTCTCCCTCTCTCTCTGTCTCTCTAAAAATAAAAAATAAATTTAAAAAAGTCATTTTTTGTGTGAGTATGCCTCCCAGGTGATTCCTTTAGTATATATGACTAGATCCTTTTCTTGGAGTTGCTGTCACAAGTTGTCACATTCTTCATATTCGGAGACTTACAACAACAGAACCTCATTGCTCTTTCAGGGAAGTTAGAGATGGTTCCTCTAGGGCTGAATTCAAGGGGTCAAAGTTGTTCTTGCTTCTGTGAAGTTTCTAGAGGAGACCCTCCCCTCCCCTGCTTCTTTCTGCTTTGGGGAGCAGCCAAGCTCCTACATGTGATCAGGTCAACTCCAGACTCTATGTCCACATTCACATTGTCTGTCCTCTGTGCATTTCATGCCTCTCTGCCTCACCTCAAAATTCTTAATGCCGGGCTGGAGAGATGGCTTAGCGGTTAAGGCACCTGCCTGCTAAACCTAAGAACCAGGTTCCAATCTCCAGGTCCCACGCTTAGCCAGATGCAAAGTGACGCAAGGGCGCAATGCCGCACTTGACCACAAGGGGGCGCACGCGTCTGGATTTCGTTCACAGCAGCTGAGACACTGCTGGCGCGCCCATCTCTATCTGTCTCCCTCTCTGTCTGTCTCTCTCTCTCTGTCTCTCTCTGTGTCTCTCTCCAAAAATAAAATAATTTTAAAAAATGTAAATTCTTAATGCAGTCACACAGGTAGCTTTTCTTTTTCATGTAAGTAATATTCACGGGATCAAGGGCTGGTGTGAATATCTTTGTGACAGGATATTTTCCAACCTGCCATAGATCCAAAGTAGTTTGTGTCATTAGACCCTACACAGAGCCTGCAGCAAAGGTCATTACTGTGGGTAATTAATTCACTTTAAAATCAAATTCATTTCATGGGACATTGGGTAACGTTCTAACATTTGACAATTAATTGCCAGCCATGTCTAATCACAAAAGAGCTGTTGAATATAGATTAAGTGAGGAGTGTGAGATTCAGTTTTATTTATTGTAAAGATTTAACAGAAAGCTAGCAATGGTTATCAAGATACCTGAAACATTACAAATAAAGCCACCAACTCCTATTTTTCCATTGAAACAATTTTGGCCAGCCTAATTTTTTTATACCATATTATTTATTTATTTGCAATCTGAGAGAGAGAGAGAGAGAGAGAAAGGAGACAGACAGAGAGAGAATGGGCACGCCAGGGCCTCCAGCCACTGCAAACAAATTCCAGATGCATGCACCCCCTTGTGCATCTGGCTTACATGTATACTGGGGAATTGAACCTGGGTCCTTTGGCTTCACAGGCAAGTGCCTTAACCACGAAATCAACTCTCCAGCCGTGGCCTGCATAATTTGTAAAAAAAGGTTTTAGGCAGTTCTCTTTTTCAATAACGACTTTACTAATAGAAATAATATTTTAGTACTTTTACTAAACTATAAATAATCAGATTATACTATAAAAGAAAACAATTTTTGATAAAGCGAATGATAAAAATTATATAATTGTTTTTCTTGATTTGATAATATGAAATGGGAATTTTGGGGTTCCTTGCCAATACACCAACAAATTTAGGGTACCCTGGATTCTTGTCTTATTTTAAAGGCGTGCGCCACCATTTAAAGAATCAAAATCAATGGCTCATCCCTTGAGGCAGGAGGGGGTAAATGTTTATCTCCCCTTGGCTCAGCCCACCAGGTCTGGAGACTTTATTTGATTTTGCCTTCCGGAAGGAAGGAGGGCTGAGGGATGGGTTTAGGAAGAGATTGCTTAGCTGAGACCACCCACAATGTCAACACGACCTTGAAATTCTTGCCTTGTTTGCAAAATCAAAACTCCTTTACCTTGGTTGGCAAAGTGGAGATTGCCCCTGCCTTAGCTTTCTACACCCAGTCGCCCTGAGGCTTCATATTTATAAAATTATGACAGTGGTGAGAATATTAATAATGTTTATTTTCCATTAAGAATTAACATTTTCTGACAATACAATACGCATATAATCTGTTTATGCTGTAATTAATATTCTTGTGGCTGGAGGAATGGATGGCCTGGACCCCATTGCTCTTGTGGAGTTTGTTTGGTGCTTCCTCTCTCTCAAATAAATAAAAATGCATTTATTCATTTATTTATTTTTGTTTTTATTTTTATTTTTATTTTGAGGTAGGGTCTCACTCTGGCCCAGGCTGACCCTGGAATTCACCCGATGTTAGTCTCAGGGTTATTTTCTCTTTCTTTCTTTCTTTCTTTCTTTCTTTCTTTCTTTCTTTCTTTCTCTTTCTCTCTCTCTTCTTTCTTTCTTTTTTTTTTTTTTTTTTTTTTTTTTTTTTCGAGGTAGGGTCTCACTCTGGCCCAGGCTGACCTGGAACTCATGGGTGTCCTCGATCCTCCTCCTACCTCTGCCTCCCGAGTGCTGGGATTAAAGGCGTGCGCCACCACGCCCGGTTCTAGATGTTGTTTTTATAAAGTAAGAGAGCGAGAACTGGGGAAATGGCTGAGCAAGTGCAGGCACTTGTTGGGCGTGCACAAGGGCCTGATATACCCTGAGTTTGATTCTCCACCACCCCCATAATAGACGGGCATAGATGCGTGCCTGTGACACCCATCCTGTGGGGTGCAGGAGCCAGCTCTGACCCAAAACAATGGCAGCTCCAGGTTCAGTGGAAAACTCCATCTCAAGGAAACATGAGAGTGACCAGTAAAGACATTTAAACATATATCGCACTCACGTGTGTAAACCGCGCTGCCCCCCTCAGCACCACACATGTTATACCCACACATGCCAAGAAAGCCTGTTTTTTTTTTTTTTTGGAGAGAGGCACAGAGAGACAGAGAGAGAGAAAGGGAGAGGGAGACAGATAGAGATGGGTGCGCCAGCAGTGTCTCTGCTGCTGTGAACGAAATCCAGATGCGTGCGCCCCCTTGTGGTCAAGTGCGGCATTGCGCCCTTGCGTCACTTTGCATCTGACTAAACATGGGACCTGGAGATTGGAACCGCTGGAGATTGGAACCAGCGTTCTTAGGCTTAGCAGGCAGGCGCCTTAACCGCTAAGCCATCTCTCCAGCCCAATGTGTCACTTTTATAACTTCAGCTACCCTTCTGTATGTTAAGAACTATTTTATCATGCATGACATGAATATCTGGCAAGATATTCGTTCAAGATATGTAAGGTTCAGGAGTGAACATGGAGTTTAAGCAACCACCATGATGCTTTTCTCTGAGAGAGACAGAGAATGGGCGCTCCAGGGCCTCTAAGTCACTGTGAACGAATTCCAGGCATGTGTGCCCCCTTGTGGGCAAGTGTGGCATTGCCCCTTGTGTCACTTTGCATCTGGCTAAACGTGGGACCTGGAGATGGAACCTCTCCAGCCCTACCATGATGCTTTTTTAAAAATTATTTTATTTTTTATTTTTTTATTTATTTTTGGAGAGGGTGACAGATAGAGATGGGCGCACCAGCAGTCTCTCAGCCACTGTGAACGAAATCCAGATGCGTGCGCCCCCTTGTGGTCAAGTGCGGCATTGCACCCTTGCGTCACTTTGCATCTGGCTAAACGTGGGACCTGGAGATTGGAACCGCTGGAGATTGGAACCAGCTTTCTTGGACTTAGAAGGTAGGCACCTTAACTGCTAAGCCATCTCTCCAGCCCTGTTTTGTTTTTTTGTTTTTGTTTTTAAAAAAAACCACTAAGAATGATATGTGACTGGCTAAGTATACACTAGAAGACAGATTTCACTTAGCTGAAAAGAAAATTTTACAACGACAACAGTGTTGCTGCATTAGGCTCCTGAAAAGGAGGTTTTCAAACATCTTGAGAACAAACTGACACCTTCTCAAGCTGCAAGTAAGCTCAGTTTCTGCGGAGGATGCACTTCAGGAAGAGAGCCTTCGCAATTTGGCTTTGGTGAGCGTAGAATGACTCCCTGGTATATACACGCAGCATTTGAACCTCGTAGGCACTCCAGCGAGTCCAGGGTGCCCGGTGTAACCCTAGAGATGGGTTGATCAGGTTTCCCAAGGGCTTATTTTCATGAAGCTAGTTTCAGTGGAAAAAAATAGTCACAGAAGAACAGAAAACAACCCTTCTGTATTCATATCTATACGGGCTTATTAAGACGAGAGTCCACCTAAAGGATTTTGCTTAGGATGTAGCCAAAATACACAAACCATAATGAGACCCATACTGATGATTCTGATCTCATGGACTTGATGTTTCAATTGAGACAAGTCTGTCATATAATGTCATAGATGCGACAGTCCTGAAATCATTAAAGAGACACATTCTATTAATATCAGTGAAACAAAACTGTGAGCAAGACTGAGATTTACGGGATTTCTCCTCCATCTCTTGCGTTCATGCAGTCTTTATTGGCCCCCTTTCTACATCGGTTTCATGCTGCCTCAAAACAGACCCTGGGGCTGGAGAGATGGTTTAGCGGTTAAGGCGCCTGCCTGCTAAGCCTAAGAATGCTGGTTCCAAACTCCAGCGGTTCCAATCTCCAGGTCCCACGTTTAGCCAGATGCAAAGTGACACAAGGGCACAATGCCGCACTTGACCACAAGGGGGCGCATGCGTCTGGAGTTCGTTCGCAGCAGCTGAGAGACTGCTGGCACGCCCATCTCTATTTGTCTCTCTCTCTCTCTCTCTCTCTCTCTCTCTCTCTGTGTGTCTCTCTGTGTCTCTTTCCAAAAATAAATAAAACAATAATAATAACAATTAAAAAAAAAAAAACAGACCCTGGCCCTTCATCGTCCTGGTCAGATGCATTCTCTTCAGAGCCCTTTAAATATATTACCAAAGGACTCTCATCATATGGTGTGGTAGTTTGAATATATGTCCCCAATATATTCAGTGTTTTACTAGTTATAGTTTGCATCTGCAATCACCTTGCTAGAGGCAATGTCACTGGGGGCTGGTCTTAAGGTGTGGGTTTGAGATTCCATTGTAAAGATATGCAAATGTGCCTAGCAGGAGTTCCTGAAGTGTGCTGTGTGACCTTTTGGCTGTAGTTTTGCTCTGTGTGCTGTGTGCCTGGTTGGCTTTCTCTCTCTCTGTTTGGCCCTGTGAAGAGCAGGCTGCTTTTCCTGCCTTTATGGAACTTCCCCTGGATCTGTAAGCTTCAATAAATAATCTCCCTTCCTCCATAACTGTGCCTGGTCTGGAAGTTCATCTCAGCAAACCTGAAAGCTGTCTGCTACATAAGGCTAGAAAATCTATTTCTGTATGAGGGCCAGGCTGTTTTCTGGTGACTTTTCTGTATAGTCTCAGCCTGTGATCACTAGGGGTCAACAGGTATGTGCATGGGCGACGGTGTGGGCCAGTACCGCATCCTAGAGTGTCTGACTTTTCTGTACCACGTGACTTATCCCAGCAGGGCGGCTCACACCAGTATGTGGCTTTGGCATTTATTTTTACACATGGTTGGAAGCCCTTGCGTTAGTGTCTTTTCAAGGCTTTAATTTGGCTCAGCTCATCTCTGTCTGCTGTTTTTCACAACCTTCTATTATCTACCTGCTCCTTTTCAAACCTCTCTGTGTGTGCAGAATAAACATCATCCCAGGTAAAACATCTAGTTTTTTTTTTTTTTTTTTTGAGAGAGACAGAGAGAGAGGGAGAGGAAGACAGATAGAGATGGGTGCGCCAGCAGTCTCTCAGCCGCTGTGGACAAATCCAGATGTGTGCGCCCCCTTGTGGTCAAGTGCGGCATTGCGCCCTTGCGTCACTTTGGATTTGGCTAAACGTGGGACCTGGAGATTGGAACCAGCATTCTTGGCTTAGGGGGCAGGCGCCTTAACCGCTAATCCATCTCTCCAGCCCAAGATATTCGTATTTATTTATTTATTTATTTATTTATTTATTTATTTATTTATTTTAGAGAGACAGAGAGAGAGAGGGAGAGGAAGACAGATAGAGATGGGCATGGCAGCAGTGTCTCAGCTGCTGTGAACGAAATCCAGATGTGTGCACCCCCTTGTGGTCAAGTGCGGCATTGCGCCCTTGCGTCACTTTGCATCTGGCTGAACGTGGGACCTGGAGATTGGAACCGCTGGAGATTGGAACCAGCATTCTTAGGCTTAGGAGGCAGGCGCCTTAACTGCTAAGCCATCTCTCCAGCCCAAAATATCTACTTTTAGGGGTTTTTTTAAGTTTTTTTCTTAAGGGTGGGGGAGAGTAAGAAAGAAAATGTGCACACCAGCGCCTCCTGCCACTGGAAAGGAACTCCAAATGCATGTGCCACTTTGTGCACCTGAATTCACGTGGATACTGGGGAGTGAAACCCAGGCTGTTCAGCAAGCACCTTTAACCACTGAGCCATCTCTCAAACGCTCCTTTGAGTTTTTTTAATGTTTTTTGTTTATTAATTTTATTTATTTATTTATTTGACATCCACAGATAGACAGAAAGAGGCAGACAGATAGAGAATGGGTGCACCAAGACCTCCAGCCACTGCAAACAAACTCCAGATGGAAGCGCCACCTTGTGCATCTGGCTTACGTGGGTCCTGGGGAATCAAGCCTCGAACCAGGGTCCTTAGGCTTCACAGGCAAGCGTTTAACCACTAAGCCATCTGTCAAGATCTCCTTTGAGTTTCCAATGGAGCTGTTCATTTCCTAGCAAACATTGTAATTATATATTTTGTGGCATCATGCTGCTGTTATCAGTGTAACAGGATACAATTCAATGTTTTATCACTGAAGCAAACATAGCTTTAGAAACTATGTTTTTTTTTTTTTTTCCTACCTAAATGCGTTTGGGAAAATTTGATATCAGGCAGAACAGACCTTGGGGACTCCGTCCAACCTGATGTCCCTACTTTTATCACATGCTTGATTGACTTTCAATGGGTAACTTTCAGGAAATTCATGTATAAAATTGCTATTCTTCTAGTCATTGGATTTTTTTTTTTTTTCACTAAATTTAGGCTGAGAAATCAGACAAAGTACCATTTCTCAAAGCACTCTACTTGAGTCGATGAAAATAGTTTATTTGAAGGTCTGCAGTCAAGAATACCTTGACATCCCTGTCAAGTGCATGGCTTTCATTCGGAGCCACATTTGAAGGTTGATGGTTCTTTGATGCCTCGATGTCTGACCACCATCATTGTAGATCTGAAGTAGGCAGTACAGTGTCCTTTGACCCTGCCCTCCTTGCCCAGCACTGCCCCTGCTACATCCCCATTGAAGAGTGAGTCCACTGGAACCCACCCTGTTCATCAGAGTGCCCCCGTACTTGAAGTCACTCACCCGAGTCACTTAAGTTTCCTTAAAGGACCCGACTTATCATTTGGGTTCCTATGACCCCAGAGTATCAGAAATGCTTCAGGAATGTCACACATTTCATAGGCAGCCTTGTCATTTAAGGGCATGGTGGCTCACGCCTTTAATCCCAGCACTCGGGAGGCAGAGGTAGGAGGATCGCCGTGAGTTCGAGGCCACCCTGAGACTACATAGTTAATTCCAGGGCAGCCTGGGCCAGAGTGAGACCCTACCTCGAAAAACAAAACAAACAAAAAAATTATTGACGCTAGGGCCTGGAGAGATGGCTTAGTGGTTAAATGCTTGCCTGTGAAGCCTAAGGTCCCCGGTTCAAGGCTAGATTCCCGAGGACCCACGTAAGCCAGATGCACAAGTTGACATATGCATCATTTGCAGTGCCTGGCAGCCCTGGCATGCCCATTCTCTCTCTATCTGCCTCTTTCTCCTAAATAAATAAATAATAAACCAAAAGAAGAATTATTGACACTAGTCAATAAATTGTATTCTTTGGGTTTTTTTTTTTTTCAAGGTAGGGTCTCACTCTAGCCCAGGCTGACCTGGAATTCACTATGTAGTCTCAGGGTGGCCTCGAACTCACGGCGATCCTCCTACCTCTGCCTCCCCAGTGCTGGGATTAAAGGCGTGCGCCACCACACCCGGCTTCTTTGGGATCTTTCACTGAAATAATTTTACTCTCACATTGTCTGACTCTCCTTGGCCATAGTAGGGCCCCGGTGGGGGTGGGGACAGCGGGAAAGGTGCAAATGTCATTTACAATTACACTCGCAATTACTAGCATTCAAAGGTTGCCTCATTGACTTTTGTTCCTTGATGTGTACAAATTTGCATGCTTTCAGAAGTAGTCAACCAAAACATGCAGGTCACTGGATTATGGTGGTGACTCAGGTCTCTTGACTTCACATTTTCCTCGGGATTTCATGATACCCCAGGACTTTGACCTGACACCACCTTTATCTTCAATGTTACATTTAAAACGCTACTTCAGTGAATGCATTTGGCACTTCTCAGCACACGGATCTCTGCTCTGATGACGCTTCGCTGCCCTGTTACAGAGCAGTTAGCTTTGTTCCATTGGCAGGTGAGAGCTGAAGGGCTTAGAGGAGAAATCACAGGTGGGGTTCGCCCTGATGTACACTGGGTGGTGAGCACCCCCAGCCAGCTCACGGGCTTCAGATTTCTCATCCGTCCATTCCTCACGGACGTCCCTGGTGGAGTCTCCTGGGACAACCTCCATCTCTGACATCCAGCACTCTCTCCACTCATTTTTTAAAAAATTATTTTATTTATTTTTGGAGAGAGACACAGAGAGAGACAGACAAACAGAGAGAGAGAGAGAGGGAGACAGATAGAGATGGGCGCACCAGCAGTCTCTCAGCTGCTGTGAACGAAATCCAGACGCGTGCGCCCCCTTGTGGTCAAGTGTGGCATTGCGCCCTTGCGTCACTTTGCATCTGGCTAAACGTGGGACCTGGAGATTGGAACCGCTGGAGATTGGAACCAGTGTTCTTAGGCTTAGGAGGCAGGCGCCTTAACCACTAAGCCATCTCTCCAGCCCTGTTAATTTACTTTATTTATTTATTTTATTTTTTATTTTTGGGAGAGATAGAGAGAGAGGAGAGAGGAAGACAGATAGAGATGGGTGCACCAGCAGTGTCTCAGCTGCTGTGAACGAAATCCAGACGCGTGCGCCCCCTTGTGGTCAAGTGCGGCATTGCACCCTTGCGTCACTTTGCATCTGGCTAAACGTGGGACCTGGAGATTGGAACCGGGTTCTTAGGCTTAGCAGGCAGGTGCCTTAACCACTAAGCCATGTCTCCATCCCTTTTATTTGCTTTTTTTTGTGGTTTTTTAAAATTTTTTTAATTATTTTATTTATTTTTGGAGAGAGACACAGAGAGAGACAGAGAGAGAGGGAGAGGGAGACAGATAGAGAATGGGCATGCCAGCAGCCCCTCAGCTGCTGTGAACAAAATCCAGATGTGTGCGCCCCCTTGTGGTCAAGTGCGGCATTGCGCCCTTGCGTCACTTTGCATCTGGCTAAACGTGGGACCTGGAGATTGGAACCGCTGGAGATTGGAACCCGGTTCTTAGGCTTAGGAGGCAGGTCCCTTAACCTCTAAGCCATCTCTCCAGCCCTCCACTCATTTTTGAGTGGTAACTGCAATCAGGGATTGTTTGAGGTGCTGCAGATTTGTGAGGAAGCCCAGCTGTCCAGCCACCTGCCCCAGAGTACGTGGCTTTGGGGGAGAATTGGGGAGGGGTTGCTAAAATTAATTTTTGTCTTGGGTTTTGATTTTTGGTCTTAGCCCCCGCCCCCCCCTACACTCTGGGATGAAAACCAGGGACTCAGACACCCTAAAGCAACTAATTAGCTGTGAGTTATCTCCTCCATCAAACACAGAAGTTTTTTTTTTTTTTCTCCCATCCCATTTGGATGCCCTTTCTTCCTTCCTTCTCTTTCTCTCTTTCTTACTTTTTAATTTTAGAGAGACAGAGAGAGAAATGGCATGCCAGGACCTCAGCCACTACAATCAAACTCCAGACGCTTGTACCACCTAGTGGGCATGTGTGACATTGTGCTTGCCTCACCTTTGTGTGTCTGGCTTACGTGGAATCTGAAGAGTAGAGCATGGGTCCTTAGACTTCACAGGCAAGCACCTTAACTGCTAAGCCATCTCTCCAGTCCCCCCTTTTCTTCTTCTCTCCAGCCCCCTTCTTCTTCTCCTCCTCCTCCTCTTATTCTTTCTTTTTCATCCTCTTCCTCCCCCCTGCTCTTTCTCCTCCTCCTCCTCTTTCTCCTCCTCCTCCTTTTCCCCTTCTTTCTCCTCCTCCTCCTCTTCTTTCTTTCTTCCCTTCCTTCCCCTTTCTCTCCTCCTCCTCCTCCTCCTTCTTCTTCTTCATCCTCTTCCTCCCCCCTCCCTCCTCCTCCTCCTCCTCTTCTTCTTCCTCCTTTCCTTCCCCTGCTTCTCTCCTCCTCCTCCTGCCTCTTCTCCTCCTCCTCCCCTCCTCCTCCTCCTTCTTCTTCTTCCTCCTCCTCCTCCCCCCTCCCTCCTCTCCTCCTCCTCCTTTCTTCTTTCTTCTTCCTCCTCTTCCTGCCCCCTCCCCTCCTCCTGTTCTTTCTTCTTCCTCCTCTCCTCCCCCCCCTCTCTTTCTCCTCCTCCTTTTATTCTTTCTTCTCTTCCTCTCCCCCCTCCCCTGCTCTTTCTCCTCCTCCTCCTTTTCTTCTTTCTTCTTCCTCCTCTTCCTCCCCCCTGCTCTTTCTCCTCCTCCTCCTTTTCTTCTTTCTTCTTCCTCCTCTTCCTTTCCCCCTGCTCTTTCTCCTCCTCCTCCTTCTTCTTCCTCCTGCTCCTCCCCCTACTCCTCCTCCTCCTCTTATTCTTTCTTCTTCCTCCTCTTCCTCCCCCTCCCCCTGGTCTTTCTCCTCCTCCTCCTCTTCTTCTTTCTTCTTCTCCTCTTCCCCCCTGCTCTTTCTCCTCCTCCTCCTTCTTCTTCTTCCTCCTCCTCCTCCCCCCCCTTATTATTATTATTATTACAGACATACTTAGTATGGATATATCATGTGTTGGGACCCTCCTTTCCCTCATCCTTGCCACCATTCCACTGGGGACGCTCCTCAGTGGGGTTGCAGATATTCCCCATGGGGTTGTGTGTTATGTGTTTCAGGAGCCACAGTCAGCTATTGGTGGGAGGGAATGGCTCTTTGGGCACGGTGTCCCAACCTGTGACTCTTGTACTCTTTCTGTCACCTCTTCTGCAAAATCCCCTGAGCCGTGGTGGGTGAGTTTTAAGTCTCTGTCAGTGATGAGCTCTTAGAGCCTCTGGATCTCTGCTTTGGTAGGTGTTGAGTGTCCTCAGGGTCTGTCTCCTTCACCCTGGCACTGATTGTCAGGTTCACCATGGAAGCAGAACTCTTGCTTATCTCCCCAGTTCCTCTGTGGTTTCAGCTGTGGCTTGGTTGAAGTGTGAAGGGTAGTTTATCTCCTCTGGTCTCACTACCTTCTGAAAAAGAAGAACAGATTCTCCAATGGAGAGTGAAGTCAGCATAGGTTAAATTGGATACACGTGATTAATTTGGGGAGAGGTACATGGAAGTTGTGCAGATATTCTTATAGTCAATCAAAACTAAAGGGTAGCCAGGCATGGTTGTGCATGCCTTTAATCCCAGTACTCGGGAGGCAGAGGTAGGAGGATCGCCGAGAGTTCAAGGCCACCCTGAGACTCCATAGTTAATTCCAGGTCAGCCTGGACCAGAGTGAGACCCTACCTCGAAAAACCAAAAAAAAAAAAAAAAAAAACTAAAGGGTATGGAGGAGACCTGAGCATTTACTTTGAAGGCTTGACAGAGAGAGAGAGAGAGAGAGAGAGAGAGAATGAGAATGAGTGTGCCAGGGCCTCCAGCTACTGCAAATGAATTCCAGACATGTGCATCCCCTTGTGCATCTGGCTAACGTGGGACCTGGGGAATTGAACCTGGGTCCTCTGGCTTTGCAGGCAAACTCCTTAACTGCTAAGTGATCCCTCTAGTCCTGTTTAAAATATTTTAATGCCCAGTTCTGGCCTCTCTAAGATTAAGTTATATCCATGAATTTTGTGTGCATGTTATATAATAAGAATTAAAAACAATCACACAAAAACCAGTTAAGTGGGCTGGAGAGATGGCTTAGTGGTTAAGGCGCCTGCCTCCTAAGCCTAAGAACACAGGTTCCAATCTCCAGGTCCCACGTTCAGCCAGATGCAAAGTGATGCAAGGGCACAATGCCGCACTTGACCACAAGGGGGCGCACGCGTCTGGAGTTCGTTCACAGCAGCTGAGAGGCTGCTGGCGCACCCATCTCTATCTGTCTCCTCTCCCTCTCTCTCTGTCTCTCTCAAAAAAAAAAAAAAAAAGTTAAGTAAATTATAGGAAGTTTCCTTCTTGCATCTGGTTTAAAGAAGTTGCCAGTAGAAAGATACTAGGTTTGCTTATATTTGATGTGGAAGGGGCACAACGTGACCCCCTCATGGCTAACATCCACTAAAATGGCAAGATATTAAACATATTTTCCCAATGTAATGAAAGTTCTCAGCTCTTTGTAGCATTTAATAAGATGGCCTTCTAGTGTCGCTTGATTTGAAATGGACATGTACAGCCACTGTAAGTCAGGTCCTCCACGTCCAAGGTTAGTCAGCTTGACAGTATACAGAAGTCACATAAAACTCACACTTGTTTCCCAAGTTTCAACACGTGTGAGTTCTGCTGATTTTGAACAAGTTCCAGCCTCACATTCCCTGACAATTTATTTTTTTTCTGATGATGGTTTTTGCATTCTCTCGTGCATTGCATGACATAAGAGTATGAATGCAAGCGTGTAAAAAGAAAAAGAAAAAGAAGCCCTCAGGTGGTTGTTAATATTTGGTGCTGTGTAATTAAACTGTTTTTTTAATGGTATCTTTTGGCAGGATCTAATTAGCAGAGCCATCTGCTGAAAGAGCAGTGGCCCATCTGTCTGAATGCTGTTCCCTTCATTTTTATGAAAAGGATGAACTGCTGCTATTCCCTTTCTAATTAACTCCTCTGGCTGTGGGATGTGATGAAACACGCCTTTGTTTGTATAGTTCTGAGGATGTGGATTTGTATGTACGTAACCAGTATATAAAAAGATTCGATCTCTGCCTGATTCTTTTGGTTTTTCAAGATAGGGTCTCGCTCTAGCTCAGGCTGAGCTGGAATTCACTCTGTAGTCTCAGGGTGGCCTCGAACTCACGGCGATCCTCCTACCTCTGCCTAGAGTGAGATGTATGTTGCTTCATGAAGCAGGAAGCGGTTTCTTATATCCTTGGGGCTTCTGCAACTCTAAAAGCAGCTTTGTGCATGGCTGTTATCTGTTTCTAGATGTCAGAGTGGCTGCAAGCCCAGGCACAGGACTAGACTTGAGAGATGCTGTCCAGATTTATCTTTTCTTGCCAACTAATATCTGACAAGCACGCATGTAATCTCTAAGCCTGTTTTCCATCAGCCATTATCTAGCAGCGTGCATTGTTCTTGGTAGGTAGATATTTGACACAGCAAAACTCCTGTGAACTGTTGAATACTGTTGAATGTCACAGATCTTATTTACATGTCCCTACAGAGAAGCAGTAGGGCAAAAACATAAATCTTTGTTTCTTTATAAATATAGACGTCTCAAACTCATTGCTTCATTGAGTATCCATGTATGCATGGATACATGCATACTCTTGCATGCCAGCGCCTGCGGTGTGCAGTGCACACGGGATGACAGAGTAGAGAATTAGTATGCCTTTTCTCTCGTGGGCTCGTGTGCAATAGAAAGCAGCAAAAGATGACAAAAGTTAAAGATTTTTTTAAATACTTTATTTTTATTTATTTATTTGAGTCAGGGAAAGAGGCAAAGAGAGGGAGGAGGGAAAGAATGGGCACATCAACGCTTCCAGCCACTGCAAATGAACTCCAGACACATGTACCACCTTGTGCATCTGGCTTATGTGGGTCCTGGGGAATCGAACCGAGGTCCTTTGGCTTTGCAGGCAAGTGCTTTAACCACTAAGTCATCCCTCCAGCCCAAAGATTTTTTTTTTTTTTAAAAAAAGAAGAAACCCAGGAAATTAGACTGAGTTGTACTGAAACATGAAATGTACAATGCCTGGGTATTTGCTTGAACTGTCATAAAAATAGGTTTCAGTGGGTAGAAAAGTATCTAAAATGAATTTGAAGACAAGTATAAACATGGAGGTCATGGGTTTTTTTTCCCAAAATAATGGCGTATATAAAACAACAAGTTTCATTGAGGCTAGAATAAAAAAGTTTGAATAAAATTTCTTTCATTGGGCTGGAGAGATGGCTTAGCGGTTAAGGCGCCTGCCTGCTAACCCTAAGAACACTGGTTCCAATCTCCAGCGGTTCCAATCTCCAGGTCCCACGTTTAGCCAGATGCAAAGTGACGCAAGGGCGCAATGCCACACTTGACCACAAGGGGGCACACGCATCTGGATTCCGTTTGCAGCAGCTGAGAGACTGCTGGTGTGCCCATTCTCTATCTGTCTCCCTCTCCCTCTGTCTGTCTCTCTCTGTGTCTCTCTCCAAAAAAAATAAAAAATAATAAAAAAAAAAAAAAAATTCTTTCAATGAACAGCATCTGTCTAACATAATAAAGGAAGTTAGAACCAGATTAAATCAGAAGCTAAGTTAAAACAACTGAGTGGAAAATAGAGAAATAAGGCCTGGCTCCAGGGTCCCCCATCTACACCTGTATTTCCTATAGAAACATCTTTTTTTCATAGCTTCCAGTTGATCCAACAGGAAAGGTTTAGTTTGCTGAAAAGAAAAACACCATGGGCTGGAGAGATGGCCTAGCTGTTAAGGCGCCTGTCTGCTAAGCCTAAGAACACTGGTTTCAATCTCCAGCGGTTCCAATCTCCAGGTCCCACGTTTAGCCAGATGCAAAGTGACACAAGGGCGCAATGCTGCACTTGACCACAAGGGGGCGCACACATCTGGATTTCGTTGCAGCAGCTGAGAGGCTGCTGGTGCACCCATCTCTATCTGTCTTCCTCTCCCTCTCTCTCTGTCTCTCTCTGTGTGTCTCTCTCCAAAATTAAAAAATAAAAAAAAAGAAAAACACCATGAGATTAATCTGAAACTCCTAATTCTAATGTAACCTAGGAAAAAAACCCAACGTTTTATTATGGAGTCTTGTAACTGGGTCATATGAATGGTCTATTTTTAATTTGGGGGGGTACTTCCATACTGACTTTCATAATGGCTTGTGCTAGCTGGTACTCCCCCCCATCCGTGGATATAAGTAAGTATGTATATATAGGGGATAAATGTGAATTAAATAGAACCTACACCAAAAGTGAATATAAAGACATAAGCTAGGGCTGGAGAGATAGCTTAGTGGTTAAGCACTGGCCTGTGAAGCCTAAGGACCCCAGTTTGAGGCTCGATTCTCCAGGACCCACGTAAGCCAGACGCACAAGGGGGTGCATGCATCTGGAGTTCATTTGCAGTGGCTGGAGGCCCTGGCGCACCCATTCTCTCTCTCTCTCTCTCTCTCTCTCTTTCTCTTTCTCCCTTGGTCTGTCTGTTGCTCTCAAATAAATACATAAATAAATAAATAAATAAATAAATAAATAAATAAATAAATGAATGATATGAGCTAGAGGTGGTGGGGAGGGAGAAGGACAAAATGATGCATGTGATACAGGGAAGAGGGGGAAGAGAGAAAGGGAGTAGGAGGGAGGAATAGGAGTAAAAAAAAAATGGACCCCAAATGCCAGAATGAGTGATACTGAGATCTCAGTATTCCGACTAAAAAGAAAGTAAAATTTCCAGCCTGGCCTGGTGGCGCACACCTTTAATCCCAGCACTCAGGAGGCAGAGGACGGAGGAGTGCCGTGAGTTCAAGGCCACCCTAAGACTACATAGTAAATTCCAGGAAAGCCTGGCCTAGACTGAGACCCTACCTTGAAAAACCAAAAATAAAATAAAAAAATAAAATAAAATAAAATAAAATAAAATAAAATAATTAAAATTTCCAAAAAGAAAAATACCACCTTTTCAAAGTTTTTTGCATTTATGGTTCTGTAACATTCAACTCCGTGTGTTCCCCCTATCACTTCTGCGCTATATAAAGTTTCATTGTTCACATAAAATTTTGTCCTGTTCTTCTTATGCTCCTGTATAAAGTGAAGCCACAACGAAGCTATACAATCATGGTTTTCAATTAATTTGGAATTACGATATTGTTCACACATCAATGATAGTGAGATGAAAATGCCCCAGGAACGTAGCTCCCCCATTTTCAATAACTGTCTTCAGAAAAAAACCTATAAGATTTGTCCTTTTTTTTTGTTGTTGTTGTTGTTGCTCTAATAAACTTGTGTGTGCGCTTGCTGTTTTCTTTTTCCTTTTTGGCATTCTGGGTAAAGTAATGAAATATTTATGAAAACTCTCATACTCCTCTTTCTATGACTTTTAACTTCTGGTCCTTGGCCAATATTTATCTTGAAAATGTGAAGCGGCTTGAGCAGTGGGCAGAGCTGGTGGCTTGTTTGTTTTCTATGCAGCAGTAGGAGCTGAAGAGTTTTGATATTTGATTAATATTCTCCTTTAATCCCGGGGCTAACCCTGCTCCTCAGGGCTCTTCTATTTACTCAAGAGACTATTAAACATCCAGCTTCCTTTTGCAGCGATGCAGATTAAACTGAGTGTCCCACACTGGCTAGACAAGTGCTCTGCCACGGAGATATACCCCTCAGTCTTATCTTCTACTTTTATTTGAAATCAGAATCTCTCATTGGGTCACTCAAGGCTAGCCTTGAACTTCCTCTGTAGTTCTGTAGCCCCAAGAAGCTTTAAACTTGTAATCTTCCCCTCCTAAGCCAATATTTAACTTTAAATAATATCACAAGAACAGCAAGAACCAGTGATGAATGCCTCTTCAGTGAAAGTATTTTATGGAATAGCTGTCATAACCATAATACTAATTTCTCTTTCTAATATATGTGTTATTTAACTTCTCGGCTACTGTGAAACTAAATTTATAAGAAGTCCTTCAATATGGAAAAGACATAGCATAGTGTATCAATCCTGTCTTACCTTTACATAAATGTAAAGGCACAGACATTCCCTTTTAAATAGTAACAACTGAGTCTTTTAAAACATATTTTATTTATTTATTTGAGAAAGAGAGAGAGAGGCAGAGAGAGAGAGAGAGAAAGAGAGAATGGGCACGCCAGGGCATCCAGCCACTGCAAGTGAATTCCAGATGCATGTGCCCTCTTGTGCTTACTTGGGTCCTAGAGAATCGAACCGGGTCCTTTGGCTTTGCAGGCAAACGCCTTAACCGCTAAACCATCTTCCAGCCCCTGAGTGAGTTTTTAAAAACTAAATCTAAGGACTGGAGAGATGGCTTAGCGGTTAAGACGCCTGCCTCCTAAGCCTAAGAACGCTGGTTCCAATCTCCAGCAGTTCCAATCTCCAGGTCCCACGTTTAGCCAGATGCAAAGTGACGCAAGGGCGCAATGCCACACTTGACCACAAGGGGGCGCACGCATCTGGATTTCGTTCGCAGCAGCTGAGAAGCTGCTGGCGCACCCATCTCTATCTGTCTCCCTCTCCCTCTCTCTCTGTCTGTCTCTGTGTCTCTGTCCAAAAAAATAAAAATAAAAAATAAGTAAATAAATAAATCTAAGACAGAAAAATATTAGAGATCAAGCCAGGTTAACCCAGCGCCTTTGTCTGAATTTATTGTGTCTGTAACTGCACCAGTGTCTGAAATTCTCTCCTTTATTTTCTTGGTAGTGAAAATGTATGCTCTCGTGGATAGAGTTCAAGGCCATTGGTGCCAACAGACACTTTAGCTACAGCTTCACTGTCCCTTTAAGCATCCAGAAACAACAACAAAAATTACAAAGTGAATTAACACAGTCTTTCATCAGATGCACACACTGATAAAATTATCCATGCCTGCACAAGGGCAACCGTTACAGTATTGCTTTATTTAAAGGACACCAGAGGGACGCTGGGTGACTCTTCTCCTGGAGTCATCATTGCCAAGTGACATAAGTCGTCTAGGATGCAATGTGTTATGACTCGGTTTCTGATGTCTTTAGAGACAGCAGATAGGAGATATGTTGTCCCCCTGACTTTATTATCATTCCCCCACTTGGGGGAGAATTAAGAAAGAAATCTTATTAGCACTAAGGGCGAAGGCTGTAATTACATGCGTAGTATTTTATTTTAGTTTGTATTTGGTTTCGGTCGGGCTGATTCTTTAGAATTTGCAAATCCACGTGGCCGCTCACATATTTTTGTGAGAATAATCTAACTAGTGAAAAATGCAGATTAGTCACGAATTTCAGTTCTAGTGATAAAGACACTTTAAGAGCATAGAAAGAAATAGGGGTGTACTTTACCCTCAAAGTTCTGCAGAAAAAAAAAAAAAGAAAAATCGATTCAAATGCTAACACTTGTTTTCCGTTATTCGCAGTATTTTAACCGGCCTTCCTCATTTCTTCCCACAAGTCGGCCACTGTTACCTTCACTATTCAGGATTACTCTTGATGTGACAATACGTAGATGTGGCAATAGACATATCGAATGAATCAGCTTCCATTCAGTTTGGAAAGCTTGAGAGAAATCAGATGTCACGGCTCTAGATGTGTAGTCAGAGCTGAAAAGCATAGAAGTTGCTGGTGCAGAAGAAACCAGTGCTGTGTCCCTCCCATGAGCTATTGCTGTATTGATGTTCGTCTTGGCAGTAAGGGTCTGCAAAGTCGCTAACTGTGGTGTGAATGAAGACGCCGCAGGGCGAGTTCAGGGTTTAATAAACATTCACATTCATTTCAAGTCTTGCCTTCCTCCCATTTCAGGGTCTACACTATGGTGTCCCTAAAAGGGAGCCATATATGCCATTGGTCATATTATGAACACTTCAGTACGGAGTGAGTTTATATATATATATATATATATATATAATTTATTTATGTATTTGATAGAGGGAGAGAGAGAGAGAGAATGGGCACTCCAGGGCCTCCAGCCACTGCAAACAAACTGCAGATGCATGCATCCCCTTAAGCATCTGGCTGACGTGGGTCCTGGGAAATTGAACCTGGGGTCCTTTGGCTTCGCAGACAAACGCCTTAACCCCTAAAGCATCCCTCCTGCCAGGGAGTGAGTTCTCTTTTTTTTTTTGTTTGTTTGTTTTTTCGAGGTAGGGTCTCACTCTGGCCCAGGCTGACCTGGAATTCACTCTGTAGTCTCAGGGTGGCCTCGAACTCTCAGTGATCCTCCTACCTCTGCCTCCCAAGTGCTGGGATTAAAGGTGTGCGCCACCACGCCCGGTGGAGTGAGTTCTTTAAATGCCTTTAAATTTCAAGGCCAAATCTAAGCCCATGACTTGACTTCGTTGTGTTTTGGCGTGAATTCTGTCCTGGTGTGGGTGTCTTGATGCAAGGTTGCGCACGTGTGGTCCAATATAGTACCCTGTGCTCTTTTTTTGTTTTTTTTAAATTTTTTCACTCATAACTATAACAGATGCGTTTGCTTTTGTGCTTTCCCCAGGCTGTGGAGTGGGACTGTGATGAAGCTACCAAGAAGGCCTGTTACAGCAAAGGCAAATCAAAGGTAAGGAGGATACAGTAGCGCATATCCGTCCCTCCCTGTTCTGAAAGATCATGTAAAGTATGTTGATTTCTGGACATAGGTGGCCTATAAAGAGAAAATATTCATACATCATGTGCTCAAGGTTTTTTTTGGAGAGAGACTCAGAGAGAGACAGAGAGAGAGGGAGAGGAAGACAGAGATGGGTGCGCCAGCAGCCTCTCAGCTGCTGCGAACGAACTCCAGACGCGTGCGCCCCCTTGTGGTCAAGTGCGGCATTGCACCCTTGCATCACTTTGCATCTGGCTAAACGTGGGACCTGGAGATTCGAACCAGCGTTCCTAGGCTTAGGAGGCACGCGCCTTAACCATAAGCCATCTCTCCAACCCGAGTCATTCTTTTTAAGTGGACATTTCTGCACACTGGAGGAGATTGAGCTCTTTACCTGTTCCCTGTCCAACCAGATGCTGCAACCAAAAATAGCTTCAGGTCACTGCAAACATCGATCTGCTACAAGGTCTATGATTTAACTTTTCAGATGATAAAAAATAACGGTAATTTCTACACTGTCGTTTTGATGATTTTTTGTTCTCCGTATCAAAATAAAATTTTTTTTTGGCTTTTCGGGGGTAGAGTCTCACTCAAGCCCAGGCTATGCAGTCTTGGGTGGCCTCGAACTCATGGCGATCCTCCTACCTCTGCCTCCCGAGTGCTGAGATTAAAAGCTTGAGCCACCATGCCTGGCTCCTATAAATATTTTTACATTTTCTTGGGAACCTCCTTATGTGTTTGTTTCACAAACTTTAGGGAAAAAAAAAAAGTTAAGGAACAGAGGAAATGGCTTAGCAGTTAAGGCATTTGCTTGTGAAGCCATCGGACCCAGGTTCGATTCCCCAGGACCCACATAAGTCAGATGCACAAGGTGGCGCATGCATCTGGAGTTCGTTTGCAGTGGCTGGGGGCCCTGGTGTGCCCATTCTCTCTTTCTCTCTGCCTCTTCCTCTCTCTCTCAAATAAATAAATAAAATAGAAAAAAAATTAACAACAACAGCAAAGAAAGTGCCAAGTTAATTCTCTTCCATTTTGTGGACTTTGGTCTCTTTGAGCTCCCTGTGTGTTAGACGCCAGCACTACAATTATTTCATCTGATTTCTCTGCTGCCTCATATTTATTCAAGCCCTTAATCTTCAAAGATCCCAGGTGTTTTTTTTTTCTAGTATATTATCACTACTTGGAGAGGAGTAATGATATACTAGAAAATGAAAGGAGAATTGTTTCTGCTGAATAAAAATTGACACGTTACACATTAATCTGAGACCTTTGGTTATTGGGTATTTACAAATTCAGCAAGTAAAATCTATAGAGTGGTGTCATCATTCCCAGGAGGCAATCTGCCCCTGAGTCACAGAAAGCAATCAGTTAACTAAATTGATACAAAGAAATAAACCGAAGAAAATAAGTATGCTCACATAGAATCATCTTGTTATAGTTAATACACTTTGAGGTTTTTTTTTAAGATTTTATTTTATTTTGTTTATTAGAGACAAGGGGAGAGAGAGTGAGAATGGGCGCGCCAGGGCCTCTAGCCGCTGCAAACAAACTCCAGACGCATGCGCCACCATGTGCATCTGGCTCACATGGGACCTGGAGAATCAAACTGGGTCCTTAAGGCTTCACAGGCATGCTCCTTAACCGCTAAGCCATCTCTCCAGCCCACAGTTTGAATTTTAATGGATGGAGAATACTTGCAAATTGTTGGGGTGAGAGGCGTGGAGTCACGACACAGACTCCAGGAGTTGGGTGGAAGCAGGCAGAGGGCGAGCTGCTGCAAACTCATTTATTCAAGGAACTGTAGGGGGTTTTAAGGGGTTTGTCTGGCCAATCATTGTATGGGGTGGTCCCCTTCTTGTGACCAATGACAGCCTGTCTCCAGGCAGATCATCTCGCAGCAGGTTTCTCAGGAGCATGGGACTGTAGCTGTTGTCATGCCAGGCCTGCGCAGAACGCCATGTTCACAGAAGCCACTTCCTGGTTTCTTCTGACATGTTGTCTGGCTAGGACCCGACCTGCATTGTGCCATACGGCAAATTTTGGTCATTATCAGATTGTGTGGGTTGGAAGGGTTTTTGTTTTGTTTTGTTTTGTTTTGTTTGTTTTTTTTTTTTTTTTTTTTTTTTTTGCTTGTTTTGTTGTTGTTGTTGTAGGGTCTCACTCTAGCCCAGGGTGACCTGGAATTCACCATGTAGTCTCAGGACGGCCTCGAGTTCACAGAAACCTCCTACCTCTGCCTCCCCAGTGCTGAGATTAAAGGCGTGTGCCACCATGCCTGGCTTGGATTGGATTTTTTTTTTTAATTAAAAAAATTTTTTTTTCTAATTTTTTTTTCTTTTGGAGAGAGACAGACAGAGAGGGAGAGGGAGACAGATAGAGATGGGTGCGCCAGCAGCCTCTCAGCTGCTGCGAATGAAATCCAGATGCGTGAGCCCCCTTGTGGTCAAGTGCGGCATTGCGCCCTTGCGTCACTTTGCATCTGGCTGAACGCGGGACCTGGAGATTGGAACTGGTGGAGATTGGAACCAGCGTTCTTAGGCTTAGCAGGCAGGCGCCTTAACCGCTAAGCCATCTCTCCAGCCCTTGGATTGGATTTTTAACATGTTAAGACAAACAGAGATAAATTGCAAGCATCATATATTCTGAGAAAGATAAATCACATTTTCTCTCATTAACTATAATGATAAATTCACCTGGAGTCTTTAATGGCCTGTGTTCCAGTAAAACAGAATAGGATTGCTACAGCAGAAATGAATTCAGTGAGGTGGGACTGGTGCCTCACTCGCCTACGGGCTCCTCAGGGAAAGTGAGTCATGAGGACCACTGGGGCCCTAGAGTACCATGTCTGCCTGGGAAGTGGTGATAGTCCTTCTCAAAAACAAGAGACAAGAGGGCTGGAGAGATGGCTTAGTGGCTAAGGCACCTGCCTCCTAAGCCTAAGAACGCTGGTTCCAATCTCCAGTGGTTCCAATCTCCAGGTCCCACGTTTAGCCAGATGCAAAGTGACGCAAGGGTGCAATGCCGCACTTGACCACAAGGGGGCGCACGCGTCTGGAGTTCGTTCGCAGCAGCTGAGACACTGCTGACGCGCCCATCTCTATCTGTCTTCCTCTCCCTCTCTCTCTGTCTCTCTCTGTGTCTCTCTCCAAAATAAAAAAAAAGAGAGAGAGAGAGACAAGAAAGAGAGCAACAGTGACTATGTGGGACTGGAGTTCGCTGTTTCTCACGTGGCCACTATTTTGTTAACATGTTGGACTACTCAGCTTTGTGGCCCAGTCCCTGGTAAGGGGGAAGTCTGAGAGCAGAGGTTTCTTTATTCTCCTGTGACGTCCCCTTTCCATATTTCATTTCTCCTGTGCTTCTTCAAGAGGGTCACAGACACGGTGACCATATGTCTGAGGAACATAGGAAGATAACAAGACAGTCCCAGAGAAAATAGAGAAATCGCACCCAGTGTAGCCCTGATTCCAGCACTCAGGAAAACCTGATGGCTGCCCTTCATAGCTCCTGGGAGCCAAATCCTGCAGCATTTTCACTGTCCGTTTGACTGACATGCAATCTCTCTGCATTGGAAATGAAATTCCAGCTTTTCTCAGTGGTTGTGAGTTGATATGGAACATTCCAGTATGTGATAGTTTCTGCTTGTGCTGTCATATTGTGGGAGTGCACCCTGCATTCCAAAGTTCCCTTCTCCCTGAAATGAAAAGAACAATGCAAAAAGGGAACATCTCAAAAATGAGAAAAATGCAAGCCATTGCCACCCCACTCGTTCTGTTCCCATCTCCCCTTCCCACAGAACCAGCGTGTGAAGGCATTTGATGGCTCAGGCTCAGAATGTGAAGTTTGGAGAAGGTGGCAGGGTTTGTAGGGGGCTGCTGCCTGTACCCACTTCTGCTCCAGCAAGAACATTTCTCCACTGGTTTACAGAGCTTGGGACAGTAGAGATGACAACTTTTCTCATGTCCTCTGGCAGTGCTCAGCCGGGCACAGGCATGCCTTCATGGGGACTGCAACAACTTTGTGATCTAGGCAGACAGTTATACAAATTTTTTTCTTGAGACAGACAGAGAGAGAGAGAGAGAGAGAGACAGATAGAGATGGGCGTGCCAGCAGCCTCTCAGCTGCTGCGAACGAAATCCAGACGCGTGCGCCCCCTTGTGGTCAAGTGCAGCATTGCGCCCTTGCGTCACTTCGCATCTGGCTAAACGTGGGACCTGGAGATTGGAACCGCTGGAGACTGGAACCAGCATTCTTAGGCTTAGGAGGCAGGCGCCTTAACCCCTAAGCCATCTCTCCAGCCCACAAATTTTTTTTTTATATTTTATTATTTATTTATTTATTTATTTATTTATTTATTTATTTATTTATTTGAGAGAGATACAGAAATAGGCAGGTAGAGGACAGAGAGAGAGAATGGGTGCACCAGGGCCTCCAGCCACTGCAAACGAACTCCAGATGCATGCACCCCCTTGTGCATCTGGCTTATGTGGGTCCTGGAGAATCAAGCCTCGAACCGGGGTCTTTAGGCTTCATAGGCAAGCGTTTAACCGCTAAGCCATCTCTCCAGCCCTCCAGCCCACAAATTTTTGATTAAAGCTTGAGAAGGAATTAGATACTGGGACTGTCTATCATTTGAATTCCGTTCACTTATAGAATGCTCAGCTCAGCCTAGCTGCAATGATGTAAATATTGCGTGCTTTAACGAAGAAAAGAATCTGTTTTTACTGAGGCAAACACGGTATTATTAAGCTCTGTTGCATTGCGTTCTGTTTGAAATAGGGTTATGGAACTCAAACTTTGGACCTCTTTATATACATTTCACATAAATATTATTTTAGACACAAATAGTTGTTTCACCATTGAATAAGAGCCCCTTGTTTGCGGTTTTCTTTCTTTCTTTCTTTCTTTCTTTCTTTCTTTCTTTTCTTTCTTTCTTTCTTTCTTTTATTTTATTTATTTATTTATTTATTTTTTTAATTCTCCTGTCTGTGTGTCTGAATCCAGGCGCCTACTTCATGGCATTTAAGAACATCACAAAGGAAGCACAGCTGATTATTAACGAAATGAAAGAACTGCTTTTATTATTGTGCTTTGTAATTTTCAGAATGTTTTTGTTTTTTTCATGATCTCATTTCAGGATTTTTGACAGCAAATTCCTAGAATTATTGGGTGAGTTAGTGGGAGGGTTCTGACTAGCATCCAAGGTCCTCTTTCCTGAGCTGTCAGGTTATCCTGGAAAAGCAGAACTCCCTCAGCTTGGGATTGTGTTGCTGGAGGGCTGGGCGGGGCGGGGCATTTTTACTGGAATGTTAATATCTTTTTTTAAAAAATAATTTTATTTATTTGGAATAGAAAGAGAGCGAGAGACAAAATAGAGACAGTATGGTATGCTAGGGTCTCTTGTTGCTGCAAATGAATTCTAGATGCACACACTGTGGTGTGTATCTGGCTTTACGTTGTCATTGGAGATGTAAACTGAGGCAGGCAGGCTTTCTAAGCAAGTTCCTTTAACCGTCGAGAAATCTGCCCTGCCCTGGAATATTAAAACTTTTTTTTTTAACATTTAAAAAATATTTATTTGAGGGAGAGAAAGAGGCAGAGAGAGAGAGAGAGAGAAGAGAGAGAGAGAATGGGCACGCCAGGGCCTCCAGCCACTGCAAACGAACTCCAGATGCATGCTCCCCCTCCTGCATCTGGCTTATGTGGGTTCTGGAGAGTTGAACCAGGATCCTTTGGCTTTGCAGGCAAATTCCTTAACCGCTAAGCCATCTCTCCAGCCCTATTATTATTAATTATTATTATTAATATTGGTTTTTCAAGGTAGGGTCTCACTCTAGCTCAAGCTGACTTGGAATTCACTATGTAATCTCAGGGTGGCCTCGAACTCTCAGTGCTGGGACTAAAGGCATGCACCATTTCACCCAGTGAATGTTAATATTTTTAAAAGCTGAGTTCATCAATACCTGTCACTGTCTATTGCCTTTCTTTTGCATGAACTTGCCCTGACTTGTCTTCAGAAGAATAAGTTATTATTTTTAAAAAGACTCTATTTGGGGGGCTGGAGAAATGGCAGAGTGGTTAAGGCATTTGCCTACAAAGTCAAAGGACCCAGGTTCAATTCCCCAGGACCCATGTAAACCTGATGCACAAGGGGGCGCATGCACCTGGAGTTTGTCTGTAGCAGCTGGAGGCTCTGCCGTGCCCATTCTCTCTCTCTCTCTCTTTCACTATTTCTCTCTCTCTCTCAAATAAATAAATAAATAATTTTTTAAAAAGACTTGATTTTATTTACATCTATTTATTTTTAAAATAATATTTTATTTTATTTATTTGAGAAATAGAAAGAAAGAAAGAAAGAAAGAAAGAAAGAAGGAAAGAAAGAAAGAAAGAAAGAAAGAAAGAAAGAAAGAAAGAAAGAAAGAAAGGGAGACAGAGAGAGAAAGAGGCAGAGAGAAAGGGCACGCTAGGGCCTCCAGCCACTGCAAATGAACTCCAGACACATGTACCATCTTTTGCATCTGGCTTATGTGAGTCCGGGAGAATCAAATCTGTGTCCTTTAGCTTTGCAGGCAAATGCCTTAACTGCTAAGCCACCTCTCTTGGCCCTCCAATTCTTTTAGAATGAGAGAAGGAGTCTACACAGGAAGTCCATGAGCTAAAGGCATACAAATACAATCTCCTACCCAGGCAGGCCACTCTGAAAGGACCCATGCACTGGCCCCACTGGTGCCAACTCAGCCTACTTCACCCCGTTCACCTACCTGAGCTCAGCCAGATCACATTCTATCTCCTTATTCAATTCTGTTCCTCTGACGTCTGTAAAGGTTGGGTCTGTCCCCGCAGCCTGTTAGAACAGTCCAGCACTGGCCTCTTTGTCTGGCCAGCCCCCCATTGCAACACTCAGCTTGGGGAAGGTGGTCGGGGAGAGGCTGAGTCAACTTTCTCAGGGTCCTCATGAGCAGAATTGGTCGCCTTATTCACTGCTCTAATGGAAGTCATTTTCTGTCCCTTCTCATGTCCTGGTTTCTGTGATTGAGTTGTCCCTGTGTCTCTCACACCCCCTTCTATGTCGTGATTGTCACACAGCCCAGCTGACTCATACTCTGCTTCTCCAGCAGGCTTCTGAGGTTCCTCAGCAATGTGGTCGCTTCCAGTCTCGGTGGCCTGTGCTCTTTGGGCAGATTGATCTGAGCTCTCTGTTTATTTTCCCCTTCATTTCCCTTCTGTAACTGGATGTTTGCATGCTTTCTTCTCCCCATGCCCAGAGAACTCAGCCATGAGAGCAGGCTTTTTTGGGTTTGTTTTGTTTTGTTTTGTTTTGTTTTGTTTTTCCGAGGTAGGGTCTCACTCTAGCCCAAGCTGACCTGGAATTCACTCTGTAGTCTCAGGGTGGCCTCGAACTCATGGCAATCGTCCTACCTCTGCCTCCCGAGTGCTGGGATTAAAGGCATGCACCACCACGCCCGGCTGAGAGCAGGCTTTTGCAACCAGATGATTTTCTTGGGAAAGATTCTTTTTTTTTTTAATATTATTTTTTATTGACTTTTAATCTTACATACCAAAAAAACCCCACCTGATATTTCCCTCCCCTCCTCCATTCCACTTTAGAACTCCGGTCTCCATCATATCCCCTCCCTTTCTCCATTAGTCTCTCTCCTAATTTGATGACATCATCTTTCTCTTCTATTATGAGGGTCTTGCGGAGGTATTGCTAGGCACAGCAAGGTCATGGATATCGAGGCCAATTTCTATCTGGGCAGTTGCATTGTAAGGAGTCATACCCTTCCTTTGGCTCTTCCATTCTATCCGCCCCCTCTTCCACAATGGTCCCTGAGCCTTGGAGGGTGTGACAGAGGTGTTTCAGTGCTGGGCACTCCTCCATCCCTTCTTCTCAGCACTTTGTTGCCTTTTGGGTCATCCCAGTGGTCATCGCCATGTGAAAAGAGAAGCTTCTCTAACCAGAAGTGAGAGTAGCGTTAATATGTGAATATGAACATTAAGTGTAGTGTTTGGGAAAGATTCTTATGGCTGTCTCTGCTGCTCTTAAAACCTTGAGGTCACCTTTTGTTTAAAAAAAAAAAAAGACAGTTCTCTTACATCTTATAATGTCTTTGAAAGAATTCAAAACACAGTAGCTATGGGCTGGAGGGATGGCTTAGTGGTTAAGGCACTTGCCTGCAAAGCCAAAAGACCCAGGTTCGATTCCCCAGGACCCACGTTAGCCAGATGCACAAGGGGGCCCGTGTGGCCGGAGTTTATTTGCAGTGGCTAAAGACCCTGGTGCACCCATTCTCTCTCTCTCTCTCCCCCCTCTTTCTCTGTCAAATAAATAAAAATAAAATATTTTTAAAAAACAGCAGCTGGGCTGGAGAGATGGCTTAGCGGTTAAGGCGCCTGCCTCCTAAGCCTAAGAACGCTGGTTCCAATCTCTAGCGGTTCCAGTCTCCAGGTCCCACGTTTAGCCAGATGCAAAGTGACACAAGGGCGCAATTCCGCACTTGACCTGGGGCTCATGCATCTGGATTTCGTTCCCAGCAGCTGAGACACTGCTCGGGCGCCCATCTCTATCTGTCTCCCTTTCCCCCTCTGTCTGTCTCTCTCTCTGTGTCTATCTCCAAAAAAATAATAAAAATTTAAAAATTTAAAAAAAAAACAGCAGCTGCATCAACAAATGAATAGGGGTTCCTCAGGAAGTTTTCCTCCACAGTCTTTATGAATGCCATCAGTATGTGTGTGTGACTGCTGTGGGCACCCAGGGCAGTAAACTCTGTGTTCTGGACCATAGATGTCTTGGTGAAGGCCCATCCTGCAGGCAGGCTTTGGTTCCCTGCTTCCATCTTCCTTTTGATCTGGTTGTGGCAAGCTCCCTGCTCCCCTCAGCCTGGGCAGGGGTGACCATGTGCTTCTGTGAAGTCTTTTCCCTGTTCTTTCTGCCTGGAAACCCCTTCCTTACCTTTTCCCCAGTTAAGAAGGTGTTAGAAAAATAAAACAAGGGGCTGGAGAGATGGCTTAGTGGTTAAGGCACCTGCCTCCTAAGCCTAAGAACGCTGGTTCCAATCTCCAGGTCCCACGTTTAGCCAGATGCAAAGTGACGCAAGGGCGCAATGCCACACTTGACCACAAGGGGGCGTACGCGTCTGGAGTTTGTTCACAGCAGCTGAGAGGCTGCTGGCGCACCCATCTCTATCTGTCTCCATCTCATTCTCTCTCTGTCTGTCTGTCTCTGTGTCTCTCTCCCAAAAAAAGAAAGAAAGAAGAAAGAAAGAAGAAAGAAAGAAAGAAAGAAAGAAAGAAAGAAAGAAAGAAAGAAAGAAAGAAAGAAAGAAAAGAAAAAGAAAACAAGCCTCAGTTTCCCAGCTGGGGAACTTTTCGTAGTACCCAAGTAGTTACTGTCTATTGTCTATATTTACTTCCTAATTTTTTTAAAAGATTTTATTTATTAGAGACAGAGAGAGAGTGAGTGAGAAATGGGCATGCCAGGGCCTCTAGCCACTGCCAACAAACTCCAGATGCATGTGCCACCATGTGCATCTGGCTAACGTGGGACCCGGAGAATCGAACGGGGGTCCTTTGGCTTCGCAGGCAAATGCTTTAACTGCTAAGCCATATCTCCAGCCCATTAGTTCCTAATTCTTCTGACAGTTAACTTTCTGTTTTAATTTTCTTTCTCAATTATCAGCCAATTGTAGTATGGCGCTATCATTGTCAGTCATGGGTGAAGGGAAATCAATCGCCATGGATCTCTCATCTCCACTTTATCAAACAAATTCACCTGTGTGAGAACTTTGTGTGGTCAGAGCCAGGCTATGCAGCAGCCTGGTGTATGCAAATGCATACTAGCACAGAGCATGGGTTTTTCCACTTGCTGTACCATTAAATCCACGTTGTTTGAATTTGAAACACGATGCAACTCAGTTCTTCCCAAGGCACCATGTATGTCCAGTTGCTGGGTCCTGTTGGTTTACAAGATTCTGGCTTTGTTCTCTTAGCCTCACCTTGGTCAGGCTCCGAGTGGCAGGAGCTGAAGTCCAGAACCACTTTGTAACCTGCCTTCCTTACTGCACACGCCTTTAGCTTCCACAAAGATTCCCGAGAAGTCTTTCACCAACCAACTGGAGGTTGATTCAAACCTTCATGCAGCAAGATTTAATTGGCCTATCTGTCCCTTCCTCAGTGCAGCAATACATTTCTTCTGCCTCACGTGCACTGTGAAGGCTCCATGTTTTTTCTGGCTACCAAGCCTGAATGGCCCATTCCCCTTAACTGGAGGGTCTGTCCCTGTCTTTGCTCAGTAGAGTCCTACAAGCCCCAACTCCAAGAAGCCTCACAGAACCACACTCCTCCCTTGAAAAGTCTTCATCCAATACAGCTTCCCACACCTCTTCTTTTCCTTTCTCCTTTTATTTTTAAAATATTTTATTATTTATTTATTTGAGAGAGAGAGATACAGAAATAGGCAGGTAGAGAGAGAGCGTGCGCAAGAGAGAGAGAGAGAGAGAATGGGTGCGCCAGGGCCTCCAGCCACTGCAAACGAACTCCAGATGCATGCACCCCCTTGTGCATCTGGCTTACGTGGGTCCTGGAGAATCGAGCCTCGAACCGGGGTCCTTAGGCTTCATAGGCAAGTGTTTAACTGCTAAGCCATCTCTCCAGCCCCTCCTTTCTCCTTTTGAGCTATGAGCACCATGTTCTTCATAGTAAGTCGACAGTCCCATGGTGTATGGCCCTAGCCAGACCTCAGCTAAAAGAAACCAGGCCACACCCCTCGGGTTTTCTCACCAGGATGGTGGGTAGTCAATGACGGGTAAGACCCCATGAGATGGGGCAACCTAAGACAGGCACCGTCGCATGGGATGATCCCTTGGGGCCTGGGGTCAACAATGGCTTGGCAAAGAACCATGCCTCCCAGGGTCGCCAATAATAAAAACAAAAAGGAGGATATGTATGGCACAATGCAGGGTGGGCCCTAGCCAGACTGCATGCCAGAAGAAACCAGGAAGTGGCTTCTGTGGACATGGCATCCTGCACAGGCCTGGCGTGACAACAGCTACAGTCCCATGCTCATGAGAAACCTGCTGCAAGATGATCTGCCCAGAGACAGGCTGTCATTGGTCACAAGAAGGGGACCACCCCATACAATGATTGGCCAGCCAAACCCCTTTAAACCCCCTACACTTCCTTGAATAAACGAGTTTGCAGCAGCTCGCCCTCTGCCTGCTTCCACCCAACTCCCGGAGTCTGTGTCGTGACTTCATGCCTCTCACCCCCAACTCAGCAGAGACCCTGCCGTCCCTCCCGGGCTGGCCCTAGGGGGGACCCCAACTCCACGGTCCATGTAGCGGTCCTGCATCTATGTCTCTGTGTAATTTTTTCCCTTCTGTGTCTTCCATGGTAAAGCTACTCGGGAAGATCGGGGAGAAGGAAGAACTTTCCATCATGTGATCCTGCTCCCTCTCATCTGCTCTAACTGAAACAGTTCTATGTCCTCCTTCATTCCCTTGTTCCTGTGCTTTTGATAAACTGCTCCTTGCCCATATGTCTGTTATGGCTGGAGGGATGCCCCCTCTTTTCTGTGCATGCAAACAAAGACTCTGCATCATTTGATCACCACGCAGCATAACCTTCTGTCCCAACCTTCTTGATGAGTTATTCTTTTACTTGTTAAAGAGCTTAAAGGTTTTCCTTGATATTTTGTATTGGTTCGCTGCAGTTTTTACATATATTCAAACACATACACATATATATGGTACAAAGAAATGCATATCATTACGACATTTTCTTTCTTTCTTTTTTTTTTTTTTTCAAGGTAGGGTCTCACTCTGGCCCAGGCTGACCTGGAATGCACTGTGTAGTCTCAGGGTGGCCTCGAACTCACGGCGATCCTCCTACCTCTGCCTCCCGAGTGCTGGGATGAAAGGCGTGCGCCACCACATCCGGCTATGACATTTTCAAACATACCCCTATCATCCACTTGATGAGTTCAAGCCCATCATGAACAGCTTGTTCTAATGTGTGCATAGCTGTGCATGCTGCCTTCTGAGTGGAGATGCATTGCAGGACTTGGTGACAGATCTGATAAGTTTCCCAAGGCAATCAATGGTTTCATGAGCAACATCGAATGGACTTCTTGTATTTACGTGCACTCAGGAGAAAGCTTAAAAGTTTACACGACCATTGAGCCTGAAATTATAATCATCAAAACAAAGTGCATACTTGGGAAATGTACTTGAATGTACACTGCCCTTTCCAAATGTTCTCTCCTGAAAAAGTTCAGACGAACAGCTTTGTGACTGTCTTGGGGTGATGTGAAATTCATAAATTTATCTTCTCCTTGCCAGATGCAGTGTACCTATTTCTCCTGCCTACAGGTCTTATAAGCGTCCCTATTTTGACCTCTTTTTCTTTCTTGTCCTTTAGGAAGAATGTCAGAACTACATCCGGGTTCTTTTGGTAGGGGCTGATCGATTGTTCACCTGTGGGACCAACGCCTTCACACCCGTCTGCACCAACCGCTCGGTATGATTCCATTTCCACCCCTCAGCTGCTTCTGAGCCAGACTTGTAGGAAAAGCATAGTGTAACATGCTTTTCTTTATGCCAAAGAACAGCTCTTTAATTTAAAAACAACTGTTGTGAAATTGAATGGATGGTTAGTTTGTTTATTTCTAATCAATCAAGACTGCCAGTTACATAAAGAACCAGACGTGTAAGTTAGAAACAAATTTGAATTTTCTGTTGAAGAAAATACAGTCTACGGGCTGGATAAGATGCATACTGAAAATGTTCAGTTATTAGAAATAAAAGTAGGAAGACGGGGTAGTCATATAGAGTCTTTCGGGTTCCACTCTGACTTCCAGCACTTAACATCACGTCAGCACATCAGTTTAGAACATCTACCCCATGAGGTCACTTCCCTTTGTGGCTGGTGTTATAAACAGGAATGGTAGCCAGTAAGATTTCATGTAATTTCCCCAATCTACATTGCCATCACCAGTGGGGAATTGTATCTGCTCTGTCTAAACCCGTGCACTGCTCACTTACTCAGTTAAGAATCACAAACTTGAGCTGGAGAGATGGCTTAGCAGTTAAGGTGCATGCCTGCAAAGCCTAAGGACCCCAGTTCGATTTTCCAGGTCCCACGTAAGCCAGATGCACATGGTGGCGTATGCATCTGGAGTTTGTTTGCAGCAGCTAGAGGCCCTGGCACGCCCATTCTCACTATTTTTCTCTCTCTCTCTCCCTGTGTCTGTAATAAATAAATTAAAAAAATTTTAGTCGGGCGTGGTGGCGCACGCCTTTAATCCCAGCACTCGGGGAGGCAGAGGTAGGAGGATCGCCGA
The DNA here is from genome assembly GCA_036365145.1 of Orientallactaga sibirica. Taxonomy (NCBI): domain Eukaryota; kingdom Metazoa; phylum Chordata; class Mammalia; order Rodentia; family Dipodidae; genus Orientallactaga; species Orientallactaga sibirica. The sequence goes on along the minus strand of JAEOAD010002614.1, from coordinate 2,417,375 downwards.
GAGTTCGAGGCCACCCTGAGACTACATAGTGAATTCCAGGTCAGCCTGGACCAGAGTGAGACCCTACCTTGCAAAACCAAAAAAAAAAAAAAAAATTTTTTTAAAGTCACGAAGTAAATGGAGCTTTTTCGAAATTCCTTGAAGCTCCCCCCCCCAAAAAAAAATCTCTTCTCATTCAGTGGTTCATTGAGTGCCACCATTTGGGAAGCTATATTCATACACGCTAATAAGACACTGTTTAAAAGAATACATACAAGGTAATGAGGTGAGGCTGGAGAGATGGCTTTGCAGTTAAGGCACTTGCCTGCAAAAAGGACTGAGGTCTGATTCCCCAGTATCCATGTTAGCTTGATGCACAAGGTGGCACATGCATCTGCAGTTTGTTTGTAGAGGGTAGGAGACCCTGGCACACCTATTCCATCTACTACCTATCTATCTGCCTTTCTCTCTCTCTAAATAAATAAATAGATAAATGAATAAGATAATGAGGTGACTTTCTCATGACTGAAAGCAGGGCATAAAAAGTATAGAATATGGTACTCGGCATACACATATACACTTTTTTTTTCTTTTTGAGAGAGCGAGAGGGTATTTAAGAATATTTATAACCTTTGGATTCTGTTATGTTGATAGAATTTACATGATTCTTTATTTTAATTTTTATTTTTATTGACAACTTCTTTAATTGTAGACAATATCCCATGCTACGTCCCTCCCTCCCCCACTTTCCCCTTTGAAACTCCACTCTCCATCATATCCCCTCCCCCTCTCCATCAGTCTCTCTTTTCAGTTTGATGTCATCATCTTTTCCTCCTATTCTGAGGGTCTTGTGTAGGTAGTGTCAGGCACTGTGAGGTCATGGATATCCAGGCCATTTTGTGTCTGGAGGAGCACGTTGTAAGGAGTCCTCCCCTTCCTTTGGCTCTTACATAATTCTTTACTGTGTATAATATGTCTGCAAATGCTAAAGCTGGGTCCTTCATAGGCAACACACAAGTAATAAATCCAAATCTTATAATCGACAGTCTTCCTGTCTGACCACTGTAGCATGAGGCTCAGGAACTAAGACCCGAAGCACACAGTGGTGGATTCTCTCCTCAAGTTGAAAGCCCCCCCACGTGTGTGCACAGCAAACACTCCCCTTGCTATTGCAGAAGGCACCATCTGTTAGCTCCATGGAAGGGAGTGATTACTCTCAAGGATAACCTGCTCCCCTGTCCTCTTCATCCACAGCTAAGTAACCTGACGGAGATCCATGACCAGATCAGTGGCATGGCCCGCTGTCCCTACAGTCCCCAGCACAATTCCACGGCTCTGCTCACGGCCAGCGGGGAGCTATACGCTGCGACCGCCATGGATTTCCCAGGGCGAGATCCCGCCATTTACCGAAGTCTGGGCACTTTACCGCCCCTTCGCACTGCCCAGTACAATTCCAAATGGCTCAATGGTAAGTCCCGGCTGGAGTCAGGCCCAGCTCCTCTTCATCTTCCAAAGATAGCAGAGTGCAATCGGTTTAGTATTCCCGATTGGAAGAGAGTCTCTTGGCTCGTGGGTGTTCGGCGGAGGGCAGCTGTCCCCCACGCTGCAGGCCATGGCAAAAATGTTCTTCACTGTTAAGCCATTTCTTTGTTATTATTATCTGGAAATGAGGAAATTCGACTTGAACCATAGAGATGTGTATTTCTTTCTTACACATTTACGTTATACATATATTTTTTAAAGTTTGTTTTTAATTTTTGGAGAGAGACACAGAGAGAGAGAGAGACAGAGAGATGGGGAGAGGGACACAGATAGAGATGGGCACACCAGCAGCCTCTCAGCTGCTGCAAACAAACTCCAGATGCATGCGCCCCCTTGTGGTCAAGTGCGGCATTGCGCCCTTGTGTCACTTTGCATCTGGGTTAACGTGGGACCTGGAGATTGGAACCAGCGTTCTTAAGCTTAGGAGGCAGGTGCCTTAACCATTAAGCCATCTCTCCAGCCCTACGTTATATATTTTGAAGCAAAGATCAGTGTTGTTTCATGAAACTTTCAGACAATGCATTTGCCTCCAAAGAGTTGAGTAATTTCTTTTGAAAGGCCTTAGGAGTTGTATCACTGCTTAACTGCGCTAGCTCTGCCTTCTCGTAGTCTGTAGTTCAAATCCGCAGAACGCACGTAAAGCCACAGGTAACTCGTACATGTGTCTGTCATATTAATGCGCCTGTCGCAATGACAGGCAGAGTCAAGCGAATCTGGACTCTGGAGGCTCAGGAACCAGCTAGTCTGACCTTCCACTTCCCAGGAGAAGGAACAGTCGAGAAAGATCCTGTCGAAAACAAGGTAAAAACAGGACTCAGACACTCCAGTGTTATTCCCTAATCCTCCATATACACAACATGGCATGCCTCATACACACACACACACACACACACACACACACACACACAGAGAGAGAGAGAGAGAGACAGAGACAGAGACAGAGACAGAGAGAGAGAGAGAGATAATAACAATAATAATAAAAGTTATCAACTTAAGACTTCAGGGTTTAAATCAATGTGTTAAGCATTCGCAAGGCCCCGAGTCTTAACCACTTCTGTTCCTGCCACTCACAGCCTAGCAGGCTGAAGGACAGGCCAGGGGTGTTCAGTGGCTGGGCACAAAATCAGTGCTACAATGTCACATCTTATTTCCAGATGAGGCACACAGCGTCTTCTGGACCCCTCATGTCCATTTATTTTTTTCTTTTAAGGAACTAGAAATTTCCGGAATGTGTCCTTCAAGTCTAGACCAGACAACGATGATATTTTTATTATGCAACTAGAAACTGGCATTAGCTAAAGAAATAGTCAGAGGCTGTGTGCGACATCCGACGTGCTAGCTGAAACCCGGCCTTTTGTGTGTGTGAGCGTGACAACACACACGCTCACAGGGGTGGTGTCTACACACTTCATCCCTGCAGCACTTACCTGCTCATTTTCACACACGTGTCATCTTGAGGTCATTTTGATATTTACTGCTTGGATATTTCCACGCCTACACACTCACTGACCTTCTGCCCAGGAGACATTCCTTCTGGAGATAAGAGTTTCCCGTCCTTGTCAACTGAATTTCGATCTGGGTAATCGTGTCTCGTCTGGATAATTATTTATCATGGTTTGTGGCATCCAGGAGCTGTATCTAAAGGATTTACAAATAAACCCTCTGTCGGGTGTAAACAAGCTATTTCCTTACACTCTCTGAGAGGCCCCAGAGAGAAAAACGGCCTTTGTGAATGACTGGCCTGGAGTTGTTTTTTTTTTTTCTGATGTGTGTCTGTCATCTATTATGTATCTCTCGATTATACCTCATTCATCTTAAGCATTTTGTCAAATTGTTAGGTCAATGCATATACTTCTCATTACGTTTATTCAGTAGGGGGACCGACCCTACTGCTTCTAAAGGGCACCATGAATTGGTTTTCCCAAACTGAGAGAGGAAGGGCATTTCTGCCATTAACAGCATTTCTGCTGAACTGATTTCAAATGAACCCGATAGAGAGCCACCTTTTGGTCCTGAATCTCTCAGTCCTATATCCTAACATGGCTCTTCCTACTTATTCTAGATTTATTTTTTTGAGAGAGAGAGACAGAGAGAGAGGGAGAGGGAGACAGATAGAGATGGGCGCGCCAGCAGTCTCTCAGCTGCTGTGAACGAAATCCAGATGCGTGCACCCCCTTGTGGTGAAGTGCGGCATTGCGCCCTTGCGTCATTTTGCATCTGGCTAAACGTGGGACCTGGAGATTGGAACTGCTGGAGATTGGAACCGGCGTTCTTAGGCTTAGGAGGCAGGCGCCTTAACCGCTAAGCCAACTCTACAGCCTGATTTTTTTTTTTTTTTTGGTTTTTCGAGGTAGGGTTCTTACTCTGGTCCAGGCTGACCTGGAATTCACTATGTAGTCTCAGGGTGGCCTCGAACTCTCGGCGATCCTCCTACCTCTGCCTCCCGAGTGCTGGGATTAAAGGCATGCGCCACCATGCCCGGCTTATTCTAGGTTTTAATTTGCCCAACCAGTACCCAGTTAAAAATGTTAAAGAGAGGGGCTGGAGAGATGGTTTAGCAATTAAGGTGTCTGCCTGCGAAGCCAAAGGACCCAGGTTTGATTCCCCAGGACCCACGTAAGCCAGATGCACAAGGGGCACATGTGTCTGCAGTTCGTTTGCAGTGGCTAGAGGCCCTGGCACACCCATTCTCTCTCTGTCTGTCTCTCTTCTCTCTCTCTCTCTCTGCTTGCAAATAAGTAAATAAAATTTTTTAAAAATCTTAAAGAGAGCTCTGACTTAGGTTAGCCAAGAGCTTTGTAATTACAATTTCCAAAAGGGAGTGGAAGAGATGGCTTAGTGGTTAAGGCGCTTGTGTGCAAAGCCAAAGGACCCAGGTTCGACTCCCCAGGACCCACGTAAGCCAGATGCATAAGGGGGCGCATGCATCTGGAGTTCTTTTGCAGTGGCTGGAGGCCCTGGCGCACCCATTTTCTCTCTCTCTCTCTCTCTCTTTCGGCCTATTTATGTATCTGTAGCAGACAGCTTCAGGTTCGCTGAGATGAACTTCCAGACCAGGCACAGTTATGGAGGAAGGGATATTATTTATTGAAGCTTACAGATCCAGGGGAAGTTCCATAAAGGCAGGAAAAGCAGCTTGCTTTCACAGGGCCAAGCAGAGAGAGAGCGAAAACCAACCAGCCACCACAGCACACAGAGCAAAACTACTGCCAAAAGGTCACACAGCACACTTCAGGAACTCCTGCTAGGCACATTTGCATATCTTTACAATGGAATCTCAAACCCACCATTAACACCTTAAGACCAGCCCCCAGTGACATTGCCTCTAGCAAGGTGATTGCAGATGCAAACTATAACTAATAAAACACTGAATATATTGGGGGACATATATTCAAACTACGACAGTATCTCTCTCTCAAATAAATAAATTTAAAAAAATAATTTTTTTTTAAAAAAGATGGCAGAACACCATCAGAAAACAATCCATTTTCCCCAAAATGAAAGCTTAAGACTGTCCTGGGAGCCAGTAGGCTTGGGGCAGGGCAGAGAGGCAAAATGAGGATGTACAAGGTACAAATCTTTCATCCTAATACTCAGAAAAGGGGCTGAAGCAGAAGAGCAGTATGCTTGTGTCGGTTCTACATAGTGAGACCTTGCCTTAAAAAATTAAAAAAGCCGGGCGTGGTGGTGCATGCCTTTAATCCCAGCACTCGGGAGGCAGAGGTAGGAGGATCGCCATGAGTTCGAGGCCACCCTGAGGCTACATAGTTAATTCCAGGTCAGCCTGGGCCAGAGTGAGACCCTACCTTGAAAAACAAAATAAAATAAATAAAAAGTAAATAAATAAAATAAAAAAAAGGAATATTCTAGAAAAACAAGTAAGGCTCTATAACATTAGATTGAAATGCTGGCCCTTTCCTTGTTGCATGGCTTAGCCTGCACCTACTGGCAAAAGCCCCATGGACTGAGCCATTGCAGTTCAAGAGTCAGGGAATGCATCAGAAGAGTGAGCCCAGGGCTTCATGTGGTCAGGGTGGACAGAACACCGTCATTGTCTACACAGAAAAACTGACACTGCTAGAGTCTTAAAGGGAGCTGCTCCGATGTTAACCGCTAACTGCAGAAATCAAAAATAATTTGAAGGTTAAATAAAGTGATCCTGATCACCCACACCCCCTCCCCTGACATCAACTTTGAAGACTTACCTGTAAAGCCCACCCTCAGGTCTCTGCTTTCTCATCTGCGAGGGTATTCTTTTTTTTTTTTTATATTTTATAGATTTATTTGAGAGAGGGAAAGAGATGGAGAGAGGATGGGCATGCCAGGGCCTTCAGCCACGGCAAACGAACTCCAGACGCGTGCACCTCCTTGTGCATCCTTTGGCTTTGCAGGCAAGCGCCTTAACCGCTAAGCCATCTCTCCAGCCCCTGTGAGGGTAATGCCGATCCTCTCTCCTCTTTGCTTGTTTTTAAACAAAATATTTTAATGGTAATAAATATTTTATTTTTTAAAATTTTTATTTTATTTTATTTTATTTATTTTTGGAGAGAGACATAGAGACAGACAGAGAGAGGGGGAGAGGAAGACAGATAGAGATGGGTGCACCAGCAGTCTCTCAGCTGCTGTGAACGAAATCCAGATGCGTGCACCCCCTTGTGGTCAAGTGCGGCATTGCGCCCTTGCGTCACTTTGCGTCTGGCTAAACGTGGGACCTGGAGATTGGAACCAGCGTTCTTAGGCTTAGCAGGCATGCGCCTTAACTGCTAAGCCATCTCTGCAACCCAAGCTTTTCTTTTTTTAAAGAATAGTAGCTTTATTAGAAAAATAAAGTTGAATCTTAGTTGTAGGATCTCAAAATTCCTATCTTCATTTGCTGGGAAGATTTGAATCCTTTTTTTTTTTTTTTCTTTTAACATACAGAACCATCTGCATGCATATAGTTCTTGCCTCAAATCTTTCACCTTCATTCAAGCTGAAGTTGACCAAAGGAAATGAGTTAATTTTCCTCATATGATCCCTGGTCTTTAGGAACACACTGGATCTTTGAGCCAATATATCACAATCAACCTGTCTCAACTCTTTCCATGAAGCTGTACTCCGGGCAGATCAGTAGGCATCTTAAGGAACAGAAATTCATCTTCATCATCAGGGCAACCTTGACCTGGGTCAATCTCCAGTGGTCACTAGCTTAGCATTGGTTACAAGAATCCAGGCTACTGTAATCCTGCAACTGGCAGAATATTGGGTCCAACAAAGGGCACCCTTCCATTCTCCTTTTTATGCACCTCAGCCTAAGATGCTGGAAAAATGAGCTAAACCAAGCTCTTTATCTATCTTCCCGGCCTTTCCCATCTCTGTTTTTTGTTTGTTTTGGTTTGTTTTGGTTTGTTTTGGTTTGGTTTTTCAAGGTAGCGTCTCACTCTAGCTCAGGCTGACCTGGAATTCACTATGTAGTCTCAGGGTGGCCTCGAACTCTCGGTGATCCTCCTAACTCTGCCTCCCGAGTGCTGGGATTAAAGGCGTGCGTCACCACACCTGGCTTCATCTCTGTTTTGATGGGACACCTTGTTCCTCTGCTGAGACCTGTCATTGCATTTCTATTTCTGGTTACCCGAATTTATTTATTTATTTATTTATTTATTTATTTATTTATTTATTTATTTATTTATTTTGGAGAGAAACACAGAGAGAGACAGAGACAGAGGGAGAGGAAGACAGAAAGAGATGGGCGCGCCAGCAGCCTCTCAGCTGCTGCAAATGAAATCCAGATGCATGCGCCCCCTTGTGGTCAAGTGTGGCATTGCGCCTTTGTGTCACTTTGCATCTGGCTAAACGTGGGACCTGGAGATTGGAACTGGCATTCTTAGGCTTAGGAGGCAGGAGCCTTAACGGCTAAGCCATCTCTCCATCCCCTCATTTCTTTTCTGATTGAAACTTTCCCCAAGGTTCCAACATGGCTCTCGGCTCTAGCTGCAGTGTTGTTCTGGTTCTGTCCCCTGCTGGGTCTGCACAGTAAGACATTTCCTGTCACCTCTTGACATCCCACTGGATACTCAGCAAGGGATCCTCTCTTTAGCCCTTCTTGACTAAGTCTCCTTGTGCTCCTATTCTCCCTTACCCAGCACCAGAAAACCCAGCCCATGGGAACCTTCCCTCAGTTCCCACAGTTCTAGGACAGCAGGCCAGAGAATTCACCTGCTGAAGGAAGAGTGTCATGGTCCAGGCGAGCCTTCCACAGGCAGAGATTCAGCTCTAATTTCTGCCACCCTAGTGCTGTCTGTCACCTCTTTTCACTCACCATGAAGAGGCGCCACCACACACAAATTCTGGTGGCACTTTGGGCTGGGGTGTCCCAGCCTCCAGAACACGGAGAGACTAATTTCAATTTTTTTTTTTTTTTTTTTTTTTTGCTAGGTAGGGTCTCACTGTGGTCCAGGCTGACCTGGAATTCACTCTGTAGTCTCAGGGTGGCCTCGAACTCTCGGCGATCCTCCTACCTCTGCCTCCCAAGTGCTGGGATTAAAGGCATGGGCCACCACGCCCGGCTCAAATTTCTATTTTTTATAATGAAGCACCTGGTATTGTTGCTATAGCAACCTGAACAGACTGACCGTGGTTTATTTCTGAGTCTCCTCTGCTGGTTTACAAATTCCTTGAAGATACCTTTTGGCCCTGAGTCTTTCCTTCCTATAGCTTAAACTCGTTCTTCCTATTTATTCTTGATTTTTTTTACCCAAGCAGTACCCAGATGAAAATCTAAAAAGAGGCCTGGAGAGATGGTTCATCAGTTAAGGTGATTGTCTGTGAATCCTAAGAACCCAGGTTCGATTCCCCGGGACCCACGTAAACTAGATGCATAAGGTGGCACATGCATCTGGAGTTTGTTTGCAGTGGCTGGAGGCCCTGGTGTGCCCATTCTCTCTACCTCTTTCTCGCTCACACTCTCTGCTTCCAATAAATAAAATTTTTAAAAAATATCTAAAAAGCTCAGCATCAGGTAGCCTGGTGGGTCCATAGTATGCTCTCTCTCTTTTCCTTCTCTCTCTCTGTCTCAGTATCTGAATCGCAGTGGAGCACAGTCAATATCTAGTGAAAGAGTATGAGATAAGCACATTTCATCCATAGAAGAAATACAAATGACGCTGCCAGGTAAGGGAAGATACCTTGACTGTAGTGTAGCCAAGGAATCAAAAATAAAAACAAAACAAAAAAAACAACACGGATTTGAAGTGTTTTTTTTTATTATTTTTTTAATTATTTTTTATTTTATTTGTAGAGAGAGAGGCAGAGAGAGATAGACAGAGAGGGAGACAGATAGAGAATGGGTGCGCCAGCAGTCTCTCAGCTGCTGTGAACGAAATCCAGATGCGTGCGCCCCCTTGTGGGCAAGTGCGGCATTGCACCCTTGTGTCACTTTGCATCTGGCTAAATGTGGGACCTGGAGATTGGAACCGCTGGGGATTGGAGCCAGCGTTCTTAGGCTTAGCAGGCAGGCGCCTTAACCGCTAAGCCATCTCTCCAGCCCAGATTTGAAGTTTCTAACTGACTCCGTTCACACATGCATAGATATTCCTTTTAACCCATCTCATCTGGATCTCCCCGCCATCTGTTATGTAGCCAGTTTTCAGAGGCAGAGATTGATGGAGCGACATTCTGGGGGAAGCAAGAGCATTAATTTGTTTGATAATGAATGCAGGTTCAAAATCGGATTCTCCCCCCACTGTGTCAAAATCACTCTTAAAAACATTCATGTGCTGGGTTGAGGAAATGGCTCAGTGCTTAAAGGCATTTGTTTGCAAAGCCTGTAGGTTTGGGTTCGATTCCCAAGCACTCATGTAAAGCCAGTGGCACAAAGTGTCTGGAGTCCATTTGCAAAGGCAGGAAGCCCAGCTGTGTCCATTTTATTTATATATATATATAAACTTCTCTGCTTCTCTCTCTTGTTTTCATTCTCTGTCTCCCTTTCTCTCTCTGTCAAATAAACAAATAAATAAATGAAGATTGAATATTTATGTGTTTAGAGAAATTCCTTAATAGCCCTAATGCATTAAAACAATTGTTAGTAACCCTTATTCAATAATTCCTGTAAGGCAGCTTGATAATCGTTTGAGAGCCACAGCTTAAAATAGGAAAGCCGTAAAATCTCACCTTCAAGAAAATCGCAGTCAGCCGGGCATGGTATGGCACACCTTTAATCCCAGCATTTGGGAGGCAGAGGTAGGAGGATCGCCATGAGTTCGAGGACACCCTGAGACTACGTAGCGAATTCCAGGTCAGCCTGGGCTAGAGCGAGACCCTACCTTGAAAAACTGAAAAATGAAAAAACCATTAAAAAAAAAAAAAGAAAATGGCAGTCAAATTGGGGAAATGGCAAAGCTATGAAAATGAAATCCCTGTGTGTTTGTGCATTCTGAGCATCTCTGTGTATCACGGTGTTCCTTTCTGCATAGCGTGGAACCTAGCTGGGCACCAGGAAACTAACTCCTGAGCCAGCTTTCATCAGGCCATGAAGCTCAGCACAGACTCAGTCGTATTAAGAGTCAGGGACATGCTTGCTTTCCTTCTCTGGGGGAAAGATTTGTCTGCCCTGCTGGGTTGAATTTGTTCTGAGACTCCAGGTGTGCCTTCCTCTGGAGCAGGCCAGCTTGAACTCCACCTATATTCTCTTAGTTACAGAATCATGTTCTGTGAGCTAGTTCATAACCATGCTGACTTCTCCTGGTTTGAGACACACCATTTGTTTCTGTTTCAGCATGTGCGTTGAGGACTCTCATTGCAGTCAACATTTACTGATGAAAGATTTAGTTACAGGAAGAAAATCCTTCCTGTGTAAGCCAAAGGGTAATTATTTCCGCTTACTCTGGAGAGAAATCAGTGTTTGCCCTGGAGGGCTCTGTCCTGTGGACTTTGCGCAGCCCCGCACAGCTAGGCGGGGAGGCTGGTTTTTGATTCTGTCCTGGGGACATTGAGAGCCTGGGAGGCAAAGTCTGCACAGTGGAGTGTTCCCAAAGTGTAAATCTCCTGAGCTGTCTAGACTGTCATCTTATGCTTAGCTGATAATTCACAAACAAGAACAGAGGGCAGGGCTGGAGAGATGGCTTTGTGGTTAAGGCGCTTGCCTGCAAAGCCAAAGGACCCAGGTTCAGTTCCCCAGGACCCATGTAAGCCAGATGTCCAAGGTGGCGCATGCATCTGGAGTTCGTTTGCAGTGGCTGAAGGCCCTGATGCGCCCATTCCTTCTGTGTCTATCTCCTCTCTCTCTCTCTCTCTCTCTCTCTCTCTCTCTCTCTCTCATGGCAAATAAATAAATAAATAAATAATAAATAAATAAATAAATAAAGCCAGGTGTGGCACACGCCTTTAATCCCAGCACTGGAGAGGCAGAAATAGGAGGATCACCATGAGTTTGAGGCCACCTTGAGACTACAGAGTGAATCCAGGTCAGCCTGAACTAGAGTGAGACCCTACCTCGAAAAACCCAAAATAAATAAATAAATAAATAAATAAATAAATAAAATAAAAAATAAAATAAAATAAATAAATAAAATAAAGGGCTGGAGAGATGGCTTAGCGGTTAAGGCGCCTGCCTGCTAAGCCCAAGAACCCGGTTCCAATCTCCAGGTCCCACGTTTAGCCAGATGCAAAGTGACGCAAGGGCGCAATGCCACACTTGACCACAAGGGGGCGCATGCGTCTGGATTTCATTCACAGCCGCTGAGAGACTGCTGGTGCGCCCATCTCTATCTGTCTTCCTCTCCCTCTCTGTCTATCTCTCTCTGTCTCTCTCCAAAAAATAAAATAAAAGAATAAAATAAAAGAACAGAAGGCAGAAAATAGGCAAAATAAGGGCAAGTGAGGACTGAGAATAAAGTGTGTTTGCATAGAAACCCCTAGTAATTGTCAAAGGACAGGAGAAGGTCTGTAAAACCAGAACAAAAATCCACATTTCACGGTCATTAGTGAAGGTTGGTATTCTGCCAAATAAGTGCCCAGGGCCGTTCTTAAAACATCTGTGTCAACAGGGTCTCTCTCCAGGCACCTGACCCCTAACGTTCAGACTGGCAGGGATGCCACAACAGAGCCAACTTGTGTGCCATCCTAGCACGGTGCACGACCCTTTTCTAACCTTCATGCCCAATCACGTCTGTGAGAAAACACGGAGCCAAGCAACGTCTGCATTCTGTGGGATGGACTCATGTTGGAAAACCTGTTGCAAATATTATTATCTATGTAAAGTCAGAAAGTATTTTAATTCTTTTTTGTTGTGTTGGTATGTATGTTATTTGAGAGCGACAGGCAGACAGAGAAGGTGGCAGAGAGAAAGAGAGAGAATGGGCATACCAGGACCTCCAGCTACTGCAAACGAACTCCGGATGCATGCACCACCTTGTGCATCTGGCTTACGTGGGTCCTGGGGAATCGAGCCTCGAACCGGGGTCCTTAGGTTTCACAGGCAAGTGCTTAACGGCTAAGCCATCTTCAGGAGCCTCAGGAAGTATTTTAAATAATTGTTCTTTCTGTGTATCATCTGCCGTTTGATGCACCTGCTGGGGCCTGTTACTACAGTTATGACAGCAGGTGCAAGGAAGGGACCTAAATGGCCGTTTGTGATCTACCCAGGACATTCCAGGTACTCTGTATCTGCCTTGCTCCATGTAGCTTTCCGTGGGAGATTCCTGATCACCATTCTGCAGGTGACACCCGAGCTTAAGTGGATCCACCATCTAAGCAAGACCACACCTGGCCGATCCTGAGCTAGGGTTTGTATCCTTCACATGATGAACCCCAGCAATATACTTGGCCCCCTTCTTTGAGCTGATGGCCACAGCTCTGTGCAAAGTTCACGTGGAAGAGGGACATGGCTCTTCGGAAAACTTTGAGGTTTTTTTCCTTAACCATTCAAAAATGAATATTCAAAATGATAATAGTGAACTGGAATTATTCAGCCAAAGAAAGCCCATGTGTGTGGGAGTGTAACGCAGGCTTCGGTGGGTACAAATTTGGTAGGTGACATGGAGAAATCCCATCCTGTGCTGCTCTTTGAAAAGTCTGTATCATTCATGGGGTATCTGAAAGCCGGGAAGTCCCATCATCTCTCTCTCTCTCTCTCTGAATGGATTCTACTTGCCAGGAACTTGCTTAGAGCTTCTTCATTTCTGTTCGCACATTTCAAAAGCGAATAGATGGTATTGGGGGGGCGCAAAGCTATAAATGGCTTGTCAGTTTGCAGGGAGATCTGCATACAAATCCACACAAAGGAGAAAGATCTCATTTGCAAAAATGATAGGCAGTTATGTACTAGCATTGCTAGAAACCATCAGAAATGCTGTAGTTGCTATCTACCGAGAGTCTTGCATTTCTGCCCAGTGAGGCAATTATAAGAAATGTCTGGTCTGTATTTTATTTTATTTTTTATTTTTGGAAAGGGACACAGAGAGAGACAGACAGACAGAAAGGGAGAGGGAGAGGGAGACAGATAGAGATGGGCGCGCCAGCAGTCTCTCAGCTGCTGTGAATGAAATCCAGACGCATGCGCCCCCTTGTGGTCAAGTGCGGCATTGCGCCCTTGCGTCACTTTGCACCTGGCTAAACGTGGGACCTGGAGATTGGAGCCGCTGGAGATTGGAACCAGCATTCTTAGGCTTAGGAGGCAGGCGCCTTAGCCGCTAAGCCATCTCTCCAGCCCTGGTCTGTATTTTAATGATTGCCAAGCAAATGACAGGTGCCTGGCATGCACTGCCTTGGAGTCTCACAGGATATTTGAAGTCAGAGAAAACCAGAAAATAACGCTGTTGAAGAAGTTGATACTGCCAGTAGGTGGAAATATTGAGCTATCCTTCCATACCCCGGCAGGACCGCAGGCATGGGTTGTACACAGCCACACACACACACACACACACACACACACACACACACACACATCTATCCATCATTTAACTTTCAGTTGAAATATCAGGGAAAGAATGTTAGGACCCCAGTGACCACTGTAGAACATTGAATTTAATTTAGTCTCTGTTCAACTTTGTGAGTTCACTAAATGAAATCAGGTAACCCTAATGAATGCCTAAATTAAATGAATAGTTACTTTGGAAGCTTACAGTGCATTCTGTTGTGGCTGTGACAAAGGAAATAATACAGTTAAAAAGGGTCTGAAAAGTAGAAATGGGCATGGGAATTTTTTTTGAGAGAGAGAGACAGAGAGGGAGAGGGAGACAGATAGAGATGGGTGCGCCAGAAGTGTCTCTGCTGCTGCTGCGAACGAAATCCAGATGCGTGCACCCCCTTGTGGTCAAGTGAGGCATTGCACCCTTGCATCACTTTGCATCTGGCTAAACGTGGGACCTGGAGATTGGAACCGCTGGAGATTGGAACCGGCGTTCTTAGGGTTAGGAGGCAGGCGCGTTAACCGCTAAGCCATCTCTCCAGCCCAGGGAATTTTTTTTTATGATGACTGAAACCTACAAATTAGAGGAACAAGACGTCTGCCTTGCTGTTTGTCACAGGTATCTGTTGCTTTTCTCGTGAATGTATTTTCTTATTGTGAAATAGCTTGCCAGCTTAAAAAAAAATAAGCATAGCTGCATTGGTGGTTCTCAAACTCTGATCAACTTTAAGCTTGGTGCTTGTGTGGTTGATGATCCATCCTTATTGTGCAAGAGTCTCCTAAATACAAATTCACTGGAGGAATATCAAGAATAAATCCTGAAGCAATAGTAATACTCACCATTTGTTGTGATCTCATTAAGGATGAATCCCTCTAACCCTTCCTCCTTGCCAAGTAAACCTTCAGTGCCATACAGGATGGCACACCCATTAGTCGTCAATTCAATCAAGGACAGATATGAATTCCATACCCGGTCATATCTAGCCTGCATCTTGCAAGCATATTGCATGGTGGCCGTGTGATTACAAAAGATTTTTTTTTCATAGATTTTGTTGATAGTCAGAGAAACTGGAGTTCTTTCATGTCTTTGATGTCCATTCCCATAAGTTACATGAGAAGTTTTTAAAAAATATATTTTATTGGGGGCTGGGGAACTGCCTGCTAAGCCTAAGGACCTCGGTTCGATTCCCCAGGACCTACGTAAGCCAGGTGCACAAGGGGGCACATGCGTCTGGAGTTCGTTTGCAATGGCTGGAGGCCCTGGCATTCACGTTCTTTCTCTCTGCCTCTTCCTCTCTCTCTCTCTCTCTCTCTCTCTCTCTCTCTCAAATAAATAAATAAAACACATTTTTTTATGTGAGAAACAGGAAGAGAAAGAGAGATAATGGGTGTGCCAGGACCTCCAGCCACTGCAAATGAACTCCAGATTCATGCACCCTCCCCTTGTGTATCTATCTGGCTGACGTGGGTCGTGGGGGATTGAACCTGGGTCCTTTGGCTTTGCAGGCCAACGCCTTAACTGCTAAGCCATCTCTCCAGCCGCCTTATTATGAGTATTTCTATATCAAGAAACTACTAATGATGATGCAGAGGTCCCAGGTTGAACCACGAGTCATAGTACCCTCTTGTCCTGGTGCTGTAGGCACTGGAACAGAAAGAGTGGTGCATGGGAGACTGCCTTCAGATTGGTTTACCGTGGTCAAGGTCATGTCAAAATTATTGATGCTCTTCTTTTCATCACTCATGCGTTTAGATTGCAAGTCTCTTCTCCCTACGGAAGCAGTAAACGTCATTATTTAAGGAAAGGTGGGAAGTCATAATTCCCTGCCTTTCTTATTTATCTGACATATTTTGTAGAATACTCTGTCATCTACAGCTCGGTATGCTTCACAAATGAGAGTGAAAACACCATCTCTGTGAATATATTTATACATATTTCTGACATAGTCCCGGCGTTGCTTCTGTGCTGACCTGGGCTCGTAGTACATCTTCTATCTGTTCACAGCCCTGGTGACAATGATATAGAAAGGCCTCTGTGATCTCCCTCTCTCTCCTTCGTTCTTTCTCTCTCTCCCTCTCTCTCACTCATTTCCATTGTAGACAATAAGGCAGTTCCTGATGTGTGGCTTGTTCACTTCATTCAGGAGTGACAGGTTATGCTTTGCACTGAATTGCATCCTAGCAAAGACAGGGGTTACATAATAAGTGAATATTATTATTATTAATTAATAATATTATTAATATTATTAATTAATAATAGCATGAGGGTTTTAAATATTTATTTATTTATTTATTTATTTATTTATTTATTTATTTATTTATTTGAGACACAGAGAGAAAGAGTGCCAGGGCCTCCAGCCACTGCAAACAAACTCCAGATGCATGTGCCACCTTGTGCATCTGGCTTACATGGGACCTGGAGAATTGAACCAGGCTCGTTAGGTTTCACAGGCATGCACCTTAATCACTAAGCCATGTCTCCAGTCCCAATATGATTTTTTTTAATTATTAAGTTTCACTAACAAACCATTTTAAAATCTTTCTAAAATCATATAAATCATGTTAAAGTTGTATCATTTATCTAAGTTCATTGCTACATAGAGACACAATTGCAGACTCCAACACTTTGAATCACATTTCATCTTATTAACCTCATTTTTCTCCTTTTTTTTTTGTTCCTGAAGTACGGAAGAGTTTTCAAATAAGGACATAGGTATTGCTTTAATTTATCCTGCCCATTTTTTAAAAAAGGTTTTTTGAATCATTTTATTTATTTTCTTTTTAAATTTTTATTATTTTTTATTTATTTTTGGAGAGAGAGATAGAGAGGGAGAGGGAGACAGATAGAGATGGGCGTGCCAGCAGTCTCTCAGCTGCTGTGAACGAACTCCAGACGCGTGCGCCCCCTTGTGGTCAAGTGCGGCATTGCGTCCTTGCGTCACTGCATCTGGCTAAACGTGGGACCTGGAGATTGGAACCGCTGGACATTGGAACCAGCATTCTTAGGCTTAGGAGGCAGGTGCCTTAACCGCTAAGCCATCTCTCCAGCCCTTGAATCATTTTATTTATTTACTTATTAGATACAGAGGGACAGAGGGAGGGAGAGAGAAAGAGTACCCCAGGGCCTCTGGCCACTGCAAACGAACTCCGGCCCCATGCGCCACGTTGTGCATCTGGCTTACATGGGACCTGGAGACTCAAACCCAGGTCCCTAGGCTTCGCAGGCAAGCGCCTTAACTGCTAAGCCATCTCTCCAGCCCCCTGCCCACTTTTGATGGTGTTCATGCCATATTAGCTTGAGCTCTGACATACCTCATGGATGCTTGGGGGTGACATCTTACTGGTCAGCTTCCATCACACGCACACCTCACTCAGGATTCCCGTAAGAAGTGGAAAGGTATTACCCAGACAGAACCATGATTCTTTCGAACAAGTACTGAGCGGGCAAGCCGAAAAAGGAAAGGTACATGGACGTTGACATGTTTCGTTTTGTTTCTTTTCTTTCCAGAACCCAACTTCGTGTCTTCCTATGACATTGGGAATTTCACGTACTTCTTTTTCCGGGAAAATGCCGTGGAGCATGACTGTGGAAAGACCGTATTCTCCAGAGCTGCCCGGGTCTGCAAGAATGACATCGGAGGGCGCTTCCTTCTGGAAGACACGTGGACCACCTTCATGAAAGCTCGTCTCAACTGCTCCCGCCCTGGGGAGGTTCCCTTCTACTACAATGAGCTACAAAGCACCTTCTTCCTGCCCGAGCTGGATCTCATCTATGCCATGTTCACCACCAACGTGTATGTAGCTGCGAGTCCTGACCCCCCACCTGCCCCTTCTCTCTCCCTTGTTCTCAATGAGCCTTTTGTTAGTTGACCTCTTTGAGGGGTGAATGTTGCTTTAAGGAAATCTTTCTTATTTCCCTGGGCTAACAGCCAAAAAAAATGACACACACAGACACACAAAAAAGAGTCTTTTCACTATGAATTAAATTTAGGTGAAGATATGTGCTCGGTGGAATTGGCCTTAGGAGAATAAAATCAATCCAAAAAACTTTTAGTTTGTCTTTGGGTAATAGTCACCTCAAAATAATGTGTTATACATTGCCCCGTCAGGATTTGGGAGTTTGCTCTGGACAATTTCTCAACAATGACTGCCTATAAAAATGTCGTTTTTTTTAAAACATTTTTTTATTATTTTTTTGGAGAGAGACACAGAGAGAGAGACACGGGGGGGAGGGAGGGAGGAAGACAGATAGAGATGGGCGCGCCAGCAGCGTCTCAGCTGCTGCGAACAAAATCCAGATGCACGCGCCCCCTTGTGGTCAAGCGCGGCATTGCGCCCTTGCGTCACTTTGCATCTGGCTAAACGTGGGACCTGGAGATTGGAACCGCTGGAGATTGGAACCAGTGTTCTTAGACTTAGGAGGCAGGCGCCTTAACCCCTAAGCCATCTTTCCAGCCCAAAAATGTAGTTTTTTTTTTTATTGACAACTTCCATAATTGTAGACAATATCCCATGGTACTTCCCTCCCTTCCCCCACTTTCCCCTTTGAAACTCCACTCTCCATCATATCCACTCCCCCTCTCAATCAGTCTCTCTTTTATTTTGATGTCATCATCTTTTCCTCCTATCACGATGGTCTTGTGTAAGTAGTGTCAGCCACTGTGAGGTCATGGATATCCAGACCAAAAAAAAAATGTACTATTTTTTTTGTCTTCTGGACACACATCATGCATTTATGAAGTATGGGAGCAACTTTGTCAGGAAGGAAGGTCTCATCTTTGTGACAGCATTATTGTTGCCTTCACTTCTGTTTTGGTATGAAATGCTCGCCATTCTTTGCCCATGGCTGGGATGTAAACCAGTGTTCTAGAAGGCAGCCCCACGTGGGCACTGTTGTAGTTATTACCTCCTCATGGGAGATAGCACTGGACCAAAAGCAGCTGAAGGGAGAAAAGGTTTTATTTAGGCTTACAGTGTCTTGGGGAAGCTTCATGATGGCAGGGGAAAGCATGGCATGAGAAGAGGCTGGGCATCACCTCTGCCACAGCAGGTGGACAACAGCAGGAGCACAAGCTGACCAACACTGGCAAGCTAGACATAATAAACGTCAGGGTTGACCCCTGCACACACCTCCTCCAACAAGGCTCTACCTCCCAAATTGCCATCAACTGGGATCCAAGTGTTCAAAACTCACATGTTTATGGGGGGACACCACTTCAAACCAACACAGGCACCCATACTTTTCCTTTAAAAAGATTTCTGGGCTGGAGAGATGGCTTAGCAGTTAAACGCTTGCTTGTGGAGCCTAAGGACCCCGGTTCCAGGCTCGATTCTCCAGGACCCATGTAAGCCAGATGCACAAGGGGTGCATGCATCTGGAGTTCGTTTGCAGTGGCTGGAGGCCCTGGCGCACCCATTCTCTCTCTCTCTCTCTCTACCTGCCTATTTCTGTATTTCTTTATCTCCTTCTCTCTCAAATAGATAAATAAACAAAATAAAATATATTAAAAAAAAGATTTCTGGAAATGTGGCATCCCTTCCATTTCCTTTCATGAAGATCCATCTAGCATCAGAATGGACATGATGTCTCCAGAGCTCCCGTCCTCTCAGAGCCTGGAGCAATCTCTCCTCATGCTGCTTCTATCTCCCTTCCTGAGCCGTGTGCTGTGATAAGACAAGGGAACCCCATGATTGCAGTTGTACAGTTTGGGCTCAGGCTAAGGTCTTTGAGGTGCAGGTGTAACGATTTAGACAAATGCCAGGCAAGTGGGTCCAAAGCGAAGGACTCGAATGTGGGCAGGAAGTACCCATAAGTGGGGTTGGTGGGCCACTAGCTCTGGCTTATCTGAGATATTTTTTTTTCTTTCCATTCTTAGCACTGGTACATGCCCTGTGTGCAGGAAAACCTTAATCTGGACAGCTTGAGAGTAGATTATGCTGTGTTATCTGCTCCGCCCCCTTCTGCATTTTTAAAAAAATTTTTAAGAGAGATACACAGAGAGAGAGAGAGGGAGAGAAAGACAAACAGAGATGGGTGCACCAGCAGCCTCTCAGCTGCTGTGAACAAAATCCAGATGTGTGCGCCCACTTGTTGTCAAGTGCAGCATTGCGCCCTTGCGTCACTTTGCATCTGGCTAAACGTGGGACCTGGAGATTGGAACCGCTGGAGATTGGAACCGGCGTTCTTAGGCTTAGCAGGCAGGTGCCTTAACCCCTAAGCCATCTCTCCAGCACCACCCCCCGTGCATTTTTACTTCACTTTTGTAGCTCTGACAAGCCTCCCTCAGTGACTTCTTCCTTCACTTCCTTCACCGTCTCTTACTGCTTTTGCTTTTTCTCTCCTTCTCCTTCTACTCCTCAGATTGCTCATGCTCTTTAGGGAACCCTCCGTGCCCCAGTGTTCCTTCTTAAGTGACGTTAGGAAACTGTCATATGCATGACCTCACAGCCAGCCCCCGTCCACTGTGGCCATCCCTGTTGTTGTAAGTCTGCTTTCTATCTCAGAGGTCATTTTCACACCTTGAAAATTTTCTTTTTTATTTAAAACAACAACACCAGAAAAGAACGTATAGCTTCGGATCTTGATGTGTGTCCAAAACTTTACACTTAGCTGCCCATTCTCTGACTCTGAGCCAAAAGAATAAGCAGCATCCAGTCTCAAAAGTGTCTGTAAAGGCTGGAGAGATGGCTTAGTGATTAAGGCACATGTCTGCAAAGCCTAAGGACCCAAGTTCAATGCTCCAGGTCCCACGTAAGCCAGATGCACATGGTGGCACATGCATCTGGAGTTCGTTTGCAGTGGCTAGATTCCCTGGTGCTCCCATTCTCTCTCTCTCTCTTTCTCTCTCTCTCTCCTTTTCTCTCTTGCTCTCACTGTCCCTAATAAATAAATCTTTTTAAAAAACTTTAAAAAAAAAAAAGTGTCTGGAGAGATGACTTGGTGGTTAAGGCACCTGCCTGCCAAGCCTAAGAACACCGGTTCCAATCTCCAAGTCCTACATTTAGCCAGATGCAAAAAAAAAAAAATTGACGCAAGGGCGCAATGCCGCACTTGACCACAAGGGGGAGTGTGCGTCTGGAGTTCATTCACAGTGGCTGAAAGGCTGCTGTCGCGCCCATTCTCTATCTGTCTCTCTCTCTCTCAAATAAAATAAAAATTTAAATTTAAAAAAATGGTGTCTGGAAGTACCATATCTGAGTCCTTCCATGACAGGTCTGTGGTTCACATGCTCAGCCATCTATCTGTTCAGACTGAAGATGCACACTATGTCAGAAGTCATCACGCATGCAACTTCTGCCCTTCTACAGGGCTCTCCGCTCCACTTCCCTTCAGTCATTTTTCTCACTTGATCCTGGGAAAACCAACCTGTGACATGTCTCTTTCATTTCACAGTGTGTCCACCATTGCACTCCTTTCCGTGGCTTTTGCTGATGTCAACTTCTCAGCCGATGGCTGCACTCTTCATAAGATTGCTTGAGAGAGAGAGAGAGAGGGAAAGAGAAAGAGAGAGAGAGAGTGAAAGTGCAGAGAAAGTGAAATGGAGCACGGAAGAGGGTGGATGCTAGCCCAGGGATGCGCACCTCAACAAGAGTCAGGAATGATCAGGAAGAAGTGTCCCCAACACACTAGGGAAGGAAGCTATTGAGACTTCAGGGTCAGGGGGGTGACCCTGGTCGAACACTGGACCTTGCACCATCCCCACCCAGTGTCAGATAGTCTTCTGGCAGGGTGGACGTAAGGTTCTGTCATCAGGAAGGCAACATGGAAACTTGGTACAAAAAAGAAAATTGAACCTGAGGGGGCTGGAGAGATGGCTTAGTGGTTAAGGCGTTTTCCTGCAAAGCCAAAGGACCTCAGTTTGATTCCCCAGGTCCCACGTCAGCCAGATGCACAAGGGGGTGCATGTATCTGGAGTTTGTTTGCAGTGTCTGGAGGCCTTGGTGTGTCTATTCTCTCTCTCTCTCTCTCTCTCTCCCTCTCTCTCTCTCTTGCTCTCTCCCCCCACCCAACACTGTGCCTGACCTGAGGCTGTCTCCTGGGTGGACCTGTCTCATGTATAAGGATGTTGTTATGACCAAAGCCAAGTCACATATTCAACGGCTCTTTCTTCTGCCTTAAACTTGTGTTTTGGCTTCCCATGTGCTTCTTTCCCAAGGGTAATGAAAAGAGGAATAAAAATAGCAATATGGGGCTGGAGAGATGGCTTAGCAGTTAAGGCGCCTGCCTGCTAAGCCTAAGAATGCTGGTTCCAATCTCCAGTGGTTCTAATCTCCAGTGGTTCCAATCTCCAGCTGTTCCACTCTCCAGGTCCCACGTTTAGCCAGATGCAAAGTGACGCAAGGGCGCAATGCCGCACTTGACCACAAGGGGGCGCACGCGTCTGGATTTCATTCGCAGCAGCTGAGAGGCTGCTGGCGCGCCCATCTCTATCTGTCTTCCTCTCCCTCTCTCTCTGTCTCTCTCCAAAAAAATAATAGCAATATGCATAAATTCATATGAAGCATCCACTCCTGTGCTCACTAAAGGTATCTGGCCTCCACGTGGGACCCTGTGTCCGTGCTGGGCTCCCACTAGAACAGTGTCTCACCTTGAGATGTTCTTTAAAGCCGTCTACTTCTCATAGAGCCTTCACAAAGAATTAATATCCCAGTCTTGGGAGTCAGGCCGGTGGAGGTGCTGCCCCAGACAGGGATGAAGTATCTGGTTCTCCCTGGCAATTAGCTTTCATTACCTGTGTGTGACTTTTGCCTTACAAAGATGCCATGTGTTGCAGTGAGGAAAGTCAGTAAGGTACTGTCCCTCCCTTGTTCACCGTGTACCAGGTGAACAAGCACAAGGTAGGTACAAGAGTCTATGATACAGGACAAATAAATATTTTAAGTAGACATAGAATTGGCTCAGAATGTTAATATGGAAAATCAACGCCTGTCCCACTTTTTTTTTTTTTTCTTTATTTTCCCTCTGGGAACTAAAGCCAAGCTTAAAATATCAATTTAGCCAAAAGCTGCGCTTAAAATAGAAATGTATCCAAAAACATGTTGCCGTTTTCATCTTAATGAAAGGACATCAACCTTCCCAAGCCCCGTGCGACATCTCCTGCACAGGATGATTTCTAAGTGAAGGCTACAGAATTCTGTATAGCACTGCTCGACCCGTTTTTCCTCCCTGGCCCTTGGGATTTACAATCCTTTCTAAATTTAAAAATTTTTTTTAAAAATGAAAGGTAGGGCATGCATTCTTTGCAAAATACTTTGATTTGATTACTCTTTAGAATAACAAATAAAAACAATCTGCCAGCTAAAGGAACCAGATGAGCTGACGGGGAGGGAGCCCGGGACAATTGATGTGTGGCTCCATCCACTGGAGTTAAAGTCTCCCCCCCTTTTTATTTTTTTTTCTCCATGATACAAGAAAAGGAAGCACAGAACTCCAGCCTTCTTGACTGTGGTAGTTTGAATATATGTCCCCCAATATATTCAGTGTTTTATTAGGTATAGTTTGCATCTGCAATCACCTTGCTAGAGGCAATGTCACTGGGGGCTGGTCTTAAGGTGTGGGTTTGAGATTCCATTGTAAAGATATGCAAATGTGCCTAGCAGGAGTTCCTGAAGTGTGCTGTGTGACCTTTTGGCTGTAGTTTTGCTCTGTGTGCTGTGTGCCTGGTTGGTTTCTCTCTCTCTCTCTGCTTGGCTCTGTGAAGAGCAGGGCGCTTCTCCTGCTTTTATGGAACTTCCCCTGGATCTGTAAGCTTCAATAAATAATATCCCTTCCTCCATAACTGTGCCTGGTCTGGAAGTTCATCTCAGTGAACCTGAAGCTGTCTGCTACATTGACTCTGCCATGACTGAGAGAATGAATCCCAGCAGACGCAGTTAACCAGTGCTGTATCTGCTTGCGGTGTTTTCTTTCCACACCTAAAGATTTCTACATCAGGAAATCCTAGGGACACCCCCAGTGTTGCATTCTTGGGGTGTTTAAAGAGTCTTTTGGCTCAGCCGGGCGTGGTGGTGCATGCATTTAATCCTAGCACTCGGGAGGCAGAGGTAGGAGGATCACCGTGAGTTCGAGGCCACCCTGAGACTACATAGTGAATTCCAGGTCAGCCTGGGCTAGAGTGAGACCCTACCTCGCAAAACCAAATAAAAAAATTAAAAAAGAGTTTTTTGGGGGCTTGAAGTATGGCAATGAGAGCTGCCCCTGCCCCATGATCAGCAGAGGTCAGAGGTCACTGGGTATGCCCACTCTCTCCTCTTTCTCTCTCCACAGGAATAGCATTGCCGCCTCTGCTGTGTGCGTCTTCAACCTGAGTGCCATTTCGCAGGCCTTCAACGGGCCATTCAAGTACCAAGAGAACTCTCGCTCAGCCTGGCTGCCTTATCCGAATCCCAACCCCAACTTCCAGGTAATCCCCAGATTATGAAAGATCTCTACATAGCCTGGAATCCGTAGTACACAGACAGCTGGTGCAGAGAGTCCCGGGCACTTAAACCACAGGCAGATATACCAGAGTCTTTTGCCAAGTAGGGGGCCCTGGACCAAAAGCAAGGCCTCGGTGAGTTTGATGCCAGCCGCTGAGCTGGAAAGGGACCATTTTTTTGCAGCGTGTTAGAAATGCAGGCTTCAGTTCGTTCTAATGACCATGCACTCCATTCCCAGCATCTCTGATTTCTAATGAATGACGTTCCTATGAATAGGGCTCGGGGTACAGAGCCGTAGAAATACCCAAACAGAATTAGGGAGTAATTGGAGAATATGGCCAGGCTTCCAGCAGGGAGGCTGGAATGCAAAGCTTGCAGCTGGGGACACAGAAGCAGAGCTGAAGTTCATAGGCATACATCTTCCAGTCACAGAACTAAGAGTGCTCATGCCACGCTGGCCTTTGTAAAGGTCACCCCACCTCCCAGTGTTCAGAAAGAAGTGAGACTGGCGGTTGCCCAGCGAGCAGGTACCACAGTCTCTTGGGCTGCTGTGGAATTCATTTGCTTTAAGAATCCCTTTAACAGACATGTACAGAAGTCCCGATGTTTGCAATAACCTACAATGAGACAGAATTAGATTTATTTAAAAAAAATTAATTTGGGGGGGGCTGGAGAGATGGCTTAGCAGCTAAGGTGCCTGCCTGCTAAGCCTAAGAATGCTGGTTCCAATCAATCTCCAGCGGTTCAATCTCCAGGTCCCACATTTAGCCAGATGCAAAGTGACGCAAGGGCGCAATGCCGCACTTGACCACAAGGGGGCGCACGCGTCTGGAGTTCGTTCACAGCAGCTGAGAGACTGCTGGCGCGCCCATCTCTATCTGTCTCCCTCTCCCTCTCTCTCTGTCTGTCTCTCTCTGTGTCTCTCTCCAAAAATAAAAAAATAAATATTTTAAAAAACCTGTTTTTCCTCCTGACATTTAAATTTTTATGCAGCACTTACATGGTAGAAGCAACTAATTAATTAGACGAACATGTTCAGAAATAATGAGTTAGGAGGGACGGTATGTCATTCTTCAAAATTTAGTGTAGGAACCTCAACTGAAAACAATAAAAGCTAGTGGTTATCTTTATCTGGCAAAATTTACATTTTACTCTCCATGGTGTTCAAGTATTGCCTGCCTCCTGAGCCTAAGAACACTGGTTCCAATCTCCAGGTCCCAGATGCAAAATGACGCAAGGGCGCAATGCCGCACTTGACCACAAGGGGGCGCACGCGTCTGGATTTCGTTCACAGCAGCTGAGACACTGCTGGTGCGCCCATCTCTATCTGTCTTCCTCTCCCTCTCCCTCTGTCTCTCTCTCTGTGTCTCTCTTCAAAATAAAAATAAAATAACAAGTGTTGGCAGCAAGATGGGAGAAAGCAGGTAAGCCAGTGGATGAAGGATATCAGATCGTGTTAGAATGAAGTGCTGGGATGAGTGATGGTGAGTTTGACCACAAGGCTGGGTGGGTATACTCGACCACACACATATCTGTTGTCCTTGAAATAACATTCAAAGCTTGTGACTTTCTGAAAAGTTAACGGATTTGCTGTTGTTTTTTGAAGATGCATTGGACGTGACAGTGTTGTGTGCCGTGAGCTGCAGAGGACAGAAAGCTCTGTTCTTTTTTTTTTTTTAAGTTTGTTGTTTTCATCTCGTACAATGTCCCCAGGGTGTCAGCGCTGCCTAACAAATAAACTGGGGGGACCAGTATATAAGACAAGAGTTTGAGAATTAAGAGCCCTTACAGAGTTTTGTAAGTTCAGTAAAAAAATCGAATAAAGGGCTGGAGAGATGGCTTAGCGGCTAAGGTACCTGCCTGCTAAGCCTAAGAACTCTGGTTCTAATCTCCAGGTCCCACGTTTAGCCAGATGCAAAGTGACGCAAAGGCGCAATGCCGCACTTGACCACAAGGGGGCGCACATCTGGAATTTCGTTCACAGCAGCTGAGACTGCTGGTGCACCCATCTCTATCTGTCTTCCTCCCTCTCTGATAGGCAATAGCAAAGACCAGTTTGAAAGTCTTCAACTCACACACACATTCTTTTGTCCTTGGAAATAACATTCCTACTATTGAAAGGAAACTTGGCCTCCAGGAATGAAGCTAGGACATGGGGAGGGATCCCAGAGGGTGTCCCTTGACTGAGGGATCCTTCCTTGGGGTCCTCAAGATCACTAGGGTTCTGTGCTTTTAGTACACCTCCAAGGTTTTTTCTTTAAGTCCTTTTGAGATGTTTGTCATACCAGTTTGATCCAACGTGCCCTGCCATTTCCCCATACCGCCAAGAAAATCACCCAACTTCCAGGTCCCACGCTTACCAGATGCAAGTTCACTGTCATTAGCTCCTCAGGAAGCGACGCTGACTTCCTAAGCAGCTGACCTGCCCAGCCATTCCTAGTGCCCTGAGCCCTGGCACTCTCTCATCCAAAATAGAATCCTGGGCTGGAGATGGCTATCCACAGTGACTATGAGAACGCTGGTTCCAATCTCCAGGGGCACAGCCTCCAGGTCCCACGCTGTCTGATGAAAAGTAGCAAGTGCGCACGCCCACTGACACAAGGGGGTGCACGCTGGCTTAAAAATCTAATAAATTTGAATAGTTTTCAAAATATGGGAAAGATATTTCTTGCTGGGTTATTTGTCATAGGCAATAGCAAAGACCAAGCTACTGAGAAGTCTTCAACTTCACACCATTCTTTGCCACACAGGTTTCCTACTATTGAAAGGAAACTTGGCCTCCAGGAATGAAGCTAGGCATGGGGAGGGATCCCAAGGGGCGACCTTGACTGAGGGATCCCTTCCTTGGGGTCCTCAAGATCACTAGGGTTCTGTGCTTTTAGACCACACCTCCTGGGTTTTTTCTTGTCCTTTTGTGATGTTTTCATACCGATTTTGATCCAACGTGCCCCGCCTCATTTCCCCCCCCCATACCGCAGAAGAAAATCACTCCCTCGCCCCCACCGATAGTTCACTGTCATTAGCTCCTCAGGAAGTGACGTGACTTCCTAAGCCCCTACCTACCCAGCCCCTAGTGCCCTGAGCCCTGGCACTACCACATCCAAAGTCCTGTGCAGTTATCCACAGTGACTATGAGTTCGTGAGGGGCACAGCCTAGTGCTGTCTGGAAAATAGTGTTCCATGGCACCCCTATCCTTCCTCCAGTTCTTAAATCTTTTCCACCCCCTCTTCTGCAGTGTTTCCTAAGCTCTGGCTTATATATGTCTGTTGAAGCCTCCTGTTTATTGGTTTTCAATCACCACGCAGATAAAGAAATACTACGTGCAGACTAGCAGTCACCCAGATCTGAAGTAGTGCCATGAGCGTCAGGAAGAGTATGCCTCCCTACCCAAAAGTAGAACTCCTGGGTCTGGAGAGATGGCTCAGCGGTTAAGGCGTTTGCCTGTGAAGCCAAAGGATCCTGGTTCAATTCCCCAGGATCCACGTAAGCCAGATGCACAATGGGGCGCATGCATCTGGAGTTCATTTGCAGTGGCTGGAGGCCCTGGCGTGCCCATTCTCTCTTTCTCTGTATCTCTGTCTTCTCTCTCTCTCTCTCTCTCTCTCCTTGCAAATAAATAAATAAAATTTAAAAAAACACAAGAAGTAGAGCTCATGGAAGAGATGGTTGCCCAAGGCCAGGTGGAGTTCTTTTCAGGATTGACAAACCCTTTTCGGATAGGCAGTGATCCTGTGTTCTAGGTTTATTGTTCAGTAAGAATATAAAATCTTTGGCATCTCCGTCCACACAACCAATTGCTTGTGGATGTACATGTTCATTCCTTTGCCCCATTTTTTTTTCCAATTTCTTTCTCTTGGACATGGGCACTGCATGACCACAGACTGGCTTGCTGCCTGCTCCAACTGGTTGAAGGGCTGCATGGCAAATGATCTGGTCTTTGTGTGTTTGTAAATTGCTCTTCTTTGGGGCTGGAGAGATAGCTTAGCGGTTAAGGCGCCTGCCTCCTAAGCCTAAGAACCTGGTTCCAATCTCCAGGTCCCACATTTAGCCAGATGCAAAGTGACGCAAGGGCGCAATGCCGCACTTGACCACAAGGGGGCGCATGCGTCTGGATTTCATTCACAGCAGCTGAGAGACTGCTGGCGCGCCCATCTCCATCTGTCTTCCTCTCCCTCTCTGTCTATCTCTCTGTCTCTCTCCAAAAAATAAATGCTTTTCTTTGATTATCTTCATTGTTTTTGTATCATTTCCGAGAAGGGAGAGCTGGTGTTTTCCAGCCACTTGTCATTTGAGGAGGCAGCATGAGAGACCAGGCCTCTCGTGAGACCATCTGGTTCCAGAGACGCAGCATGTCTGAAGTTATTTGTGTTATCTGGTATAGGCTTGAGCTTTTTTTTTCTGAATGCACAAAAATCTTTTTTTTTTTTAATTTTATTTTAGAGAGAGAGGGAGGGAGAAAATTGGCACCAAATTCCTTCATGTGTTCAGGTGCCCCTTTGAGGGCATAAAATTAAATTAAACATCAAACTAGCCGCACACATCCTTTTAACTCCAAGACGTTCCAAACTCTGCAATCAACCAATCACTTTAGGGCATGCAGGTATTTTATCAAATGCTGCCAAAAAAATAATAATAATAATAATTTATTTTCAGAAAGCACTTTCCATCTTCCACTCTCAGACTTCAAAGCTGTTACAAAACCAACATGTTATAGATGCGAGTTTCAGGCAGAAAGACCCGAAGAGTCATTTCCATCAACCCTACTTAGATGAACTTCTGCTGAGTTTCCATCGCTATTTGGACCCGGATGAAAGTTGATAAAAGAAACCAGGAAGGCCTGTGGTCATTTTTCTGTTTCTGCGCTGCCTTCTGGGAGTGCTGGGCTTCCAGCCCCACCCCCATTCTTACACTGTCCTTGTCACCAACTGCCCTGAGATTAATCGCCCCCATTTTCTAGGCTTGATTTTTCCCCTCAATTCGGTGGCATGGGGTTTCTCTACTGGCACGTTATATCCTCTTTGCTCGTCTCTTCTCCTCTCTCCCTCCCTTTTTCCCTCCCTTCTTCACTACCTGCATCTCCTTTTCTTCTGCCTTTAGAAGCTTACTGTATTATCCTGCAAATTCTTACTCCCTAACCATCTTCTTGAGTGTAGATCCTAGAATGCATAGCATTATCAAACCAGCCACAGCAGCTGTGTGCCCCATGTGACTGATAGCACACAGTTTCCAGAAGAAAATAATACGAATTTATTGCCACGACATCCAGGTTGACTTATGAACCCAGGGCTACAATAAGAAAACTAATAAATCTTCACGACATTCCTGATTGTCTCACGCTCGACGTGGGTACAGCTTGATCGGGCACACTCAACAGTGATGCGTTTAGCCACACAGCTCCCAAGAAACTCGATAAACCATGAGAAGTTTCTCTGTATCTGCTGTTCAAATTGACAGTAGCAGCAGCTTCCGCTCCATTTTTTAAGTTTATGACCATGACTTCTTTTTTTTTTTTGGAGAGAGACAGAGAGAGGGAGAGGGAGACAGATAGAGATGGGCACGCCAGCAGCCTCTCAGCCGCTGTGAACGAACTCCAGACGCATGCGCCCCCTTGTGGTCAAGTGCGGCATTGCGCCCTTGCGTCACTTTGCATCTGGCTAAACGTGGGACCTGGAGATTGGAACTGGCGTCCTTAGGCTTAGCAGGCAGGTGCCTTAACCGCTAAGCCATCTCTCCAGCCATGATTATGCCTTTTTATCAGCCAAATACAACCGAGTGACCATCCACACTGGGAGAGCAGGAGGGGATGGACAGGGGAACGCAGCCATAAACTGCTTAGCACACCATTCGTCTGTTCTTGCCTACTTAGTTTGTAGGGCGTCCACGTGACTGGTTTTGGTAACAGACCCTGCCTTTTTCTCCTGCAGTGTGGCACCGTGGACCAGGGCCTGTACGTGAACCTCACAGAGAGAAACCTGCAGGACGCTCAGAAATTCATTCTTGTGCACGAGGTGGTACAGCCGGTGACCACCGTGCCTGCCTTCATGGAGGACAACAGCCGCTTCTCCCACGTGGCCGTCGACGTGGTGCAGGGCAGGGACACCCTCGTCCACATCATCTACCTGGCTACAGGTAGGGACTCTGCCTCCCTTCAAACAGTTTTCTGCCACGATCTGATTCTGTGTTTAAAGTTTCAAACCTTCAGCTTTAGGCTCAGCTACGCGTCTCTATCTCTTCTCACAAAACAGCAAAACCACAATGTTTGCCTGTTTTTATGAACTCTGTGCAGCATTTTGGAAGTCTTAACTTTCCTCTCCTTTGATATTCCTTTTTTTTTTTTTTTTTTTCCAGGTAGGGTCTCGCTCTAGCTCAGGCTGAACTAGAATTCACTCTGTTGTCTCAGGGTGGCCTCGAACTCATGGTGATTCTCCTACCTCTGCCTCCCGAGTGCTGGGATTAAAGGCATGCACCACCATGCCCAGCTCCTTTTGTATTCTTTAAAAGATTTAAAATAATTTTTATTTTATTCATTTGTTTGAGAGAGAGAGAGAGAGAATGGGCACACCAGGGCCTCTAGCCACTACAAATCAACTCCAGGCATATGCCCCCACCTTGTGCTTATTTGGGCACTGGGGAATCAAACCTGGGTCCTTAGGCTTTGCAGGCAAATGCCTTAACTGCTCAGCCATCTCTCCAGCACCCTGGTTTTATTAGTCCTTTCTTTTTTTCTTTTTTTCTTTTTTTTTCTTTGTTTTTGGTTTTTCGAGGTGCAGAGTCTCGCTCTAGCTCAGGCTGACCTGGAATTCACTCTGTATTCTCAGGGTGGCCTCGAACTCTCGGCGATCCTCCCACCTCTGCCTCCCAAGGGCTGGGATTCAAGGCGTGTAGTCTAATTTTGATTGGAAAGAGAATGCTGCCTTCTGAATGACTCTTCCTTGTTTCGTCAAATGTGTATCTTTTCCTGCCAAAATCACCTTCTTTTGGGTAGCTTCACTCCGTAGACTTCTTTAGGGGAGGTTTCGGGGTGAAATACTTTCCTCCTGTTGTCATGGCAACATCTGATGGGTTGAGTAGCAGTGATGATGAATCTATGAATGGCGCGTGGACATGGTTGATTGACATGTTTTGGGGGCATAGATAACACAGCCATCGTAGACCACAAGTGTTTATCAGTCGTTAGCAACATTCCCAGGTAACCAGCGTAGAAGGCACATTTGGTCCCATTGTATTCCTCAGACACCTCAGGGTGCCCCACCCAGTCTCAGGGACTGTCTCAGCTCCTCCTTCCTTCATGTACTTGGAGAGGAAGAAGTTTTCACTGTGAGATTTGTCCCTCACAGCCCTTTAAATATTTTATTTTATTTTATTTTATTTTATTTTATTTTATTTTATTTTATTTTATTTTATTTTATTTTATTTTATTTTATTATTTTTGGAGAGAGACACAGAGAGAGACAGACAGAGAGGGAGACAGACAGAGATGGGTGCGCCAGCAGTCTCTCTGCTGCTGCGAACGAACTCCAGATGCATGAGCCCCCTTGTGGTCAAGTGCGGCATTGCACCCTTGAGTCACTTTGCATCTGGCTGAACGTGGGACCTGGAGATTGGAACCGGGTTCGTAGGCTTAGCAGGCAGGCGCCTTAACCGCTAAGCCATCTCTCCAGCCCCCTCATGGTATTTTTTCACAAGGCATGATTACCTCATTTATGATAGTGAATCGTGCATCTTCCCTTGATAGAACTTCACAATTTGGGGCTGGAGAGATGGCTTAATGGTTTACCCTGTGAAGCCTAAGGACCCCGGTTCAAGGCTTGATTTCCCCAGGACCCACATAAGCCAGATGCACAAGATGGCTCATGCATCTGGAGTTCATTTGCAGTGACTGGAGATCCTGGTGCGCCCATTCTCTTTCTCTCTCTGTCTTTCTCTCACTCTCTCTGCCTCTTTCTCTCTCTGCCACTCTCAAATACATAAATAAAAATAAACAAAAATATAAAAAAAAAATGAACTTCACAATTTGTAGGAATACTTTTACTGGATAGCTTACTTTATGTGTTGAAATTGCAGCAACTTACGAATTGTCACTTTCTTGTCAAGTTCCTTGGAAGCACAGGGTGTGCCAGGCGAGCAAACCGGCAGAGATTCTAGGGTGAATGGCAGGGAACAAACCCAGACTCACCTCCTGTAAAACCATGGCCAGCTGAGGCAGCGGAGGCAGATAGAGGGATGTGATGGTGAGTCGCAGGGAGGTTCCTGCCCTTTCCTCATCAGGATTTTATGTTGCTGGGAGATGACCCCTACACTGGGCACTGAATGAGGAGGGACCAGCCCTGCGGCCCAGGGGGACACAGTGAACGCTGAAAGGTCTGGTCAGCAGAGTACCAAATGAGGACAGATGTGACCACTGGATGGCCATATGGGTAGTTTGAGTCCAGTCAGTTGGAAGAATGGGGTGGATATCAGGATTATTTTTTATGAGAGAAAGAGAGAGAGAGAGAGAGATTGGTGTGCCAGGGCCTGTGGCCACTGCAATCTAACTCCAGACACGTGTGCCACCTTGCATGCGTGCACACTTGCATCCCCTTGTGTGTCTGGCTTTTGTGGGATCTGCAGACTCGAACATGAGTCCTTAGGCTTTGCAGGCAAGCACCTTAACCACTAGGCCATCTCTCCAGCCCTTGTATCCCTTTCTCTGCCGTGTGTCCCCATAGTGCTTCACAGGTGCCTGCGGTGAGTTTATACGGTGAGTTGTTTGGACTTTGCTGAGCGTTCCTGGCATTTTACCGTAAAGGTTCAGTTTGCTGGCACAGAGAGAATTCTAGCTTTAGAGACGATTGAACCCATCAGGACTTGGGGTGGGGTGTGCTGAAAGGGTCGAGGCTGGGCCTGGGTCTCTGAGTGCATCATCCCAATGCCCCCTGATGTCTCAGTCTTTGCTTGCTAAAACCATTGCTTTGGAGATGTAACCATCCACCTGTGAGCTGGGCGGGGGCGGGGGGCACGGAGCATCATTTATAATTATGCCACAGGAAGGAAACATTTGACAATCTTCGTTAAAACAGTACGTCTGAATACAACCAAATCAAAGTAGTCCAAACAGTCAAATTATGGACCTGAGATGAAAAGGCCGGAGTCGGCTTCTAGATGCCTGCGGAAGTCTGGTTTGGGTGACCTCCATGCTGCCACGGCTGCTGCCCACTCCCACACACCACTCCACCACAGGCAAGGAACAGAACCGATAGAATGAATTGTATTAAAAGGGAATTTATTGGATTAGCTTACAATAGTCCAGCAATAGCAGGTTGCAGGCCTGAGAGTCAAGGAACCCCGTAGCTGCTCAGTCCACGAGGCTGGAGGCCTCAGCAGTCCCGATCCAGCACTGAAGGCCTGGAGGCGTCCTGGAGAGACGCTGCTCTTCAGTCCTCATGAGGTAGGGTCTCGCTCTTGTCTCAGGGTGGCCTTGAACTCACATCAATCCTCCTACCTCTGCCTCCCAAGTGCTGGGATTAAAGGTGTGCGCCACCACACCTGGCCCCTGTGACTTTTTTTCTAACAGCTTATGTTATCCTCAGTATTTGTACAATAGTTTAGAATTAAGCGTGCAAATTTTTGACTCATGGTACGCTTAATAAACATAACATTATGTATACTGTGCCTTAGGGGTTCCCATTCTGTGTTCCTTCTTTGGACATACTGTCTAGTCCCTGGTTTGTCCTTGCCTTTTGGGTGCACTGTGATACATTTTTTTAAAGATTTTATTTTTATTTATTTACTTATTAGAGACAGAGAAAGGGGGGAGAGAGAGAGAGAGAAAGACAGAGAGAGAGGGGGAGAGAATGGGCATGCCAGGGCCTGCAGCCACTGCATATGAACTCCAGATGCATGCGCCCCCTTGTGCATCTGGCTTATGTGGGTACTGGAGAATCGAGTCTTGAACCGGGGTCCTTAGGCTTCACAGGCAAGCGCTTAACCACTAAGCCATCTCTCCAGCCCTGTGATATATTTTTATTTTCACCTGACCTCAATTCTGCTGAAAGTTTTCTGACCTTAAATGGCATCTGACCCTAAAATGTCCAAATCTTAAATTGCATCAGTCATTGTACAACTTAGAATATTACAAAACTTAGAGTGAATTTTCAGGCATGCACATTATATCCACTTCCTGGCTACTCATAAATATTTATATAAAACACTAGAAGCGAAAGAAAAGGAAACAAAAAATACAAATATTGTTCTTGTTTTGAACGTATGAAATTCATTTCAGAAAGTCATTTCAGATAATAGATGTGCATAAAAGGGTGTGTCCATATAAGTATAAATGGTTTTTGCTGAATGAACAGACTGGGATTTGTGTTCAAGTTCACCAACTGTCCATCTCTGCTTCCTCCCTGACCTCAAGAGAACTGTGCCTTGGGCTGAAATAGTTATGACAATCTCAGGATAGAATTGGCACTGCTCCTTTCATAGAGAGAGAGAGAGAGAGCCAGCCCGAGCTCATTAGACTGGACTAGAAAAACAAACTGAACAGAATAATTCCCAGAAGGAACCAAAAGGGCAATTGCCATGGTTACGTTCCTTGACAAAAAGCAAAACCTGCGTGACATGAACAGGGACCATTTGGAATGACAAGAGAAGAGAAGACGGTGAGGACGTTCGCAGAGATCCAGGAAGAAGCAGAGCAAAGCCTTCTGTTGCTGAGCTGAGGATGAATCGAGAAGCTTCCTGAGAGTAAAGATTGTCAGGGTAAAAGTGTGCACAGCACATCACGCAAGTAGAAATAAGCAGACTGTGGGTGGGAACAGCCCAGAGACAAGGCAGCTATACTTTTGGTGCATTTGGGGCAGAGAACCCCACATAGGTAGTCATTCATTGTCCTTAAAAGCATTATTAAAGAAAAAAATTCTTTGAGATAGAGCATGGAGTCTGCATATATGAACACACACATTTGAGTAATAATTAAGAATAAATGAATCCAGGCGTGGTGGTGCACGCCTTTAGTCCCAGCCCTCGGGAGGCAGAGGTTGGAGGATCGTCATGAGTTCGAGGCCACCCTGAGAATACAGAGTGAATTCCAGGTCAGCCTAGGGTAGAGTGAGACCCTACCTCGAAAAACCAAAAAAAAAAAAATAATAATAATAATAATAAATGAAACTTAGTGTGGTGGGTCACACCTTTGGGTGGCAGAGGAAGAGAGATTGTTGTGAGTTCGAGGCCAGCCTGAGACTACATAGTGAATTCCAGGTCAGCCTGGGCTAGAGTGAGACCCTATCTCAAAAAAAAAAAAAAAAAGAAGAAGAAGAAGAAGAAGAAGAAGAAGGAGGAGGAGGAGAAGGAGAAGGAGAAGAAGAAGAAGAAGAAGAAGAAGTGAATAATGAATACTAGATTAGCCAAGCTTTCAAATTCCCAGGGTAGAGAAAGAATAACAGAGTCATTAGGGAGAAATTACCTACAAATATAGCAATGCTTGCCTGAAGGTCCCAGTTCTCTGAAACTGCACAAGTCTATGACACATGCTCTATAAATGACTCTAGATATGATTCAAGAATATCACTGAAACAAAGATATGATTCAAGAATATCATGGGCACTCACCTCAAAAAAAAAAAAAAAAAAAACTGATCACTCAGGAGCAAAGAACGCAGCAAAGAATGTTATCCAAAAGGAAAACACTCAAGCAATACTCTATCAAGGATCTCCATTAAAAACCTGCAACAGGCCAAGCGTGGTGGCGCACGCCTTTAACCCCAGCACTCAGAAGGCAGAGAGGTAGGGGGATCGCCGGGAGTTCAAGGCCACCCTGAGACTACATAGTGACTTCCAGGTCAGCCTGGGCCAAAGCGAGACTCTACCTCAAATAAAAATAAAAATAAAAATAAATAAACTGAAAAACCTGCAACAGGAGCTGGAGAGAGACACTTGCCAGCAAAGCCAAAGGATCCAGGTTCGATTCCCCAGTGCCCACATAAATCCAGATGAACAAGATGGTACATGTGTTTGGAGTTCATTTGCAATGGCTAGAGGCCCTAGTGTGCCCGTTCTCTGATTCTCTCTCTCTCCCCTCAAATAAATAAAGAAAGAAAGAATATTTTTTAAAAACCCGCAACAGGTCTAATTATTGACTAAGTTTAACCAGATTTGGAAATTTGAAAAAGCAGTAAAAACAAAACAGGATAAAGCTCGGTGTCAGATTTAAGCAGAACAGACATTTTAAAACAAGAAAATTAAACATGAGGCAATAGTTTTATTCTAGGCTGGTCTTTCAATAATAAATGCACATTGAAAACCAGGAATGGACCCCATTCTTTCTGTCTCACTCTGATAAATAAATAAATAAGAAAAAGAAATTTTTTTTTTTTTTGCCTTTTTTTTTTCCAATCTCCAGGTCCCACGTTTAGAGATGCAATAGACTTTGACCAGGTTTTTTTTTTTTGTTGTTGTTGTTTTTGTTTGTTTTTAAGAATCTTGGATCTGGAGGCTGGGGCAGTGACTCAGCGGGTAAAAGTGTTCCCCATGCAAGTGTGAGGGTCTGAGAGAGCCTGGGTTGAACCCCAGTCACTCCTTAGCAATCTGGACATGGCCATCCATGCTTGTAACTTCAGTCCTGGTCTTTAAATAAATCGAATAGATGTTAAGGTTTGTTGTTGTCTGAGACTCAGATGATCACTGGGGCTCACTGCTAAGCCAGTGTGACAGACTTGGATCTGGCAGTGTCAGGTTGTTCCCCATGCAAGTATGAGGGTCTGAAGGGACTCCATCTCCAAGGCAGCTTTTCCAAGAGTGAGGTTCTCTTGCCTCCACGTGTGTTGACAGAGAATGCAAGTGTCAGGTTTGGTTAGGCACATTTTGCAAGAGTTATTGCACACACACACACACACACACACACACACACACACACACACACACACACGTGCATACACTGTACATAAGCACACATCTAAAAAAAAAAAGAAACTTGATTTCAAGGTCAATAGTAGACTTGTGTACAGACGTACCGTGGACTGTCCTCCAGTTTGCTGATTATCATTCTGGAGACCCTCCATCGGTCACGATTCCCTGCTCCATGTTGTATTCCTCTGTAAATATTGGAGAAGAGTCTGTTTCTATCAGTGCCCTCCCTACCCTGGTGGGATGCAGTTCTAGATACCTGAGCAAGAAGTCTAAAGAACAAGTGGAGATTTGACGTAGAGGCCAGATCAATCTGCTGAAGGCAGTTCCAGAATGGAGGTGAGAGAGGGGCTGTGTGTTGCTTTGTGCCAAACCACAGCATGCTCTAGGGTACAAGGAACTGTCGTATGATAAAAAAAAAAAAAAAAAAGCAGGGAGGGTGGAGTTTCTAATGGCCACGATGGAGATCTGCCATGTATCGTTGTTTTCCAGAGATGTGAATAAAGATGGAACTCTGCTTTTGAGGGCATTGGCTTGGCGGAGAGATGACTTCCACTATATGCAGCAGAAAGGAGAGCCTGTGAATCTGGCTTTCACAAATACAGACAGACAGCTTCTTCCAGAGAGGAATGGGAGGGAAGCTCAGATGGTCTCCATCTGGCTAAGGCACTCGGGGCATGAGAGGGCCTCAGAGAAGACAAGGGAAATGTCTCTGGGCAGATGGACCACAGAATTCCCCTGTCTCTTTAGTTGGCTTCTCCAGGAGGACCGTGGGGGAAAAGTACAGTGAGTGATCTTTGCTCCCAATTCTTCTTTGCCCTTCCAGATATATTTTAATATGGAACATGACATTTTTCGTGCTACACATGATTAATCATTATTAAAATCAAGAAATGAACTTGAACACTAAAAAAAAAAAAGAAGTATTTTTGTATTCTAGTAATGTCCTGTCCCATTCCTGCCTTCATCTGTTTTTTCTTCTGGCAATTTCTGTCGTGATTTTGGCATCCTTTTTAATGAGTGCTAGGTGTTGCTGCAAAGGTAAGAGGAGCTGGTTAATGTTTGAGAGGAACCGAGGAGGGCATCCTTTGGAGGAACAGAAATAAAATCATACATCTGGGCTGGAGAGATGGCTTAGCAGTTAAGGCGTTTGCCTGCAAAGCCTAAGAACCCAGGTTTGATTCTCCAAGTCCCAAGTAAGCCGGATGCACAAGGTGGCGCATGCATCCGGAGTTCGTTTGCAGTGGCTGGAGGCCCTGGCGTGCCCATTTTCCGTCTCTCTCCCTCTCTCTGTCTCTAATAAATAAATAAAAATAAAATCTTTTTTTAAAAATCACACATCTATTGTTCCACAACTCTTGAGAATCTTCAATATTTATTAACCAATTTGCAATAACTTAAGGGCTATGAACAAGTATTTCCATTTGCAAAACTCCTATGTTGGAATCCAGTTTTTAAAATATTTATTGTTATTTATTTATTTGAGAGAGAGAGAGAGAACTAGGCAGGGAGAGAGAGAGAGAGTGAGGGAGAGAGAGAGAGAATGGGCACGCCAGGGCTTTCAGCCACTGCAAACGAACTCCAGATACATGTGCCCCCCCCTGTGCATCTGGCTTATGTGGGTCCTGGAGAATAGAGCCTTGAATCGGAGTCCTTAGACTTCACAGGCAAGCGCTTAACTGCTAAGCCATCTCTCTAGCCCAAAATATCCAGTTAGAGATACTAAGTTAAACTGTGCCCCCTCCCCCAAAAAATATAAAGGATAGGGCTGGAGAGATGGCTTAGCGGTTAAGGCGCCTGCCTCCTAAGCCTAAGAACCCGGTTCCAATCTCCAGCGGTTCCAATCTCCAGGTCCCACGTTTAGCCAGATGCAAAGTGACACAAGGGCACAATGCCACACTTGACCACAAGGGGGCGCACGCGTCTGGAGTTCGTTCACAGCAGCTGAGAGGCTGCTGGCACGCCCATCTCTATCTGTCTTCCTCTCCCTCTCTCTCTGTCTCTCCCCAAATATATATATGATAATGTTGAAACCCTCTAGCCCAAGAACCACTAGTGTGACCTTCTTGGGAAATAGAGTCACTGAAGATTTACTGCTTGACGAAGGCAAAATGAGGGCATGTTAGAGTAGAGCTGCCCCTAGTCCAACATGACTGGACCTTTCACATGACAAGCCAGACACAGGGTGGACAGAGCTGGCGTGAAGCAGCCGCAAAACAGGGACCACCATGAGTGGATAGTCTCTGGCGGGGCTTAGATGAGACAGAAAAGCATCCTACTGACAGCTGAAAGGCACGTGGCCCTGTTCGCTCTTCATGTCCATATCACACCTTCCAGGAGCGGGAGAGGAGGTGACAATTGCTTAATCCCTCCAAAATGTGCTACCTCTGACCGCAGCCACAGGATGTATTGTAGTCTTGTTGACTTTGCTTCAGACCTTATAGCCAAGTCTAAAGTCCACCTCTGGGGCTGGAGAGATGGCTTAGTGGTTAAGCACTTGCCTGTGAAGCCTAAGGACCCCGGTTCGAGGCTCGATTCTCCAGGACCCACGTAAGCCAGATGCACAAGGTGGTGCATGCGTCTGGAGTTCATTTGCAGTGGCTGGAGGCCCTTGTGCGCCCATTCTCTCTCTCTCTCTCCCTCTTTCTCTCTGTCACTCTCAAATAAATAAATAAAAATAAAAAATAAACAAAAATTTAAAGCGCACCTCTGCCTTCTCCTGTCTCACAGCATTGTTCAGTGACCTCAACTCAACAAACAAGATTAATTCTTTAGTATTAATTTGTGCTCAGCCAAATTAAAATGAAAACTACCTGCTGCTGGAAACAGCGCAGCATATGCCAGATCACTTAAGCTGTTACATACAGAGCAAATTGGTTGATTTGATTAAATGTAGGAACATCAGTTCTTCTATTTTAATGGGTTTTGCTTTTTATAACCACGCTTCCTCAATAATTGGAACAGCTTCCACTTAGTTCCTTAACCACAGAGGAAGTTACTAACTCTCATTTCATAATTATGCCAATGTGTTCAAAGTCGAATATTGTCAACTTATTTTTTTAATTTTTTTAAAAAATTTTTATTTATTGATTTACGAGAGAGAGAGAGAAAGAAAGAGGTAGAGAGAGAGAAGGAGAGAGAGAGAATGGGTGCACCACGGCCTCCAGCCACTGCAAATGAAGTCCAGATGCCTGCGCCACCTTGTGCATCTGGCTTACGTGGGCACTGGGGAATTGAACCTCAAACTGGGGTCCTTAGACTTCACAAGCAAGCGCTTAACTGCTAAGCCATCGCTCCAGCCCAACTTCTTTTTTTTTTAATGGAGAGGCCAATAAGACTTTTTCTCTGTCTGCCATCTGCTTTCTCCCTCTCACTTCCCTTTATTTTAGATCCACTTGAGGCAACCGTTATCACCTTTCTTGTTTCACATGATCAGAATTGATGGATGGCTACCCCAGGGGTAATGCCTAGTTTTTGAACAACAACACCCCCGCATACAAACCGTTTCTCCTTACCTCTTTTTATACAGATCCTGCTTGATACATACATACATACATTATATATCTATATATCTTCTTTAGATTTCGTGTAAATTGATGGAGTTTAAGCAGGATGGATTCCTGTTCCCCAAAATGTCATCCTCTGGCTTAGACAAAAATCTAGGGCTGGAGAGATGGCTTAGTGGTTAAGGCGCCTGCCTGCTAAGCCTAAGAACCCGGGTTCCAATCTCCAGGTCCCACATTTAGCCAGATGCAAAGTGAGGCAAGGGCGCAATGCTGTGCTTGACCACAAGGGGGTGCATGCGTCTGGAGTTCGTTCACAGCAGCTGAGAGGCTGCTGGTGCGCCCATCTCTATCTGTCTTCCTCTCCCTCCCTCTCCCTCTCCCTCTCCCTCTCACTCTGTCTCTCTCTCTGTCTCTCCCCAAAAAAAAAATCTAGCTAGTGTGCTATGGCTTCCTTGTGGGATGACAACATCACAACTCTAAGGAGGTTTTAACAGCATTCACTCAGCTCCCCAGGTTTTCTTGTTTTGCTAATCCAAGCCTTTACTGCTATAGAGGAATGAAGGGTCTGGCTTCTTGTGAAGTGGAAACGTCGTAAAGCAGTGTGAACATGAAGCCACCGACAGTAGATTTTAAGAACTTGCCTGAAAATTGTTAGCAGAAATTTCCGTCCTAGGTAATCAGTTATGAGACTGTACAGTAGGCTGTTAATTTTGTGAGGAATTTGAGAAGTGCTCATATGAAAGGAGTCCTGTGGTTGATCTTGAGAAAGTAGGTGCCCAAAGGGAATGAGGACCTTAGACAAAGTGGACCCTCTGCTGCAGCATTCCATCTGAGTGGGTAAGCACATGCTGCAGTTATTTCCAGCGTGTGTGGGCTACTCTTTCCATGCAAAATATTGGCATGTCTTCAAATATTAAAACAGATAATACATTTGTTTTTTTCACTGTGGCATCACTCGGGTCAGATCTAAATGTGCAAACTGGGGCTGGAGAGATGGCTTGGTGGTTTGGGCACCTGCCTGCTAAGCCTAAGAACCTGGTTCCAATCTCCAGGTCCCACGTTTAGCCAGATGCAAAGTGACGCAAGGGTGCAATGCCGCACTTGGCCACAAGGGGGCGCACGCCTCTGGATTTCGTTCGCAGCAGCTGAGAGGCTGCTGGCGCGCCCATCTCTATTTGTCTCCCTCTCTCTCTCTCTGTCTCTCTCTCTCTGTCTGTCTCCAAAAAAATAAAAATGTGCAAGCTGAACGTACCCGCAAGTGTCTCCTGTGTTCATTACAGAGCTTGATGAAACTGTCTTCATGCCAGATCGGAACAGTGTTCAAAATTGTGTAGTAAGGGGCTGGAGAGATGGCTTAGCAGTTAAGCACTTGCCTGTGAAGCCTAAGGACCCAGGTTTGAGGCTCAATTCTCCTGGACCCATGTAAGCCAGATGCACAAGGTGGCGCACACATCTGGAGTTCGTTTGCAGTGGCTGAGGCCCTGGCGTGCCCGTGATCTCTCTCTACCTGACTATTTCCATATCTCTCTCTCTCAAAAATAAAAATAAATAATAAAATATATTTTAAAAAATTGTGTAGTAAGGATCTGGACTTTTGTTCCTGTCTGTTTTCTACTTTTTCCAAAATAAAGAGTTATTAAGGAGTAGAAGGGAATTTAAAAAAAATTTTGTTTATTGTTTATTTATTTGAGAGTAACAGGCAGAGAGAAAAAGAGGCAGATAGATAGAGAATGGGTGCACCAGGGCCTCCAGCTACTGCAAACGAACTTTAGATGTATGCACCACCTTGTGCATCTGGCTTACGTGGGTCCTGGGGAATCGAACCTTGAACTGGGGTCCTTCGGCTTCACAGGCAAGCGCTTAACCACTAAGCCATCGCGGCAGGCCAGGCAATTATTTTTATTTTTATTTTTATTTTTTTTTTTATTTTTATTTTTTTGGTTTTGCGAGGTAGGGTCTCACTCTGGTCCAGGCTGACCTGGAATTAACTATGTACTCTCAGGGTGGCCTCGAACTCTCGGCGATCCTCCTACCTCTGCCTCCCGAGTGCTGGGATTAAAGGCATGTGCCACCACACCCAACTCAGGCAATTATTTTTAAAGAAAAAAAATATCTAAGCTCTGTCAGTATAGGACTGTTAATTTTTTCAATGCTGAATGGTGCTAACTCCAGTTTCCAATTCATCTGACTTGGCCTCATGCAAACATAAGTGTGATGTGATTTTTACTGGAATATTCTTGGATAACAGCACCATAATTGTATTTATATATAATTAACTTAAATATATAATTATATATTCTATTGTGTGCATTCTATGTAATTAAATTATAAATGTTTAAAAATCTAATAAATTCCTTTAGAATTAGATGTGACCTGTAACCCTGTATGGCCTTTGTCATTGTCCTTAAACTCAGTTTGAAGGGTTAGTATGAAAATGGAAATCCATGTAACCCTTTTGTGACCTGTGAGACAGAGGAGGGCACTCGGGGCTACTTAGGGGAACTAAGTCTGCGTCCCCTAGAGCACTCAGCCTCGGAGGGTGCCCATGGAGAGACACATCAGGAGGACGTTCCATCAGGAATCCAGCCAGGAAGGCTCCGGGCACCATGAATTTTCAAACTATTTCTTGTGGTTTAGAATTAGATGTGACCTGTAACCCTGTATGGCCTTTGTCATTGTCCTTAAAACTCAGTTTGAAAATATGAAAATGGAAATCCATGTTTTTAGGGGAACTAAGTTTTATCCCCTAGAGCACTCAGCCTCGGAGGGTGCCCATGGAGAGACCGCTAAGGACGAGCCCGCTGTTCACATCAACACCCTTGAGAAGCACTCAGAATTTCAATAGAGACGTTCCATCAGTAATCCAGCCAGGAAGGCTCCGGGCACCCATTGCAGAATGACGGAAAACATTTCACCCACAAGGAAATCCTGCTAGCATGCAGCATTTTGTTGCTGTTGTTGTGTTGTGTTTTTTTAAATATTTTATTATTTATTTATTTGAGAGAGAGAGAAAGATACAGAGATAGGCAGGTAGAAAGAGAAAGAATGGGCACGCCAGAGCCTCCAGCCACTGCAAATGAACTCCAGATGTGTGCGCCCCCTTGTGCATCTGGCTTACGTGGGTCCTGGAGAATTGAGCCTTGAACCGGGGTCCTTAGGCTTCACAGGCAAGTGCTTAACCACTAAGCCATCTCTCCAGCCCTTGTGTTTTGTTTTGAGACAGTGTCTCTCATTGGCCTGGAGCTTAACAATTAGACTAGCTTGAGTGCCCAGCAAACCCCATGGATCCGTCTATCTCTGCCTCCCCGGTGCTAGGATTACAGGCATGTGCTCCACACACAAGTTTAAATAAGTTTTTATTTATATTTATTTATTTATTTATCGGGCTGGAGAGATGGCTTAGTGGATAAGGCGCTTGCCTACAAAGCCAAAGGACCCAGGTTCGATTCTCCAAGACCCATGTAAGCCAGATGCACATGGTGGCCCATGCGTCTGGAGTTCATTTGTGCACCCATTCTCTCTCTCTCTCCCTCTTCCTTTCTCTCTCTCTTTCTCTCTCGAGTAAATAAATAAATAAAAATAAAATATTTATTTATTTATGAGAGACAGAGAGAGGGAGAGAGAAAGAGTGGGAATGCACGTGCCAGGGCCTCCAGCCACTACAAATGAACTCCAGACGCATGCGCCACCATGTGCATCTGGCTTACGTTGGACCTGGAGAATTGAACCTGGGTCCTTAGGCTTCACAGGCATGCACCTTAACCACTCAACCATCTCTCCAGCCTCATGCTGCATTTTGACATGGTGCAAAGGATCACACTCAGATCCTTATGCCACGCTTGCAAGGCAAACACTTTTCCACCTGAGTTATGTCATGAGCTGAGAGCCGAGCTTCTTAAACCATAGTTTAAGTAGTCCCCCTATCCACAACTGAATGTAGGAGTCCTGAAGTTTTCAGTAACAGCAAGATATTTCTTCACTTTTTATTTATTTAGTTAGTTAGTTTTTCGAGGTAGGGTTTCACTCTAGTCCAGGCTGACCTGGAATTCACTATGTAGTCTCAGGGTGGCCTCGAACTCTCAGCGATCCTCCTACCTCTGCCTCCTGAGTGCTGGGATTAAAGGCGTGCACCACCACGACAGGCAGTAAAAGATTTCTGAACAAAAAAGGACTGCAAATTAACTCCAAACCAAATGCCCTGTGAATATAAGGTGTTTCTGGTAGCACATGCTGACATGTATCTTATTTTTAAAAATTGGTAAATCAGCTTTGCTAAGGACTAGGACAGAATTTCAAATAATTTTGAAGTGACCCTAAATATAATTTATCTTTTTTTTTTTTTTTTTTTTTTTTTTTGGTTTTGTGAGATAGGTCTCCCTTTAGCTCAGGCTGACCTGGAATTCACTATGTAGTCTCAGGGTGGCCTCGGACTCACGCGATCCTCCTACCTCTGCCTCCCAAGTGCTGGGATTAAAGGCATGTGCCACCAAGCCCGGGACTTCTGCCATGTTTTAAAACTACATATTGATACGAAGTGGTATGCAAAGCATTGGTGAGTATAAAATCAAAACGTTAGTTAATGCTGAAAAACACTGAAGATGGTCTGTGCCCTGCAGTATCAAGTGTTCAACCAAGATTTCATTCTTTATGTAAAATGAACAGGGACATCCATCTCATTACTGTAC
This sequence comes from Orientallactaga sibirica, assembly GCA_036365145.1. NCBI lineage: Eukaryota > Metazoa > Chordata > Mammalia > Rodentia > Dipodidae > Orientallactaga > Orientallactaga sibirica. Next base: position 2,372,478 of record JAEOAD010002614.1, on the reverse strand, counting down.
GATTGTGCTTTCATCTTCTTTTTTTAAGATTTACTTTTATTCGTTTAGTAGAGACAGAGAGAGGGAGAGAAAGAGAGAGAAAATGGGAGATGTGCATATCAAAGAACTGTTTTGAAATACATTTCTTTATTATTAATGTAGCTTCTACCTGCCGCAGGGCATTAAAGTTACAAATGAATGGCCCTCGCCTCTCTCGCCGCAGTCACATAGCCGTTAAGATCAGAAATCAAAATTCTTGGGCTGGAGAGATGGCTTAGTGGCTAACGCGCTTGCCTGCAAAACCCAAGGACTCATGTTTGACTCTCCAGGTCCCAGGTAAGCCAGACGCACAGTGACGCAAGCACGCACATGCGCACAAGGAGGCACACGCATCTGGAGTTCAATTGCAGTGGCTAAAGGTCCTGGCACGCTAATTCTCCTTGTCTCCCTCTCTCTCTCTCTTTCTCTCTCGCTCTCACTCTTGCTCTCTCACATAAGAAAGAAAGGCCAGGGCTGGAGAGATGGCTTAGCGGTTAAGGCGCCTGCCTGCTAAGCCTAAGAACACTGGTTCCAATCTCCAGCGGTTCCAATCTCCAGGTCCCACGTTTAGCCAGATGCAAAGTGACACAAGGGCGCAATGTCACACTTGACCACAAGGGGGCGAATGCGACTGGAGTTCTATCACAGCGGCTGAGAGGCTGCTGGCGTGCCCATTCTCTATCTGTCTTCCTCTCCCTCTATCTCTGTCTCTCTGTGTTTCTCTCCAAAAAAAAAGAAAGAAGGAAAGAAAGAAGGGAGGGAGAGAGGGAGGAAGAAAGGAAGGAAGGAAGGAAGGAAGGAAGGAAGGAAGGAAGGAAGGAAGGAAGGAAGGAAAGAGGGAGGGAGGGAGGGTCTGAAGGAATTAAGACAAAAGCTAGTCGGTTGGGCTTGTCTCAAAAAGTAATATATATATATTACATGTGGGCTTTCCTCTCAGAAGACACAAACCAAACACTCACTTCCTTTCAGATGAGGCAGGCCTAGAGGAGTCTCTTTACAGAGTAAAGGATGCGTTTGGCAGAGCTGGGGAGGGAAGCATGCTGAGCAGGAAAGGAGGAATAACCGTCAATAGTATAGTTTCCACCTAGACCAGATTCGGGAAAATATAGGGTCTCCCCAAATGCAACTTAGTGTATTTCCTTCCGCCAGGGTATGCTCTGTAACTATGCTTGGATAAACATCTGGTGTGCAGCCTCGGTTTCTGGCAGCCCTCCAATGTAACCTCAGGCTTGCTGCAGAAGTTCCTTTCATTCCAAGTGAGATAAAAGGAACAAATCAGTTATTTCTGGGTTTTTTTTTTCATAGTTTCATCCTTCTTTGTGAAGGATAAATCTGGTCAGAACCATGTTGTGAAGTGACAGAACCTGCAGCCTCTGCTTGGCCCAGGCCCTTCTGAATTGATTTTGCTCATTCGTTCTGTCCTGTTACCTGCAGCTCCATTACCTTATCCGCAGATTTCTGTCCCCAAAGTTTCAGAGAGCTCGCCATTTTATCATATTTGACCCAAGTTAGACTTGGCATAAATACACATGAACTGAAGTGTATTCCTGGCTCTGGCCCAGTGAACCTCCTCTATAAGGGACTGAATCTTTTATTTTATTTTATTTTATTTTATTTTATTTTATTTATTTTATTTTATTTTATTTTTTGGTTTTTCGAGGCAGGGTCTCACTCTGGTCCAGGCTGACCTGGAATTAACTATGTAGTCTCAGGGTGGCCTTGAACTCACAGCGATCCTCCTACCTCTGCCTCCCGAGTGCTGGGATTAAAGGCGTGCGCCACCATGCCCGGCTCAAATCTTTTTATTTTTAAAAATTTTTTTGGTACTTTATTTTTATTTATTTATATGACAGAGAAAGAGGCAGGTAGAGGGAAGAGAGAGAGAATGAGAGCTCCAGGATCTCCAGTCGCTGCAAACTCCAGATGAGCATGCCACCCTGAGCATCTAGCTTACCTGGGGAATCGAACCTGGGTCCTTTGGCTTTGCAGGCAAGCGCCTTAACCACTAAACCATCTCTCCAGCCCAGGGACAGAATCTCACATGTCCTTTGACCATGGTCCTACTCTGCTCACTCCACGCTCCTTCCATCACACACTGTCAATAAATTTCTCTGTCTGGAAGACGTGAATGCCTGCTCTTCCTTCCACGTCCAGTTTTCTCCCTCCTGGTTTTGGTTTTGGTTTACCCAAAACGTTCTGAGCACTTCTTCTTTTATATACCAGACCCTAAACTTCACACAGCACCTTCGTTTGCACAGCCCTCAGGCTGATCCCTCCAGCCTTGCCTCTGTTCCACTCCCTCCTCCGTGGATGGGGTGGGAGACAGGATATGTAAGTATTTGACACCCTTCAGAAGAGCCGGACTAGTTAGGATAGAATTGTTAGTTCTTGCTGTGATTTCTGACTTTTTCCTATTTTTTATTTTATTTTATTTGTTTATTTATTTATTTATTTATTTTTTATTTTTATTTTTTTTTGGTTTTTCGAGGTAGGGTTTCACTCTGGCCCAGGCTGGCCTGGAATTCACTCTGTATTCTCAGGATGGCCTCGAACTCACGGTGACCCTCCTACCTCTGCCTCCTGAGTGCTGGGGTTAAAGGTGTGCGCCACCACGCCCGGCTATTTTTTATTTTATTTATTTGAGAGAGAGGAGTGAGGCAGAGAGAGAGAGAGAGAGAGAGAGAGAAAATGGGCATGCCAGCCGCTGCAGATGCACTCCAGACGCATGCGCCCCCTTGTGGACATGTGCGACATTGCATGTTTGCATCGCTGTGCCTCTGGCTTACTTGGGATCTGGAGATTCGAACATGAGCTCTTAGGCTTCACAGACAAGGCGTTTTAACCACCGAGCCATCTGTCTAGCCTGATTCCTGATTTTTAAATGGTTACACTTTATTCACTTTGATTTAAACCTCCCAGACAGAGCAGTCGTGGGTGAAAAACATATCTGCCAGTGTATTAGGAACAAACAGAAAAGGAAGTGTCCTCTGAACGGTTCACTTGAAGACCCAGGCAGCCTGTGGGCTCTTCTGTTATCAAACAGCCCTGTGCCTTAGGTTAGGGAAACCAGAAGAACATGGCCCCACCTTGAGACTTCTATGTCTCATACAGGGAAGGAGGAAAGGTCTCTGCTAAAGTCAAGTCTCTGCTGGAAAAACCAAACCCAGAAGGCTAGCATCAGATGAGCAAATACAGCCTGGACAGCCGTCCAGTTCCTATCACGGGCATCTTTCAGAGCAAAGTCAAGTAGAAAATACAAACGTGGGCTGGACAGATGGCTTAGCGGTTAAGGCATTTGCCTGCAAAGCCAAAGGATCCCAGTTTGATTCTCCAGGACCCACGTTAGCCAGATGCACGAGGGGGTGCGTGCGTCTGGAGTTCGTTTGCAGTGACTGAAAGCCCTGGTGCGCCCATTCTCTCCCTCTCTCTTTCTCTCTCTCTTTCTGCCTCTTTCTCTCTACTAAATAAAATATATATATATTTTTAAGGTAAAGAAAATACAAAGGCTAAGATGCCGTGTAGTGCAGAGTCCTCGTTTCATCATTCAAATGATCTGAACAAGGTGATCTCTTACGTGTTCATAAACCAAAAAGGCCGAGAATCAAACCTGGAGAGGTGTTCTGTTGCTTAAGATATACAACTAACTTAACAGAATGTCCAAAAGGATTTTTTTTTCCAATAAAAATTGTATAAATTGGGCTGGAGAGATGGCTTAGCAGTTAAGCACTTGCCTGTGAAACCTAAGGACATTGGTTCGAGGCTCAATTCCCCAGACTCACATAAGGCGGATGCACAAGGTGGCGCATGCGTCTGGAATTCATTTGCAGTGGCTGGAGGCCCTGGCGCACCCATTCTCTGTATATATCTGCCTCTTACTCTCTCTCTCTGTCTGTTGCTCTCAAATAAATAAATAATAAACAAAAAATTTTTTAAATGCTAGAGAGATGGCTTAGCGATTAAGGCTCTTGCCTGCAAAGCCTACAGACCCATGTTCAACTCTCCAGATCCCACATAAGCCAGATGCAGAGGTGAAGCAAGCGCAAGGTCGTACATGACCACTAGGTGGCGTAAGCGTCTGGAGTTCAATTGCATTGGCTGAGACCCTGGTGCACCAATTCTCTCTGTGTGTCTCTCTCTAAAATAAAATAACATAAATAAAAAATTTTTAAAAAAGAAAGAAAATGCTTCCCATGATGCCAGAATAACGGCAAGTGCTTTACTTAATGTTTCCAGGAAGGGCTTGAGGGAGTTAAGAAAATTCTGTCTCTCAAGCTTGTTTACTGCTGGCTTCACTGTTGCCATTCTTATTGGCGCAGACTGGAATCCACAGCCCTGAACTGTTGATCTTATGGGCGTATGATCACTTTAGGCGCCTTGCAAAGATGCATTAATTAATTTGTCTGCTCACCCATGTCACATCCCTCGTGAATCCCAACTTCTGGGGCTGGGCTGAGAATGTCCGTTTTAGCAAAGCATCAGACTTGGAAACCATTCTTCAAGATTCCGAGCTCCCTTCTTGCCACATCTTCCCTATCAATGTCCTATTCCTCCATCCTTTCTTCTCAGGGATCTTTCAGGGAAATACGCAGCTAGAGAGATGCATAGAAATGTGTGAATAACTGGACTTACTAAAATTATTTTTTATTATTCTTTTTATTATTTGAGAGAGAGAGAATGGGCGCACCAGCAGCCTCTCAGCCACTGTGAATGAACTCCAGATGCGTGCGCCCCCTTGTGGTCAAGTGCGGCATTGCACCCTTGCGTCACTTCTTGCGTCTGGCTAAACGTGGGACCTGGAGATTGTAACCGGGTTCTTAGGTTTAGCAGGCAGGCGCTTTAACCGCTAAGCCATCTCTCCAGCCCAGGATGGGGTTTTAATGTGATTTTCTTTTTCTTTGCTGTTTCCCATTGTAAACCAACCCACTAACCCTCCTCCCCACCCCAAAAAAAAAAAAAAGAAAGAAAAAGTCAAAAATGCACTGAAAGGGCATAACTCAGAAACCCTGTTGACTGTACCTGCTAAGCCCTGATTGTGGTGCCATTATGCTGCCAGCAGTTGGAAATATCCAGCCTAAGGAAAGCCAACACTTGATGCTGAGGAATTCTCGTGTTTTACAAGAAAAGATAGATTTGCCCTGTCACTTCATCCACCAAGCTACCTTATAGTAGGAAGAACACCTTACATGAGCACAGAGGTTGTGGGAGATCAGAAATTGCCCAGAACAAGGGCTGGGAAAATAGATGTCTCATTGGATTTGAGCGCTTACCATGGCAGTCCTGAGGATCAGAGCTCAGATGGATCCCTGGAGAAAGCTGGCTAGAGTTCAGGTGAGAGAGCCTGCCTCAGTAAATAAAGTGTGTGTCCACCTCTTGCTGGTTCCTCCCAGCAGGGAGGGCTGAAGAAGGAGCTGGTCCAGCCGGTCCCTTTTGGGGGGCTGAGCGGGATGGTGGTGAATGTTGGTGACCCAGAACCCCCTCCTCTAAGACACCAGAGAAAAAAGCACACTGGGTCGGGAGTCTTGTTGAGGCAGGAACTTGTTTTATTGTAGTAGGAAGGTGTTTATATAGCTTTGAGAAAGAGGGTGGGTCTCAGGATGGGAAAAAGGTGTAGGGGCCAATAGTATTTCACCACATCAGCAGTAGCTGGGCAGAGGCAGTTTTGGCTTGGGCCTTGCTGAGTCACTCCTAAGCGGGAGTAATAGGCCAAAGACAGGTCGCCAAACTAGCCAGGCTCAGGAAGTTCCACTGGGTCTCACACCCGAGCCTCTTAGGGCCCAACAACCTCTGATCTCTCACATGCGGCCACATGCATACAAACACACATACACACAGGCATATGCACCACACATACTACAGATGTAAATAAATAATGCAAAGAGAAAGAAAAGGGAACAGAAGAATGAATGAAAGAGGGAGAAAGAAAAAGAGGGAGGGCTGGAGAGATGGCTTAGGGGTTAAGGCGCCTGCCTCCTAAGCCTAAGAACGCTGGTTCCAATCTCCAGCGGTTCCAATCTCCAGGTCCCACGTTTAGCCAGATGCAAAGTGACGCAAGGGCGCAATGCTGCACTTGACCACAAGGGGGCGCATGCATCTGGAGTTCGTTCACAGCAGCTGAGACACTGCTGGTGCACCCATCTCTATCTGTCTTCCTCTCTCTCTCTCTCTCTCTCTCTCTCTCTCTCTCTCTCACTCTCTGTCTCTCTCCAAAAAAAATAATAAAAAATAGTTTTAAAAAAAGGAATTTCTGTAGACGCATATGGGTTTAAAAGAAAAAGAGGGAAGGAAGGAGGAAGAAATACCACTGAACAGAGACATGGACACTGGCTGTTAGAGATGCTGTCTGGTACAGAAGGGAGGGAAGAATATCCCTGAGAGAAGACGCACAGAAAACCAAACATGCATCCTGAAAAAGACACTGAGTGTTCTCAGGATGGGATCAGTTCAGTCAGGCAGCAGATGCTAAGTGTGGGGAGGCAGGAGGTGAGGCTATAATTTCTAGTCCCTGGACAGCTTTCGTCAAACGGGGAGACCCTGATTTCATTTTTGGGTTTACTGAGCTCTTGATGCGCATGCTAGGGGTCAAGAGTGACTTAGACATTCTTGCAGGTGGGTATAAAGGTCTAGGGCAAGCCAGGCGTGGTGGCGCACGCCTTTAATTCCAGCACTCGGGAGGCAGATGTAGGAGGATTGCCGTGAGTTCAAGGCCACCCTGAGACTACAGAGTGAATTCCAGGTCAGCCTGAGCCAGAGTGAGACTCTACCTCAAAAAAAAACAAAACAAAACAAAAAAAAAAACCAAAGGTCTAGGGCAGAAATAGACACATATGTGTGTCTTTAATATCACAGACAGGTCACAAAGACCAGAGCTGCTGAACAGCTGGGCATAACAGGCAGTCGTTCATAATGGGTCTCATGGCGCAACTAGAGAAATGACAAAATAATTTTCTTATTCCGTTGAAGAAAGAGCTCTCATTCTTCTGGAAATTGATGCTTCAAAGGTACAAAAACAGGGCTGGAGAGATGGCTTAGGGGTTAAGGCACCTGCCTTCTAAGCCTAAGAACGCTGGTTCCAATCTCCAGATCCCACGTTTAGCCAGATGCAAAGTGATGCAAGGGCGCAATGCCGCACTTGACCACAAGGGGGCGCACGCGTCTGGAATTCGTTCACAGCAGCTGAGACACTGCTGGCGCACCCATCTCTATCTGTCTTCCTCTCCTTCTCTCTCTATCTCTCTCTGTGTCTGTCTCCAAAAATAATAATAATAATAATAATAATAATAATTTAAAAACAAGGTACAAAAACACCTACCATGGATTTTTCTTAACCGTCTTAATCGACAACTAATGGGGCCAGACCCAGTGTAAACCTCACCACTGGGGGGTGAGAAGGTAATTTAGACTGCATTACTGCCTGGTGCATGTCTGGTGAGGGCTGCCAACCATGCCAACCGGGTGGTTGTTTTGCAATTCAGAGATAATAAATCCAAGGCAAGTAATTTCCTTTTAGAAACCTGCATTGTTTCCGTAACAGAGTGACTAGAGTTAGATTTAAACTGTGAGGTTAGATGAGCGTTTCAGAGAATTGACCCAGAGGACTCGATTAATTGCACTCTTGTTTTAAATATAATATGGCTTTTATTCACAGGAAACTCCTGTGGTATTTTTCCTATAAGCACTGGTTTATGATTTAGTGCACTGAAAGGGGCTGTTGAGTTTTTGTTTTGCAAGGCTGTAAAAAATAGCAACTCCCTCTGCTTATGGGTGGCGAGTGGTAACGGAGGCAGGAAGCGACCGACCGAGCAGGGTTTGCATCTGCAGACCAGTCAGAAGCACAGGAAGAATAGTATTGAATGCTTAAAAATGTGCTCTGAGAATTCGCTTAGGCCCAGTGCTGTGAACTAGGCACCGTGGTTAAACAGAAAGGTTCGTGCAGCCTGCTCTTGGCTATACAGAGCTGGATCCAGTTGTTTAGCCTGCCTGCCTGGTCCCTAAGTTGCACTTGCTGGACCCCGTGCCTGTCTGCAGTACCTACTGTGAGCTATTCGGGGATCCAACAAGATTACAGTGAGGGAGAGGCTAGGTGTGGATTCTGACTGTGGAACTGAAACATACCAGGGGCAAGGGAGTGGGGACTGCTTTAAAATATTTGGATTTTTTTTTTTTTTTGGTTTTGCGAGGTAGGGTCTCACTCTGGTCCAGTCTTCCAGGCTGAGCTAGAATTCACTGTGTAGTCTCAGGATGGCCTCGAACTCTCGGCGATCCTCCTACCTCTGCCTCCCGAGTGCTGGGATTAAAGGCGTGCACCACCACGCCCGGCTGTGTACAGGGTTTTTGTTCATTTCAGTTTTATTTTTTTTATTATTTATTTATTTATTTATTTATTTATTTTTTTGGTTTTGCAAGGTAGGGTCTCACTCTGATCCAGGCTGACCTGGAATTCACTATGTAGTCTCAGGGTGGCCTCGAACTCTCGGCGATCCTCCTACCTCTGCCTCCCGAGTGCTGGGATTAAAGGCGTGCGCCACCACGCCCGGCTATTTGGAATTTTTGAATTGGTATACATATTCCTTTTTTTTTTTTTTTTTTGGTTTTGCCAGCTCAGGCTGACCTGGCTCTATCTCAGGGTGGCCTCGAACTTTTCCTACCTCTGCCTCCCAGTGCTGGGATTACATATTCCACGCCCGGCTTTTTTTTTTTTTTTTCCTTTTTTTTTTTTTTTTTTTTGGTTTTGCGAGGTAGGGTCTCTCTCTAGCCCAGGCTGACCTGGAATTCACTCTGTAATCTCAGGGTGGCCTCGAACTCACGGTGATCCTCCTACCTCTGCCTCCTGAGTGCTGGGATTAAAGGCGTGCACCACCATGCCCGGCTGGTAAACATATTCATGTTAGAAAAATATAAGCCACTGGTTGACTCTGATAATGAAGTTAATAACTGTCGTTCAGAACTGGCCAGTAAGGCTATTTTTTTTTTTTGCCCCAAATTCCCCTTTGCTATATAAATGGAATTCTGAGATCCCAGTGCCAAGAGCAATTTAATTCATTTGCTTAAATTACAAATAAAGAGAAAGAGCTTTAATGACATATGAGATGTTCTGTTGCTTTGGGATAATGACCAGCTGAATTGATGAATTTTCTATAGTGATCTGTTGCCATGGTGACTGGCTGCCCAGTGAGTGGATTTCATCCTCACTGCTCTGATAATGCTTGCAATGGAAGCAGATGAAAACCCAAAAGGTTTTCTTTCTTGTCTGCAGTAACTGGGTCGAGGAGGCAAATATTTAAAATGCTGGAATGGAATCCAGTCGGGTCAAACACACAACAGGAGACAAAGTCGCTTCTTGCTGCCCAGGTCAAGCAGTCCACAGGGAATCACTGTCCAGAACGCCTCTTCCAGGGGTTAATTCTTTGCCCCAGACTTCAGCACATAGATGATTAAATAGCACACATTGGCACAAAATACAACAAAAGGGGCCAGAGAGATGGCTTAGGGGTCAAGGCGCCTGCCTCTTAAGCCTAAGAACGCTGGTTCCAATCTCCAGCGGTTCCAATTTCCAGGTCCCACGTTCAGCCAGATGCAAAGTGACGCAAGGGCGCAATGCTGCACTTGACCACAAGGGGGCGCATGCATCTGGATTTCGTTTGCAGCAGCTGAGAGGCTGCTGGCGTGCCCATCTCTATCCTCCTCTCCCTCTCTCTCTGTCTCTCTCTCTCCAAAAAAAATACAGCAAAAGTTAGAGACATAATTAAAAAACAGTGAGGCATAGATAAAAGGTTTAACTGTCCAGCACTTTGTGACAGAAAGTTCTCCTATAGTTTTGTTCATTTTCTTACAACATGGACATTTTCATATCCTATCATATGTTACAGCTTCACCTTTTAAGATTTTTATGACACTTCAGAGGGAACATGTTTATCCTGTGTATTGGATGCATACTGTTGTTCGTAAGATATATTAATTTTTCTGCGTGTTTCCATTGTTGAGAGTTTAAGCCAATAGACGCATACAGTATAAGAATGACTTTCATGAGTAGTATAAACATCAATTTATTCATCATTAAGCTTTAATGGGTTTAAGTGGGTTATCGGATCATATGCAAGTATGAACAATCAGACATCTTTTTTTTTGGAGAGAGACACAGAGAGAGAGGGAGACGGAGACAGATAGAGATGGGTGCACCAGCAGCCTCTCAGCTGCTGAGAACGAAATCCAGACGCATGCGCCCCCTGGTGGTCAAGTGTGGCATTGCGCCCTTGCGTCACTTTGCATCTGGCTAAACGTGGGACCTGGAGATTGGAACCGCTGGAGATTGGAACTGGCATTCTTTAGGCTTAGCAGGCAGGCACCTTTATACATCTTTGTTTTTTTACTTATCGTGAAAATAAATGTGACATATTGGCTACGTTTTGCCCCTCCTTCTCTACGTACTTCATCCTCATTCCCTTTCTTTCTTCCTACAAAAGATTTTTGTTCATATTTTATAAATGCTGGTGAAACTAAAGCATTTGAACCCATGCTGAGTACCTTTCATTGAAATACTAAGCCCTGGAGCCTCGTTGGATCTCATCAGCTAGAAAATCAGGCACGTGGCGGCGTGCAGAAATATTTACTGCACGTTTTTGATTATTGATGGCTGAGTCAGGTCACATCATTGAAGTTCTTTTGAAGTTTGGTCTTTTCTGCAATTGTAAAAGAAGTTGAAATGCACATGAAATTGGTATTTGCTCTATTATTATTTGGGGCAGGTTTCCAAGCATGTGAATCTACCAACAAGATCAGCTCTAACCAGCAAGGGGTCTTTGTTGAATTGAATGTTCTAGTTTGAAACTTGTGTTTTCCACACCATACTAGGCTGGTGGGGGGCCGGGGGGGCGGAGGGGAATAGCATCACATTTGCAATCTGTCAGTCCTGGTGGAAGCCTCAAGATCTAGTGGCTAAGACATAGGAGCTGACGTCACTGTCCTTTCCATAGAGCACCCACCTCATCCCTTCTCAGCCTTGGCATTGTATACTTCCGTGATATTTTACACTGCTCTGTGTGGCAAGACCAGAATCACTGAAGTTGAATTTTCCCCATGCCTCAGCATGCTGGTCACCAAGTCAGAAAGAAGTTGAAACGTCTGACTCAGGCACTCTGCCTTCAGTCTAACGACTGTGGAGCATACTTCCATATATGATGGATGTTTATCGAGGGTAACATGTTTAGGACATGGGGAGATGGCTTAGCGGTTAAGGCATTTGCCTGTGAAGGATCCAGGTTCGATTCTCCAGGTCCCACCTATCAGATGCACATGGTGGCACATGTATCTGGAGTTCCTTTACAGTGGCAAGAGATCCTGGCATGCCCATTCTCTCTCTCTCTCTCTCCCTCCCTCTCTCAGTCTTTCATAATTAACTAAAAGTACATCTTTTTTTAAAAAGGGTAACAAGGGGTTGGAGATATGGCTTAGCGGTTAAGGCGCCTGCCTGCTAAGCCTAAGAACCCGGTTCCAATCGCCAGGTCCTACGTTTAGCCAGATGCAAAGTGACGCAAGGGCGCAATGCCGCACTTGACCACAAGGGGGCGCATGCGTCTGGATTTCGTTCACAGCAGCTGAGAGGCTGCTGGTGCATCTCTATCTGTCTCCCTCTCCCTCTCGCTCTGTCTCTCTCCAAAAAAAAAGGTAACAAGCTTAACCGCTAGCTGGAAGTAAACTTAAGCAATTATTCCTGGTGCATACATGGTTATGCCAAGAATCATGTTTGAGACTAGGGATTGTGGCGGGTTTTATTCAGTCCCTGTATTCACGATGACTCCAGGTGTTTAGTGAAAGATTTTTCATGTGCCTCTCTGTGTCTGACTTCAGGTTTGGATTGGCAGACTAAAGCCGTGAGTGCCACATCATGGGCACCAGAGCACCATGTGGACTTTGTAGCCTTTCTTTTTTTTTTTTTTTGGTTTTTTCCTCACTCTGGTCCAGGCACCTGGGTGTCTCAGGGTGGCCATCCATCCATCTCTTGCTGGGATTAAAGGCGTGCGCCACCACACCCGGCTTCTAGCCTTTCTTTATCCCCACAACATGGGTGTCATCTCTATCCATCCATCTCTTTGGGGGCTGAAAGGACCATGTTCGCCTCCCACCCTCACAGACCCTCCCCTGCGTGCCTGTGTGGTGCAGTGGACTCTCACTAGTGGGCAGTGAGAAATGCCAAGCTCTGAGCTAAGTGCACATAACCAAGCCTGCTGATCCACGGCTTTTAAAAAATATTTCGTTTTAATTTATTTACTAGAAACAGAGAGAGGGAGAGAAGGAAAGAGAGAGACAGAGAGAATGGGTGTGCCAGGGCCTCCAACCACTGCAAATGAACTCCAGATGCATGCGCCACCTCGTGCACCTGGCTTATGCAGGTCCTGGGGATTCGAACCTGGGTCCTTGGGTTTCACAGTCAAGCACCTTAACCTCTGAACCGTACCGCCAGTTCTCCGCAGCTACTTTAAAAAATTTTTATGTTTTCTTTTTATTTATCTATTTGAAAGAGAGGTAGAGGCGCGGGGGTGGGGGTGTAGAATGGGTGCGCCAGGGCCTCCAGCCACTGCAAATGAACTCCAGACACATGCATCACCTTGTGCATCTGGCTCACGTGGGTCCTGGGGAATCGAACCGAGGTCCTTTGCCTTTGCAGGCAAGCGCCTTAAGCACTAAGCCATCTCTCCATTCCCCTCCACAGCTATTTTAAGCCATCACAAGCTTTCACAAGCTCCCAGGTCCTGGGCTTATAACTGAAGAGGCACACGGGGTATCAGCAGTTCTCGTTTGCTAGCTGTATGTGAGAATCGCTTCAGAGCTTCAAATAATTCTCTCCTCATGTCTGGGTCCCACGTCAAGAGCAGCCCTCTGAAGTCTGCACGTGGAGCCCAGGCATCTGCGTCCGCTCACAAATGCGCAGGTGACCTCTGAGCTGGAGAACCACAGCCACGTGCTCGGTGGCACTCTGCTGGATGGAGGAGGGACCCTGGGGCCACTGGTTCACCTCGTTCCTGTCTCGTTTCCTTGCTTCACAGATTATGGTACCATTAAGAAAGTCCGAGCTCCCCTGAATCACACCTCAGGCAGCTGTTTGCTGGAGGAGATGGAACTCTTCCCAGAGAGGAGAAGAGAGCCCATCAGGAGCCTGAAAATCCTGCACAGCCAGAGCGTCCTGTTTGTGGGTCTGCAGGAGCACGTGGCCAAGATTCCCCTGAAGAGGTGCCAGTTCCACCGCACCCGCAGGTAGGACACCCTGCCCCACCCCACCGCCAAGAGCAGGTGCATAAGACACGACCGTCCAGGGAGAGAGAGAGAGAGAAAGTTCAAAAGCCAGGAAGGCTCTCAAATTTGCTACAGTCCATTGGCCCCAGAACTTGGATCTGTGTTCATTCCAGGATTCAGAGGCTTCACTCAGACAGCTTTAGCATGAGGAAGCTCCCCCTTATTTATCCTGTGAAGGGGACCCTGTAAGAAGGAACTATCATTAGCAGTTGTGACGCTGAAAACCAGTGACTCAATAGCCTTGCGTGTTAATGATGGTTCTTGGTTTCCCAGCATCTGCCTGTCACTCTGGTACCAGCCCTTATTTTATTTCAACACACACATGCATTCACTCTGGAACAAGACTTTTTTAAAAATTTATTTATTTATTTATTTATTTATTTATTTATTTATTTATTTATTTAGAGAGAGAGACACAGAGAGAGAAAGACAGACAGAGATGGGCGCGCCAGCAGCCTCTCAGCTGCTGTGAACGAAATCCAGACGCACGCGCCCCCTTGTGGTCAAGTGCGGCATTGCACCCTTGCGTCACTTTGCATCTGGCTAAATGTGGGACCTGGAGATTGGAACCAGCGTTCTTAGGCTTAGGAGGCAGGTGCCTTAACCCCTAAGCCCATCTCTCCAGCCTAAGACTTTTATAATTATTTTTATTTTTATCTATTTATTTGAGAGCGACAGACAGACAGAGAGAGAAAGAGGCAGAGAGAGAGAGAGAGAGATAATGGGCACACTAGGGCCTCCAGACACTGCAAACAAACTCCAGATGCATGCGCCACCTTGTGCGTCTGGCTTACGTGGGTCCTGGGGAATCAAGCCTCGAACCAGGGTCCTTAGGCTTCACAGGCAAGCGCTTAACCGCTAAGCCATCTCTCCAGCCCAAGACTTTTATAAAGTAGGCCTTCCTATGACAAAGCTCTTCTTCTGGTAATCCCCTGAGCAGGCTCCATGCTGGTCTGTGGCTTCCTCTTTGTAGGGTGTCTACGGTGTACAGGGCCAGTGGCCAGCTCCCATGGGCAGTATTTTCACTCTCAAGGCTCCAGAATCAGGCAGACAGGTTGCAGGTACAGAAAGACCAAAGTGCCATCCATGCGTTCCTCCCCCCTGGGTCTGTCTGCTTATTTCCTATTGGGCGTCCACTGTTGACCACAGTGGACTCGGAAGATTAATTTGGAAGCATATAAGTCCAGTTTCTAAAGAAAGGGAAAAAGGCCAGACGTGGTGGCGCACGCCTTTAATCCCAGCACTCGGGAGGCAGAGGTAGGAGGATCGCCGTGAGTTCGAGGCCACCCTGAGACTACATAGTTAATTCCAGGTCAGCCTGGACCAGAGTGAAACCCTACCTCGAAAAACCAAAAAAATAAAAAGAAAAAGAAAAAAAGAAAAGAAAGGGGAAAACACTGTAGACATGATGAACTTGACAATCACATTTAGGTTGGAAAAGCTGTGTATTTTGGCCCATGACAAAATTCTGCCCTCGGGGAGCTAAATCTCAAATGTTATTTGTATTTTGGAAACGTTATTACTAGACTTATTTAATTACATTTCCCAAAGGAAGGCACGCTAGCAGATTTTTCTGTAGAAACGATTTTTTTTTTCTGTAGCAATTACGAAACCCTACCCTCCAGAAACCATTCGGTTTGTGTACAAGGAAGCCTGAGGCAAATGGCTTGTGGATTAAGAGGCGGAAGTTCATGGTACATACCTGTGCTTGTTAAGGTTTAACCTTGGTCCCTTTGGCATTTCATATGTCACCTGTCTGTCTAACATGTTCACTGCCCTTGAATACAATGGGGTAGTACATGTAATATATAGTTCAAAGCTCTTTGCAAGTGGGTAGAAAGAAGGCTTTAAGCAAAAGGATTGACGTTCCTCTCGGGATAATTCTAGAACCAGAAATCTACCCTGGTATCAGAGAGTTAAGTAATTGCCATCAGGCACCTCCCAGTGAATAATAATAATAATAATAATAATAATAATAATAATAATTATTGTGAACATTGGTAACAGATAGTAATATTTATCTATAAATAACAACCCTGTTTTTTATGCATCTACTTTCTTTTTTTTAAAAAACTTTTTTTTTTTTATTTTTTGGAGAGAGGCACAGAAAGAGAGACAGAGAGAGAGAGGAAGACAGAGAAGGGCGCGCCAGCAGTGTCTCAGCTGCTGCGAATGAAATCCAGACGCGTGCGCCCCCTTGTGGTCAAGTGCGGCATTGCGCCCTTGCGTCACTTTGCATCTGGCTAAACGTGGGACCTGGGGATTGGAACCACTGAAGATTGGAACCAGCGTTCTCAGGCTTAGGAGGCAGGCGCCTTAACCACTAAGCCATCTCTCCAGCCCTCTACTTTCTTTTTTTTAAAAAAGTATTTATTTATTTGAGAGAGAGAAATAGGCAGAGAGAAAGAAAGAAAAAGAGAGAGAGAATGGGTGCGCCAGGGACTCCAGCCACTGCAAACGAACTCCAGATGCTTGTACCCCCTTGTGCATCTGGCTTACATGGGTCCTGAAGAATTGAACTGGGATCCTTTGGCTTTGCAGGCAAAGGTCTTAACCGCTCAGCCATCTCTCCAGCCCCTATGCGTCTACTTTCTAACCGTAACCAGTGATGGTCTAAAACCTATTCTGGTTTAACCAGCTTGGGGCAAGGATTTTTTCCTCTCTGGGTACCAGTGGGCGTGCCATAGCTGAAGACCCGTGGAAGGAGGCTGGCCTCACAGCTTCGGCTTAGTGAACTCTGACTTCAAAATGGTGATATCTCGAGGTGATGCGTGACTTGGGAAAGCATGCAGGACACAGGCTTGTGTCATCTGTGGGCTATTTCCCATGCAGAGTGGAACATGCTTGTAGCTTCATTGATTCTAGTTAACAGTAGCTCAGCTCCTTTCAACTCAGGAACTAAGTCCAGGGTCACAGGGGCTTGGTGTTCATCATCTCACACACAGTGGCACTTCCTAGCCAGCAGAGGTCGACAGGAACTGGGACTCCAGGGGCAGGGAGGACTGGGACTCTTAAAAAAAAAAAAAGCCGGGCACTCCTTTAATCCCAGCACAGGGTAGGAGGATCACCGAGAGTTCAAGGCCACCCTGAGACTACATAGTTAATTCCAGGTCAGCCTGGACCAGAGTGAGACCCTACCTCAAAAAAAAAAAAAAAAAAAAAAAGATTTTATCTTTATTTATTTATTAGAAGGAGAGAGAGAGAGAATGGGCACGCCAGAGCTTCTAGCCACTGCAAACGAACTCCAGACGCATGTGCCAACCATTGCATCTGGCTTACATGGGTCCTGGAGAATCAAACCAGGTTCCTTAGGCTTCTCAGGCATGTACCTTAACCGCTAAGCCATCTCTCCAACCCAGTTACTTTTTTATTTATGTCCATTGGGCTCCGAGGACAGGGAGACTCATTTTTCTATCTTAGCTGAGTCTCTCTACTCTATCTTCACATGTTCAGAGAAGAGAGTTGATAATGCCTTAGTGAACTGGGCTTCACTGTGCCTTAAAATTGACCCTTAAAATTCTGTGATGCAGGGCTGGAGAGATGGCTTAGCGGTTAAGGAACCTGCCTGCTAAGCCGAAGAACCCGGTTCCAGTCTCCAGGTCCCACATTTAGCCAGATGCAAAGTGACGCAAGGGCGCAATGCCGCACTTGACCACAAGGGGGCGCATGCGTCTGGATTTCGTTCACAGCAGCTGAGAGACTGCTGGCGCACCCATCTCTATCTGTCTCCCTTTCCCTCTCTCTCTGTCTGTCTCTCTCTCCAAAAATAAATAAAGTAAAAATATTTTTTAAAAAATTCTGTGGTGCAAAGAAAAATAAACATAGTGGCCCCAAAATTCCTCTGAACTTCTCCCATTGTGTTTCTTCATTTTTTCTTCATTATCTTCTTCTTTTGTTTCTCTTTTCCTTTTTTTTCGTTGGGGGATGAGAAAAGACAGGGAGAGAGGAGAGATAGAGAATTGGCACGCCAGGGCCTCAGCCATTGCAATTGAACTCCACACACTTGCGCCACCTGGTGGGCATGTGCGACCCTGCGCTTGCCTCACCTCTGTGCATCTGGCTTCTGTGGGATCTGGAGAGTCAAACCTGGGTCCTTAGGCTTCGTAGACAAGCGCCTTAACCTCTAAGCCATCTCTCCAGCTCCTTCTTTTAGAAGAATAAGAAAATCTCCCTAGTTAACATAAGAGAAAAGAATCTTTTTTTTAAGCACTGGTGTTTCTGCGTGCTTAGATTTTTTTAAAATGAATTACAAGAGATAATAGGCAGATTTTCTTTTGTGAACGAAGCTATTTTAACTTTCCAGAAATGTGTCTGACGAAGCACATAGAAAAGGGCTAGGATATTAAAAATGTGTTGTATACTGATTGTTTTGCCAATACACACTTGATGTAGAATATCAATCATTTTCTTTAGTATGACAAAACCAGTGTTAAAAGTGGATGTTGAGGAATGTAAGAAGGAAAGCTGAGCTTAAGAAATGATAAGAGTCCTTACATGTGAATGTGCCCCTTTGGAAGAGCAAATGACACACAGAGAGAGAGAGAGAGAAAGAGAGAGAGAGAGAGAGAGAGCAAGAAGCAGAGAGAGAGAGAGAGAGAGAGAATGGGTGTCCCAAGGCCTCCAGCCACTGCAAACAAACTCCAGACACATGTGCCACCTAGTGCATATGGCTTACGTGGGTCCTGGGGAATTGAACCAGGGTCCTTCGGCTTTGCAGACAAATGCCTTAACCACTAAGCCATCTCCTCAGCCCCTTAAAAATATTTTTAAGCTGGGCATGGTGGCACTCACCTTTAATCCCAGCACTTGGGAGGCAGAGGTAGGAGGATCACCGTGAGTTTGAGGCCACCGTGAGACTACAGAGTGAATTCCAGGGTAGCCTGGGCTAGAGTGACACCTTACCTCAAAAAAATGATATTTTTAAGAGAGAAAAATAGGCAGGTAGAGAGAGAGAGAGAATGAGCATGCCAGGGCCTTCAGCCACTGCAAACAAACTCCAAATGTGTGCGCCTCCTTGTGCATCTGGCTAACATGAGTCCTGGTGAGTTGAAGCTGGGGCCTTTAGCTTTGCAGATAAGCGCCTTAACCGCTAAACCATGTCTCCAGCCCCTGCCCCAGCTTTGTGAGGTCAGCTGTGGCTGAGACTTGGCATACGGCCCCTGTGGAATTCTGAGCAGTTGCTGAGATAGTTGCTTCCCCATTCACTGGTCCTGCTGTAGATCATTCTTACATGCCCAGAAGCTGAATGTATTTCCATTGCCTCTGACAAACTTAGGAAGCAGATACTAAATTTGTTAACTTAGGGAATAAATTGCATAGACTTACGTATAATGCAATGGGCTTGGAATGTCATAGAGTTTTCTACACTTTGGACACTCATATTATCTCTGTTTTGACAGTCATCCGATGAACCTATCAGGTGGCAGAGATGGTTTTTTTTTTTTATTTTTATTTTTGGTTTTTCAAGGTAGGGTCTCACTCTGGCCCAGGCTGACCTGGAATTAACTATGTAGTCTCAGGATGGCCTCGAACTCTCGGTGATCCTCCTACCTCTGCCTCCCGAGTGCTGGGATTAAAGGCGTGCGCCACCACGCCTGGCTAGAGATGGTATTTTGTATATGGGGACACACCTGAGTCAGAGAGAGGCTATGTATGCAGCCACTCATAGACTAAGATCTCGTGATCTCTATAACACCCAGCCAATGTAGGGTCTGTCCTTGCTGCGTCTTGACCCTCAAAGCCCAGGCTTGGCTTAAGTGTCCAGGTTCTGCTTGGTCCACAGCACTGTGTTCAGTAAATATTTGTTGAATTAGCATACGGACATCCTTTACTTCCAATCCAAGGGAAAAAACAAAACTGCCATTCTTATAAGGAATTAAAATTCCCTTGACCAAAAAGTGTGCTGAATGGCCCCAGCTGAACCCGCAGAGGAATTGGGGAAAATGAACAAGAGTGCTGCTTTCCCGGTGAACCTGTTATCAGCACAAGGGTGAAGGAAGGAGATGGACACGGAGGACATGCAACACCTACCAAAGCAGAGCTCCAGAGGCTCCTAAGAGCCCATCATTGAAGTAGACTTAAAACGAACCCAACATGGCTTGGGGGAATTTTGCAGAAGAGGGAGTGTTAGAATGTTAGAGCCACAAGTTGTGACATTATGCACAGAGATATTGCCTCTTCCCCATAACTGATGGCTGCCCCCACAATCCATGACCCACAGTCCCCATGGGGATGACTGGCAACCCCAATGAGGAGGGTGCCCTTGGAAAAGGGACAGGCATGAGGGAAAGGATGGTACCAACATATGCTGTTTAAATACTAAGTATGTCCATAACTAATAAAAAAAAAAAAAAAAAAAAAGAAAGCAAAGCAATGTAATAACAGCTACAAGCAATGTATACAAAATAGCAATAGCGCTGATCCAATTGGCCCAAATATACATTCAAACAGGCAAAAAGAAGTGTGATGACAGAAAGAACAAAAAGAGGAGTAAACGTTGGTAAGTCTTAAGTTGTCTTTTTTGAGAGAGAGACAGAGAGAGAGGGAGAGGAAGACACATAGAGATGGGAGCGCCAGCAGCCTCTCAGCTGTTGTGAATGAACTCCAGACGCGTGTGCCCCCTTGTGGTCAAGTGCGGCATTGCGCCCTTGCGTCACTTTGCATCTGGCTAAACGTGGGACCTGGAGATTGGAACCAGCGTTCTTAGGCTTAGCAGGCAGGCGCCTTAACCACTAAGCAATCTCTCCAGCCCTTAAGTGCTTATTTTATGAACTAATTAGGGAAGAGAAGAAGAGCAGAGACCAGAAGAAACCTAGATCATATATAAAATACAGGAGTCACACACCTTAAATATTTTATTTATTTATTTATGTATTTATTCCTTCATTCATTCATTAGAGAGAGAGAGGGGAAGAGTCAGAGAGAGACAGAGAATGGGCACGTCAGGGCCTCCAGCCACTGCAAACAAACTCCAGACGCATGCACCCCCTTGTGCATCTGGCTTACCTGGGTCCTGGAAAATCACAGGCAAACACCTTAACCACCAAGCCATTTCCCCAGCCCCTGAGTCACATGTTTTCAATTATGATTTATAAAACTGGAGGGAAAGGAAAGATGGAGCTATTAAGAAAAAGACTTTGACTCTGCCGGACTGAGCTGCTGTCCAGTCACTCTTAATTCGGGTAGTCTGTAATACTGTCATTTAGTTAAAGGAATTAATATCTGGTTTGAAAATTAGTATGGTAATTAGGCTCTGCAGGACATTCATTGCTTTAAAGGTCAAAGTTTCCAATGGTCGAGTTAATAGATTAGCAACATTATTAATTAGCTGTTCTCAAAAGACAGCTTCTAGCCATTGGGAAAAAAATCCATCACGTGCAGAGAAAGCTCGCAGCATCCCCACATGATCCCAGCCAGACAGCTTTTGACATCTGGTTCAGAATCATATAAGTCGTCCCCGCAATATTGTGGCACGTACTCACTTTCCAAAGTAAATATTCTTCCACCAAATTAATTTATTATTTGCCAAATATCAGCGTTGTAAGTTTTTAATTGCACTGGCTTTTGTTCAGCTGGTGAAGGCTATGGCTTCCCTTGGTTGGTCAATTTGTTTATAGTGTATTTACGGAATTTAATATATGCCAGACACTAAACTATGTTTCTCACTGTACGGTAACAGGTGACACATCCTGACACTACCCTTTTTGGTTTATCGAGGTAGGGTCTCGCTCTAGCCCAGGCTGACCTGGAATTCACTATGTCATCTCAGGGTGGCCTCGAACTCATGGCGATCCTCCTACCTCTGCCTCCCGAGTGCTGGGGATTAAAGGCATGTGCCACCAATCCCAGCCCTGACCCTACCCTTATGGGGCTCAAGTCTAATAAGAAATTCTGCTATAAATAAAATTACCTGAAATTCTAAGGTGGAATTGAGCCCCGTGGGTCTTGGAGTTATAGAACATTTCATTTCAAAATGCATTGATCATTAAATTTGATCCTAGACCACACAAGCACTTAATCCCCTCACGTGATGGTCCTGCGCAATTGATTCTTTTACTGTGCCTGAATTATTGCTGCTGACCGAGTTCTCAATTTTTAGTTGTAAGAGAGCTGCCCAGCGCTGGGTTATAAAAGCCACGCTCAACAGATTTGTCGCTCAGCAGATGATCCTGGAGCTACCGAGTGGTGGCTGTGAATAATCAAGAGAGCGACGTTATTGTTACGAGCGCTGTCTTAACATTACGTGATGGAGGGAGACAGTGCCTGCACCCACGTTGCTGATCGGCGTGTATGGTAAAAGAAAGCTGTGGTGTTGGGATTGGAGCAGGACTCAGTGTCCTTCACTCTGATCACGAGGTAACACCCTCAGGCCCTGGCAAGGTGGGGGAAAAAACCCTCGATTTGGGCTGGAGAGATGGCTTAGCGGTTAAGGCGCCTGCCTCCTAACCCTAAGAACACTGGTTCCCATCTCCAGGTCCCACATTTAGCCAGATGCAAAGTGACGCAAGGGCGCAATGCCATACTTGACCACAAGGGGGCTGCATGCGTCTGGATTTCGTTCGCAGCAGCTGAGACGCTGCTGGCGCGCCCATCTCTGTCTTCCTCTCTCTCTGTGTCTCTCTCTAAAAAAAAATTAATTAGTTTTAAAAAACCTCGATTTGATGGAAAGTAGAATAGAAATTTGCATGTACTCAGTTAGGGAATTAAGAGAGGTTAAGCCATTCGGGAGAGTTTGCTGTAATAGTTAGAGAAACGCAGAGGCTTAATGTAATGCCTGAGGCTTATTCATCTGGAAAGGACTTTGAGTGATGATAAGTTGATAAGTCCAAAACCCCCAAGACCAGTTGTCTTAATTGCCTGGTTCTCATGGAGTGAACAAGTCTAAATTCTTCTCGTTTTGTGGAAAATCAATGCCACATGCACATATATATATATTTTTTTTTCTTCTTTTTTTTTACCCAGGAACACAATAAAAGCCAAGAAAATATACACACTGCATCCTGTGGGGAAGCCATGGCTGCCCATCTTCTATAATGCCCATCCTCCTCTTTTCACCTCTGGACAAAGGGTGTTTTTAGTCTCTTATTTCGTGGACTGTTTTAGTGTGACCACATTACTGCTTTCGTGGGGCAGGGTTTCTAAGAGCAGTCTAACATGCTAAGACTGCACCATAGGTCAGACCTGCTTGGGACCTCATTAATAGCTGGGGGGTTTACGTCCCACTCGGGCTTCAGAGATTGCGTGTTCCTGGTTCCTAGGTGGAAATCTGCAGACAAACCAACCTGATGAATAAAGTTTTAAGCCGGGCGTGGTGGCGCATGCCTTTCATCCCAGCACTCGGGAGGCAGAGGTAGGAGGATCGCCGTGAGTTCGAGGCCCCCTGAGACTACAGAGTGAATTCCAGGTCAGCCTGAGCTAGAGTGAGACCCTACCTCAAAAACCAAAAAAAAAAGTTTTGTTCTCCAGTGGAGAGACACAACTAAAACATTTCAGTTCAGATATCCACGCCACAAGTCTCCCGCCTTTGTTGTTGATGGTGAATTGTTTTAAATTTTTATTGACAACGTCTTTAATTGTAGACAATACCCCATGTTATTTCCCTCCCTCCCCCCACTTTCCCCTTTGAAACTTCACTCTCCATCATATCCCCTCCCCCTCTCCATCAGTCTCTCTTTTATTTTGATGTCATCATCTTTTCCTCCTATTATGATGGTCTTGAACTCATGGTGATCCTCCTACCACTGCCTCAGGCACTTAAAGTGACCACCACACCCGGTCAAATTTTAATTTTTTTTTTTTTTGGAGAGAGACACAGAGAGAGACCAGGCCATTTTGTGTCTAGAGGAAATCCAGATGCATGTTGTGGTCAAGTGAGTCCTACTCTTCCTTTCTGGCTCTTACCTGGATTCTTTGGAACTGTCCCCTCTTCATCTCCAGCCCATCAGGACCCATGGAGCCTTGGCCAAGGTGGGTTTGAGATGCTGAGCAGTAAATGACTTACATAATTGGCCTGAAACAGTGCTGAATGTACTATGCCACTGTCTGGCAGGAATAAACTGGGGTTCATGCCCAAGGTTAGGACATCCAAGATACATGAGACTTTGCCTCAAAAAAAATTCAAGCCAGGCGTGGTGGCGCACACCTTTAATCCCAGCACTCGGGAGGCAGAGGTAGGAGGATAGCCATGAGTTCAAGGCCACCATGAGACTAGCCAGGTTAGCCTGGGCTAGAATAAGACCCTATCTCAAATAAAGAAAAAAAAAGAGCTGGAGAGATGGCTTAGCAATTAAGGCGCCTGCCTGCTAAGCCTAAGAACCCGGTTCCAATCTCCATGTCCCATATTTAGCCAGATGCAAAGTGACGCAAGGGTGCAATGCCACACTTGACCACAAGGGGGCGCATACGTCTGGATTTCATTCACAGCTGCTGAGAGGCTTCTGGCACACCCATCTCTATCTGTCTTCCTCTCCCTCTCTGTCTCTCTCTGTGTCTCTCTCCAAAAGAAAAAATTAAATTTAAAAATAATGTTCTAGAATTTAAGGTATGCCTCTTAAATATATTTCACTCTAAAACATATACTCTGTCTTTTTTGAAGTATTTTATTTTTGTTTATTTAGTTGAGAGAGAGATACAGATGTTGGCAGATAGAGACAGAGAGAGAGAATGGGCATGCCATGCTCTCCAGCCTCTGCAAATGAACTCCAGATACATGCGCTCTCTTGTGCATCTGGCTTATGTGGCTCCTGGAGAATCGAGCCTCAAACTAGGGTCCTTAGGCAAGCGCTTAACCACTAAGCCATCTCTCCAGCCCTAAAACAGATGTATTTTCAAAGCTAGATCTTTGGATTGTGAAAAGTTCTCTGAATTCAGATGCTTTGAAATCCAGGTCAATATCTAAAATGATAATGCTGTAATGCTGTTAACATATGACAGAAACACATTTATTGAATATTGACAAATTTAATTCCATCTATTTATTGGGCACAATGTAATATTACGACATATGTATGCAATAGACAATGACTTAAGAAAGCAATGTATTTCTAAATATTTATTGGACTGGAGAGATTGCTTAGTGGTTAAAGCACTTCCCTGTAAAGACTAAGGACCCCAGTTCCATTTCAGGACCCACGTAAGCCAGGTGCACAAGGGTGGCCCATGCATATTGAGTTTATTTGCAGTGGCTAGAGGCCCTCGAGTGCCCATTCTCTCTCTCTCTCTCTCTCTCTCTCCCTCTCCCTCTGTCTTTCTCTCTCTGTCTCTCCAATAAATAAAATAATTAAAAATCTTTTTACCATCAGGAAAATCATTGTCAATGGAAAATCAAGAAAAGCAACTTATTGATGGCCGTATCAGTTGGAAACTTGTGATTTTTTTCCATACTGGTTTTTAAGAGATCCAACTTCTTACTTTTTCTTTTTTTGGTTTTTTTTTTTTTCTTTTTTTTTTTTTCTTTTTTTCTTTCTTTATTTTTTTATTTTTTTATATTTTATTTTTATTTTGGAGAGAGACAGAGAGGGAGAGGGAGACAGATAGAGAATGGGAGCGCCAGCAGCCTTTCAGCCGCTGCGAACGAAATCCAGATGCGTGCGCCCCCTTGTGGCGAAGTGCAGCATTGCGCCCTTGCGTCACTTTGCATCTGGCTAAACGTGAGACCTGGAGATTGGAACCAGCGTTCTTAGGCTTAAAGGCAGGCGCCTTAACCGCCCTTTTTTTGGGGGGGGGGGAGTTCGAGGGTCTCACTCTAGCTCAGGCTGACCTGGAATTCACTCTGTAGTCTCAGGATGGCCTCGAACTCACTGCGATCCTCCTACCTCTGCCTCCCGAGTGCTGGGATTAAAGGCGGGCGCCACCACACCCAGTTAGCACTGATTTTTCTTAAGGTATACTTTCGGCTAAGGTGGTGTTCATCAGAACTTCTCCCGTGGTGGATAACATTTTACAAGAGGAAATTATGTATATGTGGTTTTTTTTTTTTTTCTTGAGTGGTCATCTGTGTTTGTTTGTGATGCTCAAGGGGTTAGTGGAATGTGATGGACACGCAGAACCATCAGCATTATAGGCGTAAGAGAGCCATTCTTACAAGCAGAGTTTAATGTGAAAATGGTGTAAACTCCTCTCAGACACAAGGGCCTTGTTTCAAGCCTCCAGGTGGCGGTGCAGGGAGGGGAGAGGGGGAGAGAGTCTGTCAGAATTTTCCCATTCAAGGAATTAAATTTTATTTACTGGTCATGTTGCTTCAATTATAAGCATGAAAAGGAAGTCCCGCCTTTTGAGTGACTCTGGAAGTTTCTCTTTGTTCTACTTACTCATCAATGGGATCAAAGCGAGAAAACTTCCCCGGGAGAGGTGCGTCCTGGGCCATGTCATTCTGTCTAAGGATGTCTCACTTTAGGAGCTGAAAACAAATGCATTACTTTCAGCTAATTCAGTACCAGGTCCGTTCTCATTGTCAAGGCAGGAAGCAGATGGCTTTCAGACCTGCCCTGAGTCCCCAGCTCACTGCCTCAGGCCATCTTTGCAGGACTGTCAGACTTCCTCTGGGTGTATTTTCCCACCAAAATAAAAGAGATCTGCCTATGGAATGTATTTCATGTGTATTTCCAGCACCTGCATTGGGGCCCAGGACCCTTACTGTGGCTGGGATGTGGTGATGAAGAAATGTACGAGCCTTGAAGAGAGTCTGAGCATGACCCAGTGGGAACAGAGCATCACCTCCTGTCCGGTACGTGCCCTCTGCCCAGCTTCCAGCAATAGTGCCCACTGGGAGCCAAACCTGCGCGCTCTGGGCGCCAGCTTTTTTTCTCACTCTAGCTCAGGCTCACCTGGACTTCACTATGTAGTCTCAGGGTGGCCTCGAACTCACAGCGATCCTCCTACCTCTGCCTCCCGAGTGCTGGGATGAAAGGCATGTGCCACCACGCCTAGCTCTTTTTTTTTTTCTTCATGTAATGAGATTTTGCTGGTTCCATGACCGAGGATAACGTGTTTGATGCTTGTGTGTGTTTTCACGGAAGAGCGTGCTTTTACGATTCCTGTGACCCTGTTGCACCAATAAAAAGGGAACTTCCACACTCATACATTCCCTTGAAGGGCTACAATTCCAGAAGTAGGGAAAGCAAAGACTTAAAAGAATAATCTCAGGGATATTTCTGTGACCCCATGTGGGGCAGACTCATAGACCCTTGTCAGGATCACAAGAAAACCTCCTGTGCATTCCCAGTTACCCCAGAGGAATGAGGAGAAATCCCTCTGTATTTAGAAAAAGACCCTGAATCCAACAAAAGCACATTCCGGGTCTGGAGAGATGGCTTAGCGGTTAAGGCGCCTGCCTGCTAAGCCTAAGAACACTGGTTCCAATCTCCAGCGGTTTCCAATCTCCAGGTCCCACGTTTAGCCAGATGCAAAGTGACGCAAGGGCGCAATGCCGCACTTGACCACAAGGGGGCGCATGCATCTGGAGTTCGTTCACAGCGGCTGAGAGGCTGCTGGTGCGCCCATCTCTATCTGTCCTCCACTCCCTCTGTCTCTGTCTCTCTCTGTGTCTCTCTCCAAAACAGAAACAGAAAAAGCACATTCCGTAGTTTCCTTTAGCTCATCTGTTTGTGTGGGTTTTTACTTATAGGAAACGTCATTTTTTAATCCCAATTTGAGGGCTTTTCACACAGCAGTCACAAATCCTTTCTGCTGTTCTCCTGGCACATGCACAACAGCTATCCGTGTCCACATAGTTGAAAAGTTTCCAAGTCCCTCTGCAACACTTGGCTAAGGGTTTCTGCCTTTTAGTTTCACGCAGCTCCACAAGGCAAGGGCTGGAACAGAGCTGCACGGTCGGTTTACTTTTCAGCTTGGAGTCGGGAAACCAGTGTGAAGCTAGGAGGACCAGCGGCCTTCCCAGATGGTGGGGGCTGGCGAGTCCTTCTTGCAAAGGTGCCTATATAGATGCCATGTCATCTAGGTTTCAAAAATCTGCTAAGGGGCTGGAGAGATGGCTAAGTGGTTAAGGCGCTTGCCCGCAAAGCCCAAGGACCCAGGTTCAATTCCCCAGGACCCACGTAAGCCAGATGCACAAGGTGGCACACGCATCTGAAGTTCGTTTGCAGTGGCTGGAGGCCCTGGCGTGCCCATCCTTTCTCTCTCTCTCTCTCTTTCTCTCTCTCCCCTCCTCCCTTTCTTCCTCTTTCCTCTGTTCATAAATAAGTAAATTAATAAAATATTTTCAAAATCTGCTAAGCAGGCCGGGCTCAGCACCTTTGGCTACATAGTTCCAAGTGTTTGCTTTCAGAAGGAAACAGGCCTTCTTGTCTCTTGTAGATGGTTAGGAAAATTACCAGGGATTAGACAAGGTTCCTTCTCCTTTCTGAAATGCTCAAGAGCACAGAGGCAGGGCTGGAGAGATGGCTTAGCGGTTAAGGCGCCTGCCTGCTAAGCCTAAGAACACTGGTCCCAATCTCCAGCGGTTCCAATCTCCAGGTCCCACGTTTAGCCAGATGCAAAGTGAGGCAAGGGTGCAATGGTGCACTTGCCCACAAGGGGGCGAACGCGTCTGGATTTTGTTCACAGCAGCTGAGAGACTGTTGGCGCGCCCATCTCTGTCTCCCTCTACCTCTCTGTCTCTCTCTCTCTGTGTCTCTCTCCAAAAATAAATAAAATAATAAAATTTAAAAAAAAAAAAAGAGCACAGAGGCAGTCCGCTTGAACTCTTTGCAGAAGATAAAATTATGACATTATCATAGCTGTGGCATCGCTCTAAAACACAGACATGTCCTTCAGAGAGAAGACGACTGTATTTCTTTGACTGTCCATCACCGTTAATGTTTTAAAAAGTCAGAAAGGGGCCGGTGGGATGGCTCAGTGGTTAAAGCGTTTGCCTGCAAATCAAAGGACGCAGGTTGGATTTCTCCAGGACTCACGTTAGCCAGATGCACAAGGGGGCGCATGCATCTGGAGTTCACATGTAGTGGTTGGAGGCCCTGGCGTGCCCATTGTCTCTCTCTCTCTCTCGCTCGCTCGCTCTTTCTCCCTCTTTCTCTGTCAAATAAATAAATAAAAATGAAATATATTTTTTAAAAGAAGTCACAAAGACTGGAGAGATGGCTCAGTGGTAAAGAACATTTCTATGCCAGCACGTGAGGGACTGGAGAAGCCTGAGAGAATAAGAGAAAGCTTGCTCCCATTGGCAGGTCCTCAGGAGAATACCTAAGTTTATCCGGAGCACTCTTAAATGACTTAGATTGTTGATTGTTGATTTTCCCCCAAGATAGGGTCTCAGTCTAGCTCAGGCTGACCTGGAATTCACTATGTAGTCTCAGGGTGGCCTTGAACTCACGGCGATCCTCCCACCTCTGCCTTCCAAGTGCTGGGATGAATGGTGTGCACCACCACGCCTGGCCCAGCATTCTTAATGGTATTGTTTTGGTATACTTGAATTTTGGGGGAGCTACCTCACCCATTAGCACTTAAGATGCTCTGTTCTCCTAAGGGTTCAAGGCAGAATGGGGAGCCGTCCCAACCCAACCCACATTTGCAGGGATCTCAGTTTTTTACTGAAGACCTGCGTTCCACTAAAGGCATGTCATTTTAAGATGTTTATGAACTTCAGAGCGAGAACACAGAACAACAGCTTATTGACATATAGTAAAACACTCTGGTTGCCAACAAAATTGTCATTAAAAACATCACGTTCTACTTAAGGGACTTGTGTACTTCAGCAAGGTCTAAAATGGCGTAGCCAGACCAATAATGTTATGTGTCCCCCGTGACTTGTTTTATTTTTTTATTTTTGGAGAGAGACACAGAAAGAGAGAGAGGGAGAGGAAGACAGATAGAGATGGGTGCGCCAGCAGCCTCTCAGCTGCTGCGAACGAAATCCAGACGCGTGCGCCCCCTTGTGGTCAAGTGCGGCATTGCACCTTTGCGTCACTTTGCATCTGGCTAAACGTGGGACCTGGAGATTGGAACCAGCGTTCTTAGGCTTAGCAGGCAGGCGCCTTAACCACTAAGCCATCTCTCCAGCCCTCCACCGTGACTTGTAACAGTGTCATAACAAGGGTAGTTGAGTCTTAAGAATCTACCTGTATGTAATTATACATGAATACATTTAAGTCCTTTAAGTGTTTGTGGTCACCAGTATCCTATGGCATAGAACACGAGTCCTTATTACAAAATACAACAAGTAGCAAAACACATGAACCAGGGGCTGGAGAGATGGCTTAGTGGTTAAGGCGCTTTCCTACCAAAGGACCCCAGGTTCGATTCCCCAGGACCCGTGTAAGCCAGACGCACAAAACACATGAACCAAATGAAGACCCATCTCTTTTTTTTTTTTTTTTTTTTTTTTTGATTTTCAAGGTAGGGTCTCACTCTGGCCCAGGCTAACCTGGAATTAACTATGTAGTCTCAGGGTGGCCTCAAACTCATGGCAAGCCTCCTACCTCTGCCTCCCGAGTGCTGGGATTAAAGTCGTGCACCACCAAGCCCGGCTTTCAGATTTTTTTTTCAAGGTAGGTTCTCACTCTAGCCCAGGCTAACCTGGAATTAACTATGTAGTCTCAGGGTGGCCTCAAACTCATGGCAAGCCTCCTACCTCTGCCTCCCAAGTGCTGGGATTAAAGTCGTGCACCACCACGCCCGGCTTTCAGATTTTTTTTTTTCAGGTAGGTTCTCACTCTAGCCCAGGCTAACCTGGAATTAACTATGTAGTCTCAGGGTGGCCTCGAACTCACGGCGAGCCTCCTACCTCTGCCTCCCGAGTGCTGGGATTAAAGGTGTGCGCCACCACGCTAGGCTATGAAGCCCCATCTCTTCATAGCACTTCTTCTCATGACACGGTGTTATTAACATCTTTAGGAAAAAAAAAAAAAAAAAAAGAGGCATTTCTCAATGACCAAACACAAATTTTAGATAGCAACAGTAGTGGCTGAAATCTATCTAGTTTTTCCCCAAAAGTCTGCAACTGTAGTGCCCAGTTCACAGCGCCCCCCTGAGGCTACCAAGGAGACCAGCCACGTATGCAAAAGCAAAGAGCTTTATTTTGGGCTTAAGCTCGGTCTCTTGACTTCACCAACGCAGTGGATTCCTGCAAGAGCCTTGAGCTGCGTTTGGGGGAAGTTTTTATGGGGTTCATACAAAGGGAAGGGGAACTTCTAATATGATTGGTTGACATTTACCATGAATTTACATGTCACAGGCTGATTGGTTTATGCAGCAGCTGAGGAATGTTTAGCCAACTACAGAGCCCCAGGAATGCATAACACCTGCTTAGTTTTGTCTGATTGGCCCATTATTTTGGGTCAGTATGGTCTTTTCAGTAACTGTTTGTTCTGACTGACATTCTGGGAACCTGACCTGACTTGAACCTGAGGCCTGCAAGGCAGCTGAAGCCTGTCATGGCGTTACTTTAGTTCTCGGGCCTTTTATAACCTCTGGGAAAGAAGGCAGGATTTAAATCCAGTGTTTCTGACTGTCTGTAATCTGCAGGAAAATAGCATTCCCAGCTCTTAGCATCTCCCCAAATCAGTGACTGTTGGCGGGAGGGAGAATGACCAAGTTGTGGTTCTGCAGTTTCTGTTCACAAGGACAGACGAGACCTTATTTCTGCATTTGTGCAATGAAACATACTATAAAAACGTGGACGGGCAGTAGAGACAAAGAGTATTTAGTACATGTCTTCAGCATGTCAACTTCCAGTGGAATTTCTTTTTTTTTTTTAACATAGGATTCTTTTTTTAAATAGTTTGTTTGTTTGTCTCTTTATTTATTTATTTATTTATTTATTTATTTATTTATTTGAGAGAGAGAGAGTGAAAGAGAGGGAATGGGTGTACCAGGGCCTCCAGACACTGCAAACGAACTCCAGATGCATGCACCCCCCTTGTGCATCTGGCTTACATGGGTACTGGAGAATAGAACCGGGATCCTTTGGCTTTGCAGGCAAACGCTTTAACTGCTAAGCCATCTCTCCAGCCCCTGGAATTTCTTATTTATTGTTCTGTGTGATGTCTGTCCAGGGCTGGACATTATTAATCCATTTTGTTGATAGAAGAACTGGGATCCTGAAGCATTTAAAATTACACTTATCCACCAGGCCTTCCAGAAGCCACATGTTTGATTCTGTCCAAAAGTGGTGTCTTGTAAAGATAGGCTTAGGGTGGATAGGAAGTTGCTGTCATAACATGAGATGAGACTTCCTGAGGAATATTCCAATATCCTGTTTTATCACAGCCCCTGGATGGAAGGATTGGAAATGAAAATTTAAAAAGACCTGTTAATTCTGAAAAAAAAATGTCCAAATAGAAAATATAAGACTTCAATTTAGTCATAAGAGAATGATGGTTGAAATACACAAAGAAACTAAAGATGTTCTGCAGGGAACTATAAATCTTTAATAGATATATAAAAAAAAAAAACTCACCAAATACAGCTACACAACTGGTCTGTTAAGAATGAATGGACTGGGCGGGGTGTGGTGGCTCACGCCTTTAATCCCAGCACTGGGGAGGCAGAGGTAGGAGGATTGCTGTGAGTTCAAGGCCACCCTGAGACTACATAGTGAATTCCAGGTCAGCCTGGGCCAGAGTGAGACCCTACCTTGAAAAAAAACCAAAAAAAAAAAAAAAAAAAGAATGAATGGACTGGAGCTGGAAGGATTGTTTAGTGTTAAGACGCTTGCCTTCAAAGCCAAAGAACCCAGGTTCGAGTCCCCATGACCAGCATAAGCCAGATGCACAAGGTGGCGCATGCATCTGGAATTCGTTTGTGGTGGCTGCAGGCCTTCGCATGTCCATTTTCTCCCTCCCTCCCTCTCTCTCTCTCTTTTTTAAAATTTTTTTAAATTTTTAATTATTTTTGGAGAGAGACATAGAGAGAGAGACAGACAGAGAGGGAGACAGATAGAGATGGGGCGCCAGCAGTCTCTCAGCTGCTGTGAACGAAATCCAGATGCGTGCGCCCCCTTGTGGTCAAGTGCAGCATTGCGCCCTTGCGTCACTTTGCATCTGGCTAAACGTTGGACCTGGAGATTGGAACCTGGTTCTTAGGCTTAGCAGGCAGGCGCCTTAACTGCTAAGCCATCTCTCCAGCCCTCTCTCTCTCTTTCTTTCTATCTATCTATCTATCTGCCTCTGTCTGACTCTCAAATCAATTTAAAAATTAGAAATTGAACCTTTTAGAAAAAGTATTAATGAGCTCAACGTGAATGAATCAAACATAGGAGCGTTATTACGCTCGTTAACAAAACATGAACCCTTCTTATATTGTACTTGGAAATTCACTGTCTCCTAGAAGGTAGACAAACTGATATGAAACAAAAAGTAGAGTTATAGGAATCTGATTCTTTTGAGATTCTTCCCCCCCCCAATAAAAAAAAATAGGAGGTAGAGAATCCTATTACAGGATGTCTAGCTGAGATCACGGGTTCTGGACTCAGCTTGTCTGGACTGATTAATCAGTCAGCTCCAAACCAGGCTTGCGTGTCTGATGTGGGCTTCCATGCTCACCTCTGTCAAATGGGGTGCACACACTCAGCACGTGGTGACTCTTCAGTAAACACGCAATACACGTAGTCACCGTGCTTGGTAGCACACTTGATGAATGGCATACGGATTCCCGTGGCTGAACGTCTCCTGGCATAATGCACACAGGGAACTTATTCAGGGCTGTGTTGCTTCCTTTCCTTTCTGTTTTTCAGTGCTGGGGATGTGACTCAAGAGCCTTGTACATGAGAGGCAAGCACTTTACTGCTGAGCCACACCAACAGCCCATCTACCTTTAGGCATGATGTCTTAAAAAAATTTTATTGACAACTTCTATACATACAGACAAGAAACTGTGATATTTCCCTCCCCTCCCCCATTCCACTTTAGAACACCAATCTCCATCATATCCCCTCCTCTCTCTCCATTAGTCTCTCTTTTAGTTTGATGTCATCATCTTTTTCTTCTATTATGAGGGTCTTGTGAAGGTATTGCTAGGCACTGCAAGGTCATGGATATCGAGGCCAGTTTCTGTCTGGGCAGTTGTATTGTAAGAAGTCATATCCTTCCTTTCACTCTTACATTCTTTCCGCCCTTCTTCTGCAATGGTCCCTGAGCCTTGGAGGGTGTGATAGAGATGTTTCAGTGCTGGGTACTCCTCCATCCCTTCTTCTCAGCACTGTGTTGCCTTTTGGGTCATCCCAGTGGTCACCACCATCTGAAAAGAGAAGCTTCTCTAACCAGAAGTGAGAGTATCATTAATATGTGAATATGAACATTAAGTGTAGTGCTTTCAGGGCAGCTTGGTGGGAATAATATATACATTTAGTCAGACAAGAGCAGGCTTTATACCCCTAAGGCTCATGACCTCCCCTGCCATAGACTTTTGCTTAGGTTTTTCAGTACCAGGGATGTATTCCCTCCTACAGAGCGGGCCTTCCATCCAATTAGAGAGCAGTTGGTTTACTGCAGAGCAGACGTGCCACTATTGCACCCATTTGGTGGGAATTTTGTTTTTGAAAAATTAAAAAGAAAAATCCCAGGATGTACAGGATTATTCCTAGGCAGATTCTCAAACCAGACTGTCTGTGGTCCAAGCAAGCACATGGCTCCATACAATGCAGAGAGCCCTCAGCCACGGCTCTTGTGCTTCTGGGATGATGGCATGTTTTCATGGCTTCTGGATGTAATGGAACCAACTTTGGTGGCCCTGGATGAAGGAAGTTGCTATTCCTGTGGAAGGAAGAACTTTATATGCCTATACATATTCAGCTATGAGTGGACTATCCACACTTTTAAAAAAATTATAAAATATTTGCAATGTGAAGATACCCCAAATGGTTGAAACCCACCTTTGTCTTTTCTTACCTTTCTTTAAAATTTTTTTTGGAGAGAGACACAGAGAGAGAGGGAGAGGGAGACAGATAGAGATGGGGGCGCCAGCAGTCTCTCAGCTGCTGCGAACGAAATCCAGATACATGCGCCCCTTGTGGTCAAGTGCGGCATTGCGCCCTTGCGTCACTTTGCATCTGGCTAAACGTGGGACCTGGAGATTGGAACCGCCGGAGATTGGAACCAGTGTTCTCAGGCTTAGCAGGCAGGCATCTTAACTGCTAATCCATCTCTCCAGCCCCCACTTTTTTTATTTCTGATCATTTCATACATGTATACAATACATTTTGATCCCTCACTTTTCACCTCTTCTTCTTTCCTCTCCCTCTAAAACCCTTTTTTTTTTTTTTTTTTTTTTTTGGTTTTTCGAGGTAGGGTCTCACTCTGGCCCAGGCTGACCTGGAATTAACTATGTAGTCTCAGGGTGAACTTGAACTCACGGCGATCCTCCTACCTCCGCCTCCCGAGTGCTGGGATTAAAGCTGTGTGCCACCACGCCCGGCTTAAAACCCTTTTCATCCCATTTGATCCACATCCTATTTTCATGCCCTGAATTTTTTTTTTTGTTAATTTTGTATTAATGGTTTAAACTAGAGTCGTTTGTCTAAACACAGGAGGGAAGTCATTTCCTGGAGAAAGGACAGTCCTCCAGCGGCTACAGCCTAAAAGACACGACTTACCATCTCTCAGCAGTCGTCGATTCCCTCCCTCTGACAGGTGTAGGGCCTCAGGAATGCTTCTCTATGATTTCACATTGGCTGGCTTGAGCGCATGCAGGACCCCCTAGCTGAGGAGTCCGTGACTGTAGCATACTTGTCATCTCGAGAAGACAGCACTCCTCAGCTCCCCTTCTCATTTTCCTGCTCTTAAATCCTTTCCACCCATCTCCCAGAAATTCCCTGAGCCTTGGAGGGTGTGGTTTAGAGGTCATGCTGAGGGCTGTTGTAGTTCCTGATTTCTTGCTGGTACAAAACACCTGGAGCAAAAGCAGCCAGTGGGAGGAAAGCTTTTAGTTTGGCTCACCATCTCAGAGGGAAACGCTAGTATAACCTCTGCCACCAGCACGTAGAAACAGCAGCAAGAGAGTGACCTGAAGGCTGGAGAGATGGCTTAGTGGTTAAGGCATTTTCCTGCAAAGCCATAGGATCCCGGTTCGATGCTCCAGGACCCATGTAAGCCAGATGCACAAGGTGGCGCATGCGTCTGGAGTTCGTTTGCAGTGCCTGGAGGCCCTGGCATGCCCATTCTCTCCCTCCCTCTCTCTCTGCCTCTTTCTCCCTCTGCCTCTTTCTCTCAAATAAATAAATAAACTATATTTAAAACAAAAAAAGAATCATCCCTACTAGTTCTAATTGAAAAAAAGAGAGGCCTGGAGAGATGGCTTAGTGGTTAAGGCACTTGCCTCCTAAGCCTAAGAACTCTGGTTCCAATCTCCAGGTCCCACGTTTAGCCAGATGCAAAGTGACGCAAGGGCGCAATGCCACACTTGACCACAAGGGGGCTCACGCGTCTGGAGTTCGTTCACAGCAGCTGAGAGACTGCTGGCGCACCCATCTCTATCTGTCTCCCTCTCCCTCTCTGTCTGTCTCTCTCCAAAAAAAAACAGAGAGAGAGAGTGACCTGAGCTCGGGCAATAGGAAGTTGACCAAAGAACCTGTAAGCCCATCCCCAACTGCGAACTGTCGACTCAGCATGCCACACTAGTGGGGTCCTGTCCCCAGCCACAGACTTTGGGCTGGATTTATAGCACCAGGAATGATTTTCCTCCTGTAGAAGGGACTCAAATCCAATCATAGAGCAGGTGCTTGCTTCTCCCATAACTGTCCTGCCATCTACTGCACCAGTGGATCCATCTTGACTTGTGGGTTAGTTGTGACGTACACAGGGTCCATGAGTTGGGTGAGACTGGAAATGTCCTGTCTCCTCAAGAAGCTTGCACAGCACGTTCTGTCACAAAGAAAGTTAATGGGTGGGGAGGAAGCTTCAGCTCAGCCCCACCTTGGTTTCTTTATTTTCTCTTTTCTTCTCATCTCTTCTCTTTTTCTTTTCTTTTCTTTTCTTTTCTTTTCTTTTCTTTCCTTTCCTTTCCCTTTCCCCTTCCTTCCTTCCTTCCTTCCTTCCTTCCTTCCTTTCTTTCTTTTTTCTTTCTTTTTTTTTTTTGAGAAGCCAGGCATAATGGCACATGCCTTTATTTTTTATTTATTTATTAGAGACAGAGAGAAGAAGAGAGAGAAAGAGAGAGAGCGTGAGAATGGGCGCACCAGGGCTTCTAGCCACTGCAAAGGAACTCCAGACACGTGCGCCACCATGTGCATGTGGCTTATGTGGGACCTGGAGAACCAAACCAGGGTCCTTAGGCTTCGCATGCATGCGCCTTAACCGCTAAGCCATCTCTCCAGCCCTGTTTCTTTATTTTCTGCAAACGAAGCATATGGTGCCTTCAGCAATAGGGATTTAATATCTGCTTGGGATGGGTAACCAAAGGCAATAGCCAATATTGCTTAGTAGCCTCAGCGGCCTCCCTGAGTAATAAATCATTGGGAGAGGTCTGATCCCTGGCCATAGAAGTTTTTATTGATGTATAATGTATGAGACCTTTATCTAAACATTTTTTTTTAATTTGAGAGAGTCAGAGAGAGAGGAAGAAACAGAGAGAGAATGGGTGTGCCAGGACCTTTTCAGGCTCTGTGAAAAAACCCCAGATGCATGCGCCCCCCCCTTGTGCGCATGTGCGGCATTGCGTGCTTGTGTCACTGTTGTGTCTGGCTAAAAGTGGGACCTGGTGATTTGAACAAGCATTCTTTTATTAATTTTTTTTAATTTTGTATTTATTTTTTATTTTTGGAGAGAGACACAGAGAGAGAGGGAGAGGGAGACAGATAGAGATGGGCGCGCCAGCAGCCTCTCAGCCACCGTGAACAAACTCCATATGTGTTTGTTATTTTTGCGCCCTTGCGTCACTTTGCATCTGGCTAAACGTGGGACCTGGAGATTGGAACCGCTGGAGATTGGAACCAGCGTTCTTAGGCTTAGCAGGCAGGCGCCTTAACCACTAAGCCATCTCTTCAGCCCTGATCCTAATTCTAAAGTAATCAATGTATAATAATCCTAATCATAAGATGATTGTCAAAATCATTTTTTTTTGTAGAGAGACAGACAGAGAGGGAGAGGAAGACAGACAGAGATGGGCGCACCAGCACCTTCTAATCCACTGCAAACGAAATCCAGATGTGTGCGCCCCCTTGTGGTCAAGTGTGGCATTGCGTCCTTGCATCACTTTGCATCTGGCTAAACGTGGGATCTGGAGATTGGAACCACTGGAGATTGGAACCAGCGTTCTTAGGCTTAGCAGGCAGGTGCCTTAACCACTAAGCCATCTCTCCAGCCCCATTTAAACATTTTTTAATTTGCATTTTAAGTTGGTTTACTGAGTAGTAGATTTCCCTGTGACTTATTCACATGTCCTTGGTTATAGTTATATTGACCAAAAATATCTGTCCCAGATCCAAGTCCTCTTCCAGGAAAATACCTCCTACCCTGTGGCAGATGGGTAGGGCTAACGATCTACAGACACGTGGGAACGGAATTCCTTGTAGAATATACCTGGTCTGGCTTGCAGTGTTATCCCCTGAATGCTACTTAGGAGACAGCAGCATCTTCCTAGTTTGTGAAACTATCATGGAACTCAGCATCATTCTGCCTGAACCATCCAACACCTTCAATTTCACTCAGCATACCCTGGGCCATACACTTGCAAACACTCAAG
The DNA here is from genome assembly GCA_036365145.1 of Orientallactaga sibirica. Taxonomy (NCBI): domain Eukaryota; kingdom Metazoa; phylum Chordata; class Mammalia; order Rodentia; family Dipodidae; genus Orientallactaga; species Orientallactaga sibirica. The sequence continues at coordinate 2,334,543 of JAEOAD010002614.1, read as the reverse complement.
TGTCATTTTTCCTCAAGCCCATAGCCCAAATTTAGAGTAGAAAGCTTTTATTACATCTGTTTTTTTAATTTTTTATTTTTGGAGAGAGACACAGAGAGAGAGGGAGAAGAAGACAGATAGAGATGGGCGCGCCAGCAGTCTCTCACCCGCTGTGAACGAACTCCAGATGCGTGCGCCCCCTTGTGGTCAAGTGCGGCATTGCGCCCTTGCGTCACTTTGCATCTGGCTAAACGTGGGACCTGGAGATTGGAACCGCTGGAGATTGGAACCAGCGTTCTTAGGCTTAGGAGGCAGGTGCCTTAACCGCTAAGCCATCTCTCCTGCCCATTACGTCTCTTGTTTTTTTTTTTTTTTTCTTGGTTTTTCAAGGTAGTGTTTCACTCTAGCCCAGGCTGACCTGGAATTCACTCTGTAATCTCAGGGTGGCCTCGAACTCATGGCGATCCTCCTACCTCTGCCTCCCGAGTGCTGGGATTAAAGGCGTGCGCCACCACACCTGGCTTCACTTCTCTTTTTGCCTGGGGAAATCCCCCACTCTGCTCAGGTATATAGTGGGGTCAGGGTCACTCCCAGCCCTGCTCAGGGCACCGTGGTGGAGGACGTAGGGGACAGCTGACTTTGCAGGTTCCCAATGCATCTCCACCCTGTCCAGATGGAAAACACTTTTCAGAAATGACAGCAATGCCCAGTATGAGCAGGCAGAATACTATGGGCTTGTCTTGCGCCTGTGGCTGTTATAACGTGATGCCAGTTCCCTGAACAAGAGGCTTGCATTTGTTACACGAAGGCAAATATTGCAGGGTCTGTATTGCGGGCTGGCGACTATGCCTGAGAGGGTACTATTATTTATTGGCCGTGGCCTGGCTGAGTCCCAGCAGAAGTAACTGCCGGACTTCATCTTGTGTAGCAGACAGCTTCAGGTTCGCTGAGATGAACTTCCAGACCAGGCACAGTGATGGAGGAAGGAGATTATTTATTGAAGCTTACAGATCCAGGGAAGTTCCATAATGGCAGGAGAAGCTGGCCTGCTCTTACAGGACCAGGCAAGAGAGAGAAAAGAGAGAAATCACCAGCCACACAGCACAGCACACTGCTGTACCCATTCTCTCTGTTTCTCTCTCAAATAAATAAAAAAACAAAACTTTAAAAAAGTTTTAAGAGACGGAGGCATTAGACCATCCCGCTGTTACCTTGCTGGAGAGAGACAATCTAGTTGGGGTGACCTACGTCTTGGCCTGGTTGATCTCCTTGACTCCCCAGAAGACCCAACTATCCCATTTGCTAAAAGGCCTATTGGGCACACTTTATATATCTTTACAATGGAATCTCAAACCCCACCACCACTCCTTAAGAACCACCCAGTGACATTGCCTCCAGCTAGGTGGCTGCAGATGCCAACTATAAACTAATAAAACACTGAATATATTGGGGGCCCATCTATTCAAACTACCACATCTACAGACACACAGGCCCAAGAAGGAGGGTGGTTAACGGGATGGAGAATGACGATGGAAAAGCCAGCAAAGTAGGTCAACATGACTTCAGCAAGAGAATCCATCAAGTTAGCGGTGGAGACAGCTTTTCATGGACTGCTCATTGCTCCCCAAAGCAGGAGGGATTCCAGGGAACTTTATGGGCAAGGGTGGGCCCGCTGACGAGGGTATGGTAAGGACCTCGGAATTGAGGGCATTTTCTTCTTTGGGAAAAATCTGCCTTTGTGTTGTGGCTTTTCTCAGAAGGACTGACTCCCTGTGGAGGAGAGAACATATTCCCCTGCCTTAGGGACTCTTGACTGGAAAGGAAGAGGGTTTGAGCCCTAACAGCTCTAATGGTAGCAGTGAGTGAGAACTAACCAGCCTGCCACAAAGACGAGCACAGCAGTGGCATTACTGCTCGTGGTATTTGAAGAAGTGACGTATCAGAGATCAGAGGTGTCGCTTCTCACGAGGGTGGTGAGCATTCAACACGGAGTACATAATTGCAGAACCCCGTCTGAGAAGATGGGATGAAGGAAAGGAAACGAGACAGCTTACCATCAGATCTTGTCTCCATGTGAAAATTAAGAGACGGGGACTGGAGGGACGGCTTAGCGGTTAAGGCATGTGCCTGCAAAGCCAAAGGACCCTGGTTCGATTCCCCAGGACCCATGTAAACCAGCTTCACAAGGGGGCACACACATCTGGATTTCGTTTGCAGTGGCTGGAGGCCCTGGCGCACCCATTCTCTCTGTTTCTGTCTCAAATAAATAAAAAAATGAAACTTTAAAAAAGTTTTAAGAGACAGAGGCATTAGACACATCTCTCTTGCTGGAGGGAGACATTCTAGGTGGGGTGACCTAAGTCTTGGCCCTGGTTGATCTCCTTGACTCCGCAGAAGATCCAGCTGTCACATTTGCTAAGAGGCCACTCACTCTTCAATGCCCAGTCATGCCCAAATTGCCACATGCCAAGTGAGTTCAGGATGCACGCTGTGTCCTTTAATGACCTCAGAGGTGTCTCAGTCTCATGTACTCCGAGTCATTGTCATTCTGAAACATACCTCCTGTCTTCACGTTTCTAAACATCCATCCATCTGTGGGCTGGGGAGTTAGCTCAGGGGATCAAACGCTTACCCAGCAAGCCTGCGGACTTCAGTTTGGAATCCAAGACCCCTTGTCAAGCCTCAGGCCATGGTGGGCTTCTGCAATCCCAGCATGCCAATGCGAGGAGAGGAGATAAAGCCAGGAGAATTTTGTGGGAGTTTGCAGGCCAGCCAACCTGCTAAACGAATCATGGTGAACAGACATCGGTATGAGGGGACCTCCCTCCACGTCACATGAAGTGGAAGGTAAGGACTTGGACCTGCAAAGTTGTCCTGTCAATCTTACAAGAGTGTCATTAAATGTGAGCACACATCACATTCACACACACACACACGTGCACACACACAGAAAGGAAAAACAGAAAGAAAGAATGAACCTGTTCATGAAGCCCAGTGACAAGGGGACAGCCGTGTGAACCTTGGCCTCTGGCACAGTTTTTCCTCTTCTCCATCACTCACTTGTTCTCAGGTTCATACCTCATGCCCATTGCTCCACTTCCATCCTTCAACACTTGACACAGCCAGCCCCATTTAAACATTTTTAATTTGCATTTTAAGTTGGTTTACTGAGTAGTAGATTTCCCTGTGACTTATTCACATGTCCTTGGTTATAGTTATATTGACCAAAAATATCTGTCCCAGATCCAAGTCCTCTTCCAGGAAAATACCTCCTACCCTGTGGCAGATGGGTAGGGCTAACGATCTACAGACACGTGGGAACGGAATTCCTTGTAGAATATACCTGGTCTGGCTTGCAGTGTTACCCCCTGAATGCTACTTAGGAGACAGCAGCATCTTCCTAGTTTGTGAAACTATCATGGAACTCAGCATCATTCTGCCTGAACCACCCAACACCTTCAATTTCACTCAGCATACCCTGGGCCATACACTTGCAAACACTCAAGTGTCATTTTTCCTCAAGCCCATAGCCCAAATTTAGAGTAGAAAGGTTTTATTACTTCTCGTTTTTTTAATTTTTTATTTTTGGAGAGACACAGAGAGAGAGGAGAGGAAAGACAGATAGAGATGGGCGCCAGCAGTCTCTCACCCGCTGTGAGCGAACTCCAGATGCGTGCGCCCCCTTGTGGTCAAGTGCGGCATTGCGCCCTTGCGTCACTTTGCATCTGGCTAAACGTGGGACCTGGAGATTGGAACCGCTGGAGATTGGAACCAGCGTTCTTAGGCTTAGGAGGCAGGTGCCTTAACCGCTAAGCCATCTCTCCAGCCCATTACGTCTCTTGTTTTTTTTTTTTTTTTTCTTGGTTTTTCAAGGTAGCGTTTCACTCTAGCCCAGGCTGACCTGGAATTCACTCTGTAATCTCAGGGTGGCCTCGAACTCACGGCAATCCTCCTACCTCTGCCTCCCGAGTGCTGGGATTAAAGGCGTGCGCCACCACACCTGGCTTCACTTCTCTTTTTGCCTGGGGAAATCCCCCACTTTGCTCAGGTATATAGTGGGGTCAGGGTCACTCCCAGCCCTGCTCAGGGCACCGTGGTGGAGGACGTAGGGGACAGCTGACTTTGCAGGTTCCCAATGCATCTCCACCCTGTCCAGATGGAAAACACTTTTCAGAAATGACAGCAATGCCCAGTATGAGCAGGCAGAATACTATGGGCTTGTCTTGCGCCTGTGGCTGTTATAACGTGATGCCAGTTCCCTGAACAAGAGGCTTGCATTTGTTACACCGAAGGCAAATATTGCAGGGTCTGTATTGCGGGCTGGCGACTATGCCTGAGAGGGTACTATTATTTATTGGCCGTGGCCTGGCTGAGTCCCAGCAGAAGTAACTGCCGGACTTCATCTTGTGTAGCAGACAGCTTCAGGTTCGCTGAGATGAACTTCCAGACCAGGCACAGTGATGGAGGAAGGGAGATTATTTATTGAAGCTTACAGATCCAGGGGAAGTTCCATAATGGCAGGAGAAGCTGGCCTGCTCTTACAGGACCAGGCAAGAGAGAGAGAAAGAGAGAAATCACCAGCCACACAGCACAGCACACTGCTGTACCCATTCTCTCTGTTTCTCTCTCAAATAAATAAAAAAAACAAAACTTTAAAAAAGTTTTAAGAGACGGAGGCATTAGACCATCCCGCTGTTACCTTGCTGGAGAGAGACAATCTAGTTGGGGTGACCTACGTCTTGGCCCTGGTTGATCTCCTTGACTCCCCAGAAGACCCAACTATCCCATTTGCTAAAAGGCCTATTGGGTACACTTTATATATCTTTACAATGGAATCTCAAACCCACCACCACTCCTTAAGAACCACCCAGTGACATTGCCTCCAGCTAGGTGGCTGCAGATGCCAACTATAAACTAATAAAACACTGAATATATTGGGGGCCCATCTATTCAAACTACCACATCTACAGACACACAGGCCCAAGAAGGAGGGTGGTTAACGGGATGGAGAATGACGATGGAAAAGCCAGCAAAGTAGGTCAACATGACTTCAGCAAGAGAATCCATCAAGTTAGCGGTGGAGACAGCTTTTCATGGACTGCTCATTGCTCCCCAAAGCAGGAGGGATTCCAGGGAACTTTATGGGCAAGGGTGGGCCCGCCGAAGAGGGTATGGTAAGGACCTCGGAATTGAGGGCATTTTCTTCTTTGGGAAAAATCTGCCTTTGTGTTGTGGCTTTTCTCAGAAGGACTGACTCCCCGTGGAGGAGAGAACATATTCCCCTGCCTTAGGGACTCTTGTCTGGAAAGGAAGAGGGTTCAAGCCCTAACAGCTCTAACGGTAGCAGTGAGTGAGAACTAACAAGCCTGCCGCAAAGACGAGCACAGCAGTGGCATTACTGCTCGTGGTATTTGAAGAAGTGACGTATCAGAGATCAGAGGTGTCGCTTCTCACGAGGGTGGTGAGCATTCAACACGGAGTACATAATTGCAGAACCCCGTCTGAGAAGATGGGATGAAGGAAAGGAAACGAGACAGCTTACCATCAGATCTTGTCTCCATGTGAAAATTAAGAGACGGGGACTGGAGGGACAGCTTAGCGGTTAAGGCATGTGCCTGCAAAGCCAAAGGACCCTGGTTTGATTCCCCAGGACCCATGTAAACCAGCTTCACAAGGGGGCACACACATCTGGATTTCGTTTGCAGTGGCTGGAGGCCCTGGCGCACCCATTCTCTCTGTTTCTCTCTCAAATAAATAAAAATAAATAAAACTTTAAAAAAAGTTTTAAGAGACGGAGGCATTAGACATATCTCTCTTGCTGGAGGGAGACAATCTAGGTGGGGTGACTTAAGTCTTGGCCCTGGTTGATCTCCTTGACTCCGCAGAAGATCCAGCTGTCACATTTGCTAAAAGGCCACTCACTCTTCAATGCCCAGACAGTCATGCCCAAATTGCCACATGCTAAGTGAGTTCAGGATGCATGCTGTGTCCTTTAATGACCTCAGAGGTGTCCCAGTCTTATGTACTCCGAGTCATTGTCATTCTGAAACATACCTCCTGTCTTCACGTTTCTAAACATCCATCCATCTGTGGGCTGGGGAGTTAGCTCAGGGGATCAAACGCTTACCCAGCAAGCCTGCGGACTTCAGTTTGGAATCCAAGACCCCTTGTCAAGCCTCAGGCCATGGTGGGCTTCTGCAATCCCAGCATGCCAATTGCGAGACGGGAGATAAAGCCAGGAGAATTTTGTGGGAGTTTGCAGGCCAGCCAACCTGCTAAACGAATCATGGTGAACAGACATCGGTATGAGGGCACCTCCCTCCACGTCACATGAAGTGGAAGGTAAGGACTTGGACCTGCAAAGTTGTCCTGTCAATCTTACAAGAGTGTCATTAAATGTGAGCACACATCACATTCACACACACACACACGTGCACACACACAGAAAGGAAAAACAGAAAGAAAGAATGAACCTGTTCATGAAGCCCAGTGACAAGGGGACAGCCGTGTGAACCTTGGCCTCTGGCACAGTTTTTCCTCTTCTCCATCACTCACTTGTTCTCAGGTTCGCCTCATGCCCATTGCTCCACTTCCATCCTTCAACACTTGACACAGCCTCTTATTCTTCAGTGATCCCACGAGCCTGCTTAATGTCCCCTCCATGGTCCCGGTATGACTAACCAGACCTGCCTGTAGCCCCAGTTATGTGTCAGGCATGGGATTCAAAGCTTAGCTTTGAATGGAGCGTGTCAGACAGCTACCCGCTCACATTGCTCAATGGACGCTCGAATATGTGTTGAGGCAAATGTGACTTTGAGGTGACGCTGGCACCACACCAGGTACAAATGATAAGGGCTTCACCATTCTTTCAGTTTTTAAGTTTCTGTTAACCACGTGGTATGTTTATGAATCTGTACTTTTCCTCTGCAGTCTTTAAAAAATATTTATTTAGGGCTGGAGAGATGGCTTAGTGGTTAAGGCGCCTGCCTGCTAAGCCTAGAACGCTGAACCAATCTGGTTCCAATCTCCAGGTCCCACGTTCCAATCTCCAGGTCCCACTTGACCACAAGTTTAGCCAGATGCAAGCAGCTGAGAGACTGCTGGCACACCCATGCAATGCCACACTTGACCATCAAAAATAAATTAAAATATCTGGAAATAAAAAAAAAATATTTATTTATTTGCTGAGAGACTGCTGGAGAGATATCTCTGTCTCCCAGGTGTCTATCTCTCTCTGTCACTCTCTCCAAAAATAAATAAAAAAAAAAAAATAAATATTTATTTATTTGTTTTGTTTGAGAATAGAGAAATACACTATTTATTTGTTTGTTTGAGGTAGAAAGAGAGCATGCCAGGACCTCCAGCCACCAAAACGCTTCCAGATGCATCTGGCATCTGGCTTATGTGGGTCCTGGAGAATCGAGCCTCGAACCAGGGTCCTTAGGCTTCACAGGCAAGCGCTTAACCACAAAGCCATCTCTCCAGCCCCTTCTCGGCAGTTTTGTGGTTGTGGTGGTGGTGGTGGCCAATTCTGCCTAAACTCCGTTTCCAAGTCATTGGTGTCTTTCACTCCTTTTCTCGTTGCTGTTCTTCCCACTTCCTTTCTTGATTTTTCCTCTCTGATCTGTCCCAGATCCCTCATCCTCGCCATCTCTGACACAAGCTACTTTACCTCATACGGCCTTTTCAAACTGTTAATTCAAAAAACCAATCATGAGGGACTGGAGAGATGGCTTAGCGGTTAAGACACCTGCCTGCTAAGCGTAAGAATGCCGGTTCCAATCTCCAGGTCCCACGTTTAACCAGATGCAAAGTGACGCAAGGGCGCAATGCCGCACTTGACCACAAGGGGGCGCACGCGTCTGGAGTTTGTTCACAGCAGCTGAGAGGCTGCTGGCATGCCCACTCTCTCTCTCTCTCTCTTCTCTCTCTCTCTCTCTCTCTCACACACACACACACACACACACATATCATGAGGGGCTGGATCGTTAAAAGCCATTTCCTTGCAAAGCATGCTGGCCCAGGTTCAATTCTCCTATACCCAATTAAGGGCAGATTCACAAAGTGATGCATGTGTCTGGAGTTCGTTTGCAGAGACAGGAGGCTCTGGCATGCCCATACTGTCTCTCAAATAAGTAAGAAATAAATAAAACCCTGAGAGGGTTATGATTGTCTTGTGAGAGATCTTTCATTTTCACTCCTTATCTTACAGCGTTGTCATTTCTGACACAAACTTTCCTTGTTTACCTCTGCCTCCTAGACCAGAAATCTCACCGTGGATGGCAACTTTGGCCCATGGTCTCCGTGGACATCATGCACACACACAGATGGAAGTGCTGTGGGATCCTGTCTCTGTCGGTCACGCTCCTGTGACAGCCCTGCCCCACAGTGTGGTGGCTGGCAGTGCGAGGGCCCCAGCATGGAGATCGCCAACTGCTCCAGGTGTGTCCAGCTGCTGGATAGTCATGGATGGACTTGGATCGCCTACACGACTGGGGGAATCATCTAGTGTTTATTCACTATTATTCATCTAGTGTTTAATCATCTAGTGTTTATTATTTGGCGGGTAGCCAAAAGGAGAGGGAAAAACTACTGAAGAATAGTGATGATCTGGGTCTGGGGAAATGGCTCGGTCAGTAAAGCACTGGCTACGCAAATGTGAGGAGCAGAGTTCAGATCCACAGCACCCCCGGTGAACATGGGGTGGGTATGGAGGCTGCCTGTGATCCCACTGCTCAGAAGGCAGGGACAGGAACCCCAGGGGACAAGGTGGTATAAGCTAAACTAGCGGAATCCGCAAGCTGTAGATTCAAGGAAGAGATGCTACTTCAATAAAGGAGAGAATAATCAAGGAACACTTCCACATTCACACGCACACAGTTGCACACACACACACAATTATGTCCATAAACACACAAACATGTATACATACATGCAGGCCTACCACACACATATATACACTTGAAACAAAAAGCTACATGAGGGCTGGAAGGGTTTCTTAGTGGTTAAGGCACTTGCCTGTAAGCCTAAGGACCCAGGTTCGATTCCCCAGGACCCACATAAGCCAGATATGCACAAGGTGACACATGTGTCTGAAGTTCATGTGCAGCGGCTGAAGGCCCCATCATGCCCATTGTCTCCCTCTCTCTCATAAATAAAATAAAATTTAAAAATAAAAAAGCTACATGATTTATAAAAGTAAATTTTTTGGAGAGAGACAGAGGAGAGGGAGATAGAGATGGGTGCGCCAGCAGTGTCTCAGCTGCTGTGAACGAACTCCAGACGCGTGCGCCCCCTTGTGGTCAAGTGCGGCATTGCGCCCTTCTGTCACTTTGCATCTGGCTAAACGTGGGACCTGGAGATTGGAACCGCTGGAGACTGGAACCAGCGTTCTTAGGCTTAGGAGGCAGGCGCCTTAACCGCTAAGCCATCTCTCCAGCCTGAAAGGAAATTTTAAACTGTAAATTAGGTTATAAATGTAAACTTGGCCCTAGGTCCATCATTGGATCAGGAAAATATTACTAAATAATTGAGTACAATTACGTCATTTGAAGGAAGTGCCCATGATACTCAGGAATATCTTTCTGGAATATCTCACTCTATTCCTACCCCCTTGTGCATCTGGCTTATGTGGGCTCTGGGGAATCAAACCTATGTCCTTAGACTTCACAGGCAGGTGCCTTAACCGCTAAGCCGTCTCTCCAGCCCTGTTTGACATTTTTAATAATTCATTGAATTACTTTGACACAGTTGTGCTTAGAAAGGCATAGGAAACTGGCTCATTGTTCTTATGAGAAACATAGGAGGGTCTGTCTTATTTTGATTAAATTATAATTAATAGGTTTTATTTTATCATGCATAAAGCTTGCAATATTTTTTCATTTCTATCAGTATTAATGTGCAGTAAATAAATGGGAAAGTATTAAATATATGAAAAACTTTCTTAGAAGAATTTCTGTTTTAGTTAACTTAATATTAACTTATTTACAACTGGATCTTCAGTGGTATTGTTGGGGACCCTTGTGGTTTTTTTTTAAAGATGAGTAACGTGCAAAGGAGAATTGCTGCTAATTGATTTTATTCCAAGCACGTTCCAAACTTAGAGATGAAGACACCAGATATGCGTGGAAATCCCCATGTTTTTACAGAAATAGGAAAAAGTTCCCCATGCAGTATACTGATCCCATGGGAGGTTTGGCTAAGCATTAAGTAGCTATTTTAATGCTTAAAATTATAAAATACTGGGCTGGAGAGATGGCTTAGCGGTTAAGGCGCCTGCCTCCTAAGCCTAAGAACACCGGTTCCAATCTCCAGTGGTTCCAGTCTCCAGGTCCCACGTTTAGCCAGATGCAAAGTGACACAAGGGTGCAATGCCGCACTTGACCACAAGGGGGCGCACGCGTCTGGATTTCGTTCACAGCAGCTGAGACACTGCTGGCACGCCCATCTCTATCTGTCTCCCTCTCCCTTTCTCTCTGTCTCTCTCTGTGTGTCTCTCTCCCAAATAAAAATAAATATTAAAAAACGCTTTTAAAAAAGCCCCATGATCAGAATCTTTTAAAAAAATTATGAAATACTCATAATGTCCTTTAATAGCATAGAAAACTTACGAGGAAGATATTTAAACTATAAATACTCACTATAGACATTTGAAAAAAATACTGAATATTCTTAGATGCCAATTGCAACTTATTTTATGAATCACTGTAAAACCCGCTCATTGTCTTTTCATGTCATACTTCTATATTCCTACATTATTACATATGTGTGCTGGCTTATGCGCACACAGACTTAATGCAATGTGTACTCCATATTTATGTACGTTGTACATCTCAATTCTCAAAAAAAAAAAAAAGTAGTCCAGATTAGAATTTGAATATTCTTTCTTCATTTTCATAAAGTTCACTTAAAGCACCTCTCTTTGTCAACATGAGTGCTCCTGGGAGAGGGACTGAAATTTCTTCGATGTTAATGAATTTCAAAGAAAGTATTGTGTATGCATTAGTTCTTGTTAGTTCAAGGAGCACTGTTCATAGATGATAATGGATATAATTCAAGTGACATAAAATTGTGAGTTGTGAAGGTTAGGATTGCCTTTCAGTGAAATAGCACTCTATTAGTTTAACATTTTCATAACTAAAGTGTCTAAGAGGTTTTAATATAGCAAATTTAAAGTGATATTTTATTTATTTATTTTACTTTACTTTTGAGAGAGAGAGATACAGAAATAGGCAGACAGAGAGAGAGACAGAGCATGGGTGCTCCAGGGCCTCCAGCTGCTGCAAATGAACTCCAGAGGCATGCGCCCCCTTGTGCATCTGGCTTACATGGATCCTGGGGAATCGAACCTGGGTCCTTTGGCTTTGCAGGCAAACACCTTCACCACTAAGCCCTCTCTCCAGCCCCTAAGGTGCTATTTATGGTGCACTTAAAGTCTTATGCTCAGATTTCCGGTCTCAAGTCCCCAAACCAGAAGCTACTTGTAAGTGGACTGACAGAAATAGAAGTGCCATAACCCAGTTTGCTCATTCCGAGACTATTGTTCCTTCTTTTTCCCACAGACCCCCCAAAAAAATCACATGGTCTATCCTGCAGCTATGCACATTTACCATGGGTACAGACGGGGCTTGGAGTCTGAGCCAGTTTGACTGAGCTGTGACATTTCCTGTCCCCCAGGAATGGAGGCTGGACCCCCTGGACTTCCTGGTCACCCTGCAGCACCACCTGCGCCATCGGCTTCCAGGTGCGGCAGCGTTCCTGCAGCAACCCCACCCCCAGGCACGGTGGGCGCGTGTGTGTGGGCCAGAACCGTGAAGAAAGGTAGGTGGGTCACCTCCGCTCCCAGAGTCCCCATCCTCACTCTTCCTCCCAGGCCAGGGTGGTCGGTTTGGGCTTCTAGGCTTAGCTAGCTTATGTGTGGCAGCGCTTTCAGTGGACCCGAGGTGGCCCCTTTCATTTTGCTGGCATCCTTTAATTTTGACTCTATGCACAGCCTTGCTATGGTCCCACCTGGTCCCCTGCATGCTGGAATTTGGGCTTCCATGAGCATTGGAGGATCGGGGACCACAGACGCAGGTAGAATGTTTTGAGATTGCAACTAAAGCTCTTAGCAATTACAGCAACCCCGGGAAGGTGAGATTTAGGTGATATAGGCAGGTGAGGTAAGGTTTCCATGATATGTAGATGAAGTGTCTGGGCACAGGTAGATGGGAATATATTCAGGACATGACTGTCTTTCTCTACACACTGGCTGATTAGTGAACAAACGTCCACAGTGAACTGCAGAATAACCTGCGGTGGAAAGTCTCGCCCCCATGAGTCCTTTCTCCATTCCTTCAGCACTCCACTGGGACCATTCTAGCTTAGTGTCGGATCTGCCAACGTCTTTCATCTTAGGGCTGGAGAGATGGCCTAGTGGGTAAGGCTCTTGCCAGCAAAGCCAAAAGGATCCGGGTTCGATTCCCCAGGACCCACGTAAAGCCAGATGCACATGGTGGCGCATGCCTCTGGAGTACATTTGCAGTGGCTGGAGGCCCTGGTGTGCCCATTCTCTCTCTCTCTCCTCCCTCTCCTCTGTCTGTCTCTTTAATAAATAAAATTTAGAAAAGAATGAATCATTTTATTTTGGCCCCCAAAGCTACGTGTGTGTCCCCCCCCTTTTTTTTTTTGCTTTGCTTCATTTTATTCATTTATTTTAGTTTTTTGAGGTAGGGTCTCGCTCTTGTCCAGGCTGACCTGGAATTTATGTAGTCTCAGTGTGGCCTCGAACTCACTGGGATCCTCCTACCTCTGCGTTCCCAGTGCTGGTAGAAAAGGTGATGTACCCCCACGCCTGGCTCCATTGGCTTTCTTGGTTTTTTAATTTATATTCCAGCTTGTCCTCAACGAGAGTGAATCCAAACAGGTGAATTTCATAGCACTCTTAGGACTCTTCTACTGACATCATCTTGCCAAATGGCTTTCAGTGCCTTTTGAAAGAAAAGGGTGGCCACCGTTTCTATTTGGTGAGAGGAGTTTAGGGCAGTCTCATAGAAATACCTTATGCAGGGCTGGAGAGATGGCTTAGTGGTTAAGGCGCCTGCCTGCGAAACCTAAGAATGCCTGTTCGAATCTCCAGGTCCCACGTTTAGCCACATGCAAAAGTGCCACAAGGGTGCAATGCCGCACGTGACCACAAGGGGGCGCACGCGTCTGGATTTCGTTCACAGCAGCTGAGAGACTGCTGGCGCGCCCATCTCTATCTGTCTTCCTCTCCCTCTCTCTCTGTCTCTCTCTGTCACTCTCTCCAAAAATAAATAAAAAATAATTTAAAAATTTAAAAATTATTTATTTATTTGTTTGAGAGAGAGAGAGAGATACAGAAATAGACAGGTAGAAAGAGAGAGAGAATGGGCATGCCAGGGCCTCCAGCCACTGCAAACGAACTCCAGATGCATGTGCCACCTTGTGCATCTGGCTGACATAGGTCCTGGGGAATTGAGCCTTGAACCAGGGTCCTTAGGCTTCACAGGCAAGCGCTTAACCACAAAGCCATCTCTCCAGCCCCTTCTCTGCAGTTTTGTGGTTGTGGTGGTGGTGGTGGCCAATTCTGCCTAAACCCCGTTTCCAAGTCATTGGTGTCTTTCACTCCTTTTCTCGTTGCTGTTCTTCCCCCTTCCTTTCTTGATTTTTCCTCTCGGATCTGTCCCGGATCCCTCATCCTCGCCGTCTCTGACACAAGCTACTTTACCTCATACAACGTTTTCAAACTTTTAATTCAAAAAAAAAACAATCATGAGGGACTGGAGAGATGGCTTAGCGGTTAAGGCGCCTGCCTGCTAAGCCTAAGAACACTGGTTCCAATCTCCAGCGGTTCCAATCTCCAGGTCCCACGTTTAGCCAGATGCAAAGTGACGCAAGGGCGCAATGCCGCACTTGACCACAAGGGGGCGCACGCGTCTGGATTTCGTTCACAGCTGCTGAGAAGCACTGGCATGCCCATTCTCTCTCTCCCTCTCTCTCTCTCAAATTAAGTAAATAAATATTCTTTCTAGAGGACTGCCAAGAAATTCATCAAAACCTAGTACTGGGTAGACTTTGGTCTCAGTAAGCAACAAATTCGCAGGTACCTGTGGCTCCACACCTACATAATGTCAAAGAAAGCCCGTGATGGTTCTGACTGTGCAGATCCTTGGTGCTAGGATTGAAGGAAATGATCTCCATGGAGGATACAAACACTGAGGCCTAAGAGACAAGTTAGAAACTTATATGAGGGCCTGGAGAGATGGCTTAGTGGTTAAGCGCTTGCCTGTGAAGCCTAAAGACCCCAGTTCGAGGCTCAATTCCCCAGGACCCACGTAAGGCAGATACACAAGGTGGCGCATGCATCTGGAGTTCGTTTGCAGTGGCTGGATGCCCTGGTGTGCCCATTCTCTCTCTCTCTCTCAAATAAATAAATAAAACTTAAAAAAAAAACACAACAAGCCGGGCGTGGTGGCGCACGCCTTTAATCCCAGCACTCGGGAGGCAGAGGTAGGAGGATCGCCGTGAGTTCGAGGCCACCCTGAGACTACATAGTGAATTCCAGGTCAGCCTGAGCTAGAGTGAAACCCTACCTCGAAAAACAAAAATAAATAAATAAATAAATAAATAAATAAATAAATAAATAAATGTTAAAATAAACAAACTGAGTCAGAAAATGTCACATTTTTGTATATTTTGTTTTGTAATTTTATTCATTCATTCATTCATTCATTTACAAGAAGAGACAGAGAGGAGATAGAGAGAATAGGCACACCAGGACCTCCAGCCAATGCACATGAACTCCAGATGTATGTGCCCCCTTGTGTATCTGGCTTACTTGGGTCCTGGGGAATTGAATTACTTGGGTCCTTTGGCTTTGCAGGCAAGCACCTTAATGACTAAGCCATCTCTGCAGCCCACATTCTTTTTTATTATTTAAGAACACAGAAAATACATCATTTACATTTTACTATTACATTTACATTTTATTATTATTTAAGAACACAGAAAATACATCATTTACATTTTACGTGAACTATAGAATTTGTAAACACTCTTTATAATTCTGAAATTTCCTTGGAATTTTTTTTAATTTTTTTATTTTTGGAGAGAGACACAGAGTGAGAGGGAGACAGATAGAGATGGGCACGCCAGCAGTCTCTCAGCTGCTGTGAACGAACTCCAGACGCGTGCGCCCCCTTGTGGTCAAGTGCGGCATTGCGCCCTTGTGTCACTTTGCATCTGGCTGAACGTGGGACCTGGAGATTGGAACCGCTGGACATTGGAACCAGTGTTCTTAGGCTTAGCAGGCAGGCGCCTTAACCGCTAAGCCATCTCTCCAGCCCCACCTTGGAATTTTTTTTTGTTAGTTTGCTTGTTTTTTTTTTTTTTAGTATACAAAGAACTCAGCCTAAACACTTATTCCCAAAGAGATCACATCCCAACAGCCGTTGATGCAAATGTCATCAAGATACAAATATAATCATATGCTTTCTGCTGCTGTAACACCGTGGCTCCACTCAGGCTGTATCTTCAGCTCAGGCCTCAGTAGACCAACTAGCCTTAACTGTCTAAGCAGTAATTCATCTGTGACAGAGGCTCTTCCCAGGTCACATGACGAATGTCAGCGTTCAGAGCCTTCAAACCGAGGAACATCCCACCTCCTGCCCCACGGGGCTTCCTCCTCCTCAGATGCAGTCAGGCCGAGCGTTTCATCAGTAAGTGGACATTGCAGTCTCCGGATCAACGTTCCTGGGGGGGGTGGGCACTGTCACCCGGCCATCGTCTGTGGTTTGCAGGAAGTCGGGGGTCTGCCCACAGCGCCCATTGTCGGTTTCATTAGGATCAGTCCTTTCTTCTCCAGTCATTGAAGCCGTGACACCTGCAAAATGCCTTTTACCTACTTCCAAGCTTCCCAAAAGTCATATCCCATGAAACTGTCTCCCCAAAACTCAAAATCTTACCGTGCACGTCAGGCCTAGATGTGCATGAGGTTTTATTGATATACTTCTTTTTGGTCTGTCACTTGCTTGAAAACAAGAAGTAAAAGTTACCTGTCATCAACATTTCCAGTATAAACAGGGATCCAGGGGATGGAGGGACAGCAAACACTTCCTGTTCAAAACCAGAAAAGGAAGCCGGGCATGGTGGCGCACGCCTTTAATCCCAGCACTTGGGAGGCAGAGGTAGGAGGATCGCTGTGAGTTCAAGGCCATCCTGAGGCTACAGAGTGAATTCCAGGTCAGCCTGGGCCAGAGCGAGACCCTACCTCCAAAAAAAAGAAGAAGAGAAGCCAGGCATGGTGGCACACGCCTTTAATCCCAGCACTTGGGAGGCAGAGGTAGGAGGATCGCCGTGAGTTCAAGGCCATCCTGAGACTACATAGTTTATTCCAGATCAGTCTGGGCTAGAGAGAGACCCTACCTCCAAAAAAAAAAAAAAAGAAGAAGAAGAAGAGAAGCTGGGCGTGGTGGCGCACGCCTTTAATCCCAGCACTTGGGAGGCAGAGGTAGGAGGATCACTGTGAGTTCAAGGCCATCCTGAGGCTACAGAGTGAGTTCCAGGTCTGCCTGGGCTAGAGAGAGACCCTACCTCCAAAAACAAAAAAAAAAAGAAGAAGAAGAAGAAAGAAGAATCCCAGCACTTGGGAGGCAGAGGTGGGAGGATGGTGAGTTCGAGGCCACCCTGAGACCATTTAATCCCAGCACTTGGGAGGCAGAGGCAGGAGGATCACTGTGAGTTCAAGGCCATCCTGAGGCTACAGAGTGAGTTCCAGGTCAGCCTGGACCAGAGTGAGACCCTACCTCGAAACACCAAAAAGAGAGAGAGAGAGAGAAAGCATGCATAACAAAGAAATCGCAAAGGATAACAGAGTTCCACGTTGTCATTCTGAGGTGCAGCCAGGCGAATGTTGGGGGGAATCTCCTGATTATGCGGTAGACCTGTGTAGAAAATGCACATTTACAGGGTCAGCCTGTGGACTCTCAGCTCCGTTTCCAGTGGTGCTGACTTAAAGGCAGCACATGCTCGAAGCTGCATAGTTCAGTCAGCTGATCAGACTCCTTCCTGCAGGGCAGTGTGTGGTCTGTAACAGGCTTTCACATGTCATCTCTCAGTTCAAAAGTTGGTGATTTTTTCTTTTCTTTTCTTTCTGTTCTTTTCTTTTCTTTCTTTTTTTTTCTTTCTTTTCTTTTTTCTTTTCTTTTCTTTTTCTTTTCTTTCTTTTCTTTTTTCTTTTCTTTCTTTTCTTTTCTTTCTTTTCTTTTTTTCTTTTCTTTTCTTTCTTTTCCTTCTTTTCTTTTCTTTTTTCTTTTCTTTTCTTTTTCTTTTTTTTTCTTTCTTTTCTTTTCTTTTTCTTTTTTTTTTTCTTTTTTTTCTTTTTTTTTCTTTTTTTCTTTTTCTTTTTTTCTTTTCTTTTCTTTTTTCCTTTCTTTTCTTTTCTTTTCTTTTATTTTTTTCTTCTTTTCTTTTCTTTTTTTCTTTCTTTTCTTTTCTTTTCTTTTTTTCTTTCTTTTTTTCTTTTCTTTTCTTTTTTGTCTTTTCTTTTCTTTTTTTTTATTTTTTTATTTTTTTGCTGGAATACCTTTGTGAAAAAAAAATAACTTTAGCCAGGCATGGTGGCACACACCTTTAATCCCAGCACTCGGGAGGCAGAGGTAGGAGGATCAACAAGAGTTCAAGGCCACCCTGAGACATAGTTAATTCCAGGTCAGCCTGGACCAGAGTGAGACCCTACCTTGCAAAACCAAAAATAAATAAATAAATAAATAAATAAATAAATAAATAAATAAATAACTTTAGCCTTGTGCAGATCCCTCAGGGTTGGTTCACGACACGAAAGCTGCACTCAGATCTCTGTTGGACATCTCTCTTCTCCACCCTCCCAGGATGCTGACAGGGACACCCCTCAGCCTGCGAGGCGCCCTGTGTGTGACTGCGGTCTCCCTAACACCCCCCAACTCTTCTTGATCTCTTAACAAGGCCTGTGTCAGTCAGGGTTCTCCAGAGGAACAGAACTTAGAGAAGGAATTTGTATTATAAAGGGCAATTCTTGGATGAGCGTATGGAAGGCCGACAGTAGCTGGCTGTGGGCTCGAAGGTCTTGTGTTGATATAGCTAGGGCTGAATTGCTGGATCCAGGCTTCTCATGAGTGAACAGCTAAGGCAGCCCAGGGAAGCTCTGTCGAAGCGTCTTTATATATAGTCCCCCACTGGAAGGAAGCTCTCTGCAGAAAGACTTCCTGCCTTACTGCATCTTTTCTGGAACATTCACAGACTCAGCCAAGACTCTTGATTCCTAGTGGGATCAAATTGACAATGTAGATTAGCCTTGTGTATGCTCATAGTCTATTTCATTCTGCGACCTTCATAAGGTTTTTTGTTATTATTATTATTATTTTTTTTTTCGAGGTAGGGTCTCACTGTAGCGCAGGCTGACCTGGAATTCACCATGTAGTCTCAGGGTGGCCTCGAACTCACGGTGATCCTCCTACCTCTGCCTTCCGAGTGCTGGGATTAAAGGCGTGCGCCTCCACGCCTGGCTCTTCATAAGGTTTTTAGCAAGGAGTCGTAGTAGGATCATACACAACCTCTGCTTTTCACTGCACCGACTTTTCCTGACACTGCCGGAAAGGTGTCTCTTGATTTTAAAACCTTTCGCCATCGGGACAGGCTGATTCCAAAAATCACTTGGCCCTTGTTCCTTTCAATAGCTCCTCCCTCATTTTATTTCTCTTTCTGTAGTATATTCTTCCTGTAGTGCAGCCATCAAGAAGCCAGGCCACGCCTTCAACACTTCCTTAGCTGCATCACTCACTTTACACAGTCATGTTCTACTTTTCTTTTCTTTTTTTAAAATATTTCTAAATTTTGATTTATTTATTTGAGACAGAGAAAGAGACACAGACAGAGAGAGAGAGAGAGAGAGAATGGGCACGCTGGGGCCTCTAACCACTGCTAACGAACTCCATACCATGTGCATCTGGCTTGCATGGGACCTGGAGAATCGAACCAGGGTCCTTAGGCTTCGCAGGCATGTGCCTTAACTGCTAAGCCATCTCTCCAGCCCATGTTCTATTTTTCACTGTAGACAACAATTTTGGAGGTGTTTTAGCATTGTACAGCCAAGCTGCTTCTCTCTGTTTATAACAATATGCTCCCAATTCCATTACTGATTTATCATGTTAAATGTATATATATACATTAAAGTAACCATTTAATTATTTTTAATTCACAGGCCATTTACATTAATTACATTGATAGAGTGGTGTAACCATCACCAGTATCTGCTCCCAAAACTTTCTCGTTACTAAGCAATAATATTCCATTCTACCCTTTTCCTAGCCTCTGGTGATCTCTAAATTACTGATTACTGTCTGTTACTCTTCATATACTGTGTATGCCGTGTAACTGGAATTCTAGCAATGTCTGTCCTTTTGGTGGCTTCTTTTTAAATAATTATTTTTGGTATTTATTTATTTAAGAGAGAAAGAGGGGGAGAGAGAGACAAAGAATGGGCACGCCAGGGCCTCCAGCCACTGCAAACCAACTCCAGCTGCATGCGCCCTCTTGTGCATCTGGCTTATGTGGGTCCTGGGGAATCGAACCGAGGTCCTTTGGCTTTGCAGGCAAATGCCTTCACCGCTAAGCCATCATTCCAGCGCCCCTTATGGTGTCCCGATTAACATTATTTCCAAGGTCCATCAAGGCTGCAGCTTAGATCATAACCTCACTGCTTTCTGTATTCTTGGTATTTTTCAGTTGCTTGGCCATGTAGCTACATTTTGCGCACACAGGTCATTTTTTTTTTTTAATATTTATTGACAACAAAACATACTTACATACAAAAGGTGCATAGTTTTCCCTCCCCTCCCCCCATTCCCCTTTAGAACTCCAGTCTCCATCCTATCCCCTCCCTCTCTCCATTAGTCTCTTTTTTATTTTGATGTCATCATCTTTTACTTCTATTATGAGGGTCTTGCGGAGGTATTGCTAGGTGCAGCAAGGTCATGGATATTAAGGCCAATTTCTGTCTGGGCAGTTGCATTGTAAGGAGTCGTACCCTTCCTTTGGCTCTTCCATTCTATCCGCCCCTCTTCCGCAATGGTCCCTGAGCCTTGGAGGGCGCACACAGGTCATTTTTGACTTTGGTCTACTGCAAATGTTAGAGTAAATATTGGTTTGTGAATGCCTCTTGAAGTTGCTTTTGAAGTCTTGTGTTGGGATAGCTAGTGGCGAATGGCCCGATCCAGGCTTCTCATTTCAAGACCCCCAATCTGTAGCCAATGTCTGTTCCCACCAGAACATACGAGCACTTCAGTTCTCCCACATCCTGCCAACATGTTATGGATGGTTTTGTGATCGTAACCATCCTGAGCAATGGTCAGAAGAAAACGGCTTCTGTTCGCTGCAGAGAATCCGGACAAAGGACTTAGAAGAGCTTAGCCCGTGAGCGGGCCCTCCAAGTTGAATGTCTGAACCAGACACGGGATAGCCAAGAACTTGTACTTTTCCTCTGGCTGTTGTGATTAAAGACCACGGAACTCCTCTTTCACCTCGGGAAGTCCGGGTTTGCGTGGACATCTGTAGAGAGACAGAGCACTTAAGTAGATGGTTGACAAGTTACCGACAGTCTTAAAAGCTCAACCTAAGACATAAGATATAAATGTTGGCTGAAAGTCTCGGGCTGCCGACACAGGTAGCCCTCAGTATTAGAATACTGTATTAGAATACTGAGCATTCTCAGTGGGGGCCTGCTAGAGGCAAAGACAAGAAAGTATTTGTGTGCTCTGATTTATTTGGCTCTGTGGATAGGGTAGCCCACCTCTTGTGCTTTTATTAAAAATCAAAGATCTTGGGCTGGAGAGATGGCTTAGCGGTTAAGGTGCCTGCCTCCTAAGCCTAAGAACTCTGGTTCCAATCTCCAGCGGTTCCAATCTCCAGGTCCCACGTTTAGCCAGATGCAAAGTGACGCAAGGGTGCAATGCCGCACTTGACCACAAGGGGGCGCAGGCATCTGGATTTCGTTCACAGCAGCTGAGACACTGCTGGCACGCCCATCTCTGTCTTCCTCCCTCTCTCTCTCTCTCTCTCTCTCTCTCTCGTTTTCTGTCTCTGTCTGTGTCTCTCTCCAAAAAGAATAATAATAAATAAATAAATCATTTCTGGGGCTGGAGAGATGGCTTAGCGGTTAAGGCGCATGCCTGCTAAGCCTAAGAACACCGGTTCCAATCTCCAGCGGTTCCAATCTCCAGGTCCCACGTTTAGCCAGATGCAAAGTGACGCAAGGGCGCAATGCCGCACTTGACCACAAGGAGGCGCACGCATCTGGATTTCATTCACAGCAGCTGAGAGACTGCTGGAGCGCCCATCTCTATCTGTCTCCCTCTCCCTCTCTGTCTGTCTGTCTCTGTGTCTCTCTCAAAAACAAAAAAAGATCAAGGATCTTAAGCCAGGTGTGGTAGCTCACTCCTTTAATCCCAGCACTTGGGAGGCAGAGGTAGGAGGATCGCCGAGAGTTCGAGGCCACCCTAAGACTACAGAGTGAATTCCAGGTCAGCCTGGGCTACACTGAGACCCTATCTCGAAAAACAAAAACAAACAAAAAATATTAAGGCTCTTGGGCTAAAGAGATGGCTTAGCCGTTAAGGCACTTGCCTGTGAAGCCTAAGGACAGTGATTCAATTCTCCAGGTCCCACGTTAGCCAGATGCACAAGGTGGTGCATGTGTCTGGAGTAAAGTTGCAGTGGCTGGAGGCCCTGGTGCACCCATTCTGACTCACTCTCTCTCTCTCTCTCTCTCTCTTTCTGTCTCTAGTAAATAAATCAATAAATCAAATCTTAAAAAACAAAATCAAGGGTCTTATAAGCATTTTTAATAGGACTTTCACCTCTATCCTGCCTGCGTTGAAAACTGAAATAGTGAATAGGTGTTGGAAGCGCATGCCTTTTAAGAATTTTTTTTTCAATTTTTATTTATTTGCAAGCAGATAGAGAGAGAGAAGAGAGGCAGACAGAGAGAGAATGGGCATGCCAGGGCTTCTAGCCACTGCAAATGAACTCCAGATGTGTGTGCCCCTCATGAATCTGGCTTACGTGGGTCCTGGAGAATTGAACTGGGATCCTTTGGCTTTGCAGGCAAATGCCTTAACTGCTAAGCCATTTCTCCAGCCCCCCTTTTGTTAAGATTTTTTTTTTCAGTTTTTATTTATTTGCAAGCAGAGAGAGAGAAAGAAGAGAGGCAGACAGAGAATGGGCGCATCCCTTTTAAATATTAGTGGAATCTGCTTAGGACTGTGAAAATGCCCTTCTATGCCTCGCTCTTCCTCCCTAGCTACATGTGGATATTTTGAAGTCGGTACTTTTATGAAGACTTCCCAAAAACAGGTTGACGAGAAAATTATGTCTTTCCTTTGCTGTGGTTTCCTAACCTGGCATAGTAGGCTACCAACTTTAGAAGAAGCCTTCACACTTTTTGTTTATGGTTTTTCGAGGTAGGGTCTCACTCTAGTCCAGGCTGACCTGGAATTCACTATGTAGTCTCAGGGTGGCCTCGAACTCACGGCGATCCTCCTCCCTCTGCCTCCCGAGTGCTGGGATGAAAGGTGCGTGCCACCACGCCCGGCTGAGACTTCACTTTTTTTTTCTGTTTTTTTTTTTGTTTGTTTGTTTGTTTCTTTGTTTTTGCGAGATAAGGTCTCACTCTGGTCCAGGCTAACCTGGAATTCACTATGTAGTCTTAGGGTGGCCTCGAACTCATGGCGATCCTCCTCCCTCTGCCTCCCGAGTGCTGGGATGAAAAGCGTGCGCCACCACGCCCGGCTGAGACTTCACATTTTTTTTTTTTGTGTTTGTTTGTTTTTGTTTTTTGTTTTGTTTTTAAGAGATACTCACTCTGGTCCAGGCTAACAATTCACTATGAAGCTCAGAACCTCCCGAGTGCTGGGATGAAAAGCGTCACTGGCTGAGACTTCACATTTTTTATCTTAAACACTCCACACATGAAGCAGAACTTTTCGGGGTCACTGGCTGTAACGTAAAAGCTCAGGGAAGCTTGTCATCCTGGAGATTTCTTGATGCTCTGGACGCATTTTACACATGACATATGCACTACCTGTCTCTGGAAGTGGTCATACCCCAAGCTTCAGCTAAGACACAGACCCTGGACAACAATGTTTTTAATGTCCACCATTCACCGAGTTGCCATAGCATGTTCCCACTATACCCAGTGCTGTCTAGATCCCTTCCTCTCCATCTTTCCACCTTTCCTATGAGTCAGCCTTGGAAGGTCTCTGACACGCATTGCTACAACTCAGAGGCCATCGGTTGGGGATTTTGAGCCATCAGCTATGTGGGTGACGTTCAGACTCTACTGCAAAGCTGCTTAGTTCTGGTGGCTTGAAGCCACTCGTGGTTTGAGACCCCAGTCACGAGAAATGAGTTTTCGATCTCGCTTGAACGCTGCTGTTTTGTCTATGGAGTTCGGTCAGATTTCCTTGATTTTTACCAGCCATGCGTACGTTCTAATTGGCATTCTCCGTCATCTTTTCCTGTTATGTTTGCGCCCATTGCGTGCCTCGTGCCATGCTTCTTTTCTATCTTTATTTTATTCATTTATTTTTAAAATTTTTGTTCATTTTTATTTATTTATTTGAGAGCGACAGAGAGAGAGAGAGAGAGAGAATGGGTGCACCAGGGCCTCCAGCCACTGCGAACAAACTCCAGATGCATGTGCCACCTCGTGCATCTGGCTTACGTGGATCTTGGGGAATTGAGCCTCGAACCGGGGTCCTTAGGCTTCACAGGCAAGCGCTTAACCGCTAAGCCATCTCTCCAGCCCTCGTTTCTATCTCTAATTAAACACCAATAGGAGATCAATATGCTTCCTCCGATTCTGGCCTTTCCCCTTTCTGCTTTGGTTTGATGGAATGACGGCTGACCCTTAGCTGCATGCCCTGTCAGGAGACCGTGCTGTCCCAATGCCATTCAGCCCTTCTTGACTCTACCAGTACGCTTCCTTTGGCTTGTGTCAGGTGTGGTATCACTCCACAGGAAGTGTCACAGTTGTCACCATGGATGAAGACAGCGTTTTAGGTCCTTCCTAGTGTATACTTCCTGTGTCCATCTGCAGGATCAGGTGTTAATATGTGTTAGCATCATGCAGCTCACTGTCAGAGGCCAGTGGATCTGAATCTTTGCCTCTTTTTTCCCTTCTTCCTTTCTTTCTTTCTTTCTTTCTTTCTTTCTTTCTTTCTTCTTCCTTCTTTTCTTTTCTTTTCTTGTTTTTTTTTTGAGGTAAGCCCAATAGACTGGCCTTTTTTTTTAATGTGTAAGAGAGAGAAAGAATTGACACACCAGGGCCTCCATCCAGTGCAATCGAGCTCCAGATGCGTGCACCACCTTGTGCACACGTGCGAGCTTGCATACTTACATTACCTTGTGCGTCTGGCTTACGTGGGACCTGGAGAGTCGACCATGAGTCCTTAGGTTTTACAGGCAAAGCGCCTAACTGCTAAGCCATCTCTCCAGCCCCCGCCTCCTATTTCTTTCTTTTTTTTTTTGGTGACAACATTAACATTTATTTGAAAAGGGCATCCCCCTTATTGGGAAATTACAATAGTTCTAAAGAATGATTTTGCTAAGAATCCTTCCTAAGTTTCCCATAATTCCCTTCTCCATTCCTTTCTCTAAAAGCAAACTATTTGATTCCACAAATTTAAGATACAGCAAAATGCCTCAGGCACTAATTCTGACTGACATATAAATATGTCAGTGTTCATATACATACATTTGGCAACTACGAACGACGCCTCCTATTTCTTAAATCAGATGTCCTGCAAGGGAGAGCTGTAGAGAAAAGTCTTGCGTTTCCCTTCTCATATTGCCTGAAGCTATGTTTGATTTCACTCGCTGATCTATTCAGTTTAAATACCCTAAAAGTCACCAAAGAGGTCATTAAATTTGGCTTTGGTCCTGGTAGCTTCCTCTCTGTATGCTACATCCTATAAGATGCTAGTCAGCTTCCTCCTTTCTTTGTCTGTCTTCTCCTCATGTCAGCCATTTCACATGTGCTCTTCCAGATTGAAAGAAACACAATTCCTCATAGAACTAAAGAAGTTTTGGGGTATCGAATGGAAAAAAATATTGGCCAGATGAATATGTATATAGACATATAGATATCACTCACCAAATTACACTAATATGCATAAAACTATATCATTTCGGGCTGGTGAGATGGCTTAGTGGTTAAGGCGCCTGCCTGCTAAGCCTAAGAACGCCGGTTCCAATCTTCAGGTCCCACGTTTAGCCAGATGCAAAGTGACACAATGGCGCAATGCCTCACTTGACCACAAGGGGGCGCACGCGTCTGGATTTCGTTCACAGCAGCTGAGAGGATGCTGGTGCACCCATCTCTATCTGTCTTCCTCTCCCTCTCTCTCTCTCTCTGTCTCTCTCCAAATAAATAAAATAATAAAAAAATTAAAAAAAAAAATCCAAACTGGGCGTGGTGGTGCACGCCTTCAATCCCAGCACTCGGGAGGCAGAGGTAGGGAGATTGCTGTGAGTTCGAGGCCACCCTGAGACTACAGAGTGAATTCCAGGTCAGCCTGGGCTAGAGTGAGACCCTACCTCAAAAAATCAAAAATAATAATAATAATAATAATAATAATAAAATAAAATAAAAATAATAGGAGGAAAAGATGATGACATCAAAATAAAAGAGAGACTGAGAGGGGGAGGAGTTATGTTGGAGAGTGGAGTTATAAAAGGGGAAAGTGGACTGAAGAGATGGCTTAGGGGTTAAGGCGCCTGCCTGCTAAGCCTAACAACGCTGGTTCCAATCTCCAGGTCCCACGTTTAGCCAGATGCAAAGTGACGCAAGGGCGCAATGCCGCACTTGACCACAAGGGGGCGCGTGCATCTGGATTTCGTTCACAGCAGCTGAGAGGCTGCTGGTGCGCCCATCTCTATCTGTCTCCCTCTCCTCTCTCTCTCTCTGTCTCTCTCTCTCAAAATAAAAACTATATCATTTCAATTATTTGAGTGAACGGTGGTCTTTAAGTTGGAAATCACTTGGCAATGTTCTGAGAGCCCGTAAGTAAACTTAGCAACACAATAAACTGAGCAGTAAATGGCATGAGCCTTCATGCCAAACCCATGTTCTCGCTCTCCTTTAATTGGCCCTAAGATCGTGGGACTTGCTTGATGGAAAAATGAGAAATGGCTCCCAGCTAAAGCTCTGCTGACTCGGTATGCATAATGTACTTCCTCTTGTGATGCTATGCCTAGAAGATCAATGCCCTATCGACATATTTTCTCTGTGCTCTGATTTCCGGGTGTCTATTTGAAGGGTTTTTGTTCTGTCTTGTTTTTCCCTTAATTGGCTGCACAGGAAGATCCATCCTGCATTGTGAGTTCAGCCTTCTCCTCCCTGTTCTGCTGCGCATCCATTGTCTGTGCTCGCTCAGCATGGCCAGCGCTACATCTGCCTCCTGCACATCTGCGCAGTGCAGAAAGCCTCCCCCCCTACCCCATGCACAGCATGCTCCATCTGCTGAACATCTGGTGCAGGAACAGAGAATGGAAGAGGCCATGGCCTCCTGTGACACTCAACCGTTTCCTCTTCCTCTTGATTCCCTTTATTCCAGGTACTGCAATGAACATTTGCTGTGCCCACCGCATGTGTTCTGGACAGGCTGGGGGCCCTGGGAACGATGCACAGCTCAGTGCGGGGGTGGCATCCAGGCTCGCCGCAGGACGTGTGAGAATGGGCCTGACTGTGCAGGATGCAATGTGGTAAGTAGCCCCCCCTCCTTCTCACAGCCAGCCACAGCCCGGAGCTGCAGACCCACTAAGTGTTCCGCAAACACGAGATAGTCTCCTCACATACTAAGTGCTCTTGTTACACGGGAGGGACGGCAAGCCCGGGATATTCTGCACACCCTGGGGTGCTCACACACACTTGAGCCACTGCCAGTATGGGTGCTTCACACCCAGCAGGTGTTCTGCAAACCTTTTATGCTCTAGGTGCGACGTGCTCTGTAGACATGATATATGAGCAGGCACTGGATGTTGTTTACTAAGTGCCCTCACACAGCAGATCTGCACACTTGAACAGGGCTCTGCAAGCATGCCTATCAACACAAACAGGGCTCTGCAAGCGTGTCGATCAACACAAGAGCTCTGCACGTTTTAGATGATGTGAGTTCATGCAGCTTTCTTGGGTGAATGAGAATTTGGGAGGGAGGGGTGCAGCGAAAATTCAGAGTCCTCGAATTAAGTTATTCACATATTTGAGGACCCTTTAGCCTACTTAACTTTGGTCTGAGAAATGAGGTGATGACTTCATACTGGGCTCAGATCAAGGCATGGATGCAGCATGAACCTGGCATTCTCTGGTGATGGTGACACTGTCGCACCTTTGTCATCGTGCATGGGGGGGGGGCAGTAATCCGAGGTTTTGTTTTTTAATCCCTTCTTGCACTTTAAACTGTCGGATACAATTTTGCTTGTGGCAGGCTCCTTCCAGAAGGTTCCGTGTTGCCTATCCTTTTTTTTAAAATTTTTTTTACATTTTTTTTGAGAGAGACACAGAGGGAGAGGGAGAGGGAGACAGATAGAGATGGGCGCGCCAGCAGTTGCTCAGCTGCTGCGAACGAACTCCAGACGCGTGCGCCCCCTTGTGGTCAAGTGCGGCATTGCGCCCTTGCGTCACTTTGCATCTGGCTAAACGTGGGACCTGGAGATTGGAACCAGTGTTCTTAGGCTTAGGAGGCAGGCACCTTCACCGCTAAGCCATTTCTCCATTCCCTATGTTGCCTATCTTACTCTTTCCATAAGGATATGCCAGAGTCACTCACTCCATCCACCCTGTCTGGCACTGGCCACAGCCTGGAGAGAATGTGGTGGCAAGCCCTTGCTGGAGGGACCTCAGCACAGCAAGTTCTGGCTTACCATCATTTCTCAATGGCCTTTGCTTTGGTTTTATTTATCTGTGAGCAGAGCGACACGGGGAAGGGAACGGCCACACCAGGGCCTCTTGCTAGTACAAACGAACTCCAGACGCGTGTGCCACTTTGTGTACCTGGCTGTACGTGGGCACTGGGGAGTAAAATCCAGGCTGCCAGGCTTTGCAAGCAAATGCCTTTAATTACTAAGCCATCTCTCCAGTCCCTTTACTGTGGTTTGTTTTGGGGTGTTTGTTTGTTTGGTTTTTGGTTTTTGCAAAGTAGGGTGTCACTCTGGCCCAGGCTGACCTGGAATTCACTCTGTAGTCTTAGGGTGGCCTCGAACTCATGGTGATCCTCCTACCTCTGCCTCCCAAGTGCTGGGATTAAAGTCATGCGCCACCACGCCCGGCTTTGACTGTGGTTTTTGATGCACGCACCCCTTGGTTCCTGAGGCTCAGCAATGTCTTTGTGCCATTATAAAGCTTAACTTGTGGGGCTGGAGAGATGGCTTAGTGGTTAAACGCTTGCCTGTGGAGCCTAAGGACCCTGGTTCGAGGCTCGATTCTCCAGGCCCCACGTAAGCCTGGTGCACAAGGGGGCTCATTCATCTGGAGTTCATTTTTTTAATTATTGGATTGACTTTTAATCTTACATACCAAAAAAGCCCATCCTCTTTCTTCCCCATCTCTACCTTAGCCCATTTCCATGTATCCCTCTCTTTTAGTCTCTCTTAAATAAATAAAAAGTTTTTTAAAAAAGGCTGGAGGCCGTGAGATGCC
Source organism: Orientallactaga sibirica (assembly GCA_036365145.1). Lineage (NCBI taxonomy): Eukaryota > Metazoa > Chordata > Mammalia > Rodentia > Dipodidae > Orientallactaga > Orientallactaga sibirica. The sequence goes on along the minus strand of JAEOAD010002614.1, from coordinate 2,305,835 downwards.
AAACCCAAACAAACCCCAGGTAGTCTGTGGTACTTCAAGGACAGGAAGCATGTGGTGAGGCAGCTTTCCTTGTTCCAATTAGCAAGTAACTTTCTTCCCTTTCAGACTAGTCAAGATATTATGGTGCCTGTAATTAAACTTATTTGGGATCATAGAGACAGTGTTTCCTAGAAAGACCTGACCTTGGTGATCATAGAGACAGTGTTTCCTAGAAAGACCTGACCTTGGTGATCATAGAGACAGTGTTTCCTAGAAAGACCTGACCTTAGTGATCATAGAGACAGTGTTTCCTAGAATGGCCTGACCTTAGTGATCATAGAGATAGTGTTTCCTAGAAAGACCTGACCTTAGTGATCATAGAGACAGTGTTTCCTAGAAAGACCTGACCTTTAGTGATCATAGAGACAGTGTTTCCTAGAAAGACCTGACCTTAGTGATCATAGAGACAGTGCTTCCTAGATGGATCCAAACTCAATTTAGACTGTGAGAAATCTTAATATACTGTTGTTAAGTAAGGAGATAGATTAGCAGATAGGTAGGTAGGTAGGTAGATAGATAGATAGATAGATAGATAGATAGATATTTAGATAGATAGGTAGATAGATAGATTAGATAGATAGATAGATAGATAGATAGATAGATAGGTAGATAGATTGGTTTAAATTATTTATATAAATCTAAATGGTGCTGGTTGTCATAACCAATCAATCAAAACCTCTCAGAAACTCAGAGGCTACAGAGATCTCCATACTAGTTCAGACTGCCAATGGGCCTTCTGTGGCTCAGGGAACATTGTGGAAGAAGGGGTGGAAAGATTGTCAAGGCCGCAGAGTGGGCAGGAATACCCTGAGGTATACCACCCCCATCCCACTGTTAACTGCATAGTGACAGACTGAGGTCTTCATGGCCCACAGTGAATACCATAAACCCACTGAGGAAGGCCCCCACGGTAAGGGGAAAGGGGATAAAATAGCATACTCTGTTAGATTTTATATAAAATGATTTTTTTAATGTACTAATGCGGCTTGAGAGACGCATTGGCGCTTAAGGCCCTTATCTGCGAAGCCTAAGAACTCGTGTTCAAATCTCCAGGTCCCACATAGCCAGACGCACAGTGACGCAAGTGTGCAATGTTGCACACGCACACAAGGGGGTGCACATGTCTGGAGTTCATTCCCAGCGGCTAAAGTCCCTGGTGTGGCCATTTTCTCTCTCTGCCTCTTTTCTCTTTCTCTCTTTCTCTCTGTCAAAATAAAATAATAATAAATAAGTAGTAATGAACACACGTCATTTATTTGACAGAGAAAGAGGGGGACACAGAGAGAGAATGGGTGCACCAGGGCCTCAAGCCACTGCAAACAAACTCCAGACACGTGCTCCCCCTTGGTATCTGGATAACGTGGGTCCTGGGGAATTGAACCTGGGTCCTTTGACTTTGCAGGAAAGTGCCTTAACCGCTAAGCCATCCCTCCAGCCCAAAGTTTATTGTCTGTCTTCTCTGTGTGTATAGGGGGATGTGCATGCATGTAGGTGTGCTCTTGGGCTAGCTGGCCATTGAGCTCCAGGGCTACCCCTGTCTCCACCTGCTCAGTACTGGAATTTAAAGTTTGTGCCATCTTGCCTGGCATTTAACTTGGGCACTGGGGAACTGAATTCAGGCTTCGTGTGCATGGAGACAAGAGGACAACTGGACCGTCTCAGGTTGTCAGTCCACTCAGGTGCTACCCACCTTTTTTTTTTTTTAAGGATTTTATTTTTATTTATTTATTTAACTAATTTATTCATTGACAACTTCTTTAATTGTAGACAATATCCCATGATACTTTCCTCCCTCCCCCACTTTCCCCTTTGAAACTCCACTCTCCATCATATCCCCTCCCCTCTCAATCAGTCTCTCTTTTCAGTTTAATGTCATCATCTTTTCCTCCTATTATGATGGTCTTGTGTAGGTAGTGTCAGGCACTGCGAGGTCATGGATATCCAGGCCATTTTGTGTCTGGAGGAGCACGTTGTAGCTCTCCACCTTTTTTTTTTTTTTTTTTTTTTTTTTTTTTTTTTTTTCATTTCCTGGTTTTTCAAGGTAGGGTCTCACTCTAGCTCAGGCTGACCTGGAATTCACTATGTAGTCTCAAGGTGGTCTCGAACTCACGGCGATCCCCCTACCTCTGCCTCCCCAGTGCTGGGAATAAAGGCGTGCACCACCACGCCCGGCTCCCTCTGATGTTTCACTATGAGACCATTGTGATTGTGAATCTCCAAGGAGACTAATTAATTTGGGGGAACTTAACTGGTTTTGTTGTTGTTTTCCCACCAAATTTAACCCCCTGGAAATCTGCTTCCAAAGACAATGTTGTCATTATAGAGCAGCTGACTTTTCCATGCATCCTGGTTTTCTGTCTCTGCTCACACGGGATTGCCGGCCTCTCCGATGAAGGAACTAGATAGGGTGATGGATGGACTTGGCTTTTAGAGATAGTTTGAAAAATATGTACTATCAATTAAATTCCCAAGAAGATTGGATTACAGTCATAGTTTCCGAGCTGAAGCAGCACTTTAGGTCCAGCTGAGTTTATAAATCTCTGGCTTCAACCTGTGTTTTCGTAGGAGGCATTTTCCCCCCTCAAGATAGTAGCTGTAACTGTAGCATGATTGAGTGCTCTTCAAGTCATGAGACATTTCTGCCCATGTGTCAGTGAGATGTCAGCGAGGGGTTCTCCCTGAGTCTGCTTCTGTCTGAAAGACTGTCCCTCCTACCCAGAGCTGCTGTGTCCCAGCAGATGTCATACAGTTTGATCTTCCTTCTTTCTCTTACTTCTTTCTTATCCCTGGGGGCCATGTGCTTCTCTAGGCACCAGCTTATTAAAAAAAATCATAGCTCGGGCTGGAGAGATGGCTTAGCGGTTAAGGCGCCTGCCTGCTAAGCCTAAGAACCCGTTCCAATCTCCAGGTCCCACGTTTAGCCAGATGCAAAGTGATGCAAGGGCTGCAATGCCGCACTTGACCACAAGGGGGCACACAACTGGAGTTTGTTCACAGCAGCTGAGAGGCTGCTGGCGCACCCATCTCTATCTGTTTTCCTCGCTCTCTCTCTCTCTCTCTCTCTCTCTGCAAAAACAAAAAAATCATAGCTCATGGTGCTGGAGAGATGGCTTAGCAGTTAAGGCATTTGCCTGCAAAGCCAAAGGACCCAAGTTTGATTCCCCAGTACCCATGTAAGCTGGATGCACAAGGTGGTGCATGTGTCTGGAGTTCGTTTACTGAAGGCCCTGGCACACCCATTCTCTCTCTCTTTCTCTCTCTCTCTGCCTCTCTTTCAAATAAATTCAATCAATCAATCAATTTTTAAATTGTAAAAATGATAGTTTGTAAATGAAATGCTATGTATGGGAAAGGATATGTTTGTGGAAAGTTTCCTGAAATTTCTTGACTGTTAGAGTGGCTTTTGGAAAGAAAGTTATGTCTCATATTCAAGTCTGAATGCATAAGAGTCGGGAATCTTCCCTCCGTCCACCATTTTAGTAATCAAATAGAAAATGTCACCGTCATTACTGACATGAACACTAGTTCAGAAAATAGAAAAGGTATGTCCTCTAATACGATAAAAGCAGTAACAGTGAGATCTTAACCTACTATATAATATTTCCTCCAGTGCTCACTTCCTACTCACATATTGTAGGAGCTGCTGGGGCCCCTTCTGTGCATCCGTGACTCGCACAGCATGTAGGAGAGCTGGATGCATGCGTGTTCAGAGTCCCACCCTCCTCGGGCTCTGCCTCTAAATCTTGACTTCTGTTTTGAGAGAGAGAATGGATATACCAGCCGCCTCTCAGCTGCTGTAAATGAACTCCATACGCACGCGCCCCCTTGTGGGCAAGTGCGGCATTGCGCCCTTGCATTACTTTTTGCATCTGGCTAAACATGGGACCTGGAGATTGGAACCGGCGTTCTTAAGCTTGGCAGGTAGGTGCCTTAACTGCCAAGCCATCTCTCCAACCCAGTACCCTTGGTTTTTGATAATGTAGTGGCCATTTTCTTGCCAGCAACCCTGACAGCATTATCATGACCGTGGAAATTAACTAGAGATAAGCTCACGGAGCAAATATTAATCCTGCATTTTGGCTGAAAGTTACATGAAAAGAACAGTATGAAAATTAGGTTGTTTCAGAATGTTTGTTTCTTAAATTAATGCAACCCAAATGCTCTGAAAGGTTAGGAAGCCCTGTGTAGGAATCAAACTAAATACACTGTCACAGATAGCAAAAATAATTCAAACAGAGAAACAGGTTTGCCTGTGGTATTTCTTACTGAAATACCACACAAGGCATAAAGCAATTGACCAAAAGCTATGATTTAAAATATCAACAGGACAGATATTTATTTTCTGGATACAAAAGATCTGGACTACAGAGGGCTCAGGGCGGTCAAGAAGAAAGACATCAATCAATATGCTGTCAAAAGGGACTCTGGGAAGGTTAATCTGAGTTGATATGACACAGTCAAATGCATTTGTGTCAAATAATAACTGTTGGCTAAATTCTAGGAGCCAATGAAACCAGACAAGGTCAGTTGTTCGGGATGGAAGGAACAGCAGGCTTACCTACGCCTCATTTTTGTACAGCATGTTAAGGTTTCCAGGCTGCTTTAGGATGTGTCATCTATGGATTCCTGGTTTTTCCAAACAAGGGGAAAAGGAATCATAGAAGGGGCTGGATAGATGGCTCAGCAGTTAAGGCATTTGCCTGCAAAGCCTAAGGACAGGAGTTCAATTCCCCAGTAATCATGTAAAGCCGGATGCTTAAGGTGGTGCTTGCATCTGGAGTTCTGGAGTTCATTTTCCCATACTCTCCCTCCTCCCTCCCTCCCTCTGTCTTTCTCTCTCTCCCTTTCTCTCTCTCTCTCAAATAAATAAATAAATAGAATATATCTTTTTCAGTCAGAAATCCAGTTAGATACCTGAAGCTGAACAGGTGGAACACCCTATGTTCCTGAAGAATCTCAGGAGTTTATGTGCAGTGGTTGAAGGCCCTGGTATGCCCACACTTTCCCTCTCTCCTCCCTCCCTCTCTCTCTCTCTCTCTCCATTTTCTCTCTCTCGCTCTCTCTCAAATAAGTAAATAAAAAGTATATAAAATATTAAATAATCAAAAAAGAATCACAGAAGTCCAGTTAGGTACCTGAAGCTCTACAGGTGGAACAATTTGTGTTCCTGAAGAGCGTCAGGCGTGTTGTGCCTCACCCACCCCCCACCCCCCGCAGCCTTTGAACATACATCAGCAAGGACACAGAAGCAAAGATTCATGCTACACCTGCATCCCCATCCAAGAAACAGGCTGAAGAGGTACAGTTTGTGTTTGCTTTCTCTTTTTGTGTTGACTTATTTCTTTTTTGGGGGGGGGAGAGAGACACAGACAGAGAGAGACAGAGAGAGAGGGAGAGGAAGACAGATAGAGATGGGTGCGCCAGCAGCCTCTCAGCTGCTGTGAACGAAATCCAGATGCATGCGCCCCCTTGTGGTCAAGTGCGGCATTGCGCCCTTGCCTCACTTTGCATCTGGCTAAACGTGGGACCTGGAGATTGGAACCAGTGTTCTTAGGCTTAGCAGGCAGGCGCCTTAACCACTAAGCCATCTATCCAGCCCGTGTTGACTTATTTCTAAGTGATCCCAGAGGTCTCTGTCTTTGGTCTGAAACATATAAACAAGTTCGGTTTTAAAGGACCTCACGATTACACCAAATTATTTTAGATTTTTTGTGGCATTCATTTTTAAGTCTGAGTCACATACAGCTTCCCCTGCTTGATCTTCCAGCTCTTACTAAGAATCATGTCACTTGCTGTCATTTTTAATAAAAATAATTGTAGAGAATAATTGTAGCTGGGTGTGGTGGCGCTCGCTTTTAATCCCAGCACTCGGGAGGCAGAGGTAGGAGGATCGCCGTGAGTTCGAGGCCACGCTGAGAATACAGAGTGCATTCCAGGTCAGCCTGGGCTAGAGTGAGACCCTACCTTGAAAAACAAAAAAACAAAAAAAAAAAAAGAGAGAGAAAGAAAGAAAAAAGAAAAAGAAAATAACTGTATTCTTTGTAATTTGTTGATATTATGAAAGACACTTTATAAACAATTTTGGCAATTTCATTTCAAAAAATGTTTTCCATCCAAACTTCTGATAATATTTTAGCAATGATTAATAACTAACCTGTTCAGTATTTTATACTCTATTTTATCAAACGTCTTCTAAGCACCCTGGTGGTATAATGTATTAGACTGAATTACTTTTTAAATTTTTATTTATTTATTTGAGAAAGAGAGCGGGCAGATAGAATGGCACACTGGGCTTCTAGTTGCTGCAAACAAACTCCAGACACATGTGCCACCTTGTGCATCTGGCTTTACATGACTACTGGGGAACTGAACCTGCAACCTTTGGTTTTTAGGCAAGTGCCTTAACCATTAAGCCACTCTCCTGCCCCTTGAAATACTTTGAATCTCTTGGACAGTATGTATTGTCAAATCCGTCTTGCTTAGGTCAGCTTAGCAAGATCTCACCACTCTGTAGAAAGTTTATTTATTTATTTGAGAGAGAGTGAGCGAGAGAACAAATGGGCCACCAGGGCTTACTACCACTGTGAACGACCCTCAGGTGCATGCAACCAATCTGTGCATCTGGTTTCACATCGGCACTGGGGATAGGAACCATGGCCTGTAGGCATTGCCAGCAAGTCCCTTCAATTGCTGAGCCACCTCCCCAGACTTACCTGTTGTTTTAAGAAGGATCCTTTTGTCGATTTCAAGGGTTGCTAAAATGATTCCCAGATTCCCATGTAACTTTTAGTGCTAAAATATCATCAAAGTAAAACAAGTTTCTTGCAGTAGCATCTATTTCTATCATATTCAAGTGGTGCAACCGAAATTCCTTGTGTCATATACAGGGACAAAGGGAATCTGGGAGGCACTGGAATTTTTATAGTTGAATCGTTTAAAAATTGGTTGATCGGGCTGGAGAGATGGCTTAGCGGTTAAGGCGCCTGCCTGCTAAGCCTAAGAACGCTGGTTCCAATCTCCAGCGGTTCCAGTCTCCAGGTCCCACGTTTAGCCAGATGCCAAGTGACGCAAGGGCGCAATGCCGCACTTGACCACAAGGGGGCGCACGCGTCTGGAGTTCGTTCGCAGCAGCTCAGAGGCCCTGGTGCACCCATTCTCTATCTGTCTTACTCTCCTTCTCTCTCTGTGTCTCTCTCCAAAAAAAAAAAAATTGGTTGATCACATTACGTGATTTCAGCTAGAACGAGTCAAAATCATTCTGCTGCTTTCTCCTTCCTTCCCCTATAAGGAAACTGTCCTTCAGATTGAATACATGATGTTCTTCCTGGACTGGGTTGATCCAAGGAATCGTTCATGCCTTGTGGTGCATGTATACATGTGTGTGGGTGCACATGTGTGTATGGATTCTAGAAAAGCCTTCATCACCCTCAGGTATGCCATCCACTTCCTTTGAGACTTCCAGGATCTTTATTTTTTTTTAATTTTTTTTATTGACAACTTCTATATTTACATACAAAGATGCATATTTCTCTCCCCTCCCCCCATTCCCCTTCAGAACTCCATTCTCCATCATACCCCCTCCCTCTCTCCATTAGTCTCTCTTTTAATTTGAGGTCATCATCTTTTTCTCCTATTATGAGGGTCTTGTGAAGGTATTGCTAGGCACTGCAAGATCATGGATATCGAGGCCAATTTCTGTCTGGGCAGTTGCATTGTAAGGAGTCATACCCTTCCTTTGGCTCTTCCATTCTATCCACCCCCTCTTCCGCAATGGTCCCTGAGCCTTGGAGGGTGTGACAGAGGTGTTTCAGTGCTGGGCACTCCTCCATCCCTTCTTCTCAGCACTATGTTGCCTTTTGGGTCATCCCAGTGGTCATCGCCATCTGAAAAGAGAAGCTTCTCTAACCAGAAGTGAGAGTAGCGTTAATATGTGAACATGAACATTAAGCGTAGTGCTTTCAGGGCAGCTTGGTGGGAATAATATATACATTTAGCCAGACAAGAGCAGGCCTTATACCCCTAAGGCTCATGACCTCCCTTGCCATAGACTTTTGCTTAGGTTTTTCAGTACCAGGCATGTATTCCCTCCCGTAGAGAGGGCCTTCAGTCCAATTATGGTGCAGTTGGTTACCCCAAGAGCAGACATGCCACTATTGCACCCGTTCAGTCATTGGGCCTGTATGGCCAAACTTGAATTTTCCAGTGACTTCCAGGGTCTCTCAGTGGGCTGGAGCTTGCCAATTAAGCTAGCCGGGCTTGCCATCCAACCTGAGGCATGTGTCACTGTACCAGGCATTTTTACATGGGCATTAAAGGTTAGAACTCAGGGCCTCACGCTTGCAAGGCACTGTCCCAGTTCTGCTATCATCTCTGCAACCCCAAGTTTTCACTTGATCTGCCACGTGGAAAGCTAAATGCGTAACCTTGGCTTTCATAGCGAAAGGTCAAAGGTTGCACTATACTACTGCACTGTGTCTGTGTAAGGACATTTTCTGATATTTTCAAGAACTCTTCTTCAAGAGAAAGGCATGAGATCTGATGTTGTCTCTTCGTCATCATGGGAATACAATACTTCCTCTCTTTTGCTCAGAAAGAGCTCAGCAAAGACCTTGCAGATATGAACGGTTGTCAGAGTAAAACTGCCGCCACGTGTTGTTAGAAGAGAGTTGAGCATTATGGAAGAGCTAATATAAGTGGGGAGGGGGAAGCAGTGAGTACAGGGCAGATGGCCACAAAAGTGTACGTTTTCTCAAATTTAGCATTCGGAGTTTGGCAATCATATTTAAGAATGATGCATGACACAGATGGGGAGAAAAGAACAATGATGGATTGTAGGAATTAATCTATCGAAACCATGCCTCTAGGACATGTAAATCAGCATCCACCCTCTCTGGGAATTGCTGTGGGTGCAGAGAGATCTGGAATATGTCACAAAAATGGTTTACTTATAGACTTGGAAGGGTCTGTTGCACAGATTTCATTCTGTAAAGGAAAAATGTAGGTTTCTTTTTCCTTTTCTTTTTTTTCCCCCTACTATGATGCAAATGCATGGATTCCAAAACTAATTGAAAAGAGTTTTCATGAAGACATGTTTTCTGCTGTAAAAGTAAGCATCAGGCTGGAGAGATGGCTTAGCGGTTAAGGCGCCTGCCTGCTAAGCCTAAGAACGCCGGTTCCAATCTCCAGGTCCCACGTTTAGCCAGATTTAAAGTGACGCAAGGGCGCATTGCCGCACTTGCCCACAAGGGGGCGCACGCGTCTGGAGTTCGTTCACAGCAGCTGAGACGCTGCTGGCGCGCCCATCTCTATCTGTCTCCCTCTCCCTCTCTGTCTGTCTCGCTCTGTGTCTCTCTCCAAAAATAAATTTAAAAAAATTTTTTAAATTATTTAAAAAAATAACTTCAGTCTCTTTCTTTCTCTCTCTCTCTCTCTCTCTCTCTTTTTGTTTACCAATCAACTCCATAGTTGTCTCTGATATTACAACCCCTAAAATTTAGTTATAGCATCATGGCAACAGTGCTTTCCATTAAATAGCCACACATTCATACGTAATTTAGGCCTAGTGAGTACACAGTACAGGCAGAATAAACAGTTTCTGTTAAGTGATGAATATATTGCCTAACTAAAGGAAATCTGCATCTGTCTTTAAAAGCCTGATTTTAAATATTAAAAATCAGTAAATGTGATGTTCGGCATTTAAGTGCTCATTAGGGGTTCCTTGAAAGCCTTTCTCCTCTGTCCAGATGTGTCTGTGGTCCTTGGTTTAGCTCTGACGACTGCTTCAAGCTAACTACAGGTTACCCAGACATAGCAGTGCATTGCGCCTTTTTCATCAGCTGAAGGTCCCCTCTGAGTTGGGGACTTATCTTTGGTCAGTTTCTAAGGCTCACCCTGTCTGCTTCTGATCTCACTAGACATTTTTCTCTGGGATTGAGAGAATGCACTTGGACGCTTTCTCGTTCATATATTCCTACTGATCACGCAATTTATTCTTTAGTCTTTCCAGAAAGCAACCTCGTAAGCCAGATGCACAAGGGGGTGCATGCACCTGGAGTTTGTTTGCAGTGGTTGGAGGCCCTGGTGCGCCCATTCTCTCTCTCTTTCTCTCTCTCTCAATAAACAAATTAAAAAAAAAAAAAGAATCTCAGAAAAGTGATGGGTAGGGTTCATACCCACATACTGGGGCCATGTTTTCAAAATGCATCTTCATGCCTTATGGCAGCTAGGCTGGGACCCCATTAAAACATTCTCCCTGCCCCCACTGTTCCTTCTGAGATATGCTGCTCAATCAATGTACAAAAGAGTTGCAGGGTTGGAGAGATGGCTTAGCGGTTAAGCCATTTGCCTGCAAAGCCAAAGGATCCCGGTTCGATTCTCCAGGACCCACGTAAGCCAGATGCACAAGGTGGCGCATGCGTCTGGAGTTTGTTTGCAGTGGCTGGAAGCCCTGGTGTTCCCATCCTCTCTCTGTCTGTCTCTCTGCCTTTTTCCCTCTCTCAAATAAATACATAAAATAGATTTTAAAAGTTCTAAAAATAAAAAAACAGTTGCAGATAAGTAAGGCTGAGACCTCCTGTGGGCTTCATGATGGAGACCCCATGCCCTGTATCATGGACTCCATTCTAAAAACCAGAGCTGCTTATGATGTGGACTTCATCTGCTTACTGAGGGTGAAAGACGTGTTCCTCAAGATCTTCCAGAAGGTTCCCCGAACTCACACCTTCTTCTAGTTTTTGATCTATTAGTTAGTTCATAACTATTATGCATTTTTGTGTTGTAATGAGCTCTAGGGTTACCCTGGTCAATGTGGTACAGATAGTAGCTGGCTCGTGTCAGTGTTTTGTATGTTGGTGTTCAAGGCACAGCATGAACTGGCTTTCCATTAGCAGAAGTAGAGGTTGCTGGGAAATAGTTCACTGAGTGCAGAGGCATCCAGATGATTCTAAAACTCTTTTTTTTTTTTTTTTTTTTTTTTTTTTGGTTTTTCGAGGTAGAGTCTCACTCTGGCCCAGGCTGACCTGGAATTAACTATGTAGTCTCAGGCTGGCCTCGAACTCACGGCGATCCTCCTACCTCTGCCTCCCGAGTGCTGGGATTAAAGGCGTGCGCCACCACGCCCGGCTCTAAAACTCTTTTTTGATCTTATTACATGTTTTCTTTTTCTTTTTTTTTTTTTTTTTTTTTTTTGGTTTGGCTTATGGCAATTCTTCTGTTGTAGAAGTAGCTGAAATATTTAATTACATCCACAATGCATTTTCATTTGTGTTCTCCTTAAGGTTTTCATTTTCATGTTTTTATTTCATTTGAGTGCCTTCTGTGGTGTTGTTTAACATGTGAAAGTTGAGTTGTTAAAATAATGCATGTACAGAATAATTTTCAAAGCAACTTATAATTAACTGAAGAAGGAAGCAACAGATGTTGGAACATGAAAAAAATTTGCTTTAAACCATTGGATATTTTTCACAGATGCCATCATTTCTGCCTTTACTAATCCTGTAATTTCCAAGGAATTAGACTTTTTCATTCATATTTCTGAACTGGAATACCAGATACCCATAGAGGCCCCCAAACTTTGTCAGTTCACATCAACATCCAGAAATGAGCTGCTTTGTGGTCCAGTGGTCACCGCATTACCCAAGCTGCATTTCTCTCGGTCTGTCTGACTCACAGGACTTCAGCGGGGTTCACTTTGGAAAGAAGCAGTTGCTTCTGTTATGAGGTGAGACACAGTCCATGCTGCTCCAGTCTGTCCTGATCCCATGAAACGGTCCAGTTGCAGACTGGTGGAGAGCAGTCTTTACTGGAACTCTGCTGTCATCTTGCGGGGGGAGCTAAATGGGAGTGTGTGATAGTTTGAATAGATGGCCCCCAATATATTCGGTGATTTATTAGTTTATAGTTTGCATCTGTAGCCACCTTGCTGGAGGCAATGTCACTGGGCGGATCTTAAGGAGTGGTGATGGTTCAAGATTCCATTGTAAAGATATGCAAAGTGTGCCTAGAGGGAGTTCCTGAAGTGTGCTGTGCTGTGCTGTGTGGCTTTTGGCTGTGGCGTCACTCTCTGTGTTTGGTCCTGTAAGAGCAGGTCAGCTTTTTCTGCCATGATGGAACTTCCCCTGGATCTGTAAGCTTCCATAAATAATATCCCTTCCTCCATCACTGTGCCTGGTCTGGAAGTTCATCTCAGAGAACCTGAAGCTGTCTGATACAGAGTGGCTGAAAGAAGGGAGCTCTGAAATCTGCCTTACCAAAAAAAAAAAAAAAATGCATTCTGAAAAAGAAAATCATTCTGGCTCTGAATGTAGGTACTTGAACCCTCATCTTCTCAACACTAACAGAGGGAGACAAAAATAGCAGGGGTAGCCGGGCGTGGTGGCACACGCCTTTAATCCCAGCACTCGGGAGGCAGAGGTAGGAGGATCACCGTGAGTTTGAGGCCACCCTGAGACTAGAGTGAATTCCAGGTCAGCCTGGGCTAGAGTGAAACCTTATCTCAAAAAACCAAAAATAAATAAATAAATAAATTAAAAATAATAATAATAATAAAAAAATAGCAGGGGTAAGCTGATGGAATCCAGACGTCCAAGGGGCATCTGATAACTCACCAGGAAGATTATTCAGTGGATTTCCTGCTCTTGTCTTTGTGCAATTGCTAATGGCCTTGACCTCTGAAAATGGAGAAGAGGGAAGGAACCAACTCTGCCTGCTACGTTCACCTTCTCTGAAATTATCAGTGACGTCCGTGAGTCACGTCTGTTGCAGATGCATTGCGAGAACTCTCAGATCTTTTCACGTGTTCATTTAGGCACCCCAGAGTATTCCATGCCCGGGGGATGTATCTGCAAAACCGGTGCTGAGGGAGCTAAGCAGAGGGAGACAAGGAAAGTCTTCACATCAAGAAACCTGCTTCCAACTTAGGACCACCAAAAACTACAAGTGAAATGGCCTGAAAATGAAGAACTCACAAATGCAGGGTCACACGAGAGAGCAGACGCTGGGTTAAGAGCTGAAAGATGGGCTACTTGGGGCTGAAGAGTCGTGGTCCTTGGGTATGTCCAGCATCTGGCCACACCGAGAGGGGTCGAGGAGCTCCTTGTGACAGGACGGTGAGGAAGCTTCAGCACAATGTCCCCTCAGACACTGTGTGAGCGGGAACTTTGAGAAGCATCACCTGTCTGACTCTGGGATGATGCATAAGGGAAGGTGTTGGGGTCCCCCCTAAAGGGCCAGCCCAGGAGGGACTGCAGGGTCTCTGCCGAGTGGGGGGTGAGAGGCGCGGAGTCAAGACACAGACTCCGGGAGTTGGGTGGAAGCAGGCAGAGGCGAGCTGCTGCAAACTCGCTTATTCATGGAAGTGTAGGGGGTTTTAAGGGGTTTGGCTGGCCAATCATTGTATGGGGTGGTCCCCTTCTTGTGACCAATGACAGCCTGTCTCCGGGCAGATCATCTCACAGCAGGTTTCTCACGAGCATGGGACTGTAGCTGTTGTCACGCCAGGCCTGCGCAGGACGCCATGTCCACAGAAGCCACTTTGTTTATTTTTATTTATTTATTTATTTATTTGAGAGCAACAGACAGAGAAAGAGGCAGATAGGTAGAGAATGGGCATGCCAGGGCCTCCAGCCACTGCAAACGAACTCCAGACGCATGCTCCACCTTGTGCATCTGGTTTACGTGGGTCCTGGGGAATCGAGCCTCGAACCGGGGTCCTTAGGCTTCACAGGCAAGCGCTTAACCGCTAAGCCATCTCTCCAGCCCGACATTTCATTTCTTGTTCATATCATTAAAGCGTTTCAAATTCTTTCTAATTAGCTTCACAGAAGTTCCTCAAACGGTACAGATTTGGCACTGAAAACCAGCATGCCTGCAGGAATAGTGTACGGAGTTCATTAAAATTGGTTTTGATAATGGATTAAATTTGACATTGGGCATCCTCGGCTTCCTGGGGCTTCCTGGGGCAAGGCTTGAGTATTACTGATGGGGCACATCTAATTGGAAAAGAAAATCTGAAGTTCGTATTTTACAGGTGCATGTAGATCCAGCGTCTGAGCTCTTCTCTTCCCTGTTAATATAATGCTATGCGTACTAGACTTGAAACTTGTTCAGAATGTCACCTTCTTGGTCCTCAAAGTTCATCTTTCCTCGTTGCTCTTCATGCACAGTAACAGACGTGGAAGCCTGCTGAGTCCTCTGAGCAAACAGGTCTTTAAATGAGTTTGTTTGAGCCCCAGCTCTGGATAGGGCTGGCTGGACTGTGCAGCTGCTCGTTACTGTGCCTGGTCTAAAGGAGTCTCTGTAAGAAGAATGAACACAGTGACCCCGCAAAACGGAAACCCAGTAGAAGGATCCAGAAGAAAGTTGTTGGCAGCCATGGAGGAATGGGATGATCAGCTGGTAACTTCAGCCCATTCTACACACCGTGGGTTTGTGTGACAGCCCCATGTCGCCACTGGGGTATTGAGTGGTCGCTGAGACTCAGGGAAGAACCATGCCTGTGACTTTTTTTTTAAGTATTTTTAATTTTTATTTATTTATTTGACAGAGAAAGAGGGAGAGAGAGAGAGAGAGAGAGCGAGAGAAAGAGAGAATGGGCACACAGGGCCTCCAGCCACTGCAAACGAACGCCAGACACGTGCGCCTCCTTGCACATCTGGCTAATGTGGGTCCTGGGGAATCGAACCTGCGTCATTTGGCTTTGCAGGCAAACGCTTTAAGTGCTAAGCCATCCCTCCAGCCCCATGCCTGCAATTAGCCATTTGCTCTCCCTAAAGAGACTGTCATTGCATGAGTTTGCTGTATCAAGATTTTTTTATTAGTGTTTTATTTTATTTTTTTGGTTTTTTCGAGGTAGAGTTTCACTCTGGCCCAGGCTGACCTGGAATTCACTATGTAGTCTCAGGGTGGCCTCGAACTCACGGCGATCCTCCTACCTCTGCCTCCCGAGTGCTGGGATTAAAGGCATGCGCCACCACGCCCGGCAAGATTTTTTTTTTCTTTAGAGAGAGAGAGAATCGGCACACCAGGGCTTCAGCCACTGAAGTCAAACTCCAGACGCTTGCACCACCTAGTGGGCATGTGTGACCTTGCACCTGCCTCACCTTTGTGCATCTGGCTTATGTGGGATCTGGAGAGTTGAACATGGGTCTTTAGGCTTCGCAGGCAAGCGCCTTAACCACTAAGCCATCTCTCCAGCTCTGTATCCAGAATTTAATTGGTAGTCTTTAAGGGTGGCTTGCCTCTGCTCCTGAGGGTTGCTACGTCCACTGAGGAAACTTCACAGTCTATAGAGCAGACATTTGCCTGTAAGTCTCCAGAATTTTTGTGTTTATTGTATCTTCGTATGTATTGATATCTCATTGAAACAAATGAGTCTACAAATGGGTCCAAACAACCATGCTTATAAGGAGACCTGCAGAAATAGAGTGATGAAGGATTTTACATTGGATAGATATACATCCCTCATTTAAATTGGGAGCCATTTGGGGGCCGCCTTTTAGACTAAGAATAAAGCAACTGTATTTAAAGAGCTAGGAATGCCAGCAAAACGATCCAGCTACAAGATTCTGAGTAGTGGATGGAAAGAATTTTGTTTGCAAGCAAAGACTTCTTTCAAGTGGGTATCATCAGGGCTTGAGCTACATGGTAAATGATGCAGCAACACTTCTAACCTGTCACGTTTTTATGAATTCAAACATATCTGTCCCTTCTACCTGATGGTCCCAACAATACAGGCGTAGGTCTCAACAGCAGGCAGAATGTTCTAGCACATAGAACGGTGCACAGACAGCCCTGTACAAATCTATGGTCGTCCCTATTTCCGTCCTCTTACACACCACCAGCAAAGATGTCCCTTTGTGCAATATACAGACTGCACAGATCTTGCACAAAGCAAATTCATCTGGCTTTACATATACCGATAGATACATACATATTTACACTTCCCTTGAATTCGCGTATTCATATTTGCACTGTTTTTTAAAAAAAATTTTGTTTATTTTTGAGTGACACAGAGAGAAAGAGGCAGATAGAGAATGGGTGTGCCAGGGCCTCCAGCCACTGCAAATGAACTCCAAATGTGTGCACCACCTTGTGCATCTGGCTTACATGGGTCTTGGGGAGTCGAGCCTCGAACTGGGGTCCTTAGCCTTCACAGGCAAGCGCTTAACCGCTAAGCCATCTCTCCAGGCCCCATATTTGCACTCTTTTTGTGGGGAAGTGAATGGAAAGTATTGTAAAGAATCTATTCGTATTAAACGGTGAATGCTGTTACTGTCATACCAGTAAATGTAGGGTAAAAACTTAATAAAATCCAAGGCTCGTGTATGAGTTTTAAATAACTTGACAAGGAGTAAAAAGAGTTCCCTTAGCCTTACAAAGGATGCCTGTGTAGCTTTCACAGCAAGATCATCACGCTTCATGGTGATGCCCAGCGTGTGGCTGGATGTGGAGGACTGGGAAGGGATTGTCGCTGGTTTTTGTTTTGTGTGTGTGTGTGTGTGTGTGTGTGTATCTCTCAGTCTAGGAAGCGCAGACAACTCTTTGCACATGGTCCCCTTCTTTTGTTCTCAGAGGCAATGGTGGCACGGAGGGGAAGTGATCTGTCCAAGTAAATTTAGGAGCGTGATAGATTACGGAGAAGGCAGCCGGCGTCACAGAGGCAGGCAGTCAATGCATCAGCTGAGGGTCTTGAAGGGGGCTCCACGAGGCTGGTGTCCATGTCTAGGAAGTGGGAATGACTGAGACCGTGAAGATGATCAGCCATCTTTGAGTGCCAACTTTGGGCTGGGCCTTGGTGATAAATGTGGAGCCACTGAAGTGATTCTGGGCATGCTAATTATCTGGTGCTCTCTGAGACTCGCCCCATGATCTTGCCTTGTGTGATTGGAGCATGCATTGTTGTGGTTTTAAGAGTGTGTGTGTGTGTGTGTGTGTGTGTGTGTGTGTGTGTGCATTTAAGGGTCCCACCCCTGGCATCACTGTGGCTGCTCATAAAACATTTCTTTTTTGTAAATTATTTTATTTATTTTTGGAGAGAGACACAGAGAGAGACAGAGAGGGAGACAGATAGAGATGGGCGCACCAGCCATCTCTCAGCTGCTGTGAACGAAATCCAGACGCATGCGCCCCCTTGTGGTCAAGTGCGGCATTGCGCCCTTGCGTCACTTTGCATCTGGCTAAACGTGGGACCTGGAGATGGAACCGCTGGAGATTGGAACCAGCGTTCTTAGGCTTAGGAGGCAGGTGCCTTAACCGCTGAGCCATCTCTCCAGCCCTCATAAAACATTTCTATCTCAACAAAGCAAACATGTTCCTCTGCTGGCATATTTTCACACGCTCGCTGAAAACAGATTTGAACTTTTCATGTTGCAATAAAGCCAATTGACATCTCGTCCAGAGAAACATTCTAAAGAGCAGATTTTCTTGCCATGGTGCAAGAAAAATATTTACATCTCTGGTCACACGAACCTAGCAAGTTTTTTTTTTCCCCCAATTTTATATACGTATATTTATAGGGAAATTAAGCCATTTAAAGACACTGTAGTGATATTTCGGAAGAGCAGACATTTTTATGCAACGACCTCATGGAATGTGTTGTGTAAATTCATAGGACTGAGACAAACACAGCAATCAATACTCTGGCTTGAATCTTGGAGCGTTTCTTAAAAGATATAATAAATCAAAAAAGGTCTCCTCTGTGCAGAATTCTAAGTATTTCAACTGGGGCACTTTCCATACCCTGAAGGATGACTCTGAAGGAACAAAGTCCTCCCGCATTTTTTTAAAGAAGTTGCATTCTGAAAGAGATTAATAATTAAATTTGCAGGTTTAGATAATCTTATATGTGAACTTCCAAGTAAGTGACCCACATTATAGGTTGTTATGCTTCAGTGTGTGTGTGTGTGTGTGTGTGTGTGTGTGTATTAAAGATAAGAAGGACAGCTTATGCAGCCAAAAATAAGGACTAGAGCTGGGCGTGGTGGTGCACGCCTTTAATCCCAGTACTCGGGAGGCAAAGGTAGGAGGATCGCAGTGAGTTCGAGGCCACCCTGAGACTACATAGTGAATTCCAGGTCAGCCTGAGCTAGAATGAGACCCTTCCTCAGAAAAAATAAATAAATAAATAAATAAATAAATAAATAGGGACTATATGTCCAACGAGCATTAGAATAAATGAATATCTGTGACTAAAATGTGGATCTGGATGGATTTTAATTAAATATTTAGTCAACACTTTATATGTTATGAATGTCCAGCCAAATAATTTCAAAGCTATACAAGCAGATATATATATATATATATATATTTCTCATGTGTAAACACCCTGCAAACATTCATTGATGTTGGGGTCCCTCCTAGGGCCAGCCCAGGAGGGACGGCAGGGTCTCTGCCGAGTTAGGGGTGAGAGGCATGGAGTCACGACACAGACTCTGGGAGTTGGGTGGAAGCAGGCAGAGGGTGAGCTGCTGCAAACTCGTTTATTCAAGGAGTGTAGGGGTTTTAAGGGGCTTGACTGGCCAATCATTGTATGGGGTGGTCTTCTTCTTGTGACCAATGACAGCCTGTCTCCAGGCAGATCATCTCGTGGCAGGTTTCTCACGAGCATGGGACTGTAGCTGTTGTCACGCCAGGCCCGCGCAGGACGCCATGTCCACAGAAGCCACTTCCTGGTTTCTTCTGACATGTGGTCTGGCTAGGGCCCGCCCTGCATTGTGCCATACATATCCTCCTTTTTGTTTTTATTATTGGCGACCCTGGGAGGCATGGTTTTTTGCCATGCCATTGTTGACCCCAGGCCCCAAGGGATCATCACATGCGACGGTGCCTGTCTTAGGTTGCCCCATCTCATGGGGTCTTACCCGTCATTGACTACCCACCATCCTGGTGAGAAAACCCGAGGGGTGTGGCCTGGTTTCTTTTAGCATGCGGTCTGGCTAGGGCCAGGCCTGCATTGTACCATACACATTTAGACTGTTATCTTATTAGGATATTCCACAATGCATACACTGTTTTATATTATAGCCATGTGTTAAGTATTTAAAGGTCTAGAAATATGTGGCATGTTAAATGCGTCTTGAGTGTCACAGGAGCACTGCAGTCTCATTCATGGGAGAGTGGCTGCATCAGGATGGGGCAGCTGATCCACTGGGGTTTTGCCAGTTCATCCCAAGGGGCAAAGTCTCAGCACGAATCCTCACATATGGCCGTGTTGGACGTGCCCTTTGCATCTTGCTTCAGTGTCTGGGCCCCTGAAAGTCTGCACTTTGCTAGAGATCAAAGCATGATCTGCATTGTTAACTCTTCCCTAGATCTGTTTTTCCACAAACAACCTGGGCCCCTCCTGGGTGGGAGGTCCTCCTAGGATTTAAGTATAATTGTAACGCTGTGGATGGTCAAGCTTAGACCCCACAACTTGTCGGGTCTCTTCCTGAGACAGCCCCTAGCCCTAAGCAATCAGCTGTCCCTCGGGCTCACCTGAGCTGGAAGATAGGTCCCACCAGCAGAAGGTTATAAATACATTTACAGGGGGACGGCAAGATCTCTATGCTGCCTGAACCACTCTTGAACCTCCAGCTGCTGGTCACCCCCAGCCCTGACTTTCCACATGGGCTCTTCCTCCATGTGGCAGGAGCTCTTTGAACTTTCTTTTCTGTCTTCTGCAGTTTCTCCAGGCCCACCATGTGGTATGTTAAACCGCATGGGTGTCTTTCCTTGGTTGTACACTTCCCTAACCGTGTTTCCCTAAAGAAATATAAAGATTTAATAGTTATCCTTCTGTGCCTGGTGTGGTGGTGCATGCCTTTAATCCCAGCACTTGGGGGTTGGGAGGCAGAGGTAGGAGGATCGCCATGAGTTCAAGGCCAGCCTGAGACTACATAGCGAATTCCAGGTTAACCTGAACTAGAGTGAAACCCTACCTCAAAAAGAAAATAATAATAATAATATTATTATTATCCTTCTCTTCCTTGGTTAAAAGGCGACACGAGGGCTGGAGAGATGGCTTAGGGGTTAAGGCGCCTGCCTGCTAAGCCTAAGAACACTGGTTCCAATCTCCAGCGGTTCCAATCTCCAGTTCCCACGTTTAGCCAGATGCAAAGTGACGCAAGGGTGCAATGCCGCACTTGACCACAAGGGGGCGCACGCATCTGGATTTCATTCACAGCAGCTGAGAGACTGCTGGCACGCCCATCTCTATCTGTCTCCTTCTCCCTCTCTGTCTGTCTGTCTCTCTCTCTGTGTCTCTCTCCAAAAATAAATAAAATAATAAAAGAAATTTTTAAAAAAGTAGACACGAGGGCTGGAGAGATGGCTTAGTGGTTAAGGCACCTGTCTGCTAAGCCTAAGAATGCCCATTTGATCTCCAGGTCCCACATTTAACCAGACGCAAAGTGACCCAAAGAGCGCAATGCTGCACTTGACCACATGGGGGCGCATGTGTCTGGAGTTCATTCAAGCAGCTAAGAGGCTACTGGCACGCCCATTCTCGGTCTTCCTCTCTCTCTTTCTCTCTGTCTTTCTCTCTCTTTCTTGCTGTGTCTCTCTCCAGAAACAAACCAAAAAAAAGTAGACACGAACCTAGGATTGGAGTTCAAGGACTTTCCTGAGCCTAGCCCTAGGTTCGTGTTTAATTTAAATGAAAGAATTGAATAAAATAAGATTTAGCAGGATAACTATTAAATTACTATATTTATTTAGAGATGTACAGAAGGAAGATTATTCCACCAGATCATCCTTTGATCTGTAGCCAGTGCAGGCTGCAAGGATGCACCCAAAGACATTTGTGTTTCTTTCTTTCAAGGGTCCAGTCATCTAATTGCTTAAAAGAGCCAACTGACCCCCTTCACTCTGTCTCCATCTTCCTAGAGCTGGGATTGCAGGTACATACCACAATACCTGGGCACTTTTAAAAAAATTTTTTTAATTATTTTATTTATTTTTGGAGAGAGACAGACAGAGAGGGAGAGAGAGACAGACAGAGATGGGCGCGCCAGCAGTCTCTCAGCCACTGTGAACAAAATCCAGACGCCTGCGCCCCCTTGTGGTCAAGTGCGGCATTGCACCCTTGCGTCACTTTGCATCTGGCTAAACGTGGGACCTGGAGATTGGAACCAGGTTCTTAAGCTTAGCAGGCAGGCGCCTTAACCGCTACGCCATCTCTCCAGCCCATGCCTGGGCACTTTTAACTCAGGCACTAGGGACTGAGCTTGGTCTTCATGTTTGTAAGGGAAGCATTTTACCTGCTAAGCGATCCTCCCCAGCCGAGCCTTGAACTTTAGATGTTAATATTCAGGATCCTTTGAGACTGCAGCTCAGCATTTTGCACGTGGTATGAATGTTCCAATGGTGATTACTGAAGGATGTGAACGGATGAGTGGGTGGGTGTGTCAAGATATGACACTTCTATTTTCTAAAGATTTTATTTTTATTTAGTTATTTATTCATTTTTTATTAGAGGCAAAGAGAGGGAGGTTGAGAATGTGTGCGCCATGGCTTCCAGCCAATGCAAACGAACTCCAGACATGTGTGTCTCCTTGTGCATCTGGCTTATGTGGGACCTGGAGAATGGAACCGGGGTCCTTTGGCTTCGCAGGCATGCGCCTTAACCGCTAAGCCATCTCTCCAGCCCGACACTTCCGTTTTCATAAGTATGCTGTGGAAGTGTCATTTAAGCAACGTTACCTGGATGTTTAGTTTGAAAAAAATGTGAAAGTTTACGTTCATATATTTAAGACTTATCTGGTAGAAAAACTATGGGGCAATAAGGAGCTAAGAAATCAATCCGATTTATGCAAAAAAAGTTAATTTTTAAAATGTTCTTATTTAAGAGAATCATAATTGATTTCCCATAGTAAAATTACCAAAGCATCAAAAAATGTAATCCCATGGGTTTTTTAATAGAAAAACAAGATAGCTGGGCGTGGTGGTGCACACCTTTAATCCCAGCACTCAGGGAGGCAGAGATAGGAGGATCGCCGTGAGTTCAAGGCCACCCTGAGACTACATAGTTAATTCCAGGTCAGCCTGAGCTAGAGTGAGACCCTACCAAAAAAAAAAAAAAAAAAAAAAAAAAAAAAAAGAAAGAAAAAGAAAAAAAAAAAACAAAGATATTGATAAAAAGATATGGTCTTTATTTCCCAAGTGCATTAAATCCAATATAGAGAGCCCAAAACACCCAAGGCATCTAAATATTTTCAAAGGATGAAATGAAATGCAACAAGAACTTTGACCTTAGCTGTGTGTGCTCCCAGTACATGATTCATAATGTGAGGGTTTTAGATCAAGTAAACATTCCTTCTGCTATCTTTGAGGGCACAAAATCTGTGTTTAAATTATGAGCTGGCAAGCTTAATGTAAACTCAGATAAAACCAAATTTTGAAGACAATTATTTTCTGTTAGATGGACCCATCCCAGAGGGAGTGAAAGACACATGGGCACATAGATGCAAACTGCATTTAAGCTTATTTTCCAGTTATATGACGTCGTACTGCTGTGCGCAACCCTGCTCCGACAGTTCCACATTACTGTGACCACCTGTGGGGTCCTTTGGCTTTGCAGGCATGCGCTAACCGCTAAGCCATCTCTCAGCCCGACACTTCCGTTTCATAAGTATGCTGTGGAAGTGTCATTTAAAGCAACGTTACCTGGATGTTTAGTTTGAAAAAATGTGAAAGTTTACGTTCATATATTTAAGACTTATCTGGTAGAAAAACTATGGGGCAATAAGGAGCTAAGAAATCAATCCGATTTATGCAAAAAAAGTTAATTTTTAAAATGTTCTTATTTAAGAGAATCATAATTGATTTCCCATAGTAAAATTACCAAAGCATCAAAAAATGTAATCCCATGGGTTTTTTAATAGAAAAACAAGATAGCTGGGCGTGGTGGTGCACACCTTTAATCCCAGCACTCAGGGAGGCAGAGATAGGAGGATCGCCGTGAGTTCAAGGCCACCCTGAGACTACATAGTTAATTCCAGGTCAGCCTGAGCTAGAGTGAGACCCTACCTCAAAAAAAAAAAAAAAAAAAAAAAAAAAAGAAAGGAAGAAAGAAAAAAAAGAAAAACAAAGATATTGATAAAAAGATATGGTCTTTATTTCCCAAGTGCATTAAATCCAATATAGAGAGCCCAAAACACCCAAGGCATCTAAATATTTTCAAAGGATGAAATGAAATGCAACAAGAACTTTGACCTTAGCTGTGTGTGCTCCCAGTACATGATTCATAATGTGAGGGTTTTAGATCAAGTAAACATTCCTTCTGCTATCTTTGAGGGCACAAAATCTGTGTTTAAATTATGAGCTGGCAAGCTTAATGTAAACTCAGATAAAACCAAATTTTGAAGACAATTATTTTCTGTTAGATGGACCCATCCCAGAGGGAGTGAAAGACACATGGGCACATAGATGCAAACTGCATTTAAGCTTATTTTCCAGTTATATGACGTCGTACTGCTGTGCGCAACCCTGCTCCGACAGTTCCACATTACTGTGACCACCTGTACTTTCTTTTATTATTATTATTATTTTATTGATTTTTGGAGAGAGACACAGAGAGAGAGGGAGAGGGAGAGGGAGACAGATAGAGATGGGCACGCCAGCAGTGTCTCAGCTGCTGTGAATGAAATCCAGACGCGTGCGCCCCCTTGTGGTCAAGTGCGGCATTGCGCCCTTGCATCACTTTGCATCTGGTTAAACGTGGGACCTGGAGATTGGAACCAGCGTTCTTAGGCTTAGCAGGCAGGCGCCTTCACCGCTAAGCCATCTCTCCAGCCCCACCTGTACTTTCTTGAGAGAGGGTAGTGTGTTTACTCACCATCCTTGGAGAATGTCAAATGTTTCCATGTTCTTTCTCCTGTAGACACGCTTGACCACTATGCGGGCCCAAAGTGCCGCATTTACCAGGGAGTCTACCAATTGGTGTAAGTACACAGTTGTGATTGACACTTCCAAGTTATACGTGGGTTGCGTTTCTCGATCGCTCATTGAAGGAGGATGAAGTAAGTGGGGTAAGAATTGAATGGAAAGGAGACGCCATCCTCAGTCTTTCAGAGTCTAGATTGGTTTGGCAGAACGTGGCTAACTGTGATCAGCTCAAATCTGTAGGGGACTGTCTTTGGTTCTGGGTTTGAGTCAGTGAAATCCAACGTGGAATGAATCAGACATCTGCGCTGTTCATTCATTTTGAGCACCTGTTTGTGTCCAGGTAGCATCATCTCTGGCTACCTTTTTATTTTTTTTAATTATTTTTTTATTGACTTTTATACTTATATACAAAAAAAACCCCACCTGATATTTCCCTTCCCTCCCCCCATTTCACTTTAGAACTCCAGTCTCCATCATATCCCCTCCCTCTCTCCATTAGTCTCTCTTTCAATTTGATGTCATCATCTTTTTCTTCGATTTTGAGGGTTTTGCGAAGGTATTGCTAGGCACTGCAAGGTCATGGATATCGAGGCCAATTTCTGTCTGGGCAGTTGCATTGTAAGGAGTCTTACCCTTCCTTTGGCTCTTCCATTCTATCCGCCCCCTCTTCCACAATGGTCCCTGAGCCTTGGAGGGTGTGACAGAGGTGAGTCAGTGCTGGGCACTCCTCCATCCCTTCTTCTCAGCACTATGTTGCCTTTTGGGTCATCCCAGTGGTCATCACCATCTGAAAAGAGAAGCTTCTCTAGCCAGAAGTGAGAGTAGCGTTAATATGTGAACATGAACATTTAGTGTAGTGCTTTCAGGGCAGCTTGGTGGGAATAATATATACATTTAGTCAGATGAGAGCAGGCTTATAACCCTAAGGCTCATGACCTCACCTACCATAGACTTTTGCTTAGGTTTTTCAGTACCAGGTATGTATTCCCTCCTGTAGAGAGGGCCTTCAGTTCTGGCTACCTTTTTAACTTGCTGTATTCAGTCTACGTCCTCTACAGAGGAGAAAGAGGGAACCAAGGTTCACATGTCACTCTAACTTGAAGAAAGCCACTGAATTATGTGTAACCCAGGACTCTTTCGTTTTTACCTATGATAGATGTTTCTCTGTGTCATGTTAGCACCTCAACAACGGCTCACGTTAGGAGAAAAAAAACCTCTTCCATGGAATATGTAGAACACCATATTTTAAATATTATCTTTTTGAGTTCCACACTCTATTGACAGCAAAACAAACAGGGCAATATTCTGTTGGGGAGTTATGGAGAGTTATTTTAGTACCTCCCGGGGGAGTAACTTGGGAGGGAAATTAAATGTTACTTTTTACCCTCAATGTAAAAGATATATGATACGTACTCAACACGTTTCAAACATGTGAAATAAGAAATGCACCTTAGCCGGGCGTGGTGGCGCACGCCTTTAATCCCAGCACTCGGGATGCAGAGGTAGGAGGATCACTGAGAGTTTGAGGCCACCCTGAGACAACATAGTGAATTCCAGGTCAGCCTGGGCCAGAGTGAGACCCTACCTTGGAAAAAAAAAAAAAAGAAAAGAAAAGAAATGCACCTTGTATGAAAAGATGAAGTACAAGTTAGTGGTCAGTGCATGTATATGTTGTCACTGTTGTGTAAAAGTAAATTCACAGTACTATAAAAAAGTGGTGTTATTAGGCTGGAGAGGTGGCTTAGCGGTGAAGGCGCCTGCCTGCTAAGCCTAAGAACGCTGGTTCCAATCTCCAGCGGTTCCAATCTGCAGCTCCCACGTTTAGCCAGATGCAAAGTGACGCAAGGGTGCAATGCCGCACTTGACCACAAGGGGGCGCACGTGTCTGGAGTTCGCTCACAGCGGCTGAGAGGCTGCTGGTGCGTCCATTCTCTATGTCTCTGTCTTTCTCTGACTCTCTCAAAAAAAAAAAAATGGTGTCATTGCATCATCATCACACATGAACTGCAACGCGAAGCTCAGCCTAGGAGATCACCTCCAGAACTCATCATACCTTGAATCTCCTATGCATTATCAGTAACAAGAAATGGTCTGTGATTTTTTTTATTTGTGTGAGATATGTATGCCCAGGCTGCACATGTTTGCATGTGTGAGGGGGATTGCATGTGCACATGTATGTATGTATGTGTGAAAGCCAGAGGATAATTTCTAGTGTGATACTCAAGAAGGCCATCCAACATTAAATATATATATATATATATATATATATATATATATATATATATATATATACATACATACATATATGTGCATATATATATGCACATATATATATTAGAGAGAGAGAGGATGAGAGAGAGAGAATGGGTGCACCAGGGCCTCCAGCCACTGCAAACAAGCTCCAGATTCATGCACCTCTTTGTGCATCTGGCTTACATGGGTCCTGGGGAATCAAACTGGGGTCCTTTAGCTTTGCAGGCAAACTCCTTAACTGCTAAGCCATCTTCTCCAGCCCCAACATTTTTCATTCTATTTAGACAAATTCTCTTTGTTATTGATCTGACCAATTAAGCTAGAGGAGCTGGGAGTCTAGCAGTTTCTATTGAGATCACAAGGGTGCACCACCATGGCTGGCATATTTTTACCTGGGTACTCAGAATCGAATCAGATCTTCATACTTGCAAGACGGTCCCTTTACCCACTGAGATATCTCTCCAACTCCTAGTCTTTCTTTTTAAAACCAGTAACTAAAATTTTGATAGGAAAGAATTGGAAAAATACATAGCAAGTGAATAATGAATTTTCCATGCTGGAAAATTCCTTGCTACTTGGGAGACTGGATCACAAACACAAAAAGGAAGCAGGGGGCAAGAAGATTCAATTTCATTTCAGTCTTCTGTTAAATGCTTGGAATACCAGGCTGGGGAGATAGCTTAGAGGTTAAGGCACTTGCCTGCAAAGCCAAAGGACCTCGGTTCAATTCCCCAGGATACACTTAAGCCAGATGCACAGGGTGGCACATGCGTCTGGAGTTCATTTGCAGCGGCTGGAGTCTCTGGCGTGCCTATTCTCTTATCTATCTCTGTCTGTCTCTCTCTCTCTCATCTTCTCTCTCTCTCAAATAAAAATTAAATAAAATTTTTTTTAATTTTTTTATTATTTTTTGTTTATTTTTGGAGAGAGAGACAGAGAGGGAGAGGAAGACAGATAGAGATGGGTGCGCCAGCAGCCTCTCAGCTGCTGTGAACGAAATCCAGATGCGTGCGCCCCCTTGTGGTCAAGTGCGGCATTGCGCCCTTGCGTCACTTTGCATCTGGCTAAACGTGGGACCTGGAGATTGGAACTGCTGGAGATTGGAACCGGCGTTCTTAGGCTTAGGAGGCAGGCGCCTTAGCCGCTAAGCCATCTCTCCAGCCCTAACTAAAAATATTTTAAAACGTCTTGGAATACTGAAAGGAAGGCAGGGATATAGATTCTCTTTTAGGGACACAAACCAGAAGAATGAGTTTGTGTATTCTGTTTCTATGGGTATGTAACAAATTAGCATTTATCCAATGGTGTGAAACAACTTGTATCTCATTGTCCTTCCTGCTCATTTACCTTCTAAAGCAAAGAGAGAGAGAAGGAGAAAAAGCTTCAAGCATTCATTCACAAGTCCGTGGGTTATAGTAGAGGGAGGTTGGGGACAGCCACCCCACTTAGTGCCATCCGAAACATGCCAAAGAGCTGCGATCTTTATGGTCCTCGCTCAGGGCACTCTTTCAAGCTTGTGGTAGACTGAGTTCCCATGGTTTAGAGAGAGATCTGTAGTTTCATACTGGCTGTGGGCTGGGGATTTCACCGAAAAGTAAGTCCTCACCATTGTGACCCCCTCAGAAAACGGAAGTTAGACAGCAGGACGATCTGTCTATAGTCCTACTGTCATGGGGTCATAGAACTTGTGATCAAGAGACTGGCTACCAAATCCATCAACACGACCGGGAAGAAAAACATACAGGGTGGGGCAATAAGTGGGGGAATCGTGACGTTTCTGGGGTTCTGAGCGGGTGTGTACCATGAAAGTCCCCTTAAGACCCGAGCTGTGACATCAGCAGCAGAGTCACATACAGATGACAGATGGGAGATACACCAGCGGCTCTGATGGCCCCGTGTGGATCTAGCCAACCCATGGCCCCAGAACACAGAGCTCTTTATGACTGTAGAAATGAGTGCAGCATCTGACCAGTGGAAATACCACTAAACCTGCAGCTTCAGAAGATATCCTTAGGAATTTTACCAATTAATAAGCCAATCTGAATATGTGAAATTCTGTTCTGTTCCTAAGTCCCATTAATCAAGGGAAAAAAAAAAGATCAGAATTTTAAAAAATGATATCCAGGGCTGGAGAGATGGCTTAGTGGTTAAGCCTAAGAATGCCAGTTCCAATCTCCAGCAGTTCCAATCTCCAGTTCCCACGTTTAGCCAGATGCAAAGTGACGCAAGGGTGCAATGCCGCACTTGACCACAAGGGGGCGCACGTGTCTGGAGTTCGCTCACAGCGGCTGAGAGGCTGCTGGTGCGTCCATTCTCTATGTCTCTGTCTTTCTCTGACTCTCTCCAAAAAAAAAAAAAAATGGTGTCATTGCATCATCATCACACATGAACTGCAACGCGAAGCTCAGCCTAGGAGATCACCTCCAGAACTCATCATACCTTGAATTTCCTATGCATTATCAGTAACAAGGAATGGTCTGTGATTTTTTTATTTGTGTGAGATATGTATGCCCGAATGCACATGTTTGCATGTGTGAGGGGGATTGCATGTGCACATGTATGCATGTATGTGTGAAAGCCAGAGGATAATTTCTAGTGTGATACTCAAGAAGGCCATCCAACATTAAATATATATATATATATGCACATATATATATTAGAGAGAGAGAGGATGAGAGAGAGAAAATGGGTGCACCAGGGCCTCCAGCCACTGCAAACAAGCTCCAGATTCATGCACCTCTTTGTGCATCTGGCTTACATGGGTCCTGGGGAATCAGCCTGGGGTCCTTTAGCTTTGCAGGCCAACTCCTTAACTGCTAAGCCATCTTCTCCAGCCCCAACATTTTTCATTCTATTTAGACAAATTCTCTTTGTTATTGATCTGACCAATTAAGCTAGAGGAGCTGGGAGTCTAGCAGTTTCTATTGAGATCACAAGGGTGCACCACCATGGCTGGCATATTTTTACCTGGGTACTCAGAATTGATTCAGATCTTCCTATTTGCACGATGGTCCCTTTACCCACGGAAATATCTCTCCAACTCCTAGTCTTTGTTTTTAAAAACAGTAACTAAAATTTTGATAGGAAAGAATTGGAAAAATACATAGCAAGTGGGTAATGAATTTTCCATGCTGGAAAATTCCTTGCTACTTGGGAGACTGGATCACAAACACAAAAAGGAAGCAGGGGGCAAGAAGATTCAATTTCATTTCAGTCTTCTGTTAAATGCTTGGAATACCAGGCTGGGGAGATAGCTTAGAGGTTAAGGCACTTGCCTGCAAAGCCAAGGACCTCGGTTCAATTCCCCAGGATACACGTAAGCCAGATGCACAAGGTGGCACAAGTGTCTGGAGTTCATTTGCAGCGGCTGGAGTCTCTGGCGTGCCTATTCTCTTATCTATCTCTGTCTGTCTCTCTCTCTCTCATCTTCTCTCTCTCTCAAATAAAAATTAAATAAAAATTTTTAAAATTTTATTATTTTTTATTTATTTTTGGAGAGAGAGACAGAGAGGGAGAGGAAGACAGATAGAGATGGGTGCGCCAGCAGAGTCTCAGCCGCTGTGAACGAACTCCAGATGCGTGCGCCCCCTTGTGGTCAAGTGCGGCATTGCGCCCTTGCGTCACTTTGCATCTGGCTAAACGTGGGACCTGGAGATTGGAACCAGCGTTCTTAGGCTTAGGAGGCAGGCGCCTTAGCCGCTAAGCCATCTCTCCAGCCCTAAATAAAAATATTTTAAAACGTCTTGGAATACTGAAAGGAAGGCAGGGATATAGATTCTCTTGTAGGAACACAAACCAGAGGAATGAGTTTGTGTATTCTGTTTCTATTGGTATGTAACAAATTAGCATTTATCTAATGGTGTGAAACAACTTGTATCTCATTGTCCTTCCTGCTCATTTACCTTCTAAAGCAAAGAGAGAAAGAAGGAGAAAAAGCTTCAAGCATTCATTCACAAGTCCATGGGTTATAGTAGAGGGAGGTTGGGGACAGCCACCCCACTTAGTGCCATCCGAAACACGCCAAAGAGCTGCGATCTTTATGGTCCTCGCTCAGGGCACTCTTTCAAGCTTGTGGTAGACTGAGTTCCCGTGGTTTAGAGAGAGATCTGTAGTTTCCATATTTGCTGTGGGCTTGGGGTCTCACCGAAAACTAAGTCCTCGCCATTGTGACCCCCTCAGAAAACGGAAGTCAGACAGCAGGAAGATCTGTCTATAGTCCTACTGTCATGGGGTCATAGAACTTGTGATCAAGAGACTGGCTACCAAATCCATCAACACGACCGGGAAGAAAAACATACAGGGTGGGGCAATAAGTGGGGGAATCATGACGTTTCTGGGGTTCTGAGCGGGTGTGTACCATGAAAGTCCCCTTAAGACCCGAGCTGTGACATCAGCAGCAGAGTCACATACAGATGACAGATGGGAGATACACCAGCGGCTCTGATGGCCCCGTGTGGATCTGGCCAACCCATGGCCCCAGAACACAGAGCTCTTTATGACTGTAGAAATGAGCGCAGCATCTGACCCATGGAAATACCACTAAACCTGCAGCTTCAGAAGATATCCTTAGGAATTTTACCAATTAATAAGCCAATCTGAATATGTGAAATTCTGTTCCATTCCTAAGTCCCATTAATCAAGGGAAAAAAAAAAAGAGCAGAATTTTAAAAAATGATATCCAGGGCTGGAGAGATGGCTTAGTGGTTAAGCCTAAGAACGCCAGTTCCAATCTCCAGCGGTTCCAATCTCCAGGTCCCACGTTTTGCCAGATGCAAAGTGACACAAGGGCGCAATGCCACACTTGACCACAAGGGGGCGCACGCATCTGGAATTCGTTCACAGCAGCTGAGAGACTGCTGGCGCGCCCATCTCTATCTGTCTCCCTCTCCCTCTCTCTCTCTGTCTCTCCTTGTGTTTCTCTCCAAAAAGAAATAAAAATAATAATAAAAATTTTTAAAAAATGATATCTAGGGCTGGAGAGATGGCTTAGCGGTTAAGTGCTTGCCAATGAAGCACAAGGACCCCAGTTCGAGGCTTGATTCCCCAGGACCCACGTAAGCCAGATGCACAGGGTGGTGCATGCATCTGGAGATTGTTTGCAGTGGGTGGATGTCTGGTGCACCCATTCTCTCTCTCTCTCTCTCTCTCTCTGTCTGTCTGTCTGTCTCTCTCTCTCTCTCTCGTCGCTCTCAAATAAATAAATAACTAAAAATAAAAATACTTTAAAAATTGACATCCAAATGATTGAATACAGGAAAATGGTATTTAATTCCTTATAATCATGGGCTTAGATAAAGCCAAGAGGGCATATTTTTCAACATAATGTGACTTGCTTTTCTTCTGAGTATATTTGTGATAAGCTAACTACTTAGAAGTATTTGAAATTAAATTATATAGTATAAATATTAACTCATCAAACATAGATTCATCACTAGGCATTTGCAAAATATTTTCTTCCAGTTGCCCACACTGCTAAACATAACACCTTACAAGTATATAAATAAATATATCATTAAAAGCTTGAATAATTTAATATATGTGTGTCAACGGTACAAGAGTGTGGGTTCAGCCTCTTTATTTACGATCGAATTTTCAGTAATCACCTTATTATTATAATTTACATTTTCTTGTCGAGAAATGGAGACACTGTAGCCCACACAAGGATAATTACATGACTGTAACCATCAATCCAGATTTCATAATTGTAGAGAATATTTTACTCGGAAACCTCTTTTCTGTCGTGATTGTAAATAATTGAGGTATCACAGCCAATGTAATTTTCTGATAAGAAAACAGATACTGGCTTTTTTTTTTTTTTACTTTCCCCCCTTAAAACAATGTGAGATAACTGCTCCTGTGTGTTCTTATAAATCCAGGCCCAAGGAATGATTCTGCAAGAGCCTTCATCTTTTTTTATTTTTATGTTTTTGGTTTTTCGAGGTAGGGTCTCACTCTAGCCCAGGCTGACCTGGAATTCACTATGTAGTCTCAGGGTGGCCTCGAACTCACGGCAATCCTCCTACCTCTGCCTCCCGAGAGCTGGGATTAAAGGCATGCACCACCACGCCCAGCCCAAGGATACTTTTCTTTTATAATTTTTTTTTTTCGAGGTAGGGTCTCACTCTAGCCCAGGCTGACCTGGAATTCACTATGTAGTCTCCGGATAGCTTCGAACTCACAGTGATCCTCCTACCTCTGCCTCCCGAGTGCTGGGATTAAAGGCGTGCGCCACCACGCCCGACTTCTCCTTTCATGTAAGATATTTGCCAGAGAAAAGCAGTCTGAATTTCTGACTCGTACTCTCACAGAGTAAGACGTTAAAGCCATTTTAGGGAGAGAATAAAATAAAATAGATGGATTTTCTTATTTGCAGTATAAGTTTATAGAGGCAGGAGGGCCAGGCTGTGAGAAAGAGGGTCTCTACCAATCTGCAGGATTACAGAAAAGAATGATTAAAGTAATGCAGAAGAGGAAAGCCGGCTCCATTTTGATGTGCACGTGTACATGATTTACGACACACACCACAGCTCTTTTTTTAATAAAAATATTTCATTTTTATTTATTTGAGTGAGAGATACAGAAATAGGCAGGTAGAGAGAGAGAGGGAGAGAATGGGCACACCAGGGCCTCCAGCCACCGCAAACGAGCTCCAGACGCATGCACCCCCTTGTGCATCTGGCTTACATGGGTCCTGGGGAATCAAACCTGGGTCCTTTGACTTTGCAGGCAAACGCCTTAACTGCTAAGCCATCTCTCCAGCCCACATGCTGCAGCTCTTTAGCAAAAGTAGGGGAGCAATTTTGTGGAGGAGTGTGTTTATTTGATTTTGAGTTTTCTATTCTACACATAAAAGAATTCAGATGGGGCTGTTGGCTGGAAATCATTGCACACTCTAGGAAGTCCTTTAGATGCCAGGCTCACTCGATCCCCTTTTGCCTCAGTAACCATCACACAGTGGGGGCCTTGAGACGCTCAAAGACATCAGAGATCCCAGTATAAACTTTACATGGCACCATGCAGTGTATGGCACAATACAAGCCTGGTCCTAGCCAGACCACATGACAGAAGAAAACAGGAAGTGGCTTCTGTAAAAATGGCGTTCTGCGCAGGCTTGATGTGACAATAGTTACAGTCCCATGCTCGCGAGAAGTCTGCTACGAGATGTCCTGTCCAGAGACAGGCTGTCATTGGTCACCAAAAGGGGACCACCCCATACAAGGATTAGCAGCCCCTTAAACCCTACGTGCATTGTGCTAAATAAACGAGTTTCTGGATTCTCGCTTCCGCTTTCACCCAACTCCCGGAGTCTGTGTCGTGACTCCGCGCTGCTCACCCCAATTCGACAGAGACCCTATCGTCCCTCCTGAGCTGGCCTTGGGGGGACCCCAACATCACAGGCCATCAGAATGTAAACAACTCCTCAGAGGGGGGCTGGAGAAATGGCTTAGCAGTTAAGGCACTTGTCTGCAAAACCAAAGGACCCAGGTTCGATTCCCCAGGACCCAAGTAAAGCCAGGTGCATATGGTGGCCCAGGCAACTGGAGTTCATTTGCAGCAGCTGGAGGCCCTGATGCGCCCATTCTCTGTCTATCGGCCTCTTTCTCTCTCTCACTCTCTCTCCAATAAATAAATAAAAATGTGTTTTTAAAAAAGTAACAGGTACCCAGAGGGAGTCTGCTGAAATGTAGCTGCTGTGTGGAATAGTGATAGGCCTGGGAGATGACCCTGCAGGTAGTTGCTCTCGTCACACATGCACAAGGACTAACCCTATGTTTGATTCCCCCAGAACTCACATAAACCTTTGGGGGTCACACATGCCTATAACCCCAATCCTGTGGGGCTCGGTGATCAGCCAGTCCTAAATATAGAAGCTCCAGGTTCTAGCGACAGACTCTCTCTCTCTCTCTCTCTCAAGGACACATACAGATGAGCACAAAAGAGAGCACCTAGCATTCTCTCTTGGTCTCCATGGTGCACGTGGTGTGCGCACAGCCTCACACACATGTTTACACCACACCAAACGTGACCTGGAAGAGAGAAACCCTTGAACTTTTGGATAGTTTCGTATGTAAAACCATTCACTCCCCCACCCGCCCACCACAATACTTTTCACATTTTTTTTTCACAACATTCATGGACTAGTGGAGAGTGAAACAGGCTCGTTCCTTATGATCTCAACACCAGCGTATATAATGACGATGTGTTCTCTGAGCTCGGAATCATCTCAAACATCTTTTCATCCTCTCTGAGCCTGGTTTAAATACACACACTGAGGGCTGGAGAAGCGGCTTAGCGGTTAAGGCGCCTGCCTGCTAAGCCTAAGAACGCTGGTTCCAATCTCCAGTGGTTCCAATCTCCAGGTCCCACGTTTAGCCAGATGCAAAATGACGCAAGGGCGCAATGCCGCACTTGACCACTAGGGGGCTCACGCGTCTGGAGTTCGTTCGCAGCAGCTGAGAAGCTGCTGGCGCACCCATCTCTATCTGTCTCCCTCTCCCTCTCTCTCTGTCTCTCTGTGTCTCACTCCAAAAAAAAAAAAAAAATACACACACTGAATGTTTTATTTGGAGCAGGCAACTCGATGTACAGCCAGAGTGGCTTGCAAATGCATCTTAGTGTTTGGAGACCCTCTTGTCTGAGCCTTCATCTGGGCTGTGTTGAGATGCATCCCAGCCATTTAGTGATGCTGTGAGCAGAGTTCCCCAGACAGCAACACCTGTGCAGGAGGCTGGATGCTTCTCTGCCAAACCGTTCATTCCGATGTGCAAAGTTTTCCAAATCCCTTGGAAGGTGATCGTAACTCCTTCATGCTCGGAGGATTCAGCCGGCAGAAAAACATGGCACAGGCAAGGGGATGTGTATGATTTCGATACATGTGAACACATGCAGTGTACACTACCAGGAACGCATGCACACTCACGCACAGATGTACGCTATGGCATGCTGCATCATCCAGCCATATTGTATTATATAGCAGCCTTTTTCAGGCATGTATAACAACGACACTGCAGACGGTGATGCATATTTCTGCTTACAAAGCATGTTTGTTTATACAAATACCTGGTGATTCTGTTCAGTTCCAAATAGCCAAATATTAATGGTATGAAAAATTATTATTTTTATTTTTCATTTATTTATTAGCAACAAAGAGACAGAGAGAGAAAGAGGCAAAGAGAGAGAGAGAGAGACAAGGAGAGGAAGAGAGAGAGAATGGGTGCACCAGGGCCTCTAGCCACTGCAAAACAAACTCCAGATGCATGCACCACCTTGTGCATCTGGCTTACGTGGGTCCTGGAGAATCGAGGCTCGAACCGGGGTCCTTAGGCTTCACAGGCAAGCGTTTAACCGCTAAGCCATCTCTCCAGCCCTGAAAAATTATCTTAATGTCAATCTGTTTGGGCACACACGTATGCACACAGAAAGTACCTGTGTGCTCAACTGGATTTGACTTTTTGAAGTTGTAAGAAATTTGTCATCGATATTCATGAAGAGTCGACACTCATAGTTTTCTTTCTTCCTAAAATCTTTGCCTGGGTTTGCTACCAGACTAAAGCCGGCCTCATAAAATAAGCAACGGTGCCTTCTCTGCTTCGCAATTACCCACAACTATGCAGGTACACAGTAAGTATGTCACAGCCAGTTTTATTCCCCAGCTCACAATTTAATATGCTCAGGGCTCTTCCAACTGCTGCAGCAGATGAACAGAGATTCGGTAAGGAGTCTTTTTGATGCTTTTCACTACAGATTCTCTCAACTGGGTCATTTCTGCAGTTTCCATTGTCGGATTTCTCTCTTCATAAGCGGGTTACATTTCTGGACTGTTCCTGAGCGTCCCGGGAAACTTTTCCCCTGCGCAGATGGGGACACGTGGCCTCACCCCGAGTAGGGATGGCAGTCCAAAATACACCAATACTGGTTTGATGAACCAATGAGTTTGTTGGGGGGGGGTCACTTACAGAGCAGAAAGAGGGCTTACTATAGGAACCTGGGGCTCCCTGCGTCAAGACTGCTCTTCGAATGCTTCTCCCTTGGCCTCACTTACACAGCATGGGGACCCCAAAGCAGCCATGCCATAAAGAAGTCTCATTCCACCCTGAATGACATCTTCCCTGTGGATGCTTCTAGAAGCTCCTTGTTCCTGTCCAGGAGTGTGAGACCGCAGAGCAGCACTTCAGTGGGGCTCACTGTACTGGGGGTTCCCCCATGGGTGCTCCCCCCTCAGTCTCGGGGTGAAGGCTTACTTACAGAGATTCACACTCCAGAGAAACTGCTAGATGGAGCTCACCATTCCTAGATCTTTTCCTCTCTCTACACTCTAGCTCCCGCTGTGGTCACGAGATCTTGTGAGATCTGTGCACTATTGTATACAGCTGGTGCAGGGGGTACCTAAATCTCAGACAGGGTGGGGGGTCTGATGACCCCACACCTTCTCTCATGAGTACACCCAGCTGCTTTTCATAAAGCTGGCAATGGTTATGCACTCTTCAATGTGGAGGCAATTTTCCAAACGAGGCAGGTAACTTTAGATTCGATGCATATTTCAGTTTTACATGTTTGAATGCCGGGTGGCACGTGTGTTCGTAGAAAAGCATGCTGGAGTCCTTTTCCAGGCTGTGATCAGATTGTGCAAAAAGCAGTTTGACGATTTGGATTCTCCTTATTCGTCTTCGTTACCTGGAGCCAGGCAGCATTTTGTCTGGGAGAAATGAAACGCTTTCTGTGCTTTCTTCACATCTGCTTGCTAACATTTTTTTTTTATTCACTTGCAAACTTAGGGAGAATGTTAGTGATAACTTTGCAATTCCCCCCCGCCCCCAGCATGTCTCCTTTCTAAACAGCTCCCACGTGTATCTCCTTCTTCCTTGCATGTCCGAGCTTGGGTGTTTTTCTCACTCCCTGTGCTCTCACCTGGGACCCTCCTCAGTTCTGTGGTGCTGGGTCTGTCCCTCCCTGCCGGGCCATCTTTCCTCTGTTCCTTCAGTGATCTGTCTTGGGCGGGCTCATATCCAGCTTGACAGAACTGCTGTTTCATCTAACTTCTTACTATTTTGTTGTAATTTTTTAAATTTGTATTTATTTATTTGCAAGCAGAGAGAGAGAGAAGAGAGAGAGAGAATGGGCACGCCAGTGTCTCTAGCCATTGCAAATGAATTCCAGATGCATGTGCCCCTTGTGCATCTGGCTTACGTGGGTCCTGGAGAATCAAACCTGGGTCCTTTGGCTTCACAGGCAAATGCCGTAACCACTAAGCCGTCTCTCCAGCCCACTTCTTAGTGTTTTTGTGAAAGAGTTAATGCAGATTCTGTTGCTCCATTCTTGGTGGGAAGAAGGTCATGCGAATGGCCATGTGATTCTGAATTCACGGCCATGCTTGACCTACGTCCCTTTGTAGGAACCACTATTCTAGCTTTCCTGTCAGCTTCTGCTGTCTGCCCCAGGCTCCTGGGACAGTGGATCTACTGGTCTGAGCTTTGCGCAGACAATCAGATTACTTTGTTATTTCTTTCATGGAGAATGGCTTTCTGTCTTGGCATGCCAAGCTTAGTTACTGAACGAGAACGTGATAAACGCATATGGAAGCCATAAGTATTCCATATGAGAATGCATTTGGTTCATACTCTCAGCTATTGATGAAATGATTTTAAGGGTAATTTTCGAACTTTGTGCTGAACATATGGTATGAAAACTCTTCTTGGCCTGCCTCCATCTCTCTACTTTACTCTATTTTTTTTTTTGAGAGAGAGAGAACGAGGGAGAGGGAGACAGATAGAGATGGGCGCGCCAGCAGCCTCTAAGCCGCTGTGAACGAAATCCAGATGCGTGCGCCCCCTTGTGGTCAAGTGCGGCATTGCGCCCTTGCGTCACTTTGCATCTGGCTAAACGTGGGACCTGGAGATTGGAACCTGCATTCTTAGGCTTAGCGGACAGGCGCCTTAACTGCTAAGCCATCTCTCCAGCCCTCTCTACTTTACTCTTAATCAATTTTAAAAAATTAATTTTTTTTAGATTCTTTTAAAAGGAAAAAACAAATAAGCAAACAGGAAGATCCAGGTAACCATCTAAATTCATTCCCTGTGTTAATGCAAATTCCACCAGAACAGGCTTCAATATGATTTTGTTCACCAAGTTTATGCAAGCATGCTTAGGGCAGCTGATAGAAAAGTGAGAAAAATCGCATATTCACAAATGCGCAGTGGATTCGTGGGTGCAGAACTCTAAATAGACGTGTAAGCAGCAGTGAGATGTGTGCTTTGATTTTATAGCACAGTCCTGAAGTGAGGACTTCATGAATGAGAAGAGAGGCTGTTAGAATGGAGTGGAGAAAATAAACACGAGATGCTGTATTTGCAGGACTGGGCAGAAAAGGGAGAACTAGCCGACTGTCTAACAGGTTTCTTTCTGGATTAAATTTTTCAGTGATTGGTTTCATCCTTGTGGACTGATAGAGAGAACCCCTGGGGAACATATGGGGAGGAATTGCTGACGATTGCTTGAGCAGCCATTCATGTCTAGTATTCTCACCTGATTATTGAGAATCCTGGGTGGCGAATAACAGTAATGAACTATTTATTTATTTATTTATTTATTTACTTACTTATTAGAGACAGAGAAAGGGAGGGAGAGAGAGAGAGAGAATGGGTGTGCCAGGGCCTCCAGCCACTGCAAACGAACTCCAGATGCGTGAGCCACCATGTGCCTCTGGCTTACGTGGGTCCTGGAGAATCTAGCCTCGAACCAGGGTCCTTAGGCTTCACAGGTAAGCGCTTAACCGCTAAGCCATCTCTCCAGCCCAGTAGTGAACTCTTTAAAGTTGTCTTTAGGATCTTTTTCTTTTTTTTTGAGCATTTAATGGCATGCTGTTCTCATTCTGTTCAAATATGGATAAGCTACAGCAGCGCTAAACCAGCACAGTATTATTATATAGATTCACTTAAACCGTCTGAGTGCTCGCAACTGACATGAATCACTGCGTAATTCTGGGCGTATAAGTTACAACCCATTCCTATCCTTTAACAACTAGATGCTTCAAACAAATGTATCATAATGCAACCCGAAAGACAGCAGAAGGGAAGTTCAGAGTCGTGTCATAAATGCCGCACGATCAGGAGATGGAAACACAGAACAGATTTGGTCACTTCGAGCTGAGAAGCTCAAGCTGATCTCCCTGAGCTGTGAGCTATGCCCATGTATGACACTCTGTCCTGCTAGGACTGTACACAGTTGCCAGCCCAGATATGGAGTCAGTTGTCAAATGTAGATTGGGGGGAGAGAGACAGAGAGAGAGGGAGAGGGAGACAGATAGAGATGGGCGCGCCAGCAGCCTCTCAGCTGCTGTGAACGAACTCCAGACGCGTGCGCCCCCTTGTGGTCAAGTGCGGCATTGCGCCCTTGCGTCACTTTGCATCTGGCTAAACGTGGGACCTGGAGATTGGAACCGCTGGAGATTGGAACCAGCGTTCTTAGGGTTAGGAGGCAGGCACCTTAACCGCTAAGCCATCTCTCCAGCCCTCAAGGTATATTATTTATTTATTTAATTTGTTAATTTTTAAAAATTTTTCTTAAAATTATTTTATTTATTTTTGGAGAGAGAGAGGGAGAGGAAAGACAGATAGAGATGGGCGCGCCAGCAGTCTCTCAGCCACTGCGAACGAACTCCAGATGCGCGCGCCCCCTTGTGGTCAAGTGCGGCATTGCGCCCTTGCGTCGCTTTGCATCTGGCTAAACGTGGGACCTGGAGATTGGAACCAGCGTTCTTAGGCTTTGCAGGCAGGTGCCTTAACCGCTAAGCCATCTCTCCAGCCCAGTTCTCTTCATTCTTTTAGAGGTCTGCTTTGCCATTCATCTTGATGGCTACTGTTGGCCTTGGCAACCAAGGAAAGACGCAGTAGGATATTTTCTCTCAGTGAAGAGTGAAATGTAAGTTCTTAGCTCACGAAACCCAATAGGATGAACGAGTGAAGTCATCCTAGGTCAGACATGAAGATGTTGACGCTTTTTTTTTTAATTTATTTTTTATTTTTAGAGAGAGACACAGAGAGAGACAGACAGAGAGAGAGGGAGAGGGAGACAGATAGAGATGGACGCGCCAGCAGCCTCTCAGCTGCTGCAAATGAACTCCAGATGCGTGCACCCCCTTGTGGTCAAGTGCAGCATTGCGCCCTGGCGTCACTTTGCATCTGGCTAAACGTGGGACCTGGAGATTGGAACCGCTGGAGATTGGAACCAGCGTTCTTAGGCTTAGCAGGCAGGTGCCTTAACCGCTAAGCCATCTCTCCAGCCCTGTTGACGCTTTTTAAGCTTGTGCATCGTGTGGTGGTCACAGTATCCTCCTGCTTTCTTCCTTTGCCTCACGTCCTCCTTTTCCCTCTTGTCCCCTTTCCACTGACCCCCTTCTTGACTTTTCGTTCACTGTCCTTTTTTGTGCTCATCCGTCATACATGAACCATGGATCCAATATTGTGCACGTCTGGTGCAGGTAACAGTGATCACTGAATTCCTGAACGCTGCTGCCTCTTCTCGTCCAGAAAACAGCATTCATAAGGTGACGGTTTTCAAAGTCACTGTTTTTTTCACAGGCAGCTTTTCTTCATTGTCTTTTTCTCACTGTTTACACGGAAGGAAGTGCAGATTCCTTCTGGCAATTACTCAAGAGGTGAATGGTCTAGCCGGGTGTGGTGGCGCATGCCTTTAATCCCAGCACTCGGGAGGCAGAGGTAGGAGGATCGCCATGAGTTCGAGGCCACCCTGAGACTACATAGTGAATTCCAGGCCAGCCTGGACCAG
Source organism: Orientallactaga sibirica (assembly GCA_036365145.1). Taxonomy (NCBI): domain Eukaryota; kingdom Metazoa; phylum Chordata; class Mammalia; order Rodentia; family Dipodidae; genus Orientallactaga; species Orientallactaga sibirica. Next base: position 2,264,897 of record JAEOAD010002614.1, on the reverse strand, counting down.
AGTGAAACCCTACCTCAAAAAACCAAAAAAAGCCAGGTGTGGTGGCGCACGCTTTTAATCCCAGCACTCGGGAGGCAGAGGTAGGAGGATCGCCGTGAGTTCGAGGCCACCCTGAGACTACATAGTGAATTCCAGGCCAGCCTGGACCAGAGTGAAACCCTACCTCAAAAAACCAAAAAAAGCCAGGTGTGGTGGCACACGCCTTTAATCCCAGCACTCGGGAGGCAGAGGTAGGAGGATCACCGAGAGTTCAAGGCCACCCTGAGACTACATAGTGAATTCCAGGTCAGCCTGGACCGGAGTGAGACCCTACCCCAAAAACCAAAACCAAAAAAAAAAAAAAAATGTGAATGGTCTGTCATCTGACCCGCTTAACGTAAACTCATTGTATAAAATAGCTTTGAGGGCTGGAGAGATGGCTTAGCGGTTAAGGTGTTTTCCTGCAAAGCCAAAGGATCCCGGTTCGATTCTCCAAGACCCACATAAGCCAGATGCACAAGGGGACACATGCATCTGGAGTCTCTCTCTCTGCCTCTTTCTTGCTCTCAAGTAAATAAATAAATAAACTATATATATTTTTAAAAAATAGCTTTGAGTGTCTCAAGATTGAAAGTTTTGGAGAACCTTGTTTTGTTTTGTTTCAATATTTTTTAACTTTTTATTTATTTACTTATTCATTTATTTGCAAGCAGAGAGAGAGAGAGAGAGAGAAGAGAGGCAGACAGAGAGAGAATGGGCATGTCAGGGCCTCTAGCCACTGCAAATGAACTGCAGATGCATGTGCCCCTCACGCATCTGGCTTATGTGGGTCCTGGAGAATCGAACCGGGATCCTTTGGCTTTGCAGGCAAACGCCTTAACCACTAAGCCATTTCTCCAGCCCTGTTTTTTTTTTTGTTTGTTTGTTTGTTTTTAACTCAAGAAACCTGAGCTGACTCTAGGTGATGACGTGAGGCCTTCTCTGCATTCTCTCTCTCTCTCTCTCTCTCTCTCTCTTTCTCTCTCAGGAGTACCAGCCTTGTAACACCAATGCGTGCCCAGAGCTGAAGAAGACCACGCCGTGGACCCCCTGGACACCTGTCAACATCTCGGACAATGGTGGCCACTATGAACAACGCTTCCGATACACGTGCAAAGCCCGTCTGCCGGATCCAAACTTGCTGGAAGTGGGAAGGCAGAGGATAGAAATGCGGTACTGCTCCAGTGATGGGACCAGCAGCTGCTCCACAGACGGTGAGAGGCTCCCCTGGGGCCCCAACACTCCCGGAAGCCTTTGACCTCAATGACAAAGGGGCGGGGGAGGTGTCTTTGTGATCATTTACGAGATCAACACGATAATCCGTGTTGATCAGAAATGACGAGCACATCAAGGGACAGACTCTTGCTTAAGAACTCAGATATGTACTACGTCCCTAACAACGCCTGGCAATGTCTGCAAGTGTAGATTGTACCAAGCCCTAAGGGCATTTGCGTTGTTTTCGTATACACACAAACTTAAGGTAAAGCTTAATGTGTAAATGAGGCACAGAGAGAGAAGAGAGACAAGCAGCGAGAAGTAAGAAAAGTAAAATAATAAAAATATGCTGCTGGGTGTGGTGGCGCACGCCTTTAATCCCAGCACTCGGGAGGCAGAGGTAGGAGGATCGCCGTGAGTTCGAGGCCACCCTGAGACTACATAGTGAATCCCAGGTCAGCCTGGGCTAGAGCAAGACCCTACCTTGAAAAACCAAAAAAAAAAAAAAAATGCTATAAAGCATGGGAGATGGCTCAGAGGTTAAGGTTGCTTGCAAAGCCTATAGACCCAGGTTCAATTCCCCAGTACCCACATAAAGCCAGATGCACATAGAGGTGCATGCGTCTCCAGTTTATTTTCAGTGGCTGGAGGCCCTAATGTGCCTGTACTTTCTCTTTATCTCTCTCTCTCCATCTTATAAATAAGTCAATAAATAAGCAAGCAAACTATAATAATAAAAGTTATAATAGGGCTGGAGAGATGGCTTAACGGTTAAGGTGCCTGCCTGCTAAGCCTAAGAACACTGGTTCCAATCTCCAGCGGTTCCAATCTCCAGGTCCCACGTTTAGCCAGATGCAAAGTGACACAAGGGCGCAATGCCGCACTTGACCACAAGGGGGTGCATGCGTCTGGAGTTCGCATCAGCTGAGAGACTGCTGGCGCACCCATCTCTGTCTTCCTCTCCCTCTCTGTGTCTCTCTCCAAATAAATAAATAAATAAATAAAAGTTATAATAATGTAGTCTTTTCCTCTGACCAATCAAGACAAATATCATAATTTTGGGATAATTATTTATTTACCATAGGTACCTAAACTGGGGGACCGTGAACACTGTGCTTATGGTACCTCCAGCTAGTCCACCTGAGAGTTTCTTTCTCATTTATTTATTTATTCATTTATTTATTGATTGATTTTTTGAGATAGGATCTCACTCTGGCCCAGGCTGACCTGGAATTCACTATGTAGTCTCAGGGTGGCCTCGAACTCACAGCGATCCTCCTACCTCTGCCTCCCGAATGCTGGGATTAAAGGCGTGCACCACCACGCCTGCCTGAGATTTACTTACGATGAGAGAAGGTACCGAGAAAGGATGAGTAACTGCCTGTAGATCTTCTGCTGGGAGCACGTTCGCTTCAGATGAAGGTTTCCCTCTTTAAACTCTCACAGGGAGAAGGGAAAGGACGGTGCATTTCTTTGTTTAGACCCATCCCGGGATCTTTCTATGAAAAAAGCACAGTAAGTGAGAATATAGTAGTGGGCTTTTAAATCACTTTCCCTGGTGGTTGTACAAACTTCTTGAGTGCTACATTAGCAGGGTCAATGGAGAAAGCCCTGAGGCAGATTTAACTTTGCGTGCTGCCAGGCCCTGGCACTGCCCTGTCACCACACCCCAGGCAGGTCATTGCTTCTCCCTGGAGCCTAGCTATCTCCACGACAGAAAAGGGGACAATCCTCTGTCCCTGTGAACTTCCTTCTTTGCTTTGTTTTTTTGTCTTTTGTCTAATTTCATTTCTTAAAGGGAAATAGACACACAGGGGGTGTTTTGATGGAAACAGCGGGGTAGACAGAAGCTTTGCATGCATTTCTCAGCCCTTCCGTGCTCATATTCCACCTTATTCTCCAAACGTGAATATGGTACAGAGAGGACTTGGTTTCACAGGTGTTGCTTTCAGAGAACATGTGGACTCGGAGAAGGTAGTACGAGTACTGGGTTGCCTATTGGACTGGTGTGGGTGGGACACATTCATGGAGATCCCAGGATTGTTACCAAGCAAGGTCTGAGTAATGGTCCCCCACCACTCTCATGTCACAGGTTCTGCCCTGGGAGCGTGTGGCCAGCCTGGATGTCTGTCGGCTGACAATTCCTTGCCAAGAATCTTTGCTTTAAACACACTTTTCCTCATCAAACAGCATTGTTCATACTGACTGACACACACCCCAACCAGCAGTTCACCAGTGATGCCACCTCATTACTTTTTAAGACAAAAAAGTCCACTTTGATGAAGTCTTCTGGAAAGAAAATTGAGAACTAACACCGTGCACTTAAACCCTGAACAATGAAAGGAATTACTCTCGTTAATGTTATAAATCCCTGCTGCCATTAGATGAAAGGATTTGTATGTGAAGACTCTATAAATCCGTATCCCATAAGGCAATCATTGACTGATCTTGTCTCCTCAATTAAGGTTGCGAGATAAAACGTGTGAAATTAAATGTATATTTCACATATTGTTTCAGGACTTTTTTGTACTACACTTCCATGAGTTTTAGGGTAATTATATCCTATACAACTTTAAAAATTTTTTTATTTGCAAGTAGAGAGACAGAGAGAGAGAGAGGAGAAAGAATGGGCATGCCTGGGCCTCTAGCAGCTGCAAATGGACTCCTGATGCATGCACCACTTTATGCATCTGGCTTTATGTGGACACTGGAGAATCAAACCCAGATCATTAGGCTTTGCAAGCAAGCGCTTAACTGCTAAGCCATCACTCCAGCCTCTCTATACAACTTTTTTAAAATTGTTTTTATTATTTTTTATTTATTTTTGGAGAGACAGAGAGGGAGAGGGAGACAGATAGAGATGGGTGCGCCAGCAGTATCTCAGCTGCTGTGAACGAAATCCAGATGTGTGCGCCCTCTTGTGGGCAAGTGCGGCATTGTGCCCTTGCGTCACTTTGCATCTGGCTAAACGTGGGACCTGGAGATTGGAACCGCTGGAGATTGGAACCAGCGTTCTTAGGCTTAGGAGGCAGGCACCTTAACTGCTAAGCCATCTCTCCAGCCCTCTATACAACTTTTTTTAATATGACCATACCCCTACATAATCTTCTAAAACGCTAGATAGAATACAAGTATCTTAAAATATTGTTTGTTGTTCATTTGAAATTTACATTTAACTGATCTTTCTCTGTTTCTTTGCTGAACATAGCAACCTCACTGTGTCACTTTTTCCTTTTCAGAATGGGCTGTGAATTCTTAGTTATCATAACATCATAGTAAAAAGTACACCGTGAATGGGGCTGGAGAAATGGCTCAGCGGTTAAGGCACCTGCCTGCCAAGCCTAAGAATGTCCGTTCAATTCTCCAGGTCCCACGTTTAGCCAGACGCAAAAAGTGACTTGAGGACGCAATGCTGCACTTGACCACAAGGGGGCGCACGTGTCTGGAGTTCTTTCACAGTGGCTGAGAGGCTGCTGGCACACCCATTCTCTCTCTCTCTCTCTCTCTCTCTCTCTCTCTCTCTCTCTGCCTCTTCCCCCCCCCGTCTCTCTCAAATAAAACAAAAAAAGTACATGGGGCTGGAGAAATGGCTTAGCGGTTAAGGTGTTTGCCTGCGAAGCCAAAGGATCCTGTTTCGATTCTCCAGGTCCCACGTAAGCCAGATGCACAAGGGGCGCATGCATCTGGAGTTCGTTTGCAGTGGCTAGAGGCCCTGGTGCACCCATTCTTTCTCTCTGTCTACCTCTCTTCTCTCTCTCTTTCTCTATGGTTGCAAATAAATAAATACAATATTTTTTTTAAAAGTACATCATGAGCTGGGCGTGGTGGCACACGCCTTTAATCCCAGCACTTGGGAGGCAGAGGTAGGAGGATTGCCGTGAGTTCAAGGCCACCCTGAGACTGCATAGTGAATTCCAGGTCAGCCTGGGCCAGAGTGAGACCCTACCTCGAAAACCCAAAAAATAAAAATAAAAATAAAAAGTACATCATGAGTGACAGCATATATCTATCATCAACTTTATTCCTGGCCAGTTAGTCTTTCCATTCTCGGGCACATAGAAAGCGTAAGCCTACATATGTTTTAAATAGGAATAGTATAAATCCAGAGTCATGTAACATACATTTATGAAAAGATAACCTATGCTCTTGGGAAAAGTACATGATAGATTTAACAAAGAGCTTCACCGGTCCTTGGCCTCGAGGGCTTGACATTGTAATGGCCGCCGTCACATCGTGGCAGCGACACCTTGAGAAGAGAAAATTGGACTTGTCTGTTTCTCAGCACACCAACTGAAGCCTCATTGTACACAGTTCTGTGTTGATTAGTCACAAAATACTGACTCATCTCAGAGGCATTTTCAATGCATTTCTCTGAGAATCATCGTACCCCACTGCAGAACTGGTCGGCAAACGACACAGGCTCAGGTGCTCGGGACACTTGGCAGCTGTCGTGTCCGTTTCCTGTACAACATCATGTGAGAGGTGTTCACGAACATGTGTGTCACCTGACCTCTAGGTGAGAAAACGACTGAATAAGCTTAGTGTCATACATGGAGAAGCATTTTCTTGACTAAGTCTGATTAAATGACTTAAGTTAAATGGCACCAAGCCTGCCTATTTAGTGTGCTTATTTAAAAAAAAAAGATTTTTGTTTTTATTTATGTATTTATTAGAGACAGAGAGAAGGAGGGAGAATGGGTGAGCCAGGGCCTCCAGCCACTGCAAAAGAGCTCCAGACGCATGCGCCACCATGTGCATCTGGCTTATGTGGGACCTGGAGAATTGAACCGGGGTCCTTAGGCTTTGCAGGCAAACGCCTTAACTGCTAAGCCATCTCTCCAGCCCTATTGTGATTCTTTTTTTTTAAATTATTTTTTTATTATTTTATTTATTTTTGGAGAGAGAGACAGAGAGAGAGAGAGAGAGGAAGACAGATAGAGATGGGCGTGCCAGCAGTCTCTCAGCTGCTGAGAACGAAATCCAGACGCGTGCGCCCCCTTGTGGGCAAGTGCAGCATTGCGCCCTTGCGTCACTTTGCATCTGGCTAAACGTGGGACCTGGAGATTGGAACTGCTGGAGATTGGAACCAGTGTTCTTAGGCTTAGCAGGCAGGCGCCTTAACCGCTAAGCCATCTCTCCAGCCCCCTACTGTGATTCTTCAAATGCCAACCCATCTCCCAGCATCCAGCCGCTGCTCCATTGGTTTCCAGGCAGCACAGTTTGTTAGTAAATGCACACAGAACATCGTAGGAGCAATTGACATGTCACAAGGTCATTGAGGATTGTGTCACGGGCGTGAGTTCTCTGGATCAAACACGTCTCTCCACAGTTTATGATTTAGAAGGGGCTGGCTCTGAACCTTCCACTGTACATACATACAGTACGCTGGAAAAGATAATAAGCAGGTGAAGAAGGGAGGAAAGCTTGTTTTTTGGGCTTTTCAGTATCTTGGGGCAGCTCCATGATGGCGGGGGAAAATGTGCTATGAGCAGAGGCTGAACATCATCTCTGCCACAGCAGGTGGCACAACAGCACCAGCAGAGTGAGAGCTGGACTCTGTCAAGGGGGAACTGGTTCTAACAGCCCAAATCACAACCCAGCATCACACCTTCAGCAAGGCTGCACCTTCCAAATTTGCCACCAGCTGAGGACCAAGCAGCCCAAGTTGCACAAGTTATGGGAGACATCTGATTCAAACTGCCTCGAATAGGTTTTAGACATGTCTGAATCGTGTTCCTTTTTTTTTTTTTTTTTTAATTTTTTTTTTTTTTGGAGAGAGACAGACAGAGAGAGGGTAGAGGAAGACAGACAGAGTTGGGCGCTCCAGCAGTCTCTCAGCTGCTGAGAACGAACTCCATACACGTGCGCCCCCTTGTGGTCAAGTGCGGCATTGCGCCCTTGCGTCACTTTGCATCTGGCTAAACGTGGGAGCTGGAGATTGGAACCAGCATTCTGAGGCTTAGGAGGCAGGCGCCTTAACCGCTAAGCCATCTCTCCAGCCCTCGTGTTCCTTTTTTTTCTCTCAATTTAGGAATTTATTCAGTTCTACATTGTAGAACTTTGTACTGTTATTGTATAGAGGGTGGTTTGCGGTAGAACTTCCAAGAAAATTGAAAAGGGGAATTTGCTTTAGAAGTTTTTTTTTTTTTTTTGAGAGAGAGAGAGGCAGAGAGAGAGAGAATGGGTGTACCAGCGGCCTCTCAGCCACTGTGAACAAATTCCAGACGCATGCGCCCCCTTGTGGTCAAGTGCATTGCGCCCTTGCGTCACTTTACATCTGGCTAAACGTGGGACCTGGAGATCGAACGGGCATTCTTAGGCTTGGCAGGCAGGTGCCTTAACCGCTAAGCCATCTCTCCAGCCGTAGAAGCATTGTTTTTTTAATTTTTAGAGAGAGAAAGAGAGAGAGAATTGACATGCCAAAGCTTCAGCTACTGCAGGCAAACTCTAGACGCTTGTGCCACCTAGTGGGCATGTACAACCTTGAGCTTGCCTCGCCTTTGTGTGTCTGGCTTACCTGGGATCTGGAGAGTCAAACATGGGTCCTTAGACTTCACAGGCAAGCGGCTTCACCAGTAAGCCATCTCGCCAGCCCTGGAAGTATGTTTTCAAACATGAGTGATGAGCTACAAATATGAAGTCACTAACCGTGTAAGGCCATTGGCACGTTTGAATAAGGTGCGTCCGTGTACCCTGATCAAGGAACAAGTGCAGGGAAGAAGCCAACAGGAGGCTGTCACTCAGTTGCAGCATTTTTTTGGCCTCGGACGTGTGAAAAAGGTTCAGCTGACTTGCAGGATCATTGTAGGCAGAAAAAAGGAGTCTGGGCCTGGAGAGATGGCATAGCGGTTAAGCGCTTGCTTGTGAAGCCTAAGGACCCGGGTTCAAGGCTCGATTCCCCACGACCCACGTAAGCCAGATGCACAAGGTGGCGCATGCATCTGGAGTTTGTTTGCAGTGGCTGGAGGCCATGGCGCACCCATTCTCTCTCTCTCTACCTCTTGCTCTGTCACTCTCAAGTAAATAAAGGAAAAAGGAGTCTGCATGGGCTGTGGGCACTCTGAGAACTCCTGCAGAATCAAACTCCTGTTATTCCCTCGGCAGGGTTCTCTGCGGATTTCCTGCGTGCTGGGAGGTATTCTGCCCACACTGTGAACGGGGCCTGGTCAGCCTGGACATCGTGGTCTCAGTGCAGCCGAGACTGCAGCAGGGGAATTAGAAACCGGAAACGTGTTTGCAATAACCCGGAGCCCAAATACGGGGGCATGCCTTGCCTGGGCCCATCCCTGGAGTACCAAGAGTGCAACATTTTACCGTGCCCAGGTAAGTGGGTCACGTGGCCTGGGAAAGATCGGTGCCTGTGGGGAGTGAGAGCTCCCTGGGCTCCCTCACTTGGCATTTATGATGATGGCGCAGGCCTTTAATCCCTGCACTTGGGACGCAGAAGTAGGAGGATCGCCGTGAGTTCGAGGCCACCCTGAGACTACATAGTGAATTCCACGTCAGCCTGGGTTAGAGCCAGACCCTACCTAAAAAAAAAAAAAAAGATGAGCCAGGCGTGGTGGTGCATGCCTTTAATCCCAGCACTTGGGAGGCAGAGGTAAGAGGATCGCTGTGAGTTCAAGGCCACCCTGAGACTACAAAGTGAATTCCAGGTCAGCCTGAGCTAGAGTGAGACCCTATCTTGGAGAAAAAAAATTAAGCTAGCATGGTGGTGCACACCTTTAATCCCTGCACTTGGGATGCAGAAGTAGGAGGATCGCCGTGAGTTCAAGGCCACCCTGAGACTACATAGTGAATTCCATGTCAGCCTGAACTAAAGCCAGACCCTACCTAAAAAAAAAAAAAAAGACGAGCCAGGCGTGGTGGCGCACGCCTTTAATCCCAGCACTCAGGAGGCAGAGGTAGGAGGATCGCAGTAAGTTCAAGGCCACCCTGAGACTACATAGTGAATTCTAGGTCAGTCTGAGCTAGAGTGAGACCCTATCTTGAAAAACAAAAAAAAAATTAAGCTAGCGTGGTGGCGCACGCCTTTAATCCCAGCACTCAGGAGGCAGAGGTAGGAGGATCACTGTGAGTTAGAGGCCACCCTGAGACTACAGAGTGAATTCCACATCAGCCTGGACCAGAGTGAGACCCTACCTCCAAAAAAGTTTTAAAAAAAAGAGTCCCTGGTGTGATGATGTCATCTGTTAGATGGAACCCAGTAACCAAAAAGGAGGGAATAAGAGAAATCTGAAAAACAAACAAACAAACAAAAAAAAAGAGGTATAAAGATCCTGAATTTTTATTTTATTTTATTTTATTTTTTTAATTTGTTTGAGACAGACAAAATGGGTGTACCAGGGTCCTCAGTCACTGCGAATAAACTCCAGATGTGTGTGCCACCTTGTGCATCTGGCTTACATGGGTCCTGGGGAATCGAACCTGGGTCCTTTGGCTTTGCAGGCAAGTGCCTTAACCACTAAGCCATCTCTCCAGCCCAAGATCCTGAATTCTTTTTTTTTTTTTTTTTTTTTTTTGGTTTTTCAAGGTAGGGTCTCACTCTGGTCCAGGCTGACCTGGAATTCACTCTGTAGTCTCAGGGTGGCCTCGAACTCTCAGCGATCCTCCTACCTCTGCCTCCCCAGTGCTGGGATTAAAGGCGTGCGCCACCACGCCCGGCAGATCCTGAATTCTTAACCCACCCTAGCCAGCTGACCTGAAGGCAGATCTCCTTTCATTCCCACTGGTTTTAAAGCTTCCTTCAGCCCATTGGCAGACCAGCACACAGCCTCTGTTGTCCGTGTGGAAAGAACAAGAAGAGTGCGGCTTCCAAGGGGCTGACAAGGGTTCTTCTGTCTCCATGCAGACAGGCGTGAGGACACTCTATTCTCAGCCGAATTATCTTCAAATTTCCCTCCTCATCTTCACATAGAATGTCCTCGTGAGCCACCGTCAGGGTCGTGTGCTCTGGGGTCGTGATTAATGATGCTGACCATTTTTTCATAGTATGCAAAGATGTATAATCAGTCCCGTAGTCAATGGCATCCGTGTTAGGGACCTAGCCTTTTCTGACCTCTTCTCCGCTAAGCCCACAGTCACACTCCCTGTATCTGGAATGTTCCATCAGGGGCTCCATATCTGCTCCCAGGCCGGTCCTGTGTCTTCAGTGCCCAGAAGGAGGCCCTGGGAGCACGTGCACTCCTCTTGTGCAGGCTGAGAGAGTGTGTGCCACTTAGATCATCTGTCATTACAGATCGCCACCTTTGGCTTTTGTCTGAGTGCAAGCCAGAGGAGGGTGGAGACTCCTGGGCTGGTTTCATGCACCGGAGTACCCTGAGCTTGTAGCACAAGGCCTGGGACGTGTAGAAACACCAGCCTGCTATTGTTTGTTGAATGATAAGGCACCAAAGTGCTGGTTATCTTCCATCCATCACAGCGCACGATTGGCCTGTTCATCACATTTCTCGATTATGTGCTACTTGCATAGGCGATCTCGGTGCGCTGATGTGGTCCAGGTCAATGAGCAACGGTGATGGGTAGGGAGGAGTTCATTTCAAACACCGTGTTTTTTTTTTTTAATTTTTTTTATTATTTTTTAAAATTTATTTTTGGAGAGAGAGACAGAGAAAGATAGAGAGGGAGACAGATAGAGATGGGTGCGCCAGCAGTCTCTCAGCTGCTGTGAACAAAATCCAGATGCATGCGCCCCCTTGTGGTCAAGTGCGGCATTGCACCCTTGAGTCACTTTGCATCTGGCTAAACGTGGGACCTGGAGATTGGAACCAGCGTTCATAGGCTTAGCAGGCAGGTGCCTTAACCCCTAAGCCATCTCTCCAGCCCACCGTGTGTGTTTTGAACATATAAAATCCAGGCTAAGGAGACAGCTCAGTGGTAAAGGAAGGAGGCCTGAAGCAAGCATGAGTTTCCGAGACTGCCTGAGTTCAATTCCCTGAGAGCCCTGTAAACTCTTTTTTTTTTTTTTTTTTTTTTTTTTTTTGGTTTTGCAAGGTAGGGTCTCACTCTGGCCCAGGATGACCTGGAATTCACTATGTAGTCTCAGGGTGGCCTTGAACTCTCGGCGATCCTCCTACCTCTGCCTCCCGAGTGCTGGGATTAATGGCGTGCGCCACCTCGCCCGGCTAACTTTTTTTTTTAAAATATATTTTATTTATTTATTTGAGAGAGGGAAAGAGGCAGAGAGAGAGAGAGAATGGGCGCACCAGGGCCTCCAGCCACTGCAAAAAACTCCAGACACGTGCACCCCTCGTGCATCTGGCTTACGTGGGTCCTGGAGAGTCAAACCCGGGTCCTCAGGCTTTGCAGGCAAATGCCTTCACTGCCAAGCCATCTCTCCAGTCCCCCCCTGTAAACTTTTAGCTGGGCATGGCCTCACACATCTATCACCCTGGTCCTGTGGGAAGCAGAGTCCAGAGAATCAGTGGGCTTCACATTCAGAGAGACTCAGCTTTGAGGAAATTGCCTCCTCTGGCCTCTGCCCACCTGAAAATGCATCTGCACATATATATGCATACACTATACACACACACACACACACACACACACACACACACACACCATTAACTTCAGCAGGAAATAAAAAGCAGAAGATCTTAGCACTTTTCCCAGCAGAGACAGAACTCGTTGAGTCCATTGAGCAAGAAACTGGCTTGTAAAATCATTGGATGGATGGATGGATGGATGGATGGATGGATGGATGGATGGATGGTGGGTAAACACATTGATAAAAGTGAACTCACAGCCTCTGCTTTCTAGCAGAGGTTTTCAATGACCTCCTTGCTCTCACAGACGTGCTGATCCCTCCCCCTCCCCCGTCCCCATCCCGGGGCCTCTCTGCCTAAATTTCTCTGGTCAGTCTCAGGAGGATTGTCCTCCAAACACAGCTTTCCCAGGCAGGCTGGGAAAGGTCACAGAGCTGCTCTCTCCCACAGCCCACGTGGAAAGATTGCTCCCCTGGGTGCTGAGAGGCAGCCCGGGGGGTGACATCACTCAATGTGAGTCAGTGCTATGAACCATAGCCAGGGAAGTTTTCGTGGGAAGATGAGGGTCTCTTGATAACCCTTTCTTCCCAGGCTCTGGACTCTGCCCATGGTACTGGTCCCCAAGGGCAAAGGGTCCTCATCCATGGGTGGCTTGTAATTTAGTTGATATGCTATTTTTGTTTTGTTTTGTTTTTGGCCAGGACTATGTATCTATATGACCTAAATGTCTTTAAATATACTCTGTCCAGATGTTCCTTTAACAGCCAAGATTCCCTGGACTTGAGGGGTATTAATCAGAGTCGCCCATGTTGCTTTCCATTAGAGAGTGGGCACAGTCGGTGTTTGAACGTGTCAATATTAACTTTTCTCTTTTACCCCCTAGAAAATTACCAAACATATAACAGACTATAGTTCAGCAAAGACCTTCTTCGGAAAGCCTCTGGGCTGTGAAGGTTGAGCTGCATGGTTGAAAGCAAGCAAGTAGTCGGGCTGTTTTTATCTAATTTAGAATCTACTCTTCCTCATAAATTGATTTTTGGTTTTGTTTTTGGTTTTTTCAAGGTAGGGTTTCACTCTAGCCCAGGCTGACCTGGAATTCACTGTGTTGTCTCAGGGTGGCCTTGAACTCACAGCGATCCTCCTACCTCTGCCTCCCGAGTGCTGGGATTAAAGGTGTGCGCCACCACGCCCGGCTAAAAAAAGTATCTTTTAATTTAATCAATGAGAAATTTAGTCTCCAATCTCACATGTATAATAACCTATAATAAGATTTTAAAGTCAGTTGCAGGTCTGGGATATGCTTCAGAAGCACACTTGCATAAATAGAAAGAAAGAAAGAAAGAAAGAAAGAAAGAAAGAAAGAAAGAAAGAAAGAAGATGGATAATAGATAGATAGATGATAGATTAATAGATAGATGATAGATAGATAGATGATAGATAGATAGATAGATAGATAGATAGATAGATAGATAGATAGATGATGGATAATAGATAGATGATAGATAGATAGATAGATAGATAGATAGATAGATAGATAGATAGATAGATAGATAGATAGATAGGTGATGGATAATAGATAGATGATAGATAGGTAGATAGATAGATGATAGATAATAGATAGATGATAGATAATACATAGATAGATAGAAGATAGATAGGTAGATAGATAGATAGATGATGGATAGATAGATAGATAGATAGATGATAAATGATAGTTAGATAGATTAATAGATAGATGATAGATAATAGATAATAGATGATAGATAGATAGATGATAGATAATACATAGATAGATAGATAGATAGATTGATAGATAGAGAGATAGATAGACAGACAGATAGACAGACAGACAGATCTCAAAATAAAATGATCATTTCGTGGATTTACCTAACTAGTTCCTTCTCCTACATGATGTGATATAGTTCAACACTGAGAAACAGACGGCTCTTCTCTCTCTCTCTTTTTTTTTTTCATGCCACGCTTGATTAAACACTAACCAGACTCCAGACTCTCAGCCTTGACCGACAAAGGTAGAGAAGCAGATGTCTCTTTCATGCCACGTGTATTCAAATAACATGAAAGCAACCTCAGATTTCCACCCGGACCCCCCAGAAAACCCAGAACAGTAAACAAAACTCTTTTGATCACATTGAATTCAAATGGTTCCATTTAGTCCTTTTCCTGCGAGCAATAAGGCTGGGGTGGGGTGGGAGGCGGGGAGGAATGCTGAGAAATTAATGGCCGGGCAGATACTGAATTAAACTGGGTACAGAGCCCCGTGATGTGCTAAGGATACGACAGATCCCTTGGGTAAGTAATTCAGACAGGAACTTCTGCTTGGGGGTGCAAACCCGTGTGGTCCAGGCCTCAGCGAGCTGAGCCATCAATGTGTCCTTGAGCAGGAAGGTTGTAAACATGCGTTTTGATCTCTGACTGCCCATGGCATGACTGCCCGCCTCAATGGCGGGTAACTGCATCCTCTTTGCATCTTGCTATTTCAGGGGAGTATTTAGAGAGAATTACAAGGCCAGCAATTGTCACCCTGTCCTGTTGAGTCACTTAACGTATATTAATCGCATTGGATCAGAAATCATTTTGTGTCCCTGAAGGAAGCACAGATCTGAGCTTCAGTGTGTTTGTCTGGCCTTCCCGCTAACCAGTCTTCACTTAGGCGAGGTTAAATAGTGATTCCAGCCATAGGCCATGGGGTGATTCCACTGTGATGTTTTTAGCATGAAGATGGCAGGAGTTACGGGCTGGAGGGATGGCTTAGCCATTTAAGCACATGCCTGTGAAGCCATTTAGGTCCCACGCACATGCCTCATGTCTGGAGTTCATTTGCAGTGGCTGAAGGACTCTGGCACGCCCATTCTCACTCTTCCTTCCCCAGGACCCATCTAAGTAAATAAATAAGTAAATAGAAAATGGCAGGAGTTATGTGTCTTCTTAGCTCCCCACGCATCTGCTCCTTGACCTAGCATCTCTGTGCCTCAGCTCAGTTCATTTCCCAGTGGCTGGGAAGACTTGAACACTGAATCTGTATTACTGCTGCTGTTCTTGCTCCAGGGGTCTGGGGGGCGCCACTGCTGCTGTCTGCTGGCAACTCACATTTGTTTTGTTCTCCCGATTCAGTCTTTGCTCAAATAAATAAATAAAAATAAAATCCCTTAAAAAAAAGCAAAAAGAAAAGAAATTTGGGCTGGTGAGATGGCTTAGCGGTTAAGGCATTTGCCTGCAAAGCCAAAGGACCTCAGTTCAATTCCCCAGGACCCATGTAAGCCAGATGCACAAGGTGGCACATGCATCTGGAGTTCATTTCCAGTGGCTGGAAGCCCTGGCATACCCGTTCACATTCTCTATGTGTGTGTGTGTGTGTGTGTGTGTGTGTGTCTTTCCCTCTCAAATAAATAAATAAAAATAAAATATTTAAAAAAAAAAAAAAAGAAATTTGGGCTGGAGAGATGGCTTAGTGGTTAAGGCGTTTGCCTGCAAAGCCAAAGGACCTCGGTTCGATTCCCCAGGACCCATGTAAGCCAGATGCACAAGGTGGCACATGCATCTGGAGTTCATTTCCAGTGGCTGGAAGCCCTGGCATGCACATTCTCATTCTCTCTCTCTCTCTGTGTCTCTTTCCCTCTCAAATAAATAAATAAAAATAAAATATTTTTAAAAAAAAGAAAAGAAATTTGGGCTGGAGAGATGGCTTAGTGGTTAAGGTATTTGCCTGCAAAGCCAAAGGACCCAGGTTCAACTCCCCAGGACCCACGTTAGCCAGATGCACAAGGGGGCGCACGCGTCTGGAGTTCGTTTGCAGTGGCTGGAGGCCCTGGCGCACCCATTGTCTCTCTCTCTCTCTCTTCTGTCCCTCTCTCTCTCTCTCTTTCTGTCAAATAAATAAATTAATTTTTTTATAAAATGGAAATACTTTAGCCTCGGATACAACAGCGCTCAATGTCCATGGCTGTCCAGAGAAATCACTACCATCTTGGTCTTCAGAGTCATGACACCAGGACATAGGGTCAAAGGCCACAGCAGAGGGACAGTTAGTTTAAAGACACAGAAGTGAAGACCTGTGTAGAACTGGTTTGAGGGCAGATGGCAATTATAGACCATGACAGCTGGCTGCAAGAGTGAGGAAATGGCCGGGTGTGGTGGCGCACGCCTTTAATCCCAGCACTTGGGAGGCAGAGGTAGGAGGATCACCGTGAGTTCGAGGCCACCCTGAGACTGCATAGTGAATTCCAGGTCAGCCTGGGCTAGAGTGAAACCCTACTTTAAAACAAAAAGAGTGAGGAAGTGGCCTATCTCTGTGAAAGATTTAGCTGGAACCTTGATGGGAATTGAATTGAATCTGTATATTGCTTTTAGTAGGATAGCCATTTACATAATATTAACTTTTCCGTGAGCACGGGAGGTCTTTCCATCTTCTTATATCTTCCTCAGTTTCTTTCTCTGGTGTTTTCATGTTTTCACTGGAGGGGGTCCTAATTTCAATATTTTCAATATGTACCCGGAAGTGAATCGTATGATGATTTTTTTTTTTAATTTGGGTTTTTTTTTTAAAACCCCTTTACTAAAATGCTGTTTGAGTTTTAAAGCCTTCTGGAGACTAATGTACAATACTTGTCTTTCAGCCAATTTTAGTTTCTTTTTTTTTTTAATTTAATTTTTATTTATTTATTTGAGAACGAGAGAGATGCAGAAATAGGCAGGGAAAGAGAGAGAGAGAGAGAGAATGGACACACCAGGGCCTCCAGCCACTGCAAACGAACTCCAGATGTGTGTGCCCCCTTGTGCATCTGGCTTTACGTGGGTCCTGGAGAATCGAGCCTCGAACCGGGGTCCTTAGGCTTCACAGGCAAGCGTTTAACCGCTAAGCCATCTCTCCAGCTCTAGTTTCTTTTTTCTTTTTTTAATGCAGTGAATCACACCCACACACACAGCAGAAAAAGAGACCTCAAAGTAGGAGAAGGGCTAGTTAAGAAAATGGGGTTCAATGGAAGGGGCACAGCTTTCAAGGGCTTCAGGCCTCCCACGCCTGCCTGACCATTTTATTTATTTATTTTTTTTTTTTTGTTTTGCAAGGTAGGGTCTCACTTTCCAGGCTGACCAGGCTTAACACCTGGAATCATATCCATCCGGGCAGGTTTTAAAGGGGCGCCATGACTGAGATCATTTTAAATCTGATCCGCACCTGTTGGAGATGCTGAGCACCTGTTAGCTATCCATCTGCAGGTAAAGAACATGATACTGATGCCAGGGACTTCTCGATTCTCGGCAGGTTTGCAGTCTCTTGGCTCTGACCCCATCGAGCAGGCGTGATTCTTCGTGGGCTACGTAATGCTCCCCCCTGTGGCAGCATCGTCCCCCGGGGATGCAAAGGGGCATTGCTCGCCTTTGTCTTAGAGTGATTGCAGGAGTGCAGGGATGTCCACTGCCGGTCAAGCGTCCACTTAGGTTTCAAATCCTGTAGGTGAGGATCCACCCAAAAGAAAACCTTTGAACACTTCTAAGGTTTATGCAAATGCGCGCCTATCTTTTTGCTAATATGACAAAACAGTGCCCCATTTTTGATTCATTTCTCCCTTCTCACACGCGTTACTAACTGTTATGGAAAAATACAAGGTAATAATTTCGATAAACTATTGTATCAAGAATTTCCAGTTACCTTGCAAACTCATTTAAAAAAATATTTTATTTATTTATTTGAGAGAGGGGGGAGAGAGAGAGAGAGGAAGAGGCAGATAGAGAGAAAGAGAATGGGCATGGCAGGGCCTCTAGCCATTGCAAACAAACTCCAGATGCATGCACCCCCCTGTGCATCTGGCTAATGTGGGTCCTAGGGAATCAAACCAGGGTCCTTAGGCTTCTCAGACAAATGCCTTAACCCCTAAGCCATTCCCCCAGCCCACAAAGTCATTTTTAATTGTACTGGATTTTTCCTAATTCAATTATTGTCACAAAGAAGTTTTACTGTGTTTCTCCCGCCAAAAAAAAAAAAAAAAAAGTTTATCTTATCTGTATCTATAACTAACAAGAAATATAGTCCATAAAGATATACTGCAATTTATTTATTTATTTGAGAAAGAGGCAGACATTGAATAACAGAGAGAGAGAATGGACGCACCAGGGCATCTAGTTAGTGCAAATGATCTCCAGATGCATGTGCCACCTTGTGCATCTGTCTTACGTGGGTACTGGGGAATCGAACCGGGGTCTTTAGGCTTTGCAGGCAAGCACCTAACTGCTAAGCCCTCAGAAAATATTTCTAAACATAGAATATCTAAGAAA
This sequence comes from Orientallactaga sibirica, assembly GCA_036365145.1. Taxonomy (NCBI): domain Eukaryota; kingdom Metazoa; phylum Chordata; class Mammalia; order Rodentia; family Dipodidae; genus Orientallactaga; species Orientallactaga sibirica. The sequence goes on along the minus strand of JAEOAD010002614.1, from coordinate 2,246,889 downwards.
ATACAATCTAAATTATTTGGGCCCAAATAACATCACATCGTAAATTATTTGGCTGTTCCCAGTTGTGATTTCACTTCTATTTATTTAGTAAACAGGGAAAATAAAATCTGATTCTATCTGGATGTACTGACAGTAAACACCTTACCAGCTTTGGGGCTTGGTTTGCCATGGCTCTGGCTGCTGTTATGTCCTGCCTGGGATTTCAGACAAGACTCCACAAAGACCAGCACTCAGACTCACCAATAGCAGAGTAGCAGTTGAGCCAACAGCAGGCAAAGTCTTACACTATCAGAAACCCAGGCTAATATGAGCTCTCCATTTTTCAACTTTGGGTTATTTATTTATTTATTTATTTATTTATATTTTTATTATTATTATTATTTTTTTTTTTGGTTTTTCGAGGTAGGGTCTCACTGTGGCCCAGGCTGACCTGGAATTCACTATGTAGTCTCAGGGTGGCCTTGAACTCACGGCGATCCTCCTACCTCTGCCTCCCGAGTGCTGGGATTAAAGGCGTGCACCACCACGCCCGGCTAATAATTTTTTTAAAGCGTTCCCTAATATAAAATTGAGCTCCACAGATCCAGGTGGGCTGGTCACCTCCAGAGCTCAGGAAACTGTCTACAGCTATCAGCATCCCAGCGCAGAGAATGTAGATGCTAATATGAGCATACCGGGATGTGCTCTGATCCATCGAAAAATGCTTTGGCAACATTCTAGCCAGTCCTGGAAACCCGTGCTCTGGATTTTTATCATGAAATCTGGCTGAAATATTCAGTCCTCTCTTCAGTCAGTTAAAACCCTCCTCAGGCTTGTGGTTGTACCAAGTTTTATTGTTTAGTTACTGAAAGCATTCCTCCCGATTTAATTTTCAAGGGGGGCTGTCACCTTCTCTCTATCCTTGGTCAAGGCACAAACCAATTAGCCAGGAAGGTTGTGACTGGAACTTGGCTTGAGGTCTTTTCTGGTCAGCTAGATCGTGAGGAAGGAGACCAAAGGTGAGAACTCGCTGGGCATTTTACATTAATTATTGTAGGATTTTTTTTCATGCTCCTGCTCAGGACTATAAATTATTCATCACATGCTTTGCATTTTTGTGCCATCCTCGTGCTTAGATATTATTTTTAGAAATATTTTCTGAGGGCTGGAGAGTTAAGGCACTTGCCTGCCAAGCCTAAGGACCCAGGCCTGATTCTCCAGGTCCCCAGTAAGCCAGATGCACAAGATGATGCATGCATCTCGAGTTCATTTACAGTGGCTGGAGGCCCTGGTGCACCCATCCTCCCTCTTTCTCTCTTTTTCTGTCTCTCTTTCTTTCCATCTCGGCCTCTTTTTCAAACAAATCGATTAAGTTATTTTTAAAAAGATCATATAGGAGCTGGAGGGATGGCTTAGCAGTTAAGGCATTTGCCTGCAAAGCCAAAGGATCCAGGTTTGATTCCCCAGGACCCACGTAAACCAGATGCACAAGGGGGCACATGCATCTGGAGTTTGTTTGCAGTGGCTAGAGGCCCTGGTGTGCCCATTCTCTCTCTGTGTCTCTCCCTGCCTATTCTCTCTCTCTCAAATAAATAAATAAATAATTTTTTTAAGTTAAGAAGATCATATAGAAATATTTTCTGAAACAACAAAGAAAAAGAAACGGACCTAGAAGATGTAGGGAAGAATTTTCAGAACTGGATCTGGGGCTGGAGAGATGGCTTAGTGGTTAAGGCACCTGCCTGCTAACCCTAAGAACACTGGTTCCAATCTCCAGTGGTTCCAATCTCCAGGTCCCACGTTTAGCCAGATGCAAAGTGACGCAAGGGCGCAATGCTGCACTTGACCACAAGGGGGCGCATGCGTCTGGATTTCATTTGCAGCAGCTGAGAGGCTGCTGGTGTGCCCATCTCTATCTGTCTTCCTCTCCCTCTGTCTCTCCAAAAAACAACAACAAAAACAAACTGGATCTGTCACCAAGGGGACAACCTCAGATGTCCCCATGTAGCTGAGGGGGTCAGTGGCTGTGTGGCTAGGTGCCCCACTCCCTGGCTTCTAGAATGTGAATCTTCTCTGTAGCCATGTCAACTATTGGTCAGGTTTGGACCTCAGAAGAGTTATGCCTTTGTATCCTTCCCCAGTGGATGGTGTGTGGTCTTGCTGGTCGTCCTGGTCCAAATGCTCAGCGACGTGTGGCAGTGGGCACTACATGAGGACCCGCTCCTGCACGAATCCAGCCCCAGCCTATGGCGGGGATATCTGCCTGGGACTGCACACAGAAGAGGCACTCTGTAACACGCAGTCCTGCCCAGGTAAGCAACACCTTATGACTGAGTTACTTCGGGACAAATTCATCTCATAGCAAGTCACAGTCCATACAAAAGCCGGGTCAAGAGGTGGACAGATCAGCATCACCAAGTAGCCCTTAATATCATTCAAAACACGATGCTCTGGGGGCTGGAGAGATGGCTTAGCGGTTAAGGCGCCTGCCTGCTAAGCCTAAGAACACTGGTTCCAATCTCCAGGTCCCAATCGGTCCCACATTTAGCCAGACTGCAAAGTGACACAAGGGCGCAATGCCGCATTTGACCACAAGGGGCGCGCGCATCTGGAGTTCGTTCACAGCAGCTGAGAGAGCTGCTGGTGTGCATCTCTCTATCTGTCTCCTCTCCCTCTCTGTCTATTTCTCTCCAAAAAATACATTAAAAATAATAAAAAAATTTTTTAAATCTAGTGAGGAAAAGAGATTATTTGTTTTGGGGATTTTTTTTTTTTGTATTGTTAAAAAAAAAAAAAAGGCTCGGGCTGGAGAGATGGTTTAGTGGTTAAGGCGCCTGCCTGTTAAGCCTAAGAACCCGGTTCCAATCTCCAGGTCCCACGTTTAGCCAGATGCAAAGTGACGCAAGGGCGCAATGCCGCACTTGACCACAAGGGGGCGCACGCGTCTGGAGTTCGTTCACAGCAGCTGAGACACTGCTGGCGCGCCCATCTCTGTCTTCATCTTCCTCTCTCTCTGTCTGTCTCTCTCCAAAAATTAAAAATTAAAACTTAAAAAGAAGCACGATGCTCTGGGATGAAATGGCTCTCATGTTGCCTACTGTTCACATCACATCACGGGAAAATGGATATGTCTGTTCCCAGCTAGCTACGTGGGAAATATTCCTCCTTTCAGCCTCGACCTTGACTCACAGGCAGCATGTGGCTGAGTTGAGGGAAAGAGAAGGTTGGAGGAAGGAAGTGGGAAGGACACAAGGTCTCCCACCCTCAGTGCTGGGCCGAGTGCGAGAATCATCTGTGGCTCAGTTCAACTTACTCCTAACCCTAGCCCTGCTAACACAGCCTGATCTAGATCCGTCCCCTGATAGCACAGCCTGATCTGCTGTTGTTCAGAGTCCTTCTTCACCTGAGTGGTATTTTGACATATAAGACGATGGCTCAGGACGAAGATGGCACCTTTCTGTGCCTCACTTTGCCACCAATACCCTCAACCTTTACAGAAGAGGCACTCTGTAACACGCAGTCCTGCCCAGGTAAGCAACACCTTATGACTGAGTTACTTCGGGACAAATTCATCTCATAGCAAGTCACAGTCAATACAAAAGCCGGGTCAAGAGGTGGACAGATCAGCATCACCAAGTAGCCCTTAATATCATTCAAAACACGATGCTCTGGGGGCTGGAGAGATGGCTTAGCGGTTAAGGCGCCTGCCTGCTAAGCCTAAGAACACTGGCTCCAATCTCCAGCGGTTCCAATCTCCAGGTCCCACATTTAGCCAGACTCAAAGTGACACAAGGGCGCAATGCCGCATTTGACCACAAGGGGGCGCACGCATCTGGAGTTCGTTCGCAGCAGCTGAGAGACTGCTGGTGTGCCTATTCTCTATCTGTCTCCCTCTCCCTCTCTGTCTCCTTGTCTCTCTCTAAAAATAAATAAAATAATTTAAAAAAATTTTTTTTAATCTACTGAGGAAAAGAGATGATTTGTTTTGGGATTTTTTTTTTTGTATTGTTAAAAAAAAAGGACTCGGGCTGGAGAGATGGCTTAGTGGTTAAGGCACCTGCCTGTTAAGCCTAAGAACCCGGTTCCAATCTCCAGATCCCACGTTTAGCCAGATGCAAAGTGACGCAAGGGTGCAATGCCGCACTTGACCACAAGGGGCGCATGCATCTGGATTTTGTTCACAGCAGCTGAGACACTGCTGGCGCGCCCATCTCTGTCTTCCTCTCCCTCTCTCTCTCTCTGTCTCTCTCCAAAAATTAAAAATTAAAAAATTTTTTAAAAACACGATGCTCTGGGATGAAATGGCTCTCATGTTGCTTACTATTCACATAACATCACGGGAAAATAGATATATCTGTTCCCAGCTACCTACGTGGGAAATATTCCTCCTTTCAGCCTCAACCTTGACTCACAGGCAGCATGTGGCTGAGTTGAGGGAAAGAGAAGGTTGGAGGAAGGAAGTGGGAAGGACACAAGGTCTCCCCACCCTCAGTGCTGGGCCGAGTGCGAGAATCATCTGTGGCTCAGTTCAACTTACTCCTAACCCTAGCCCTGCTAACACAGCCTGATCTAGATCCGTCCCCTGATAGCACAGCCTGACCTACTCTTGTTCAGGGTCCTTCTTCACCTGAGCGGTATTTTGACATATAAGACGATGGCTCAGGACGAAGATGGCACCTTTCTGTGCCTCACTTTGCCACCAATACCCTCAACCTTTACTAGCTTGCACTCAAAGATCCTTCTAGAACATTCCAGCTATATTTAAAAGACCCTCAAGGACTGGGGAGATGGCTTAGCTGTTAAGACACTTGCCTGCAAAGCCAAAGGACCCAGGTTCAATTCTCCAGGACCCACATAAGCCAGATGCACATGTATCTGGAATTTGTTTGTGCACCCATTCTCTCCCTCTTCCTATCTCTCAAGTAAATAAATAAATAATAATAAGGTTTTTTAAAATAAAGAACCTCAAAACTGAATTCTTACAGTAGTTTCTTAACAAAGGGACACTTAATGGATTTCAAAAGAAAAACTCTTCCTTAACTTGGATAAATGTACAAATTGAATTACCCATTTTTCCTCAAAACTTCATTTAAGAATATCTTTTTTTATATTGGTTAACATTCCATAAATAATTTTTAAAATTTTATTTTTATTTATTTATGTATTTGACAGAGAGAGAGAGAGAGAGAGAGAGAGAGAATGGGTGTGCCAGGTCCTCCAGCCACTGCAAACAAACCCCAGATGCATGCGCCCTCTTGTGCATCTGGCTAACATGGGTCCTGGGGAATTGAACGTGGGTCCTTTGGCTTTGCAGGCAAACGCTTTAACCACTAAGCCATCCCTCCAGCCCTCCATAAATAATTTTTCAAAGTGTGGGTTTTTTTTTTTAAATAAATTTTCTTATTTATGAGAAAGAAGAAGGCAGAGAGACAGAGAAAGAGAGAGAATGGGTGCACCAGGGCCTCTAGCCACTGCAAATGAACTCCAGACACATGCACCACCTTGTGCATCTGGCTTTATGTGGGTCCTGGGGAATAGAACTTGGGCCCTTAGGCTTTGCAGGCAAATGCACTTAGCCACTTAGCCATCTCTCCAGAGTTTGGTTTTTTAAACCTTGTTATATGAGTCTTACTTCCATCACTATTCTATATGCCTGGGTGAATTTAAAAGATACAAACACACACACACACACACACACACACACAAATCTTCCACTTTAGGGCAGAAATGTCCTCTCATTATTCATCTTTTAGCCTTGACCCAAGACTTGTGAATGGACGGGATGTTGTTCTGTGTCACTAGGCCTGGATTAAAATGAACTCTACCTCAAGGCCTTCTTGAATTTGATATATTGATTTTGCAAAGATGGTTTTCTGGCAAAAGAGAAAGGGCTCTAAGCTCCCATTCAGAAGCCAAGGACTTCTCATTCACACACTGTTGCTGCCTTTGGGAACTGTTAGGGAAATTTCCGGACAGAACTTCAGGGCTACCGTTTCCTGGAGGGCCTTGCTCCGGAGGAAGTGATATTTGCAGTGGTGATTTCTGCCCCCAGTGCTCATGGGTTGTCCACAGCTGGGTCTCAAGAACTAATTTACTGAAAATCTAAATGCAATTACTTATGGCATTAAAATAATGTGGGGTTTCAGAAAGTTTTTAAATTTTTTATTTAGTTCTTTTTCATTTTTGACACCTTCAAACATATATAATGCATTTTGACTGTACACCCCCCAATTACCCTGTTATGTCCCCTTTTATCTTCCAGTACAACCCTTCCCATTTTCTTTTTCCTTTTTTTGGTCTCACTCTAGCCCAGGCTGACCTGGCATTCACTTTATAATCTCAGGGTGGCCTTGAACTCAAGGCGATCCTCCTACCTCTGCCTCCTGAGTGCTGGGATTAAAGGTATGCGCCACCATGCCCAGCTAGTCCCCATCTTGTTTTCATGCCTTTTTTAATGCATTGATTTACATAGAATTGCTTGCATGGAGCTAGAGAGATGGCTTAGCGGTTAAGGCGCCTGCCTGCTAAGCCCAAGAACCTGGTTCCAATCTCCAGGTCCCACGTTTAGCCAGATGCAAAGTGACACAAGGGCGCAATGCCGCACTTGCCCACAAGGGGGCACACATCTGGATTTCGTTCACAGCGGCTGAGAGGCTGCTGGCACGCCCATCTCTATCTGTCTCCCTCTCCCTCTCTCTCTCTGTCTGTCTCTCTCTGTGTCTGTCTCAAAAAAAAAAAAATAAAAAAAAAAAAAGAATTGCATGGTCATGTGTAGAAGGTTATTTACTGTGAATGGGCAATATGACTCCCAATCTCTGAACATCCATTAGCTACTCTTGGAGGTTCTCAGGAACTTTTCCCCATCATGGTAAAAATATACTCAGGCTGGGCGTGGTGGCGCACGCCTTTAATCCCAGTACTTGGGAGGCAGAGGTGGGAGGATTGCCGTGAGTTCAAGGCCACCCTGAGACTACGTAGCGAATTCCAGGTCAGCCTGAGCTAGAGTGAAACCCTACCTCGGAAAATACACACACACACACACACACACACACATATATATATATATACATATACACATATATACACACTCAGGCTTTTATTCATGTTCGTGTATATTTTATCTACTGGACTTGTAAAAAAGATATGAGTGCATCCTATTTAAGTCTACCGCCATTAAAAACCAGCTATGGTAACCAAAGCTACTGCATCTAATTTCACATTGCTCCCCACGTTGAGTGTGTTTTTCTGGTCACTACAGAAAGTTGGTCCGAGTGGTCAGACTGGTCTACATGTGATGTATCTGGCATCCAGACCAGAGCCCGGCAGTGTATTCTTCTGTTCCCAGTGGGCAGTCAGTGTTCAGGAAACGCCACAGAGAGCCAGCCATGCGTATTCGACTCTAATTTCATCCCAGGTAAGGGTTGAGATTTTGTTGTGTTTTTTTTTTTTTTTCCAGTGTGAACAAAGTCATTCCAGTACGTGGAGCAGAAATGACTCACAAAGTCACAGGTTGGCCTAAGAAATAAAAAAGGGCCCGATTAATATGTGTGGTTTCCATCTGATTATAATATAGATTTCCAGACAACTGCAGATTTAGACTTGAATTCTGCCCAGAGATTAAGAATGTTCAGCATGGGTGGAGAGATGGTTTAGCAGTTAAGGCGTTTGCCTGCAAAGTCAAAGGATCCTGGTTTGATTCTCCAAGATCCACATAAGCCAGATGCACATGGGGCTCATGCATCTGGAGTTCGTTTGCAGTGGCTGGAGGCCCTGGCGTGGCCATTCTCTCTCTGTCTGCCTCTCTTCTATCTCTCTCTCTGCTTGCAAATAAATAAAAATTAAAAGAGACATGTCTTTAAAAACAATTTTTAAATGAATATTAAGCACAATGTCTTTATAATACAATGCCTTTGATGCAGTCTGAGGATTTTGCTACAAGAATGAAAACAGATTATTATTTTTTTATATAATATTGGGTTAAATGCTTTGCTTTGGCAAACGTGTGTGCATGGGGAAGAATGACATTGTCATTATGCAATCCTAAATGTATTGGAAGAATGGATACCAATCATGAGGGTCATCTTTGAGGAGAGGTTGGTTGGCCCTCTTGCTACAGGTTTTATTGATTTACTTATATTTATATTTATACTTATATTTACTTATATTTATATTTATATAAATTGATTTACTTATATTTATATTTATATTTTTAAAAATATTTTATTTGTTCATTCATTCATTTATTTGAGGGGGGGAAAGAGGCAGATAGAGAAAGAATGGGCATGCCAGGGCCTTTAGCCACTGCAAACAAACTCTAGATGCATGCGCCACCTTGTGCAGCTGGCTTGTTGGGCCTTGGGGAATCGAACCCCAGGTCCTTTGGCTTTGCTGGTAAGTGCCTAAACCACTAAGCCATCTCTCCAGCCCATTATAGGCTTTTTTTTTTTTTTTTGGAGAGAGAGACAGACAGAGAGGGAGAGGGAGACAGACAGAGATGGGTGCACCAGCAGTCTCTCAGCTGCTGCGAAAGAACTCCAGACGCGTGCGCCCCCTTGTGGTCAAGTGCGGCATTGCACCCTTGCGTCACTGCATCTGGCTAAACGTGGGACCTGGAGATTGGAACCGCTGGAGATTGGAACCAGCGTTCTTAGGCTTAGGAGGCAGACACCTTAACCGCTAAGCCATCTCTCCAGCCCCAGAGATGTATTTTAATTGTTACTAGCTGGTCAAAAGTCAGTGTAAGAGAGCCGGATATTTCTAGACTCCTGGGCAGGGACCACCCTCACAAGACCTGTCGTAGTTGGCCTCTTGCTAATGGATTTCATGGGTAGCATCATCACGGGAATGAATGGGCCATTGAATATGAGCTCAGGTGGCATTACAACAACACTGGAAGCAGGGCAGCATCGTGGGGTTCACACAGCTGGCAAGACACAGCGTAGCAGAAATTAGCACCCGCTCTGGTTTCTGCGACCCCTGGCGTTTTCTTTCTGAAATAACGGATCCCATCCTTTTCTAGTGGAGGTGACGTCACTAGCCAAATCCAGGTCAGATAGATCAAGATGCAGAAGCAAATTTCCTTTTTGCTAATAAAGCTTTAGAAATTTAGCTCATACGCGGGCGTGGTGGCGCACGCCTTTCATCCCAGCACTCTGGAGGCAGAGGTAGGAGGATCGCCGTGAGTTCGAGGCCACCCTGAGACTACAGAGTGAATTCCAGGTCAGCCTGAGCTAGAGTGAGACCCTACCTCAAAAACCAAAAAAAAGAAAGAAAAGAAAGAAATTTAGCTCCTGCTGGATTCGAAAGCACTAGACGTTTTGTAAGAGAAGAATGAATATGATTTCTTTTCCCCCCACATTCCGTGCATTGTGATTGGCTCTTTGTTTTTCTAGAAGTTTCGGTGGCAAGATCCAGCAGCATAGAAGAGAAAAAGTGTGGAGGTAAGTTCTCCCTTTATAACTGATCTCTTATTGGAATTCTGTGGTCTTCCAACCTTTTCTCTTCCCTGAATGGTTTTTAAAATATCTATTTATTTTATTTATTGGAGAGAGAGAAGGAAAGAGGCAGATAGGCAGAGAGAGATAGACAGATGCTGTAAATGAACTCCAGACGCATGCGCCACCTTGTGCATCTGGCTTACGTGGGTCCTGGGGAATCGAACCTGGGTCCTTTGGATTCACAGGCAAACGCCTTAACCTCTGTGTCATCTGTCCAGCCCTCCCTGAATGTTGTCTATCTCTGGTGTTGGCTGAGAATGGCATGGTGTGGAAAGTCCTGGATTTTTAACATTTCACACTTTTATATACATGCTAACCATTGGTGTGTCTCCAGGGACTTTTTCCAACTCTTAGCAACTTGAACAAAGAAAGACATTCTTTGGTTTAAGTCCCTGGTAAATTTGGAATTTTCGGTGTGGGGCTTTCATACACCTATAAAGTGACGTGTCTGCTCTATGGTATGTGTGGGTGAACGAGCTGGAAGCTCAATCTCCAAACCAGAGCCAGTGTCTGCCTTGGATATTCTGAGCCAACGTCCATACCAAGACTTTCACCTCCACCTGTGTGATCTTATCAAAATCCATTCACCAAACCCGAGACATGGCCACACAGAGACCTCTGTCTCCACGTGTGTGACTGTGTGTTCTTAACATAATCCATTCACCAAGCATAATCCAGGCGCCCCAGTAGGCACTGGTGTTTACTGATGGTATTATGGTATCATGGAACCTAGACTTTCCAAGGCGTGTTTTGTTAAAAAAAAAAAAAATTATTTGCTTATTTTGCAAGGAGAGAAAGAGAGGAGGAAGGGAGGAAGAGGATGGGTTGCCAGGGCCTCCGGCCTCTGCAAACGAACTCCAGAAGCATGCACCAGTCTGTGCAATAAGCTTTATGTGGGTACTTGCGAATCAAACCCAAGTTGGGCTTTGCAGGCAAGTGCCTTAACCACTGGGCCATCTCTCTAGCCCCATGCCCAAGGCGTGTTTAAGGAATTAAGTACTTTGGTTAAAAGCCGACCATCATGGGGCTGGAGAAATGGCTTAGCGGTTAAGGCGCCTGCCTGCTAAGCCTAAGAACCCGGTTCCAATCTCCAGTTCCCACGTTTAGCCAGATGCAAAGTGATGCAAGGGCGCAATGCCGCACTTGACCACAAGGGGACGCATGTGTCTGGATTTCGTTCGCAGCAGCTGAGAGGCTGCTGGCGCACCCATCTCTATCTGTCTCCTTTTCCCTCTCTCTCTGTCTCTCTCTGTGTCTCTCTCCAAACAAAAATCCAACCATCTATCCCATGCCATCGTTGTGGCTGGCCATCTGTTAAGTACGCCACATATTCATTCAGTATTCTTTCCAAAAACCCACTCTTCATCATTTTTGTCGGAGGTGTTGAGTGTACATTGGAGACCCGAGCCTCCCCAGCCATTCAGAAGCAAACATAAGAGACCGTAGCACTTAATTTAGGCAATGTCTGGAGTCTTCTGAGTTCACCGACTGGCAGTTACTATAATGTTGAGTCCAGCAAAGCGATAAACACATATGAACCCACAGAATGTGGTATGTTCCTTGCAGATGGTCATGGTGGACCAGACTGGACAGTGTTCCACCTGGACCTCACAAAGTGTTCATGTCAGTGCCGCTGTCTGCAGTTCTCTATGTCAAAGACTCGGAGACCAGGGCGTCTTTGGGGTTCAGCACTTTCAGATTCCAGAAGACGGGGCTCATGCTGAGGCTGCACAGCTCCCAGTGTCTGTAACCCCACAAAGCCCATCTTTGCATGATGCCACCGCAAGATGTGGGCAAGGGAGGGAGTCTGGCCAAGTCGTGTGTCTTGCTGCCAAATGAATGAAGAATATAAGTTCCCTGGGGATGTTACGTTTTTAAAAAATATATTTATTTCTTTATCTGAGAGAGAAAGGAGAGAGAGAATGAATGGGCATGCCAGTACCACCTGCTGCTACAAAGAAATTGCAGACATACACACCATCTTGTGCATCTGGCTTTACGTGGATACTGGGGAATTGAACCCCATACTAGCAGGCTCGACAAACAAGAACCTTAAATCGCTGAGCCATCTCTCCAGCAGATGGGGAGTATAGCTGTCTAGCAGTTTATCATTTGTGTCCCATTTTGAGGGAGGTCAAGACAGATGGAGGATCACACCATTCCTCACTGGAATTGACTGGCCAATCGTGCATGCTGCCAGAGGGTTTTGATCCTTTTTAACCTCAGCCAAGGCCCTCTGGGTCTCTTGGGAGGCCTTTCACACTGGCCAGCATCCACGCTCGAGCGGCTGGTGGCTACAACTCAGAAACCGTCATCACGCCCTTCAGGAACTGATTGTTTGAAACTGACATTGACCTTCCAACAGAAGCAGGCGAAATGGACCTTAGAATACAGCTAACAAGTTAAAAACAAGCAATCGTCTAGGAAGGATGAGTTGGAACGTTTAAGGAGCCGTTATCAATGTTTTGTTTCAATTGAAAAATCAATCACATTTGTCACACACACACAAAAAAGAAGCTGGGCGAGGTGGCACACGCCTTTAATCCCAGTACTCGGGAGGCAGTGGTAGGAGGATCGCCATGAGTTCGAGGCCACCCTGAGACTACAGAGTTGAGTTCCAGGTCAGCCTGGGCTGGAGTGAGACCCTACCTCGAAAAACCAAAAATAAAAATAAATGAATCGGGCTGGAGAGATGGCTTAGGGGTTAAGGCGCCTGCCTGCTAAGCCTAAGAATGCTGGTTCCAATCTCCAGCGGTTCCAATCTCCAGGTCCCACGTTTAGCCAGATGCAAAGTGACGCAAGGGCGCAATGCCGCACTTGACCACAAGGGGGCGCACGCATCTGGATTTCGTTCACAGCAGCTGAGAGACTGCTGGCACGCCCATCTCTGTCTGTCTCCCTCTCCCTCTCTCTCTCTGTCTCTCTCTGTGTCTCTGTCCAAAAATAAATAAAATAATTTTTAAAAAATTGAAAAAAATAAATGAATCATCCAACAGAACCGAGTAGTTGGTCTCTCTAAAAAACAAAAGAGAGAAAGAAAAAGGGGGGGAACCCCACAATCACAGGAAAGCTGCAGTTAGTTCAAAAGAGATTTAATCGGCACTATTTTTCCCCTCTGCAGAAAATGTGCTCCTAGTGAGATTTTTCAACGTAGCTATTTTTAGTTGCATGAGACACAAAGACTGTATAGTCCTCATAAAGATGTCAGCTGGCCCCAGCTTCCCCAGGCATCTGCAGGATGGATTCATGTGACTGATGACTAAGTATCTGCATATGGAGACCATCATACATCTTCCATACGCAGTCATGAAGGGTGACTTATCAATGTAGCAGGACGTATTTTTATTAATATGTAGCACTGACCCTGGGGAGTCCTAATAGCTAAAATATGGAGAAATGAGAGCTTGTGTGAGATCAGTCCCTGCTTAATGTTCCAGTGAAAATTCTAGTGGTTGTTGGTGGAAAGGCTCTTGGCTTTATCTAACAACCAGAGGCTGGGAGCTGTCCACCTCCACTGACTCCGTGACAATAATACATTCAGTACAAGGAGTGGGGGGGGGACAGTTTAGGGTTTAGAGGTTAGTCCAAGGGACCTTCATTGTCTAGCAGGCTTAACAGATGAGACAGACCCTGGTTTCATTTCCTGTCCTCTGGCTCAGCTTCCCATGGAGCCTCTTGGCCACTCTATGGTTCAGGTTACACAAGAGGGACTCTGGCAGAGCTATGTGTTCCCGGTCTCCAGTGGCTTTTGGTGGTTAGGGGTGAGCGAGTCTCATAGCTGGTCTGGAACTGTGTCAGAGATCCTTTTGGGTAGTAAGTGTCAGAAATGGCCAGCTCTGCACCTTCACCCAAGGGTGGGACAACGAGCATGTTTTCTTCCCACTAGATCCCTAAGAGGATCTCTGTGTGGTCAGAGCGGTCACTCAGGGACTGTGCCGTGCCCGCCAGAGTCCCCCATTGCCCACCTGGCTGTAGGGTTGACGAATCATGGCAATTTATCAGGTGACACTGTACCTCCTGGCGATGCATAAAGGCATAACCTGGACAGCATCTGGAAGTCACCAGAATGTTCCTGAGCAGTGGGGACAAGAAGGCAGTAACCTGCACGTAGTTATTCACATGGCAGTGACGTATAGGACAGGACGGCCACGTTCCTATTCACATGACTCTAATTAAGGACAGCTCCAACCCTGCCCAGAAGCTGCCTGTGTTCCCAGAGAGCCTGGTGCTTTAATACCAATGTTTTCCTGACACACCGGCTTCTTGTTTCTCAGGCATCTCATAGATTGTGATGTGTTGCCTTAATGTCACTCATACCATTCCTGTTCTCAATAAATATGTCACCAGAAGAAGAAGAAAAAAAAAGAAAAAGAAATGCATCCTTGGAATAGTTTAAACTCATAATTCAGAACATAACGCAGAAGACATATTTCCTTCAGAGCCTTTGACTGTTTCTGGTATTATACAATGCATATAGTAAAAAAAAAAAAATAAGCTGGGCGTGGTGGCTCACGCCTTTAATCCCAGCACTCGGGAGGCAGAGGTAGGAGGATCGCCAAGAGTTTGAGGCCACCCTGAGACTACATAGTGAATTCCAGGTCAGCCTGGACCAGAGTGAGACCCTACCTTGCAAAACCAAAAAAATAAAATAAAATAAAAAATAAAAATAAAAAGATTATAGATGTCATCAGAATTCATGTAAGTGGAAAATACGTTCAAAATGAACGAATACGAGAGAGCAACAGGAGGGATACTGTAATTGGGAAAGTCCATTCTCGCTCTGTTCATGGTCCTGGCCAGGCTGGGTGGAGGGACCCTTAGCCGCTTAGGGGACATAAATCCGGTTTCCATAGAAACACCGCAGACGAGATATCACTGTGGTCCTGAAGGCTTTGCAAAGCCTTCAGAGAAAATCAAAATCGAGATGTTGAAGGTGTGTTGCGAAGATGAGATGTAATGCGTGTGAACTTGAACTTGACTGGGCTCCCTGGGGGAAGTGGGGAGTGGGGGACATTTCTCACCAGCCAGCGTAGAAACAACTGCTATGATTTCTTTCATTTGGGGACCGGATTCGGGCTTCTTAGTCTGCCTTCTCGTGAGCTTTGAGAAGTGAGGTCGCCTGTTTTTGTCCAGTGTGGCAGCTCTTTGTTCCTGTCCCACAGAGTTCAATGTGTTTCACATGATCGCCGTGGGGCTCAGCAGCTCCATCCTCGGCTGCCTCCTCACCCTGCTCATCTATACTTACTGCCAGCGGTGTCAGCAGCAATCCCACGACGCCACGGTCATTCACCCCGTCTCCCCCGCCCCTCTCAACACCAGCATAACCAACCACATCAATAAACTGGACAAGTTCGACTCGGTAGAGGCTATCAAGGTAAGGATCAACCGTGACAGCTGCAGCCAGGTGGGCAAAGAAGACAGGTGACCCCGGAAGGCTTGGTGGATCACGGCCACTTGAGGTGAATTTGGGGGAAAGTTAAGAGAGCCCTGGGTCTGTGGGCGTTGGCTGGGTGCCCTCCGGTAGGTATAGTTATCTTTTCACCTGTATCTTGGGTCCTCTTAATATTTATGCTCTAACTGGCCCTGATTTAGCTCTTTGAAGTTGCGGGTGACTTTAAGGACTGTTCACGAGGCATCTGTGTCCCAGATGGCCACAGCAGACACGCTCTACTGAGTACAGAGGGAAATTAAGACACTGGAATCAGAGGCACTTGCTCAAGTATCTTCTGCAAAGGTCTCTGATGAAGGTAGCCATCCCTGGAAGGCTGAAAGATACTTTGATATAGACGTAATTATGTGTGATCACACTGATCGTGTCTGGTACCTTTTTTTTTTTCTTGGTTTTGCAAGGTAGGGTCTCACTCTGGTCCAGGCTGACCTGGAATTCACTATGTAGTCTCAGGGTGGTCTCGAACTCTCGGCGATCCTCCTACCTCTGCCTCCCGAGTGCTGGGATTAAAGGCGTGCACCACCACAGCCCGGCTTGGTAACTTATTTTTGAGTCTTAGAGGTTTTCTGCGCACTCAGGTTGGTTTGCGGATCCCTGCTTTTCTTTTCTTTTTTCTTTTTTTTTTTTTTGGTTTTTCGAGGTAGGGTCTCACTCTGGTCCATGCTGACCTGGAATTAACTATGTAGTCTCAGGGTGGCCTCCAACTCCTGGCGATCCTCCTACCTCTGCCTCCCAAGTGCTGGGATTAAAGGCGTGCGCCACCACACCCGGCTTGGTAACTTATTTTTGAGTCTTAGAGGTTTTCTGTGCGCTCAGGTTGGTTTGCGGATCCCTGCTTTTCTTTTCTTTTTTTTTTGGTTTTTCGAGGTAGGGTCTCACTCTGGTCCAGGCTGACCTGGAATTAACTATGTAGTCTCAGGGTGGCCTCGAACTCCCGGCGATCCTCCTACCTCTGCCTCCCAAGTGCTGGGATTAAAGGCATGTGCCACCACACCCAGCGGATCCCTGCTTTTCTTAATGCCTTCATCAGTAAAGCACACAGGTAGTCAGGAGCTACAAAGACAGCCAGCCTCACTGTAGATGTGAGCCATGAGGCCAAAGCTTCCAGGGAGTCAGGAAATGAAAAAAACCAGTGTCCAAAACAACGCAGTGTCAGGAGAGAGCTCAAAGCCCACCCAACCGTCTCCTTATGATGGGACCTCAAATTACCGCTTGCCAAGTTCTCACGTATTTTCCGATATATTTTTGCAGGCCTTTAACAAAAACAACTTGATCCTAGAGGAAAGGAACAAATATTTCAACCCACATCTCAATGGGAAGACCTACTCCAATGCCTACTTCACAGATCTCAACAACTACGACGAGTACTAAACAGCTTTCAAGTATTTTGTCTTCTTGCGAACTGCGTTCCTCAAAGCCTGTGTTCAGTGTATCTGAGGCATCCAAGATGAACACGGAGTCAATTTCAAGTGCATTGCAAGCCAAGACTTTCCCATCGCTACCAAAATGTTGGATCATTGTTAAATGAGCTATTGTGTGAAGATTTTTTTTAGTGGTCATCCCATTTCTCTAACGATCTCTTCTTTTGTTTTATCACATGCCACCCTCATTGAAAGGTGCCACCTGACATATAAATGTCTTCCTGCATTGGAGCGTAAATCGTCACGATGTTATAATTTGAGAAAACGGCCACTTTATCTGAGCGATCCCTTCCCTCCACAAGGTCTGCAAATTTCACGGAATGAAGCGATCTCCAACTCCCCAACAAAGAACACACCCTGGCTTCTCAGAAACCACTTGTTTGCACTTGAAATGATTCTTGCCCAGGGAAGCCCAGAGATTCTACCTGGCCTGCAGCTGTCAAGGTGCACAGAGTCCCACTGCTGTGGTCAGGAGCGCTGACAGCTTCACTGTGGAATGAGCGTGCAGAACGGGGGGCAGGCACAGTGAGGTGGGACAGCGTTCTTAGCTTGCTGTGAAACTGGGGTTCATTCTGACTTCGGATTCCACGGCATTCCAAAAGCTCCTTCCGTGCTGGTGGCCCGGGAGCCCGCTTCCTTGGCCAGAGCGTCTGTCAAACAAACTCTGAACCTCCCTGCCTGCACGGGAAAAAAATTTCCACATATATGATGACAATGATGGAAAGTGTTGAAAAATAGCCAAGTGGAGTTGAAAGCTCCATTTTTAATTTGGTGTTATGAAAAGTGTTGGAAGAACTGACAGTTCATAAAAAGCCCCCGAATGTATAGCAATACCCCAGCCAACCAGAAACATAAATGTGCAAGTGAGTCTGTTGCTCTGTAGACCCTCCCAGTTCACCCTGAAGTTACACTCCACCAACAAGGCCCATCTGCTCATCACCTCAGTCTTGCCACTTGACCCCACTCAGATCCACTGCTCACTGCATCCCTGCTTAGAGGCAAGGACAGGGACAACACACCTTGAGAAGTAATGGGTCCTTAGAAATAAAGGCTCTCGTGAAGTCTTGGTTCTCAGCCTTGGTCATTGAGCATTTCAGAGTCTCCCTGGACCATTCCTGAGGTCCCAAGAAGGGAAAAAGATAAATTATCCATTAACCACGGATTCTTGGCACATGAGTATTGATTGAATAGTTTTAAGGCAAAGACAAAATTGAAGAGGTTTCTCATAGGCCTCTGGGCACTATGGGAAAGGTTATCATTGAGAACAACCCTTCATGTCTGTACCAGATGCACAGGATGTGGCGAGAAGATCAGGGATTTAGGGCTGGAGAGATGGCTTAGCAGTTAAGGCGCCTGCCTGCTAAGCCTAAGAACGCTGGTTCCAATCTCCAGCAGTTCCAATCTCCAGGTCCTATGTTTAGCCAGATGCAAAGTGACGCAAGGGCACAATGCCGCACTTGACCACAAGGGGGCGCATGCGTCTGGAGTTCGTTCACAGCAGCTGAGAGGCTGCTGCGCGCCCATCTCTGTCTGTCTTCCTCTCTCTCTCTCTCTCTCTCTCTCTCTCTCTCTCTCTCTCTGTGTGTGTGTGTGTGTGTGTCTCCAAAAATAAATTTTAAAAAGTATCAGGGACTTAGAAGCCTGCATTTTTCCCTCCCAAGAAGTATTTTATAAAGATGGAAAGTCCCA
Organism: Orientallactaga sibirica; assembly: GCA_036365145.1. Lineage (NCBI taxonomy): Eukaryota > Metazoa > Chordata > Mammalia > Rodentia > Dipodidae > Orientallactaga > Orientallactaga sibirica. Next base: position 2,228,854 of record JAEOAD010002614.1, on the reverse strand, counting down.
TGATTATCATGAACATGGTTGAGTTCAAAATATTCTCATCTCAATGATTTTTTCAGATATGGCCTATAGGAACTACGTTAGGTACTGAGTGAATTGTGCACACAGCATTCCAGGTGTTCCTTGTACACCGTACATGCACCTTCTGTTGAACACGCTCTCTCAAAACCCACACTCGACAGGATTTGGCAGATGGTTTATTTGTTGTGTTCAAGGTAGATTTTTATCGGATGCCTAAACTCCTCTTATCACTTTCTTTGAAGAAAAATAAATAAATCCTTCCAGTGTAGCACTAGGTTTTCTATCTTTCCCTTTTAAAAGAAATCTCTCACTCTTGAATTTTTCCTTCTCATCCCTCCTTTCCTTCTTTTCTCCCTCCAGGCCTTTTTTTTATAAGTAGTACACATAGAGATTCCTGTTTTTAAGCTGTTTCTACCCAAACCTATTAGCAAAGGACATTAACTAGTTGCTTTTGTGGACATGGTTTAAGTTTGTCTGATTTTCATTTGGAAACTTCCTTTAGCGGCAGTACTCACGTTATTTGAAAGCTGGTCCCAGTATTTAGTATCCTTGTTCTGCACCGACTTTTTCTTTCTTTTTGTTTTTCTTTTTTTTTTTGGAGAGAGACACAGAGAGAGACAGAGAGGGAGACAGAAAGAGATGGGCATGCCGGCAGCCTCTCAGCTGCTGCAAACGAACTCCAGACGCGTGCACCCCCTTGTGGTCAAGTGCGGCATTGCGCCCTTGCGTCACTTTGCATCTGGCTAAATGTGGGACCTGGAGATTGGAACTGCTGGAGATTGGAACTGGCATTGTTAGGCTTAGCAGGCAGGCACCTTAACCGCTAAGCCATCTCTCCAGCCCTTTTTTTTTTTTTGGAGAGAGACAGAGAGAGAGAGAGGAGAGGGAAGACAGATAGAGATGGGCGCGCCAGCAGCCTCTCAGCTACTGCGAACGAACTCCAGATGTGTGCACCCCCTTGTGGTCAAGTGCGGCATTGCGCCCTTGCATCACTTTGCATCTGGCTAAACGTGGGACCTGGAGATTGGAACCGCTGGAGATTGGAACCAGCGTTCTTAGGCTTAGCAGGCAGGCACCTTAACCACTAAGCCATCTCTCCAGCCCTGCACCGACTTTCTAAAGAAAGGAGAGCTTTCTGCATACTGTTCTACCTAGGCATTCCAAAACAGTCTGAGGACTTTCATGGCACTGAAGGCTTCGTCACCTCTGAATAGCACTAACTCTGTGCCTTCATAGGAACTCTGGCACGCTGGAGGAATCTACTTCACAGAAAAGCAACTGTCACCAGGCTCAGCCTTTTCCTTGAAAACTTCCCTTTTTCACTCGGCCTAATTTTACATCCCTGCCCTTTAAGATTGGACACACAGCATCTGAGCAAGCTTGGTCCTATCAGAGAATCATTATATCAGAGAATTATATCATATTTTCATTATATCATATAATTATATCAATTATATCAGAGAAACCCATGAAAGTAGCTTTCTGCTTACAAGTGACATCAACACTGGGGAGCAAATAGGGTCTCTTATGGTCATGGAGGGGCAGACAGAGACTGTTAAGGAGGTAAAGAGAGACAGTGGTGTCTGGGTCATGGAGTCACCTCCATCCCCAGGAAGGGCCAGGCCACGTGGTCTACATGAAGCACAGGACTCCTCTTATCACTTTCTTTTGAAGAAAATAAATAAATCCTTCCAGTGTAGCAAGGGGTTTTCTATCTTTCCTTTAAAAGAAATCTCTCACTCTTGAATTTTTCTGTGGTCCCTCCTTTTTCCTTCTTTTCTCCCTCCAGCCTTTTTTTTATAAGTAGTACACATAGAGATTCCTGTTTTTAAGCTGTTTCTACCCAAAACCTATTAGCAAAGGACATTAACTAGTTGCTTTTGTGGACATGGTTTAAGTTTGTCTGATTTTCATTTGGAAACTTCCTTTTTAGCAGTACTGAAAAATTTGAAAGCTGGTCCTGTATTTAGTATCCTTGTTCTGCTAAAGACTTTTCTTTCTTTTTGTTTTTTTTTCTTTTCTTTTTTTGGAGAGAGACACAGAGAGACAGAGAGGGAGACAGAAAGAGATGGCATGCCGGCAGCCTCAGCTGCTGCCAAACGAACTCCAGACGCTGTGCATTCCCTATACACCCATCCAAGTCCACGCGGCATTGCGCCCTTGCGTCACTTTGCATCTGGCTAAATGTGGACCTGGAGATTGGAACTGCTGGAGATTGAACTGGCATTGTTAGGCTTAGCAGGCAGGCACCTTAATTTTTAAGCCATCTCTCCAGCCCCTTTTTTTTTTTTTTTTTTGGAGAGAGACAGAGACAGAGAGAGAGAGGGAGAGGAAGACAGATAGAGATGACCGCTTCCAGCAGTCTCTCAGCTACTTTGAATCACTACTCAGATGGTAACTCTGTGGTCAAGTCAGTGCATTGCGCCTTGCATCACTTTGCATCTGGCTAAACGTGGGACCTGGAGATTGGAACCGCTGGAGATTGGAACCAGCTGTTCTTAGGCTTAGCAGGGCAGGCACCTTAACCACTAAGCCATCTCTCCAGCTCCTGCACCGACTTTCTAAAGAAAGGAGAGTTTTTCTGCATACTGTTCTACCTAGGCATTCCAAAACAGTCTGAGGACTTTCATGGCACTGAAGGCTTCGTCACCTCTGAATAGCACTAACTCTTGTGCCTTCATAGGAACTCTGGCACGCTTGAGGAATCTACTTCACAGAAAAGCAACTGTCACCAGGCTCAGCCTTTTCCTTGAAAAACTTCCCTTTCACTGGCCTAATTTTACATCCTGCCCTTTAAGATTGGACACACAGCATCTGAGCAAGTGCAATCCTATCAGAGAATCATTATATCAGAGAATTATATCATATTTTCTTATATCGTTCAATTATATCAATTATATCAGAGAAACCCATGAAAGTAGCTTTCATGCTTACAAGTGACATCAACACTGGGGAGCAAATAGGGTCTCTTATGGTCATGGAGGGGCAGACAGAGACTGTTATGAGGTAAAGAGACAGTGGTGTCTTGAGGAGGTCATGGAGTCACCTCCATCCCCAGGAAGGGCCAGGCCACGTGGTCTACATGAAGCACAGGACCAGTCCTCCTGCCTCAGGTGATACTGAAAAAAATCAAGAAGCAAATATGGGGGCTGGAGAGATGGCTTAGTGGTTAAGGCGCCTGCCTCCTAAGCCTAAGAACACTGGTTCCAATCTCCAGCGGTTCAACTTCCAGGTCCCACTGTTTATCCAGATGCAAAGTGATGCAAGCTATACGCACTTGACCACAAGGGCGTGACGATCTGTTTTCATTCACAGCAGCTGAGAGACTGCTGGAGCACCCACCTCTGTCTGTCTCTCTCCCTCTCTCTCTCTCTCTCTCTCTCCCCAAAAAAATATAAATAAATAAAAATAAAATATTAGAAAAAGAAGCAAATATAGGAAATGATTAGATAGGTGGTGTCACGGAAAGAGGTGACTTGTGTTGTGACTGACCCCAGGCAGGGATGTGACCCACAGGCATAATTCTGTGGTTGGACACTTGGACTCTTCCACGTGTAGGAATTTCATGCGAGGGGTGTCATTATTTCCCTGGTTTTCTGCAAAAGGGTGGAAGTCATCAGTGCAAAAACCTATGTCTCGGAATGTTTCCTCCTGAATCTTTGGTAGAATTGATCAATATGGCCTTCAAAGTTATGGACAATGTCCCAGCCAATGGGACCCCCATGTCCCTAAAATGCCACCTAAGAGATACACTGCAGTACAATTGGGTATGCCAAGAAAAGTTTTCCTAAAGACACATCAGGGCTAGTGAGATTGCTCAGTGGTTAAAGGTGCTTGCTTAACAAAGCCCGATGTCGTGGGTTCGATTCCCCAGTATCCATGTAAAGTCAGAGGCTTAAAGTGACACATGAACCTGGAGTTCATATGCAGCAGGAAGGGGCCCTGGAATTCCCATATACACCCATTCTTCCCCTCTCTCACGAATAAATATTTTTTTAACGACACATCAGGTTTATACTCACAACCTTTTTCTCTAAATACAGCTGTTTAGATTTGTATCTATCCTTATAAATTATTGTATGTGTCTTTATTTTTTAAGAATAAACCATAAATTATCCAACATGTCAGCCCCCTTCCCTCTTCCTCTTTGCCCCGGGACCATGAACTTTCTGAACCTTGAGCTCCCTTGACCCTTCCACGAGTCTTTTCTTATTTTGAATCACACTTTGGGGTAACTTCTTTAAGTTCAGCAACACCATCTCCGAGATTTCTTGGGAGCACCTAGCCAGAAATATCAGGCAACGTACAGACGCGGGTGACACAGTGAACTGCATGGCCACCAACGATTTTGCACGTGACAGTGCTGTGATTAAGTGCCAGAGCCCCATATGCAAACTCTTACCATTTTTCTTTTTTTTTTTAATTTTTTTAAAAATTATTTTATTTATTTTTGGAGAAAGACACAGAGAGAGAGGGAGAGGAAGACAGATCGAGATGGGCACACTTGGAGTCTCAGCTGCTGTGAACAAAATCCAGATGCATGCGCCCCCTTGTGGTCAAGTGCGGCATTGCGCCCTTGTGTCACTTTGCATCTGGCTAAACGTGGGACCTGGAGATTGGAACCGCTGGAGATTGGAACCAGCGTTCTTAGGCTTAGGAGGCAGGCGCCTTAACCGCTAAGCTGTCTCTCCAGACCTTACCATTTTTCCTAATGGCGTTCAAGCTGGAGTTCACAGGAGCGTAAACCTGTGAACACGTCCATTCATCCTGACACGTTCTTCATGGTACGCTTGGAGATTTAGGTTGAAATGACAGGGGCCAATATTTCATGACCTATCGTTATCCATGCGTACTTGAAGGTCTCTATAACGGGGTACTAAGAGCGTGCTTCCTGGGAAAATGAGCTGAAATGGATAAACGTGAATGAATGCTCTTGCTGACTTAAGGAATGCATCAGAGGGAATGCTATGTGCAAGTTTGCTATGAATGATGAAATGCCTGGAGCCCAGAGACTGTAGCTGAATTGATTCCTCCTGCTTTTCTTTTCTACTGTGATCACTAATTAAAATTGACGCAAATCTTACGGCATAATTCTACCATACGGAGCTGAGGCCTTTAGGTTTTCTGTGTATTTCTCGCAAAGCAAAGGGAAAAAAATGTTGCTTTGCTGTTTGCTTTTCTTTTCTCCTTTGGCAATCGCTGAAGAAGATATAATGTGGAACAAGTGGCAGTCATTTTAAAAGACAACTTCTTTGCGGGATTCACATTTTAGCAGTGATAGCAAAGGCTCGTTTTTTACCCATCACAGGTCACGCTGTCACAGTGTCACAGCACGTTACGGAAGCATCCCTCCTGGTCTCTTGAAATGCAGTCCATACTGCAAAGCACACAGAGAATCATCCAAACCAAAATCGGAGTCTTGCACAAATTGTACGATCCCTACTTGAAGCCCAGCTCCAAAATGTGGTCGCTTTGAAAGATCCTGTTCTGGCTTTTAAGCTCATTATCAATTATCTATCTCATCTCTTAGCCAAGCAGATGTGTTTGGCTGGGTAGACATTGCGGAGGTCGAAAGGCACTCCACGGCACTCCTTAAACTAAAATGTAAGGCAAGAAAATTTCCAACCTTTAATAATTAGGCAGAAATCTGAGGCCAGTCATTCAGCAATGTTCTTTTTTTTTTTTCCCCTCTCTTTCAGCTTTCTGACAACTTAATGCCAAATGGTTCAAATGTTAGATAAATACAAGCAGAGAGAAAAAAAATCTAGATGCTGAGAAATGGAAACTATTCTTTCATCTTGACCTTCAAAAGAGGCCTGCAGGGCTGGGGAGATGGCTTAATGGTTAAGGCACTTGGCTACAAAGCTTAAGGACCCAGGTTCTATTCCCCAGGACCCACGTAAGCCAGATGCACAAGGTGGTGCATGTGTCTGGACTTTGTTTGCAGTGGCTGGAGGCCCATTCTGTCTCCCTCTCTCTCTGTCTCAAATAAAAATAAATATTTTTTAAAGTTTTAAGAGGGGCTGGAGAGATGGCTTAGCGATTAAGGCGCCTGCCTCCTAAGCCTAAGAACACTGGTTCCAATCTCCAGCGGTTCCAATCTCCAGGTCCCATGTTTAGCCGGATGCAAAGTGACGCAAGGGCGCAATGCCGCACTTGCCCACAAGGGGGCGCATGCGTCTGGATTTCGCTCACAGCAGCTGAGAGACTGCTGGCGCGCCCATCTCTGTCTCCCTCTCCCTCTCTCTCTGTCTGTCTCCCTTTCTCTCTGTGTCTTTCTCCAAAAATAAATAAAATAATTTTTAAAAAAATTTTTTAAGTTGTAAGAGATCCCTGGTAGCTATCCTCTGCAAAAGAAGGTGTATTTTTTTGTATACAAAGTTGCTACTGCCTTGTTTAAGATGGGAGCTAATGGGCTGGAGAGATGGCTCAGCAATTAATGGCACCTCTTTGCAAAACCTGACTGCCCGGGTTCAATTCCCCAGTACCAACTTAAAGCCATGCACATCACATGCATCTGGAATTTATTTGCAGTAGCAAAAGACCCTGGCATCCATTCTCTCTCCTCCTCTCCCCTTCTCTCCTTCTCGTCTTCCTCTTCCTCCTCCTCCTCCTTTTTCTTCTTCTCCATCCCTCTCTCTAAAACCCTCAAATAAATAAAGCTATTTTTAAGAAATATATGAGTGGGCTGGAGAAATGGCTTAGCGGTGAAAGCATTTGCCTGTGAAGCCAAAGGACCCAGGTTCAATTCTCCAGGACCCACGTAAGCCAGATGCACAAAGACACATGCATCTGGAGTTCGCTTGCAGTGGCTAGAAGCCCTGGCATGCCCATTCTCTCTCTGTCTCTCTTCTATCTCTCTATCTCTGCTTGCAGATGAATAAATAATTTTGAAAAAAGAAATATATGAGTTAGCATTATACCCGGATATTGATGGCTTCAGTCAGAGAGCAGAGGGGTGATAAGAAACACCTCTTGAATGCTTTAGAACTCCAAAATGACGTGGAAAGGGTAGACTTTGCCAGGTGTTTTGTTTTGTTTTGTTTTGTTTTGTTTTTTCTCTGCTGGAGCTGAGACTTCAGAACAAGTGCAGTGATGTGTTCAGAACTGAGATAGCCCTGTTCCAAGCTTCCCGGAAACTGACTTAACTTCAGTCTTTACGTCTTCCTCAAAGCATGTTCGCGTCTGCTGTGTGGTAGGAAAGCCCAGCGTGGTGTCTGTGGAAATCAGAGGGTTTGTTTTCCTTGCTCTTTGGGTCAGTCCACAGGTCCTGGGAAGCCAACAGACACAGCTGCTAACAGCTGACAAATACAAAGAGTGCAGAGTGAGAACTTCCATGCAAGAACATCCGGGGATAATTTCACTGTATTTTGTGACTCAAAACTGCTTCATGTGTGTATGAAAGCTGTTGCCCTTAGTTTGGATTTAAAATGTGAACTGCCTTTTTTATTTTTATTTTTTTTGTCTGTTTCTTTTCTTATCTGTTAACCCATGACGATAAACTGAAAACAAGCTTGTACTTCTGCTCTTTGAAAGAAAGCCTACTGCAAGCCTTTGTGTCAGAATCACCACCGAAGCTCACATTATGCACCAAGAAAATGCACCAGCTTAGTCCAGCGAGTAAGAGAATTTGTGTGCTATAACATTTAGTTTGTCTTTTGATCTCCTATGCTTCCTTCTTCCTGTCCACTGGCTGGCTGTTGCCTGTTTTGTGATTCAAAATAAACTTCCTGGGATTGTTTCAGTTTTTTCTTTCATTGAAATTTCCCCAAGGCCAACTTCAACCCTTGATAAACTTGCACACAGTTACTGGTTTTAAAATTTTAAAGGCGGGCTGGAGAGATGGCTTAGCGGTTAAGGCGCCTGCCTCCTAAGCCTAAGAATGCTGGTTCCAATCTCCAGAATCTCCAGGTCCCACGTTTAGCCAGATGCAAAGTGATGCAAGGGCGCAATGCCGCACTTGACCACAAGGGGGCGCATGCATCTGGATTTCGTTCACAGCAGCTGAGACACTGCTGGTGCGCCCATCTCTATCTGTCTCCCTCTCCCTGTCTCTCTGTCTGTCTCTCTCTCTCTGTGTCTCTCTCCAAAAAAATAGTAAAGGCACCCCTCACTCCCCAGAGAAAATGGCAGGTCTGTTGCCCGTGGACTGGTGGGTGTTTTCTACCAGGGTCACTGGGCATATCTTTTTTTTCTTTTGGTTTTTCCAGGTAGGGTCTCACTCTAGCTCAGACTGACCTGGAATCCACTATGGAGTCTCAGGGTGGCCTCGAACTCATGGTGATTCTCCTACCTTTGCCTCCCGAGTACTGGGATTAAAGGCTGCACTACCACGCCCGGCTGTACTTTGAACTCTTCTTATTGAATGTGTGCAACTATAAATTTTAGTTTGTTTTCTACTTACCAACCCACTGGTGTTAAGTTCTCGCATTCTTTTTTTTTTTTTTTTTTTTACTTTAAGTTCTCCCTACGAGCTATCTAAGTGACACCTGGCAGATAGCTTGTTTTCACAATCACTTGAAGACACTAATTGAGTCCGTCCAGGTAGGGTGCACGGAGCTCATGCTGCCTTGCATTGACCCAATTACTGCAGTTCAGAGAAGGGGCCGACAGGGCCCTTCCCAGCCAATCAACTGAAACCAACTCACTCCTGCTCCTTTTCCTTGGCGAAAAGCAAACAAGTGCATGGGATGAAAGGAGCTGTCACTGGAGCCTTAAAAATGCCAGGCTCTCTTGGGCTGGAGAGATGGCTTAGCGATTAAGATGCTTGCCTCCTAAGCCTAAGAACGCCGGTTCCAATCTCCAGCGTTTCCAATCTCCAGGTCCCACGTTTAGCCAGATGCAAAGTGACACAAGGGCGCAATGCTGCCCTTGACCACAAGGGGGCGCATGTATCAGGATTTTGTTCACAGCAGCTGAGAGGCTGCTGGCGCGCCCATTATCTGTCTCCCTCTCCCTCTCTCTGTCTCCAAAAAAAAAAAAAAAAAAGCCAAGCTCTCTTAGTGCTCTTGATGCATTGGTTTTCTATATCTCAATCCCTTTCTACAATGAATTCAAACAACAGCCCTGAGAGCTCCCCAGAGTGCAGCCCTCCTCCCTTCGTGGAACTCCTCTCCATCCTCAACACTCTGCCAACATTTTGAGGGGGCACACTAAGAGAACCCTGATGATGTACAGATAGATTGTAATATATTTTTTGTACTTCCGTTTTATGTAAATAGCTTGTCTCATTTGATTGTATGTGCGTATTAAAATAAATCCTACCATTTAGGAAACAACTTAGTGGAGCTGTTCTTTGTGTAGCCTCACAGTACACTGTCTCCCGGGCTGTGCTAAGTCTCCTTGGAGTGAGATTCTCTAGAACAAGGCTATGGATGTACTACTGAGTGAATTCCATAACACACTCTTGTTTGGCCTTCACATCCTTAAGCTTCTTGAGTGATAGGCCAGCAGAACAATCCACCTTCATGATGATGTAATAAAGAACTCTTACACATGTTTCCCATGGAGAATAGGAACCATGTGACAAGGAGAGCCAATCAGATGCTGTGTTTACAAGGAGTGGGTACAGTTCCTGTAGGGTAGTGATTGGGGGTATACTGGCCCTCTGCCCAGCAGTCTATATTCCATTCGTCCTTACATAAAACAAGGGTTTGTTGGTTGCTTTGTTTTCTTGAATGAAACTGCTGAAAATCTGTCAGCCACTACACAGCTAGATGTTTGATCAAGGAAAACCAACAAATCGAATGAGAAACATATTTCAACATTCAATAGTTCAATAGATTTATATTTAGTCAATATATTTCAAATATGTGTATTTTTGTAGACTCAGATATGCACATATGTATGCATAAACATGCCTGGCATATGTATGTATGTGTGTATATACACACACATCAAATACTCAGAATGTTTGATTAACATAGAGGCCAAAAACATAATAAAAATCAGGCTGGAGACATGGCTTAGCGGTTAAGGTGCCTGCCTCTAAGCCTAAGAACCCTGGTTCCAATCTCCAGGTCCCACGTTTACCCAGATGCAAAGTGATGCAAGGGCAATGCCGCACTTGACCACAAGGGGGCGCACGCATCTGGATTTTGTTCACAGCAGCTGAGAGGCTGCTGGCGCGCCCCATCTCTATCTGTCTCCTCTCCTACCTTTGCCTCCCGAGTACTGGGATTAAAGGCTGCACTACCACGCCCGGCTGTACTTTGAACTCTTCTTATTGAATGTGTGCAACTATAAATTTTAGTTTGTTTTCTACTTACCAACCCACTGGTGTTAAGTTCTCGCATTCTTTTTTTTTTTTTTTTTTTTAAGTTCTCCCTACGAGCTATCTAAGTGACACCTGGCAGATAGCTTGTTTTCACAATCACTTGAAGACACTAATTGAGTCCGTCCAGGTAGGGTGCACGGAGCTCATGCTGCCTTGCATTGACCCAATTACTGCAGTTCAGAGAAGGGGCCGACAGGGCCCTTCCCAGCCAATCAACTGAAACCAACTCACTCCTGCTCCTTTTCCTTGGCGAAAAGCAAACAAGTGCATGGGATGAAAGGAGCTGTCACTGGAGCCTTAAAAATGCCAGGCTCTCTTGGGCTGGAGAGATGGCTTAGCGATTAAGATGCTTGCCTCCTAAGCCTAAGAACGCCGGTTCCAATCTCCAGCGTTTCCAATCTCCAGGTCCCACGTTTAGCCAGATGCAAAGTGACACAAGGGCGCAATGCTGCCCTTGACCACAAGGGGGCGCATGTATCAGGATTTTGTTCACAGCAGCTGAGAGGCTGCTGGCGCGCCCATTATCTGTCTCCCTCTCCCTCTCTCTGTCTCCAAAAAAAAAAAAAAAAAAAAAAAAAAAAAAGCCAAGCTCTCTTAGTGCTCTTGATGCATTGGTTTTCTATATCTCAATTCCTTTCTACAATGAATTCAAACAACAGCCCTGAGAGCTCCCCAGAGTGCAGCCCTCCTCCCTTCGTGGAACTCCTCTCCATCCTCAACACTCTGCCAACATTTTGAGGGGGCACACTAAGAGAACCCTGATGATGTACAGATAGATTGTAATATATTTTTTGTACTTCCGTTTTATGTAAATAGCTTGTCTCATTTGATTGTATGTGCGTATTAAAATAAATCCTACCATTTAGGAAACAACTTAGTGGAGCTGTTCTTTGTGTAGCCTCACAGTACACTGTCTCCCGGGCTGTGCTAAGTCTCCTTGGAGTGAGATTCTCTAGAACAAGGCTATGGATGTACTACTGAGTGAATTCCATAACACACTCTTGTTTGGCCTTCACATCCTTAAGCTTCTTGAGTGATAGGCCAGCAGAACAATCCACCTTCATGATGATGTAATAAAGAACTCTTACACATGTTTCCATGGAGAATAGGAACCATGTGACAAGGAGAGCCAATCAGATGCTGTGTTTACAAGGAGTGGGTACAGTTCCTGTAGGGTAGTGATTGGGGGTATACTGGCCCTCTGCCCAGCAGTCTATATTCCATTCGTCCTTACATAAAACAAGGGTTTGTTGGTTGCTTTGTTTTCTTGAATGAAACTGCTGAAAAATCTGTCAGCCACTACACAGCTAGATGTTTGATCAAGGAAAACCAACAAATCGAATGAGAAACATATTTCAACATTCAATAGTTCAATAGATTTATATTTAGTCAATATATTTCAAATATGTGTATTTTTGTAGACCTCGTATATGCACATATGTATGCATAAACATGCCTGGCATATGTATGTATGTATGTGTGTATATACACACACATCAAATACTCAGAATGTTTGATTAACATAGAGGCCAAAAAAAAACATAATAAAATCAGGCTGGAGACATGGCTTAGCGGTTAAGGTGCCTGCCTCCTAAGCCTAAGAACCCGGTTCCAATCTCCAGGTCCCACGTTTACCCAGATGCAAAGTGACGCAAGGGCGCAATGCCGCACTTGACCACAAGGGGGCGCACGCATCTGGAGTTTGTTCACAGCAGCTGAGAGGCTGCTGGAGCGCCCATCTCTATCTGTCTCCTTCTCCCTCTATCTCTGTCTCTCTCCAAAATAAAAATAAAATTATGCATTATCTTGAACCAGTGGAGAATCTTATAAATAATAACCTGTTAAAAGCTTTAAAGCACTCCATGTAGGGCTTGTATGTAGCTATTAGATTAGAGAGTAGTAGACTAGAGGTTGTACCAGTTGTCTTACAGGGTTTTTTTCTGAGTATTTGTAATGCTCATAACCGATATTCTAATATATAGATGGTGCTAGGCACAGCTCACGTGTCCAAGCCCTCTTCAAATTTTCTTAACTTGCTCTTTAAAAAGTAAAGTTGAAATATGACTTGAAATAACTCGGGAACACTTTGAAATCCATCATGTAATTTTTCATTTAAAGTGTCTCTTCTGGCACAGTTTGAGAATAGCAGGAAGGATTGAGAGCACAGACTCCACAGCTCTAGACTTTTAATGCGAGAGCAAGTTATCCCTAAAGTTACATCTGAATCAGTGGTGTTTTCTGAGGTCATTGTTTTTACGTGGCTATGATCTTGTCTATAAAACCAAGTCGAAATAGGGCTGGAGAGATGGCTTAGCGGTTAAGGTGCCTGCCTCCTAAGCCTAAGAATACTGGTTCCAATCTCCAGCGGTTCCAATCCCAGGTCCCACGTTCAGCCAGATGCAAAGTGACGCAAGGGCGAAATGCCGCACTTGACCACAAGGGGGCACACACATCTGGATTCCGTTCACAGCGGCTGAGACACTGCTGGCGTGCCCATCTCTATCTGTCTCCCTCTCCCTCTCTCTCTCTGTCTCTCTCTGTGTCTCTCTCCAAAAATAAAAAATAATAATAAAATTCTAAAAAAAAATCAAGTAGAAATAGATGTCAGAAATTGCATCTATCTCTCATTAATCTCTTGGCATGCATTTCCCTTGCAAGTACTTGAGGAATCCATCCCACCACTGCAATCCCAGTGGGAGCCAAGATTGAAAGCAACAAGATCAGACCAGGTCAACACTCTTCCGGACTTTACAGACGCCGAGATCACAGAAGATTTAAGACCATAGCTGCTAAACATATAACAACAGAAATGAAGCTCAGAGCTAACCCTCTTAAAGATTTGTCCCATGCAAAAATGCTAGGAATGTAGTTGGATCTCTTTCCTTTGTGGAAAACACGTCCGCATATAACCCGGGAGACAACTGGATTTTGATTTTCCGCTCTGTAGCAGGTGTGCTCATATGAGCCTCAGGCAGGGATCCATGACAGCCTTTTTTGGAGGGACACCCTGGCAATGTTTCACAGGCTGTGTTTCCCTTAAAAGGGATGTGAAGTGAAAACACCGACTTTCTAGACTTCTCTCCTTTCACTTCCATGGGCTTTTCCATATAAGAGTCATTCTGAACAACTTCCTATGTCCTGTCCATTCATGCCAGTCACGTGACACCTGCACGTCTTCAGAACCTTCCCATTCCCTGGGAACCAGGTCTCAACCACTCTGAGGAAATAAAAATATAGCAGCAACACCCTTGTGGCCTGAAAATCCCTTTGATGGGCTGCTGTGATGGAATGGCCTTTCTGGGAGTGGATTCCAGGCAACCCCAAAGCTCTAAAGAACTTCCATCCTCCATTGTCACAAAACACACCAATATTCCCTTATTAGATCTGGCCTTTCTATCTAAGAAACTGTCTCTAATAGAATGGCGTTTCCTTAGCGCGTGGGGTTATCTTTAGATGGAGCAGTATTGGTTAGATCAACTTCCTTTGCACAGGGAGAAGGGAAGCTTTGAGGACCAAGAACAAGTGCCAGCCTGATTCCAGCCAGAGTAACAGCTGCCACCAAGAACCCTTTGTTCCCCAGCCACAGCCTGTGAAGATTTCCCTCCCAAGTGCACCTCTGAACCCGACTTCACAGAAGATGTCCGTGCATCTTTATAGGATTTTTTTTTTTGAGAGAGACACAGAAAGAGACAGAGAGAGAGGGAGAGGGAGACAGATAGAGATGGGCACGCCAGCAGTCTCTCAGCTGCTGTGAACGAACTCCAGACGCGTGCGCCCCCTTGTGGTCAAGTGCGGCATTGCACCCTTGCGTCACTTTGCATCTGGCTGAATGTGGGACCTGGAGATTGGAACCGGCATTCTTAGACTTAGCAGGCAGGCGCCTTAACCACTAAGCCATCTCTCCAGCCCGTCCGTGGCATCTTTAATCACAGTTCTATTGAAAATGTTTCATGATACTGCTGCATTTGTGCAACTGTCTCTACTCGTTACATACATCTTCCTTCTGCGTGAACAAGGCACTTCTACTCTACTGAGAGATCATCAGGATGTACATGAGGCAGGAAAGTACATGCCCGTATTCACAGAGAGTTAGGGAGCCCCTGATGTTCCAAGGTACATGGAAAAGGATATAGAACCAAGTCCTGTTGGGGTCCCCCCTATGGCCAGCCCAGGATGAACTGCAGGGTCTCTGCCGAGTAGGGTCTCATCCTGAGCCAGAGCTTCTGGGGGCAGCCATGCCACATCTCCATAGTCTCCGCTGCAACCCACAGTTCGTCTGTAAGCCAAAATAAACCTTTTCCTCCCACAAGCTGCTCTTGGTCGGGTGTTTAGTGCCAGCAATGCAAACCTGACGGCAACAGCCAACTTCTATGATGATCATTTCCTTAGCAATTGCAGCTTAAGTTTAAAATCAGTCTCTGTACCTGCAGCTTCAAACCTGCTTCAGTTTTTGCTGTGATAGACAGCTTTCTGTTCTGTGCCTTCTGGCAAGCTCACCAGTCCAGTGCTTTTAAACTGAACTTTGCTCAAATTCCCAGGGCATGAGTCGAATTCAGCCAGCCTTTCTCTCCATAGCCCAGTTCTAACAAAGGTTTTTTCCTTCCTCTTTGAAACTTTATAAGCCAAGCCTTCACAGTCCACACTTCTCTCTGCATTGAGCATTTTCAAACTCTCACCTGAATAGCCCATCAAGGTTGCTTATAATGCCGCCAGCTTGCTCCAGTCAAAACTACTAAATCAGGGCTGGAGAGATGGCTTAGTGGTTAAGGCGCCTGCCTGCTAAGCCTAAGAACGCTGGTTCCAATGTCCAGCGGTTCCAATCTCCAGGTCCCACGTTTAGCCAGATGCAAAGTGACGCAAGGGCGCAATGCCGCACTTGCCCACAAGAGGGCGCATGCATCTGGATTTCGTTCACAGCAGCTGAGAGACTGCTGGCGCACCCATCTCTATCTGTCTCCCTCTCCCTCTCTGTCTCTCTCTCTCTCTCTCCAAAAATAAATTTTAAAAAAAATAATAAATTTCAAAAAAAAAGTACTAACTCAGCAGGGCATTGGTGGCACACACCTTTAATCCTAGCACTCGGGAGACAGAGGTAGGAGGAGCGTCGTGAGTTCGAGGGCACCCTGAGAATACAGAGTGAATTCCAGGTCAGCCTGGAAAAACCAAAAAAAAAAAAATTATTAAATCAAACCATACTTCTGTGACAAATAAGACTGCTCGTGAGTGATTATCCAGAGCAGGGACTGCTAGTGCCTGTCCCATAGACTCATGGATCCAAAGGCTGTAAGTACAGCACAGTAGGAACACAGGGCTGTCATTACAGAGGGAGA
Organism: Orientallactaga sibirica; assembly: GCA_036365145.1. Lineage (NCBI taxonomy): Eukaryota > Metazoa > Chordata > Mammalia > Rodentia > Dipodidae > Orientallactaga > Orientallactaga sibirica. The sequence continues at coordinate 2,213,230 of JAEOAD010002614.1, read as the reverse complement.
GGAAGGAAAGAGAAGGAATGAGTGTGTGTAAGAGACAATGAGGCCCCCTGATTGGGCGCCTAGAGGTTTTGTTCAAGGCAAGCCTCTGTTGCTGAGGTCAGGGTATGGGGTGAATGCTCAGAGATTAGTGAAAAGCTGACCTCCCGTTCCTTAACACTTTGCAGTGTTTACTCCACAATGCAGTCTCTATCTCTTCGAAAGCCTTTTAGAAAATAGGTTTCAGCAGAGTCATAAAAATAAAACGGGAACCAGGTAACAATAAGTCCTGTTTGTTGAGATTTTTAATGACATTTTGGGGCTTTGGAAGGTTAGTTATCCTTTACGAGACAGTGAAATTTTACCAGGCACAGCAGAAATGTCCTTTGTTCCTGCGTCTGGAACCCTACCTTGCCAAATAGAATATGGTTAGTGGCAGAAAAAGAATTAGATATTTGGAAGGAAGTGGTTTCGAGGGAAAACCCGGGGCATGCCTCAAACCTTACAAGCAAACTCTACCAGACTTGGGCACTGTTATTTACAAATGTTTTGATGCCTTACGGCAGAAAAGTAAACTTATAAGTTGGGGGAGGGGGTGAGAAGGGGAGACAAGAAGAAAACAAGCAATAATACAGTTGATGATTTATGAAGGATTAGACAGAAATATGCCAGTTTTTTTTTTCTGCTGTATTTTCATCAGCTATATTGCATTGGGTTTTCCTTCGAATGATTAGGCATGTATTGAGGAGGGAAAATATTCCTTTGGGGACATTGCTCTTATGTCACTTGTAAAGTGCTATGTCCAGTGCATGAAACTGAAGATTTTATCAGAACAGGGGAATGATTAAAAATGAGGTTTAGGGCTGGAGAGGTGGCTTAGGGGTTAAGGCGCCTGCCTCCTAAACCTAAGAACGCTGGTTCCAATCTCCAGTGGTTCTAATCTCCAGGTCCCACGTTTAGCCAGATGCAAAGTGACGCAAGGGCGCAATGCCGCACTTGACCACAAGGGGGCACACGCGTCTGGATTTCGTTCACAGCAGCTGAGACACTGCTGGTGTGCCCATCTCTGTCTTCCTCTCTTTCTCTCTGTGTCTCTCTCCAAAAAATTAATTAATTAATTAATTTTAAAAATGAGGTTTATAACGCTCTGTGGAGAAGTGAAAGGTGGCTGTCTCTCAGTGATGATAGCATCTGTCCGTGCTTGGAGGACTGGAAAGGAATTTCATGTCTCCATAGGATCTGAGCTGGGACACGAGCATCTTGAGGATGCAGTGTCTGCTCACCACCCTGTTCACAAGGAAACTAGATTCGAGTTAATTATTGGAAGGAAACTGCACACAGAAAATGAACCCAGAGCATATGTGTGGAAGAAATGAGAATAGAAATACACGTGGACTCGGGAGGCAGAGGTAGGAGGATCGCCGAGAGTTCAAGGCCACCCTGAGACTACATAGTTAATTCCAGGTCAGCCTGGACCAGAGTGAGACCCTACCTTGCAAAACTAAAAAAAGAAAAAGAAAAAAGAAATACACGTGGAAAGTTATTGGATACTAATATAATGTACTCCGGGCTCCACCTTTTAAAAAAGTGCAAATCTTGGGGCTGGAGAGATGGCTTAGTGGTTAAGGAGTTTGCCTGCAAAGCCAAAGGACCCAGGTTCGATTCCCTAGGACCCACGTTAGCCAGATGCACAAGGGGACGCACGTATCTGGAGCTCGTTGGCAGTGGCTGGAGGCCCTGGAGCACCCATTTTCTCTCTCTCTCTCTCTCTGCCTTTTTCTCTCTCTCAAATAAATAAATAAAATATATATTTTTTAAAAAGTGCAAACCTTTTTTAAAAAATATTTTATTATTTATTTATTTGAGAGAGAGAAATACAGAAATAGGCAGATAGAGAGAGAAAGAATGGGCACGCCAGCCACTGCAAATGAACTCCAGATGCATGTGCTCCCTTGTGCATCTGGCTTACGTGGGTCCTGGAGAATCGAGCTTCGAACCGGGGTCCTTAGGCTTCATAGGCAAGCGTTTAACCACTAAGCCATCTCTCCAGCCCCCCAAAAGTGCAAATCTTGAATGAAATGGTCAAAACAACTGAAAGCCATAGGTTTAGGATAGCCAGAACAAATGCCCAAAAGGAAACATGCACAGCGAGAAAAGTTGGCATGCTATGTGGAATGAATAGTGAGACTTATTGAGAAAGACACACGCACACACACACACACACACACACACACAGATATTTGCAAATAATTAAAGTTGTGAATGCATTCAAACAACCATTTGGAAATGTCAATTTAAGCTCCCTTGAAATACGCCACGATATTCCCACCAGAGTGGAACAGAAACAATGGTGCTAGGTGTTGGGGGGGGTTTGAAGTTCAGGGAACCGTGCTCTGTTGGTGATGATCAGCTTTGAATAGCCACACTAGAAAACAGTATTTGACACTTCCTTACAATATCCAAACATATATATTTTTTTAACTCCCTAAGAAAACAAAATTTTTTTTTGAGAGACACAGAGAAAGAGGGAGAGGGAGACAGATAGCAACGGGCGCGCCAGCAGCCTCTCAGCTGCTGCGAATGAAATCCAGACGCATGCGCCCCCTTGTGGTCAAGTGCGGCATTGCACCCTTGCGTCACTTTGCATCTGGCTAAACGTGGGACCTGGAGATTGGAACCAGCATTCTTAGGCTTAGGAGGCAGGCGCCTTAACCGCTAAGCCATCTCTCCAGCCCAACTCCGTATTTTTTTTTTGGAGAGAGACACAGAGAGAGACAGACAGAGATGGGCGCGCCAGCAGCCTCTCAGCCGCTGTGATTGAACTCAAAACGCATGCGCCCCCTTGTGGTCAAGTGCGGCATTGCACCCTTGCGTCACTTTGCATCTGGCTAAACATGGGACCTGGAGATTGGAACCGCTGGAGATTGGAACCAGCGTTCTTAGGCGTAGGAGGCAGGCGCCTTAACCGCTAAGCCATCTCTCCAGCCCAGAAAATTTTATTTTATTCATTATACAGCAGTAACGTTGCCTTAAGATTTCAAATTTGACAAACATGCAGCAAGTTTTATAAAGTACCTCAACCTAGATATAATTTTTAATATAACAGATACTTATGAAATAACCTGAAGCTATTTATTATGAACTTTCTCCTCTAAAATAAGGCCTGACCACAGAACAGTGGTTCTTTTTTTTTGTTTTTTTGTTTTTTGTTTTTTTCAAGGTAGGGTCTCACTCTAGCTCAGGGTGACCTGGAATTCACTCTGTAGTCTCAGGTTGGGCTCGAACTCACAGCGATTCTCCTACCTCTGTCTCCTGAGTGCTGGGATTAAAGGCGTGTGCCACCACACCCAGCCGTGACTTTGGGTAATGTTACAATTTTGGTTGTCATAGCAGAAAGGAGTGATAAATGGCATTTAATGTGTAGAGGACAGACGTTATCAAACATTCAACTCAGAGGATGTCCCCACAACGAAGATTCCAGACCAAATGCTAACAGAGCCAAATGTTTTAACTTCCTTTTTTAAAAATTTAATTTAATTGATTTACTTGACAGAAATAGAGAGAGATTGGAAGAGACAGAGAGAAAGAGAGAATGGGCATGCCTGGGCCTGCAGCCATTGCAAACAAAAACCAGACCCATTTGCCTCCTCGTGCATCTGGCTTTCTTGGATCCTGGGGAATCGAACCGGGGTTCTTAGGCTTTGCAGGCAAACGACTTAACCACTAAGCCATTTGCCCAGCCCCCTGTTTTGTTTTTTTTTTTTTTTTTTTTTTTTGGTTTTTCAAGGTAGGGTCTCACTCTGGTCCAGGCTGACCTGGAATTCACTATGTAGTCTCAGGGTGGCCTTGAACTTTCGGCCATTCTCCTCCCTCTGCCTCCCGAGTGCTGGGATTAAAGGCGTGTGCCACCACGCCCGGACAGCCCCCTGTTTTAACTTCTGTACAGGACTCAATCGCATCTTACGAGTGGCCTCTCTTCCACTGTACTGTTTTGAAGTGGCTACGAAAACAGTTTCCTTTGCTCGTTTTCCTAGGCTGTGCTACAATTTAATGATATATAAAGCACGTGGAACATGGCAAAGTGTTCTGAAGATGTCAAAATGGAAATCGTTGTATTTGTTCTTTCAAGTTTGCTATACACATTCATTTTTCTACTGTTGTATTGGCTGTATCCATTTTACAGGAGCCTCTCATAAATGTTTTACAAACAGCAGAGCACACAGAGGAGTTAGTACAAAATTGGAAGTCAGATGTTTTCTCTTCTCGCCCACACAAATTCTGGTTGAGAAGTGTCTGTATCATAAGAGGGAGCCCAATTTAAAACAAGCAAAGAAAAAAAACCCCATTCTTACTAGATAAAGAAACGGTTCTGCTATCATTCACTTACATGCTTATATCCTATGTATTTTCTCATGGTCAACAAACTGATTTAAATGGTTCAAGTTGAGCTGCGTGTGGTGGCGCACGCCTTTAATCCCAGCACTCGGGAGGCAGAGGTAGGAGGATTGCCGTGAGTTCAAGGCCACCCTGAGACTACAGATTGAATTCCAGATCAGCCTGAAGTAGAGTGAGACCCTACCTTGAAAAACCAAAATAAATAAATAAGTAAAATAAAAAATAAATGGTTCAAGTTATTCCACCATTTAAAGAGGAAAGTATATACAATAATTTCAAACCATGGACTTCATTTAATTTCACCATTGGTTGCTTTTTTTTCATAATTTTTTTCAGTTCTTCCTTTACCGCATAGCAATAGCTTTTGATCTCATTGGGATCTGGATTCAAGGTTCCATTCTTCCTCAAAATTAAACATAATTGCTGGGCATGGTGGCGCACGCCTTTAATCCCAGCACTCGGGAGGCAGAGGTAGTGAGTTCGAGGCCACCTCTGAGACTACAGAGTGAATTCCAGGTCAGCCTGAACCAGAGTGAGACCCTACCTTGAAAAAACCAAAAAATGAAAAACAAAAAAATTTTTTTTTAATTTTAAAAGTAATAAAAAAACATAATCAATTTCATGTTTATCCCAAATACCATCTGATTGTGCCTCATAGTAAATTTGCATTAAATACTTCATTTCATCTTCATTTTCGCCTCTTCCAAGGGTATTCCCAGTTCAGCTTTTTTTTTTCAAAAAAAAAAAAAGTAATTTATTGATTTGAGAGACACACAGAGAGAAAGGTAGAGAGAGAGAAAGAATGGGTGCACCAGGGCCTCCAGCCACTGCAAACGAACTCCAGATGCATTTGCCTCCTTGTGCATCTGGCTTACGTGGGTCCTGGGGAATTGAACACTGGGAAAGACAGAGAGAGAAAAAGATAGAGAAAGAGAGAGAGAGAAAGAGAGAGAGAGAGAGAGAATGGGCATGCCAGGGCCTCTAGCCACTGCAAACGAACTCCAGATGCATGCACCACCTTGTGCATCTGGCTTACGTGGGTCCTGGGGAATCGAACACGGGTCCTTTGGCTTTGCAGGCAAACGCCTTAACCTCTAAGCCATCTCTCCAGCCTCCAGTTCAGCTTTTAAATGCCTCTGTGTTGCTTGTCTTACACCAGTGGCATTGTTTGCTTCAAGCTTGCCTGGATTACTTAATAGATGACTCAGCAACTGGTAGTAGAACAACCTGGAAAAGTAATTTTCGTATCTGATCTCTGCTGTAGCAAAAGCTTATTTTCAGTGTTGAGTAAGAAGATGCTGAAAGCCCGATGCCAATGTTTTCATGCAGGTGACAATTCTTCTTGGAATCAGCCCCAATTTTATTGTCATCTTTATCAATAAGAATACACATCTCTAGGCTGGAGAGATGGCTTAGTGGTTAAGGCACCTGCCTCCTAAGCCTAAGAACAATGGTTCCAGTCTCCAGCGGTTCCAATCTCCAGGTCCCACGTTTAGCCAGATGCAAAGTGACACAAGGGCACAATGCCACACTTGACCACAAGGGGGCGCACGGGTCTGGATTTCGTTCTCAGCAGCTGAGACACTGCTGGCGTGCCCATCTCTATCTGTCTCCTTCTCCCTCTCTCTCTGTCTCTCTCCAAAAATAAATAAAATAAATTTTAAAATATTTAAAAAAAGAAATGATGTATCATCTCTGTCTGTCTTCCTCTCCATCTCTCTCTGTCTCTCTCTGTGTCTCTCTCCAAAAAAATAAAGAAAGAAAGAAAGAAAGAAAGAAAGAAAGAAAGAAAGAAAGAAAGAAAGAAAGAAAAAATACACATCTCTGCCAGAAATTGAACTTGTTGCTCATTGAGTTGGCTTTTATTTATTTGGGGCATTGTGATCAAATGTCTCATCTGTCCTAGAACACAGCACATCAGGTGAGAGATGCCCAAACATATGCTTATTATGTAACACGATAATTCTTCTTAAATATATTTACTCAGAGAGAAATGAGAACATACGCTCTCACAAAGATTTGCGTGCTAAATGCCTCTGATAAGATTCACTGTAGAGACAGACTGGGAAGGGTCCCAAAATCCAGTAATTACTGAATTGAGTTTCCTCAGATTATGGTACACCCGTAAAACAGAATATGGCATAGCAATAAAGAGGAATAAATTACTAGGACACGAAGCAACAGAGATGAATCGAAGAACATTGCACAAAGTGAAACAAACTGCACATGTTTAAAAGAAAATGACATGTCAGGGCTGGTGAGATGGCTTAGCGGTTAAGGCGCTTGCCTGTGAAGCCAAAGGACCCCGGTTCAATTCTCCAGGACCCACGTAAGCCAGATGCACAAGGGGGCGCATGCGTCTGGAGTTCGTTTGCAGTGGCTAGAGGCCCTGGTGCACCCATTCTTTCTCTGTCTGTCTCCTCCTTCTCTCTCTCTCTCTCTCTCTCTCTCTCTCTGCTTGCAAATTAATTAATTAATTAGTTAATTAATTAAAGAAATGATGTATTGGGCTAGAGAGATGGCTTAGCGGTTAAGGCACCTGCCTGCTAAGCCTAAGAACCCGGTTCCAATCTCCAGGTCCCACGTTTAGCCAGATGCAGTGATGCAAGGGCGCAATGCTGCACTTGTCCACAAGGGGGTGCATGCATCTGGATTTTGTTCACAGCAGCTGAGAGACTGCTGGCACCCCCATCTCTATCTGTCTTCCTCTCCCTCTCTGTCTCTCTCCAAAAATTAAAAATAGATAGATAGATAGATAGATAGATAGATAGATAGATAGATAGATAGATAGATAGATAGAATGAAAGAATGGCCTCGAACATTCCAGGCTTGGTGACAATGTAGCTTTATCCTGTTAACTGTCTGTTGCCAGGCAACCAACTACTTTCATTTTCCCATCTGGTTCTCTGTGGGAAATATTACAGACTCCTGAAGTGTGAACGTTGCAAATCTGTATCATCAGCCTAGAGCTGTCTCTCCACTCTAGTGCTTAAGTGGAGTGCCGTGTGTGTGTGTGTGTGTGTGTGTGTGTGTGTGTGTGTGTGTGTGTAAGGCGGTGAGGATGGGGGAGGGGGGAAACAAGAAATTGACTGTGACTCACAGGTCAGCCAGTCTGCACGGAAATGGTAGCTGCAGGTTCAAGAAAGAGACTCTGTCTCAAAGAAACAGCTCATGGAAGAGGAAGGTGACCTATAAAAAAACAGATGACCTGTCAGAGAAGAGCCACCTAGGGGAGAGTGCAGGTGACCTGTGAGAGAGAGCAGGTGACCTCTGGATGAGAGCAGGTGACCCCTTGAAGAGCATTGGCAGAGAGGATGATGTAGGATGTCAAAGAAGATTCCCTTGAAATAAAATAACACAGAGAATTATTTCTTTTTTGTCCTACTCTTTCTATAGTGTTAGATATATCTCATTTTCTATTCGTGGCTAAACAAACTGTTATATTCAGAGATTGAAGGAAAGACTGGCATTGAGTATATTCCCCGAGGAGTTGTGGAATTTAAACACACCTCATTAGCAACAGAGTGTTAACTAGAATATTAAAGAAACATCTGTCTGTCTTCCTCTCCATCTCTCTCTGTCTCTCTCTGTGTCTCTCTCCAAAAAAATAAAGAAAGAAAGAAAGAAGAAAGAAAGAAAGAAAGAAAGAAAGAAAGAAAGAAAGAAAGAATACACATCTCTGCCAGAAATTGAACTTGTTGCTCATTGAGTTGGCTTTTATTTATTTGGGGCATTGTGAACAAATGTCTCATGTGTCCTAGAACACAGCACATCAGGTGAGAGATGGCCAAACATATGCTTATTATGTAACACGATAATTCTTCTTAAATATATTTACTCAGAGAGAAATGAGAACATACGCTCTCACAAAGATTTGCGTGCTAAATGCCTATGATAAGATTCACTGTAGAGACAGACTGGGAAGGGTCCCAAAATCCAGTAATTACTGAATTGAGTTTCCTCAGATTATGGTACACACATAAAACAGAATATGGCATAGCAATAAAGAGGAATAAATTACTAGGACACGAAGCAACAGAGATGAATCCAAGAACATTGCACAATGTGAAACAAACTGCACATGCTTAAAAGAAATGACATGTAGGGGCTGGCGAGATGGCTTAGCGTTAAGGCGCTTGCCTGTGAAGCCAAAGGACCCCGGTTCAATTCTCCAGGACCCACGTAAGCCAGATGCACAAGGGGGCGCATGTGTCTGGAGTTCGTTTGCAGTGGCTGGAGGCCCTGGTGCACCCATTCTTTGTCTGTCTCCTCCCTCCCTCTCTCTCTCTCTCTCTCTCTCTCTGCTTGCAAAATTAATTAAAGAAATGATGTATTGGGCTAGAGAGATGGCTTAGTGGTTAAGGCACCTGCCTGCTAAGCCTAAGAACCTGGTTCCAATCTCCAGGTCCCACGTTTAGCCAGATGCAGTGATGCAAGGGCGCAATGCTGCACTTGTCCACAAGGGGGTGCATGCATCTGGATTTTGTTCACAGCAGCTGAGAGACTGCTGGCACCCCCATCTCTATCTGTCTTCCTCTCCCTCTCTGTCTCTCTCCAAAAATTAAAAATAGATAGATAGATAGATAGATAGATAGATAGATAGATAGATAGATAGATAGATAGATAGATAGATAGAATGAAAGAATGGCCTCGAACATTCCAGGCTTGGTGACAGTGTAGCTTTATCCTGTTAACTGTCTGTTGCCAGGCAACCAACTACTTTCATTTTCCCATCTGGTTCTCTGTGGGAAATATTACAGACTTCTGAAGTGTGAACGTTGCAAATCTGTATCATCAGCCTAGAGCTGTCTCTCCACTCTAGTGCTTAAGTGGAGTGCCGTGTGTGTGTGTGTGTGTGTGTGTGTGTGTGTGTGTGTGTGTGTGTGTAAGGGGGTGAGGGTGGGGGAGGGGGGCTCACAGGTCAGCCAGTCTGCACGGAAATGGTAGCTGCAGGTTCAAGAAAGAGACTCTGTCTCAAAGAAACAGCTCATGGAAGAGGAAGGTGACCTATAAAAAAACAGATGACCTGTCAGAGAAGAGCCACCTAGGGGAGAGTGCAGGTGACCTGTGAGAGAGAGCAGGTGACCTCTGGATGAGAGCAGGTGACCCCTTGAAGAGCATTAGCAGAGAGGATGATGTAGGATGTCAAAGAATATTCCCTTGAAATAAAATAACACAGAGAATTATTTCTTTTTTTGTCCTACTCTTTCTATAGTGTTAGATATATCTCATTTTCTATTTGTGGCTAAACAAACTGTTATATTCAGAGATTGAAGGAAAGACTGGCATTGAGTATATTCCCAAGGAGTTGTGGAATTTAAACACACCTCATTAGCAACAGAGTGTTAACTAGAATATTAAAGAAACATTTCAAATTATTAAGTGCCTTCACTGCCTCTTCAGTTATGCCAATATACAAGAGCCAACCGAAGGGTTCTTATGTAATGTCATTAGTTGTTATGACTCATTTACAGACCCTGGAAAGTTAGCTACTATTAAAATTGAAATTGAGGGCTGGAGAGATGGCTTAGTGGTTAAGGCGCCTGCCTGCTAAGCCTAAGAACGCTGGTTCCAATCTCCAGCGGTTCCAATCTCCAGTTCCCACGTTTAGCCAGATGCAAAGTGACGCAAGGGTGCAATGCCGCACTTGACCACAAGGGGGCGCACGCATCTGGAGTTCGTTCACAGCAGCTGAGAGACTGCTGGCACGCCCATTCTCCATCTGTCTTCCTCTCCCCCTCTCTCTGTCTCTGTCTGTGTCTCTCTCCAAAAATAAATTTAAAAAAATAATAAAAAAAAATTTAATTGAAATTGAATTTGAGTAACGTGGTGTGATGGTTGAGTTTGTGACAACTTGATCTGTTTAGGAATCCACAGACCTTCCTCATAAGTGGGTCTCTGAGGTTGCTTCTAGGAAGGATTAACTAAGGAGGAATCCTTTCCCCAGGGTGAGCCCTTCCCCCAGAGTGGGCAGCCCCTCTCAGAGGGGGGCGTTATCTAAAGAAGCTCTGGGAAGGAAAGGATCTCCTCCTCCCACCTGGCTGCAGGTGCTTCTTGCTGTTCACTGCTTGTTCCTTTCCAATGTGGACCGAAGACCAGCGTGGACCAAAGACCAGCGTGGACCAAAGACCAGGGTAGACTGAAGACCAGTGTGGACTGAAGACCAGCATGGACCGAAGACCAGTGTGGACAGAAGACCAGCGTGGACTGAAGACCAGTGTGGACAGAAGAGCAGCGTGGACAGAAGACCAGCGTGGACTGAAGACCAGCGTGGACAGAAGACCAGCGGACTGGACCAGTGTGGAAGACCAGACCAGCGTGGACAGAAGACCAGTGTGGACTGAAGACCAGTGTGGACTGAAGACCAGTGTGGACTGAAGACCAGCGTGGACTGAAGAGCAGTGTGGACAGAAGAGCAGCGTGGACAGAAGACCAGTGTGGACTGAAGACCAGTGTGGACAGAAGACCAGTGTGGACTGAAGACCAGCATGGACTGAAGACCAGAACTGAAGACCAGTGTGGACTGAAGACCAGCGTGGACTGAAGACCAGCGTGGACTGAAGACCAGTGTGGACTGAAGACCAGCGTGGACTGAAGACCAGTGTGGACTGAAGACCAGTGTGGACTGAAGACCAGTGTGGACTGAAGACCAGTGTGGACTGAAGACTAGCGTGGACTGAAGACCAGTGTGGACTGAAGACCAGTGTGGACTGAAGACCAGTGTGGACTGAAGACCAGTGTGGACTGAAGACCAGTGTGGACTGAAGACCAGTGTGGACTGAAGACCAGTGTGGACTGAAGAGCAGAAGCAGTGTGGACTGAAGAGCAGTGTGGACTGAAGACCAGTGTGGACTGAAGACCAGTGTGGACTGAAGACCAGTGTGGACTGTGGACTGAAGACCAGTGTGGACTGACTGAAGACCAGTGTGGACTGAAGACCAGTGTGGACCAGTGTGGACCGAAGACCAGTGTGGACTGAAGACCAGTGTGGACTGAAGACCAGTGTGGACTGAAGACCAGCGTGGACTGAAGACCAGTGTGGACTGAAGACCAGTGTGGACTGAAGACCAGTGTGGACTGAAGACCAGTGGACTGAAGACCACTGACAGGGACCAGCATGGACTGAAGACCAGCGTGGACTGAAGACCAGCGTGGACTGAAGAGCAGTGTGGACTGAAGACCAGTGTGGACTGAAGAGCAGCGTGGACTGAAGACCAGCGTGGACTGAAGACCAGCATGGACTGAAGACCAGCGTGGACTGAAGACCAGCATGGACTGAAGCCCAGCGTGGACTGAAGACCAGCATGGACTGAAGCCCAGCGTGGACTGAAGACCAGTGTGGACTGAAGAGCAGTGTGGACTGAAGAGCAGCATCTCTCCAGGACGCCTCCAGGCCTTCAGTGCCGGATTGGGACTGCTGAGGCCTCCAGCCTCGTGGACTGAGCAGCTACCGGGTTTCTTGACTCTCAGGCCTGCAACCTGCTATTACTGGACTGTCGTTAGCTAATCCAATAAATTCCCTTTTAATACAGTTCATTCTATCCGTTCTGTTCCTCTAATACACATGGAAACGTTTTCCATTCACAGTCATGTTATATTCATCGGCCAGGATGTGTCTACGTCCTCATGTGTGACTCATCTGGCTGCCTGACACTTCCCACCTCATGGGAAGATCATGTTTTCTATGCACTTCCTGACGTGAGCACATTTCTCTCGCTTTTGACATTTTCACATTCCCCTGAAGGAGATAAACGTTTGCAAATAAAAAAAAAAAAAAAAAAAAAAAATGGTCCAAGGTCAAAGTTCCTAAACCAGATTAGTGGATGACCTTCCATGGCCTCTTGTTCATCCCCTTCCCTTTGTTTTTAAGATTTTATTTTTACTTATTTATTTATTAGAGACAGAGAGGGGAGAGAGAGGGAGAGAGAGTGAGAATGGGTGCACCAGGGCTTCTAGCCACTGCAAACGAACTACAGACTCATGTGCCACCACCTGCATCTGGCTTATGTGGGACCTGGAGAATCGAACCAGGGTCCTTAGGCTTTGCAGGCATGCACCTTAACTGTTAAGCCATTTCTCCAGCCCCCATACCTTTCCCTTTAAAGGACTAAATGCTGGATTTTTCTTTTCCGCAGGAGTTTTAATAACTTCTGCCTCTATAATTTGTACCCGGTGAGGCAGGGTTTTGTGTTTTCATGCAATCCGAGAGGTTGTTGCTCTGGGAAAGGAAAAGTTCTATAATGTCAGCTGTCAAATTATGTAAAATCCATCCAGCTTATGTAAGGGTTATTATTTTCTCTTATAGTTTATCAAGTAAAGATTTTATCAGGTGAAGATATAATACGAGAAAATAAACTCAAGATCCATGATGCAGAAAGTGGAGAAAGGATATTGAAAAGGGCTTTGTAAAAAGACATTTTATTTATTTATTTTAGAGAGAGGGGGAGAGAGAGAGTGGAAGAGACAGATAGAAAGAGAGAAGGAGCACGCCAGGGCTTCCAGCCACTGCAAATGGACTCCAGACACATGCGCCACTTTGTGCATCTGGCTTACGTGGGTCTTGGGGAATCGAACCTGTGTCCTTAGGCTTTGCAGGCAAACGCCTTTACAGCAAAGCCACCTCTCCAGCCCCTAAAAAGGGCTTTGATCCAAGTTTACCCCAAAGGTAGGACTGTTCAGAGTAACATAAGCCTTCTTGTTTCTCTAAGAAAAACGAGACCGTTTGATTCTAAATCTTCTCTGATGAAATTGTTTACGTGTGCATGTGTGTGTGTGCATGTGTGTATTATTTAAAATTTAAATTTAAAAATTTCCTCTTGGTTAAATTCTGAAGATTAGATGGGTCGCATCTGTCTACGAATTTGGTGGCATAGTCTACACTATTCTGTACAGTTATTTATTTATTTTTGTAGAGAGAGACAGAGAGAGAGGGAGAGGGAGACAGATAGAGATGGGTGCATCAGCAGTCTCTCAGCCGCTGTGAACAAACTCCAGACGCTTGCGCCCCCTTGTGGTCAAGTGCGGCATTGCGCCTTTGCGTCACTTTGCATCTGGCTAAACGTGGGACCTGGAGATTGGAAGCAGCGTTCTTAGGCTTAGGAGGCAGGCGCCTTAACCCCTAAGCCATCTCTCCAGCCTGCTGCTATGTCTTCTAAGAAAAATAAATATATATCTGTGATTCTTGGATTGTGTAAACCTTTGAGGAAAAATTTGAAATGATGGGACATTCTGCCTCTGTGTGTCCTCACTTCCAAGTCATCATTTGTGATCAACAATTATAAGACGCTGATTTCAACAATGCAACAATCTCACGTTAACTCCTTCCTAGACACAGGTACACCCTTCACTTGCTTATAGTCATAAACTCTCAGCTGTCTGGTAGATTCCAAGGTAGCTGGCATTTGTATTTAACTTGCTGAGCGCAGACATCTAAGCAAGCATTTCCTCCCACTGCCGAGGAAACTGAGGCAGGACTGGCACAGTGACCTCAGGTGGCCGATTTTGAGGACAGAGTCAGGGTTGGCATGCTCATCTTCTCATGTTCCCCCAAATGCCCTTCAGAATCTAGCAGAGGTCCAGGATGGAGTCTCCTGCAATTATAGCAGCCATTGTGTAATTATTACAGCTGCAATCATTAGAGCAGCCTGTGTGCGTGGGACTACGTGGGCTGTATCCCTCCTGCAGTGTCACTAAAGCCACTAAATTATCACCTTTCTGTTTGGTCTCGAAAAGGGGTTGAAGGACGCTGAGATGCCTGAAATTACAAATGACCATGAGTCATGACCTACATTTCATAACATCCTCCTGGTATTTGTTGCTTGTTTTCTGTCAAAACTGGGGAGCAGAATTGGAATTCTTCTCTATTGAAGCCATGCCCAAGTTCGTGGGGGAGTTGCTATACTGTATGTTGGTATGTATGTATATATGTGTATGTTGGTATGTCTGTATGTGTTTGTGTGTATATATATGTATACACACACACACATACATATAGATATATACACACACATATGCATATAGATATATCTATACACTGGCATCTTAGAGAAGAGAGATCCCTTCAATAGAAGGCAATAGACATGGCTGAGTATATTTTATCAACACAACAGAAATAGGTCATAACTGTAAATAAATTATTTTATTATTTTATTATTTTATTATTTTTTTTGGAGAGAGACGGAGAGGAAGACAGATAGAGATGGGTGCGCCAGCAGCCTCTCAGGTGCTGTGAACGAAATCCAGACGCATGCGCCCCCTTGTGGTCAAGTGCTGCATTGCGCCCTTGCGTCACTTTGCATCTGGCTAAACGTGGGACCTGGAGATTGGAACTGCTGATGATTGGAACCACTGGAAATTGGAACCGGGTTCTTAGGCTTAGCAGGCAGGTGCCTTAACCGCTAAGCCATCTCTCCAGCCCACTTTTTTTTTTAAATTAAGAATATAGCTTGTATGGCTCCATCATGGGTTGGTACCATCTTTTCCCTCCTCCTTGCCCCCATTTTGCTGAGGACCCTCGTCAGTGAGGTCACTGTCATCACTGTATTTTGAAAAGTAAAAATTAACAGCTTCCTCATGTTCTGAAAAAAAAATGATTTCTTACATGAGTGGGAGCCATTTGTGGATTATGTTACTCTACAGATGACATGATAGCAATGAAAATACTCCTGACGATTCTAGAGCCAGCTTGCCTTCAGAGGCCATTGTGAAGATCCTCCACAGCATAATGGTCAAGAATTTTATCCTTCAGGACTTCATCAGTGCTTTGCATTTTTAAAACAACATATGGAAGGCATTTGGTAATTGGGCTGGAAAGATGACTTAGCATTAAGGCACCTGTCTGTGAAGCCTAAAGTCCCAGGTTTGTTTCCTCAGGAACCAGGGGTAAGCCAGATGCATATGGTGGTGCATGCATCTGGAGTTCGTTTGCAGTGGCTGGAGATGCTGGTGTGCCCATTCTCTCCCTCTCTCTCTCTCTCTCTCTGTCTTTATCTACCTCTTCCTTTTCTTTTCTTTCTTTATTTCTATCTTTCTTTTTTCTTTCTCACCCTCTCTCTCATAAATAAATAAAGAAATATCATTTTATAAAAGAATGTTGGAGAGATGGATTAGCAGTTAAGGCTTTTGCCTGCAAAGCCTAAGGACCCATGTTTGACCCTCCAGATCCCAGTTAGCCAGACACACAAAGGTGAGGCAGGTGCAAGGTTGCACATGACCACTAGGTGGCGCAAGTGTCTGGAGCTCGATATCAGCGGCTGAGGCCCTTGGTGGGTCAATTCTCTCTATATACCTCTATCTCTAAATTTAAAAAAAAATAAAAAATAGCCGGGCGTGGTGGCGTGCACGCCTTTAATCCCAGAAGATGACATGGAAAGGGAGAGAACGTACAGAGAGCTAGTAGGAATCAGGGTGAGTGAAGTGTGAAAGGACCGTGCCAAGCCAACAAAACTGGAGAGAATATTGTGGGGAAAGGAGAATGGGGATTGGGGTTTGGGAATATCGGGGGGCGGGGGGGATGAGAAACAGCTGAAATGAATTTTTTTGAAAGTGCCAGAATGCATGATAGCTAAATACCTTTATCCCAATTAAACTAAAATAAAGGGCACATACTTTTATCGATTTAGCAGTTTTTGAAATTTTTTTTTTTTCGAGGTAGGGTCTCACTCTGGTCCAGGCTGACCTGGAATTCACTCTGTAGTCTCAGGCTGGCCTCGAACTCTCGGCGATCCTCCTACCTCTGCCTCCCGAGTGCTGGGATTAAAGGCGTGCGCCACCACGCCCGGCCTTGAAATGATTTTTTTAATATGGATTCATTTGTTTATCTGAGAGAGAGAGAGACAGGAGAGAGAGAGAATGGGTGTGCCAGGGCCTCTAGCCACTGCAAATGAACTGCAGGTGCTGGCATCTCTATGTTCATCTGGCTTATGTGGGTCCTGGAAAAGTCTACCTGGTCCCTACTCTTTGCCTGCAAGTACCTTAACTGCTAAGCCATCTGTCCAGCCCGATTTAGCTGTTTTTTTTTTTTTTTTTTTTTTTTTTTTTTGAGCTGGATTTTGGCACCAAATATCTTCAGCAATAAACTCTCTTTCGCACATGCTCCTGCGAAGTCCTTTATCCCACGTTCATTAAATCTGACAGGCAATGTTACGATAGAATGTAGAGAAATGACGCTAACTGAAGGAAGGATGGGGCGCAAGTCAAGGTCAGCCTGTGGGTTTTTGATTTTTCAAGTTCGCACATACTTTCCCCATTTTCCACTACGTTTTTTTTTTTCTTTTTATGACTTTATCTTGTTTCCATGTCTGTGATACAGAGCAGGGCTTATCGCTAGAGTCAAAATTAAAAAGTACAAAATGAGTAAGAGCATTCCCATGCTATATTTGTTTTTTACTAGCGGACTCATGCTGGGTCGAAATGATGTGAATTCTTCACTCCATGCAAAGAACTGTGCTCTGCATGCAGCGTGATGAATCGTTGCCACTCCCAACTCCCAGCCCCGAGGCTGGGTAGAAGAGCTCGTGTTATAACTAGAACGGGCAGCAACAGCAGCATGCCCCTTTTTATAAATGCAATAGTAAATGGCGTTATTGTTTTGTTTTGTTTTAATATTTTATTTTTTATTTATTTATTTGAGAGAGAGAGATACAGAAATAGGCAGGTAGAGAGAGAGAGAGAAAATTGGTGCGCCAGGGCCTCCAGCCACTGCAAACGAACTCCAGATGCATGCACCCCCTTGTGCATCTGGCTTACGTGGGTCCTGAAGACTCAAGCCTCGAACCGGGGTCCTTAGGCTTCATAGGCAAGCGTTTAACCACAAAGCCATCTCTCCAGCCCAGGCATTAGTGTTTTAAGTCTCCTTGTTAAAGTTATTGATTTTTAATCTTTTATTTTTTCATCTTTGTAAAGTTCATTTTATGTTATTTATGTGAGCGATAGAAAGAGGCAGAGAGAGAACGAGAGAGGGGAAAAAAGAAAGAGAGAGGGCTGGGGAGATGGCTTAGCGATTAAGGCATTTGCCTACAAAGCCAAAGGATCCTGGTTCAACTCTCCAGGACCCACATAAGCCAGATGCACAAGGGGGAGCATGCATCTGGAGTTTGTTTGCAGTGACTAGAAGCCCTGGTGTGCCCATTCTCTCTTTCTCTTTCTCTCTAAATAAATAAATAAATAAATAAATAAATAAATAAATAAATAAATAAATAAAATATTTAAAAGGAGAGAGAGAGCCAGACATGGTGGCGCACGCCTTTAATCCCAGCACTTGGGAGGCAGAGGTAGGAGGATTGCCGTGAGTTTGAGGCCAGCCTGAGAATTCCAGGTTAGCCTGAGCTAGAGTGAGACCCTACCTCGGAAAACCAAAAAATAAAAAGAGAGAGAGAGAGAATGGGTGCTCCAGGGCCTGCAGCTACTATAAACAAACTCCAGATGCGTGTGTCACCATGTGCATCTGGCTTACGTGGGTCCTGGGGAATTGAACCTGGGTCCTTTGGCTTGGCAGGCAAATGCCTTAACCACTAAGCCATCCCTCCAGCCTAAGTCTCTGGGCTTTTAGTTGATAAGAAAGTGAAACGGAAGAAGAAAACATAGGTTGCTGGTGTCAAGAGGCTAGAATGACACGGCCAAGAAGAGGATCCTACATGCTGAAATTCCCCAAGCTGAAGATAGCATAATGTTCGGAAAAGAACTGGAATTAACTCTCCAGGCTCTGCTAACATCGAGAACACCCTGACTTCCCCTCTATCTTCACCAGCCTGAGTTAGCATCCCAGGTAGTCAAGCCGATTTTGTTCCCTGTCTCCCCTTCTGGCAAAGTACCATGCAGAGAAATTAAACAGGCCCTCGGCAGATCATGTAGGAATCACAGTTGAAAGCCCAGCATTAGGGCTGGAGAGATGGCTTAGCGGTTAAGGCGCCTGCCTGCTAAGCCTAAGAACACTGGTTCAGCGGTTCCAATCTCCAGGTCCCACGTTTAGCCAGATGCAAAGTGGTGCAAGGGCGCAATGCTGCACTTGACCACAAGGGGGCGCACGCGTCTGGATTTTGTTCACAGCAACTGAGAGGCTGCTGGCACACCCATCTCTATCTGTCTCCCTCTCCCTCTCTCTCTCTGTGTCTCTCTCCAAAATTAAATAAAATAATAAAAAAAATTTTTTTTTTAAAACCCAGCATTAGAATTTACCCCCTGAAGCCTGGTCTGCAGACATGCGTCTCACATTGCAGTCTCTGAAAATGCATGCTGATGGGGGAGGTGAGGTCATAACTCCTTGATGTGGGACACATCAGGGAGCTAGAGCGAAACCCAAGTCTAGCAGAAATAGTGAAAAGACGTGTCAGTGAATAATATCTATGGGGATGCATTTGACTTCAAGCAGAGAAATTTTGTCTTCAGTTCTGGCTTCAGAGTAAACGTCATGACAGCAAATATTCATGTTTTCATAGAATAAGTCTAATCAACCAGGCTGTTATGTCTTTATAGGATTGTATAAAAGCCCATTTACAAATGACAAAAATTTTAAATATTTTCTTTTTATTTATTTAATTGACAGAGGGAGAGAGAGAGAGAAAAAAATGGGCACACCAGGGCATGCAGCCGCTGCAAACGAACTCCAGACATGTGCATCCCCTTGTGCATCTGGCTAACGTGGGTCCTGAGGAATTGAACCTGGGACCTTTGGCTTTGCAGGCAAATGCCTTAACCGCTTAGCCATCCCTCCAGCCCAAATGACAAAAATTTTAAAAAGCATTTATGTACAGAATGGGGTTCGCATTCTGCATGCTTTAAAAAAATTTTTTTTTGTTTATTTTCATTTATTTATTTGAGAGTGACAGACAGAGAAAGGGGTAGAGAGAAAGAGAGAGAGAGAGAGAGAGAGAATGGGCACACCAAGGCCTCCAGCCACTGTGAACGAACTCCAGATGCATGCGCCCCCTTGTACATCTGGCTTATGTGGGTTCTGGGGAATCGAACCTTGAACCAGGGTCCTTAGGCTTCACAAGCAAGCACTTAACCGCTAAGCCATCTCTCCAGCCCTCTGCATGCTTTATGATGTCCGGTTGAAAAAAGACATCTTTGGACCTTACCTTGGAGATTGACTTATTTTGAAGAATAGGCTTTATGTGGGGGGAGGGGGGAGGTGGCATGAAGGTTCATTGTTGTGAGGGTCCCTTGCTGTAAGTGTTTAAGCAGCTAGCTTTGGAAACTAGAAATTAAACCTTGGACTTGGAAGGACGTAGGAACTGATGCAAGATAAAAAATAATAATAATAATAAAAAAAAAATGTCCACATCTGACATCACAAACTTAGAGGCTAAATCTTAACGAAAACTTATTGTGAGAAACCCCGCATATGAAAAATGCTTACAATTTGTTTATATAACTTAGATAGCAAATACCTCTTGGCCAAAAAAAGAAAAAAAGAAGCCAAAGAAAAAGGTCAGTAGAAATGATTCCCTAACAAAACCAAAATTCTGGTAACAAATCCTATTATTATCCTAAGTTCCTAAGGCAAAAAATAAAATAAAATAAAATAAAATAAAATAAAATAAAATAAAATAAATAAAATAAATAAAATAAAATAAATAAATAAAATAAAATAAATAAATAAAATAAATAAAATAAAATAAATAAATAAGAAAATAAACTAAATTAAAATTAAATAAAATAAATAAAATAAAATAAAAAATAAAATAAATTAAATAAATAAAATAAAATAAAATAAATAAAATAAAATAAAATAAAACAATGTTAGGTAAAATATGAGAAGCTGCACTATGGATAGCGAGTAAGTTTATGGGGAAAAAAAGCCCATTAAATTCAGTGTAAAGTGAGCACTTAGGGTGATTATGCATTCTGTGGGTCTGGAATTCAAACTGGTTACATCAGACACCACTGGTCTCCATGAAAGGATGCCCACGTTCTTGTACAGAAGGTCCAAAGGCCAGTGTCACTGAACATTCATCCCCTGAGCCCGTGGCTGGTGGGTTCTGGCTTCAGCTAGGACGTGAAGTTGAACTGAAGATAGATCTTCTCCTTTTATCATTTTAGCAGGTAAGTCTTGCTTTGGCGTCTCGTAACACAGGTGCTGTGGTGTTCCAGGAACAAACCTGGATGCCAAGGGAAGTGAAAGAGCGTGGCCTTAGACTGTGGGTCTCATGCTGTTCCGGTTCCCCGGGGTCTTTGGCCACCAACGTCCCTGGTGAGGGAGAGAGCAGCAGGGTCCTTTCTGGCTGAGAGGGTCAATGAGCACCCAGGAGAGCATCTGATGGACAGCCCTCGTTTATTCAAAAGGGGAGTGGGGGACTGGAGAGATGGCTTAGTGGTTAAGGCGCCTGCCTGCTAAGCCTAAGAATGCTGGTTCCAATCTCCAGTGGTTCCAATCTCCAGGTCCCACGTTTAGCCAGATGCAAAGTGACGCAAGGGCGCAATGCCGCACTTGACCACAAGGGGGCGCACGCGTCTGGAATTGGTTCACAGTTGCTGAGAGGCTGCTGGCGCTCCCATCTCTATCTGTCTCCCTCTCCCTCTTTGTCTATCTGTCTCTCTCTGCGTCTTTCTCCGAAAATAAATAAAATATTTTTTTTAAAAAGGGGAGTGGGTTTATAAACATTTGGGGAAGGTTGAGACAGCACGTACAGACTGTATGACAATCGGATGCATAGTTGATGGGCTGTTATGTAGATAGAGGAAGGACTAGTAACTTCAAAGCTATGGGGGAAGGAAAAGGGAAGGTAGGGGGAAGGGCGGAAGAGGAGATTAATAGGAGGCTGTGACTTCAGAACTGTGGGGGGTGGGAAGGCTACCTGACTTTAGCCACATGAGGGTCTCTTGGGCAGCTAGCCACAGGTCAGGAACTGTGGGGGGCAAAGGCTGACTTATGGAATGGTCAGAGCCTTTTGGGGTCTGGGGGGAGCGCCTCGCCAGTTCTGCCCACTCTGGGCGATGACAGCTCACTGCACCCTACAACATAGGGAAGGCTATCACTGTCTCCAGAGGGCCAGCTGCAACCCTGCAGCCCAGGGTCCCTGGCCATGTCCAATAGTTCAGGCTAGCCTCCTCACAGGTCCAGCCTGTTACTAGCAAGGCCTAACATTACACCCCGCATTGTGTGCATTTGTTTGCATCATGCAGAGTCCCTGCATGTGTCTCCTGCCAGGAAGGAGAGCAGCAGGAGGTGAGAGACGGGTTGGGGAACAGGAAATCTGTCTTACTGCACAAGAAGACCTAGAAGATGTGGAGGTAGAGAGGAGAGAAAGGGTGGGCTCATGTTGGAAATCTACTCACGCACAAGTCTGAGTGGTGGACTGCAGGTATTTCGGCAATTGAGAACTGTGAATGTTCATAATACTCCTTTGTTCTCCCATGTGAATCAGCCTTTGTAATGATCCCAAGTGAAGTAACGGAGCTAAAGGAAAGCTGTGGAATTACTGCTGAAGTTATCCAATGAAGGAAAAGACCTTTCACAAGGAATCTGTATACTCGATAAATATACAAGCACAAGCACATTAGAACTGCACTGTAGGAGGACCCCAGGGTAAATTGTTCATCGGTATGGCTGTAAGTCTCTGCAGTGGGAAGCAGAGCAGTAATGAAGAACAGAGAGTCAGAAAATAAGATTTCAGTCTCTCGGCGTTTATGTCCTTAGGGTTTTCGCTATCTATTATCACGATGAAACGCAAGTAACACTATTAATAGTATGTTAAAAATCAGTCTGGGGGCTGGAGAGATGGCTTAGTGGTTAAGGCGCCTGCCTCCTAAGCCTAAGGACGCTGGTTCCAATCTCCAGCGGTTCCAGTCTCCAGGTCTCACGTTTAGCCAGATGCAAAGTGACGCAAGGGCGCAATGCCGCAATTGACCACAAGGGGGCGCACACATCTGGAGTTCGTTCGCAGCGGCTGAGAGGCTGCTGGCGCGCCCGTCTCTATCTGTCTTCCTCTCTTTCTCTCTCTGTCTGTCTCCAAAAAATAATCAGTCTGGGGTTATTTTTCTATTATATTAATTCAATATTTTCCTATGTGACTCTTTGTGTTAGACATCTGTATGATGGACTATTCTTGAGTCCCTATTTATCACGAACCTGTTTTTATTTAAACTGTTTGATGTATGCTGAATATATAGTATGTATTATTTCCCTTATTTCTTTTCTTTTCTTTTCTTTTTTTTTTTTTTTTTTTTTTTTTTTTTTTTTTTTGAGGTAAGGTCTCACTCTGGCCCAGGCTGACCTGGAATTAACTATGTAGTCTCAGGGTGGCCTTGAACTCACAGCGATCCTCCTACCTCTGCCTCCCGAAGCTGGGATTAAAGGCATGCACCACCACGCCCGGCTTCCTTGTTTCATTTTAAATGCATTTATTTTGTATGATTTGGTTATTGTTCAATATTAATCCATTTATAAGTTTTTTATATGTTATTTTTATTGATTTGAGAGAAAGAAAACTCCAGATGCATGCACCACCTTGTGCATCTGGCTTATGTGGGTCCTGGCTCCTTCGGCTTTGCAAGCAAGTGTTTTAACCACTAAGACATCTTTCTAATCCCCATTTATAAGTTTTTATCCTTAAGACAAAAGCAACTAAAACAGTAAGTGAAAACAGAATTCTTCCTCTCCTCTTTCATATATTCCATAAAAATTTCTCAAATCAAAATTTCTAAGCTGGCCGGGCATGGTGGCGCACACCTTTAATCCCAGCACTCGGGAGGCAGAGGTAGGAGGATCGCCGAGAGTTCAAGGCCACCCTGAGACTACATAGTTAATTCCAGGTCAGCCTGGACCAGAGTGAGACCCTACCTCGAAAAACCAAAAAAAAAAAAAAAAAAAAATTTCTAAGCTGGATGTGGTGGCGCACGCCTTTAATCTCAGCACTTGGAAGGCAGAGGTAGGAGGATTGCAATGAGTTTAAGGCCACCCTGAGGCTACCCAATAAATTCCAGGTCAGCCTGAACTACATACAGTCAGACCCTACCTTGACCAACAAATTAAAAAGAATCTGAGGGCTGGAGAGATGGCTTAGCGGTTAAGTCGCCTGCCTGTTAAGCCTAAGAACCCTGGTTCTAATCTCCAGCGGTTCCAATCTCCAGGTCCCACGTTTAGCCAGATGCAAAGTGACGCAAGGGCACAATGCCGCACTTGACCACAAGGGGGCGCGTGCGTCTGGAGTTCGTTCACAGCAGCTGAGAGACTGCTGGTGTGCCCATTTCTGTCTCCCTCACCCTCTCTGTCTATCTCTCTCTGTCTCTCTTTCTAAAAATAAAATAAAATAAAAAAGAATCTGACATTTTGCAGTTATTTTTACCTTTGAAACTGTTTATTTCCTCTCCATCTCCTCACAGCTAATTTTCCGTTTAATATATGCATCTCTTACATCTTTTTCTACTGTAGTTTCCATCCTTACTGAATTTTACATCTGACAGAGTTGAAATTCGTTTTCTTTTGCTTGATTCTTAGATGTTAGTTTAGCTTGATGCAAAATTCTGGCTAGAACATTTTTTTTTCCCAACATACACAGAGGAAAAGTGCTTCTACCTAAACCGTTTATGCACGTAAAATACTTAATGTCGATCTAAATTGCTATTTAAACATTTATTCGATCTTGAGTGGATTTATTCAATGTGATGACTGTTTCTCTAATTCCAAGGAATTCTACGGAAGTCTAAGCCCTTTCTGTGTTGTCATGGTTCCCTCACTTGGTGGGTGTTTGTTCTAGAACTAGTCGGGAATGCAGTTTGAAGTGCCATATCCCATTCACACCTCTTCTTCTGTCACTGTCCTGTACCTGTGTCTGTCTCCCAACGCACAGACGTCATCTTCAGCCGCATACATCTTTCTCCGATGCTGACGTGCTTTCTTGAAAAAACAACATATGCTATTATTCAAAGGTAATCCTTTGTGCACACAGGGATCCTCTATCAGTCCTGCCCTCACCCTCTCCTGGGCATTTCTTTGCTCTTGTTTAGAGCCAGCATTCAGACTGAATCCAACTGCTATTGAGTGTGGCTCTTTGATTTTTTTTCCCCCTTATTATAGGTCAGCAGATTGCTTCCAGATGAAACCCACGCAAAAGCCATTCAACTTGCCGACTTTGGCTAAATGTATATATTATTCTCACCAAGCTGCCCTGAAAGCACTACACTTAATATTCATATTCATATATTAACGCTACTCTCACTTCTGGTTAGAAAAGCTTCTCTTTTCAGATGGCGATGACCACTGGGATGACCCAAAAGGCAACATAGTGCTGAGAAGAAGGGATGGAGGAGTGTCCAGCACTGAAACACCTCTGTCACACCCTCCAAGGCTCAGGGACCATTGCGGAAGAGGGGGCGGATAGAATGGAAGAGCCAAAGGAAGGGTACGACTCCTTACAATGCAACTGTCCAGACAGAAATTGGCCTCGATATCCATGACCTTGCAGTGCCTAGCAATACCTTCGCAAGATCCTCATAATAGAAGAAAAAGATGATGACATCAAATTAAAAGAGAGACTAATGGAGAGAGGGAGGGGATATAATGGAGATTGGAGTTCTAAAGGGGAATGGGGGGAAGAGGGAAATATCATGTGTCTTTTTTTGTGTGTGTAAGTATAGAAGTTGCCAATAAAAAAATTAAAAAAAAACTTGCTGACTCCTGAGCAAAGAAATCAGACTTAGGTCTCAGTCCTAGCAGCTCGGTTGTATTCTTACAGAAAATAAAGTGACTTCAGCTGTTGTTTCTGTGGGCCCTCTATTTCTTGTTTTCATTCTAGTGTGTTTTAGGCAGATATGTATCCCCACACAATAAATACCTTCCCACGCATCTAGTCTCACCTTTGAGTTGGCATGCACGCTTCCATGCTTGGCTTGTCTTGAGCAGAGGGTGGAGTGTTGTGTGTATGTTTGCGTGTGTTCTGGTCCTCGGCTACCTGTCTGATCTTATCAGAAATAATGATTCACTTTGGGGATGCGAGAGCAAGAAAAGTAAAATAATCTGAAAAAAATATCCCTGCGCTTTGATTAAAGCTGCCAGGAAATGTCTTGTTTCTATTATTATGCAGATGAACGGTATAGAAGGTCTACAGTGCTTTATCAATAAACCCCCTAAAAACAGAAGATGGCTACATTGAATAGGCATTAAGCATATTGACCAGCCCATTCTTGTTTCTGGATGACGATTGCATAGCATAAGAATTTGAATAAAAGTTTCGTTATCAGATATAAATGAGAATTAGTTACACCCATGGACTCCTGTTCACCATAAAAATGTCACTTTTCACATTTTGACGAAATAACTATAATGAAATATCTCTCCATGCAATTCACACTGGCTGTGATGCAGCTAAGTAGTCTGGTAAGTGTCCCTGCTTAAATTCCACTTTAACCATGGAAGCATAACAAGAGCCGAGTGTTCTGATCCAAGTTTTCCAGTTAACATGATTCTGAAAAACAACCAAAAAATCTTATGTGAAGGGCTGGAGAGATGGCTTAGCAGTTAAGGCACCTGCCTGCGAAGCCTAAGGACACTTGTTCAAATCTCCAGGTCCCACGGTTAGCCAGATGCAAAGTGACGCAAGTGCGCAATGTCACACATGCCCACAAGGGGGCGCACGTGTCTGGAGGTCGTTCACAGTGCTGGAAAAGGCCCTGGCGTACCCATTCTCTCTCTGCCTTTTCCTCTCTCTCTCTCTCTCTCTCTGTCTCTGTATCTCTCTCAAAAAAATCTTATGTGGGCTGGAGAGAGGGCTTAGCAGTTAAGGCTCCCATTCGATTCTCCAAGTCCCACGTTTAGCCAGATGCAAAGTGACGCAAGGGGGCAATGCCGCACTTGCCCACAAGGGGGCGCATGCATCTGGAGTTCATTCACAGAGGCTGAGAGGCGGCTGGTGCACCCATTCTCTCTCTCTCTCTCTCTCTCTCTCTCAAATAAAAAAAGTCATGTGTAGATATGTAACGTTTACTTTCAATTTTTGAAAAATTAATTCCTATTGGATCCTAATGAATTCCATCAAAAGGATTAAGAAAAAAAGTATTGACCGACCCAGTCCACTTGCATGACTTGTTCTCTGCAAGGCACACAGCGGTGAGTGAAGAACAAGTGAAGATGCTGGAAGGATTCTGGAGTATAGTCCGTATGTAGTGGAATGTAGACATTGCAGATGGGTTTCAGTGGGTCAGAGCCCACGTGGATGAATGACTGACAGGTACACCATAGATGGAAGATAAGAATACTGAAAAGTAGGCTTAGCTGTAACCTAAGTAAGTTGATACACCTTGTCTTTGGAAGTGTGTTGCTATATTTAAATTCCTATGGATAAACAAGATCAGGGAGAGAAGATGTTAGGGGGAAAAAAGCAAGCGAAAACTATGATATTGTACATATCAGTTGACCAAAATCCCAAGACGGGAACATATAGCTTCCAAGACAGAGAAGCAAATATGAGCTGAGGGCGAGGATCATGTCTATAATGCTCATAAGCAAACTTCTATCCCGTTAATACACGGACTCTAGGACACTTCCCTCAGCCCTGTTTGCACTTCGTAAACAAATAAATGCACTGGGGGAAAGACATTCATGCAAACACCGAGGCATGGGAGCAGCACTAACCCCCTGTCTATACTGTGTGTGTGCTGAACTTTCTGGAAGTAATTCGTAGATGAACGCGTAAATGAAGATGATAAATCAGATAACTTCATGGGGTCCTTTCACTTTTATTTTTTTTTTTTTGGAGAGAGACAAAGAGAGATGGAGAGGGAGACAGACAGAGATGGGCGCGCCAGCAGTCTCTCAGCTGCTGTGAACAAAATCCAGACACGTGCGCCCCCTTGTGGTCAAGTGCGGCATTGCGCCCTTGCGTCACTTTGCATCTGGCTAAACGTGGGACCTGGAGATTGGAACCGCTGGAGATTGGAACCAGCGTTCTTAGGCTTAGCAGGCAGGAGCCTTAACCGCTAAGCCATCTCTCCAGCCCTCCTTTTTCTGTTTTTGGATGGGACCACATAAGTGAACCAGACAGAAAGTGCTAGAAGTGGGCGGAGAGCATGGACAAACATTGTTGGACACCCGGTGACATTCTCTACTCAGCTGGTCCTGTAAGAACCGAGCAAAGCTCAGATGTCCCCAGAGGAGCTCCCTTACATGTACCGTCATCAAGCCAGAGAAAGCTAAAACACTCCGCTAACTAGGAAAACGAGAGCCCTCCTCCTCACTCCCTATTTCCTCCACCTAATAATAAAAGACAAACCAGTGAAGTAATGAGAGCTGGATGTAAGAAGCCTGAGCAGTGGATGGGACGATGGACAGTGGACGTGGAGGTCACTAGGGGACAGGAGTGGCAGGGTTCTCTCCCTCCCCAGCGCAACACTTTTGCATAACATCTCACCTCTTTGGTCTCCTTTGTTCATTTCCCATAAAAACAATGTCATGGGCTGAAGAGATAGCTTAGCACTTAAGGCACTTGTCTGCAAAGCCAAAGGACCCAGGTTCGACTCCCCAGGATCCATATAAGCCAGAGGCACGAGGGGGCGCATGCATCTGGAATTTGTTTGTAGTGGCTGGAGGCCCTGGTGTGCCCATTCTCTCTCTCTACCTGACTACTTCTGTTTCTCTCTTTCAAATAAATAAAAATTAAAAAAAAAACAACAATGTTACATGCGAAGTTACCCAGATGCTAGTAATAAGCAAGGAAGACAAATGGGACTAAAGTCTAAATTAAATATATTCTTTTCAAAACAGTTTTTTTTCTTTTTTGGAGAAAGACATAGAGAGAGGGAGAGGGAGACAGATAGAGATGGGCACACCAGCAGCCTCTCAGTTGCTGCAAACGAACTCCAGACGCGTGCGCCCCCTTGTGGTCAAGTGTGGCATTGCGCCCTTGTGTCACTGCATCTGGCTAAACGTGGGACCTGGAGATTGGAACCGCTGGAGATTGGAACCAGCATTCTTAGACTTAGCAGGCAGGCGCCTTAACCACTAAGTCATCTCTCCAGTCCCAAAACTGTTTTTGTATCATGATTGGTGAGACAGCCCAGTGGTCCTGGGGGCATAAGAACTTCAGGTCTATACTCACACTGTGCAGTAATCTCTTCCAAGCTTGCTATATACAACACCTCATTCAACCACTAGAATATTCTCGGTTTAAACGGGTGACTTTTAAAGTGTAACTTCTTCATTTTCTTCAGTAAGCATGCTGCACAATAGATTCAAATGCTCAAATAGTTTGTATAAAATTATCCCATTTTGGAATCTGTAATTTTTCATTTTTTTTTTAAAACAATTGTAGATTGCTCAAATCAGACGGGACCAAAACGCTTTGACTCTTTTTGTGTGAGGTTCGAATTCTATAAAGGTAAGAGCATTCACCAATGCATCTCTAGAACATTCACACTGCAAACCTTTTTCTCCACGACCACGCAACATGATAATTCAACTTTATTGTGACATCCCAATGGTTTGACTCTGGAGTCTTTAAAAGAATTCCCTGGCACAATCTAGTTACCGAGAAGGTTCCCTGAGGCATGGAGAGGTCTGGATCTTATTAACAAACTCCAGTTTCAGCACAGTTTTACTAACACTGTCCTCTTGGTTTGATTGCAGAGGGGCTAGAGCTGGGGTCAACAAGCTCCTGACCACAGAGGCATATTAGATTGCAGGAAGCTTGTAATTTCATCAACATGGCATATATTTTATTGCTAGTTTAATGCCTGGGTTGGCGTGGTTTATGGTCTCTCTCACTCTCTCTCTCTGTGTATATACACGTGTGTTTAGATAATCCTCTCCATACATGTATCTTCTTACGCTCAAGAAACTCACACCCTAAGGCTACATACCTGATCTTCTGGAAATTTCTCTTAAAGCCTTGCTGCAGAAAAGTCCTTCACTTTCTCTCTTAAGAGAAAGACATTGTCAGAGGGAGATGCTGTCGATTTTATGTTGAGTCTGTGGTGGAGCTGGAATTAGAGACCTTGGCTTCAAAAAACTATCTCAAAACTGAAGTGCCAGGTCATCAGCCATGGGAATCGGGGTGGCAGGGAGCTGGCATTAGGCAGAGCTTGGTCAGACCAACCCACTTGACCGCTGACTCCATGTGAGAATCAAGTGCGTGAGCTGAACGCTACATAAATTAACTCAAGCCCAGATTCTTCCGGTCTAAGATCAAGCACGGTGATGTCATTATTGGGGGTCAACTGAGATAACAAGTGTGGAAAGGCAAATAGCAGCATTTTTCGGGTATTGTGGATGAACAAGTTATAAATAATAAATAATTATGGGTGAATAACAATAATAAAATGTCACTATGTTTACCTATTATCAAGGCCTTTATATAAGTGCCTTCTGAGCTGGAGAGATGGCTTAGCAGTTAAGGCGCCTGCCTGCTAAGCCTAAGAACCCAGTTCCAATCTCCAGGTCCCACGTTTAGCCAGATGCAAAGTGACGCAAGGGCGCAATGCCGCACTTGACCACAAGGGGAAGCACACATCGGGATTTAATTTGCAGCAGCTGAGAGGCTGTTGGTGCGCCCATCTCTGCCTCCCTCTCCCTCTCTGTCTCTGTCTCTCTGTGTCTCTCTCCAAAAATAAATAAAATAATTTTTAAAAATTAAAAAACAAAAAAGAAAGAAAAGTACCTTCTTCCAGTAATAGTAGCCCTCTGCTAGCCATCTCCTTACCACCAACCCAAACTGTGAGAAAGATCCATGTTTTGATTATTATTTAATAGAATTCATGATATTTTCTACTCCCCTGAAACCCAATTGAAAAAGAGAGAAACGGGGCTGGAGAGATGGCTTAGGGGTTAAGGCGCCTGCCTCCTAAGCCTAAGAATGCTGGTTCCAATCTCCAGCGGTTCCAATCTCCAGGTCCCACGTTTAGCCAGATGTAAAAGTGACACAAGGGCGCAATGCCGCACTTGACCACAAGGGGGCGCACGCATCTGGATTGCGTTCACAGCAGCTGAGAGACTGCTGGTGCACCCATCTCTATCTTTCTCCCTCCCTCTCTCTCTGTCTCTCTCTCTTCCTCCCTCTCTCTGACTCAAATAAATAAAAATTTAAAAAATTTTAAAAAAAGAAAGAAA
This sequence comes from Orientallactaga sibirica, assembly GCA_036365145.1. Lineage (NCBI taxonomy): Eukaryota > Metazoa > Chordata > Mammalia > Rodentia > Dipodidae > Orientallactaga > Orientallactaga sibirica. The sequence goes on along the minus strand of JAEOAD010002614.1, from coordinate 2,182,821 downwards.
AAGAGAGAAACAAATCTCCAAGTGTCATTTTAATCACTAGTTTTAGTTGCATTGGCTTCATGGTGACAAGTGACAATAATGATTTAGTTGAGTGTTTCTGAACCATTTTTCTGTAGAGCTGGTTAGAAGTGGATTTTCATGGTGTAGCTTGTAAAGGGGCTTTTGAGCCCAAGATGTGCTGTTTGCCAGGGGATTGAAGGCACTGCAAGCAGAGACTGAAGAAAAAGAGATGCTGGGAGAGCTGCAGGTGGCTGTGGTACCATCAATGGAGTGTTAGCTGTGTGTCTCTGGTAAATAAAGGAGAAAGAGGGCGGGTCACTTCATTAAATTTAACATTAGATGATGTGAGGGGGAAAAATAATCTTGGAAAATCAGTCAGGGAATAAAAGGATCTACTTTAAAATTTTTAAATTTTTTTATTATTTTTTATTTATTTTTGGAGAGAGACAGAGAGAGAGACAGAGAGAGAGAGGGAGAGGAAGACAGAAATGGGAGTGCCAGCAGCCTCTCAGCTGCTGCGAACGAACTCCAGATGCATGCGCCCCCTTGTGGTCAAGTGCAGCATTGCGCCCTTGCGTCACTTTGCATCTGGCTAAACGTGGGACCTGGAGATTGGAACCGCTGGAGATTGGAACCAGCGTTCTTAGGCTTAGCAGGCAGGCGCCTTAACCGCTAAGCCATCTCTCCAGCCCTACTTTTATTTTTATGTGTGTGAATTCACTTCCTCCCAATTTTTGCTGCTAAATTACCTTCTGAAGAATAGGACTGCTATTTGTGTAGGGAATGTAGGCTATGCATATAAACAGATGATTTTCTTGTCAACATGAAACGTGGCTGGTGAGTCTCGGAAGTTATAAAGATTTCTACATGGATATTTTAAAGGGGAGAATGAATTGGTTGTATTTTAAAGTGACTTACGGAAAGAGATAGTGGGAAAACTCAGCTCACAGTGGGATAGAGAAGAAGTGGGACCCCTCTGGTGAGCTCCCTGGAGCAGCGGGAGGCTTCCTGTATGCTGCTGTCTCCATTGCAACTGTGGGAGAAAATACCCATGTCGTCTGACCTGCTCACACCAGGAGTACTGGGCAAACAGGGAAACAATGGGTATTGCCATGGGTTCCAAAACGATTCCTTTTCCTGAGGCAAAATAATTTAACAGAATCTGAGGTGACTTAGCCTTTTAAGAGTTCTCATGCATTTTGTACCAGAAAGAATTCACATATTCCCATAGAAGATGCAATGAAGATAAAATTAAAATCTTATATAAATATGTATATAAATATAAATATAAATATAAATATAAATATAAATATAAATATAAATATAAATATATATATATCCCTATATATAAGATCTTCTCCCTTTAGTCTTCTGTTTAGTGTGGGCTGTTGAAAATGAACAGGCAACGCCATCACTACAACACACAGGTTTTTTTTAATTTTTAATTTTTAATTTTTTAATTGACAATTTCTTTAATTGTAGACAATATCCCATGCTACTTCCTCCCTCCCCACCTTCCCCTTTGAAACTCCACTCTCCATCATATCCCCTCCCCTCAAATCAGTCTCTTTTTCAGTTTGATGTCATCATCTTTTCCTCCTATTATGATGGTCTTGTGTAGGTAGTGTCAGGCACTGTGCAACACACAGTTTTATCTATGACTAGCATGAAGCACACACAAAACAAGGTTTTGCTTGTCCAAGAGAGCTGGCCTTGTGCAAGTTAGCATAGCTGAGTTTTTCTTTATGATACTGAGACAAACTCATGCACCTTCTCGGGATAGAAAAATAACTTGGCTCCTTTCTCATCAGTCTATCTCACCTGAGTGCTCTTTGTGAAGGTGTCCACCGGGTCCACCTAAAAGGACACAGCGTCAGGCAGATATCAGATACTGCACGCAGTCTGCACATCTTTCTCTTTAATGTCTCTGAACGCATGGAAGCTCTCAAATTACACACACGTGCGTGCACATGCACACACACACACACATCATGACAGATATTTCTCTTATTTGCTATTGATGAAATAGTCAAGATACTTTATTGGTCATTGTGACTATAAACTTGATTTAAAAAAAAAAAGAAAGAAAAAAAGAAAATGGGCTGGAGAGATGGCTTAGCAGTTAAGGCATTTGCCTGCAAAGCCGAAGGATCCCGGTTCGATTCTCCAGGTCCCATGTAAGCCAGATGCATAAGGGGGCGCACACATCTGGAGTTTGTTTGCAGTGGCTAGAGGCCCTGGCGTGCCCGTTCTCCCTCTCCCTCTCTCTCTTTCCCTCTCTCTGTCTCTAATAAATAAGTAAATAAATAAATAAAAATAAATATAAGAAAATCCTTTAAAAAAGAAAATAAAAAAAGAAAATGAGGGCTGGAGAGATGGCTTAGCGGTTAAGGCGTTTGTCTGTGAAGCCTAAGGACCCCAGTTCGATTCTCCAGGTCCCACGTAAGCCAGATGCACAAGGGGGCGCACGCGTCTGGAGTTCGTTTGCAGTGGCCAGAGGCCCTGGCATGCCCATTCTCCCTCTCTCTCTTTCCCTCTCTCTGTCTCTAATAAATAAGTAAATAAATAAATAAATAAATAAATAAAAATATAAGAAAATCATTTAAAAAAATAAAATAAAATAAGAAAATGAGGGCTGGAGAGATGGCTTAGCGGTTAAGGCGTTTGTCTGTGAAGCCTAAGGACCCCAATTCGATTCTCCAGTCCCACGTAAGTCAGATGCACAAGGGGGCGCACGCATCTGGAGTTCGTTTGCAGTGGCTAGAGGCCCTGGCGCACCCATTCTCTCTTTCTCTCTCTATCTCTCTTTCCCTCTCTCTGTCCCTAATAAATAAATAAAAATAAAATCTTTTAAAAAAAGAAAAGAAAATGAGCTGTTTAAAGAAAAAATATCAAATTCCTTTGTGTGCTGTTTTTAGAAGAATAAGAGAATTTGCATTCATGTTCAAATTAGAAAGAACTACCATTCTCAGAATATTAATTGTCAGATGGCTGGAATGAATGCTTTTCCCTTTTACCATCTTATGGGAAAATTGCAAGGATCAGTGAACATCAATAATTGAAACCTGAAATGGAGGCCATTTTTATTTAAATTAACCATTGTGGCAATTATCAGCCTTTGACAGTAACTCTGATTAAAACATTTCCCCCACCATCTGACGTAGGAAATCAGCCTTTAGAATATCAGCATGCATGGTCTATGTGAGTGTGAATCTGTGTAAGTATTTCACTTGTGCTGTCTGTGCTGTTGTCACACAGCACTAACCAGAACAGTTTGAACTCTCACACGCACACGATTCTTAAGATTCTGAAAACTACACAAAGCCGACTCGAATGAACTTCTCACCACTTTCTTTCTACGTATCTCCCTCTTTTCCAAGATTCACGTCTGAAGGTCAAGGAGGCAGAAATGTAGGACAGAAAAGGGAGTTTGTATTCCTGGAAATACAAAATGCAAATCCTGTGCGCAGAAAAGGTGAATGAAATAAGAATTTTACTGGTCGAGGTAGGCGGACTGTTACAGAGCAAGAGGGATGAGAACACTGTATCATGCATATTGAAGTGGGACCCCTCTGGTGAGCTCCCTGGAGCAGCGGGAGGCTTCCTGTATGCTGCTGTCTCCATTGCAACTGTGGGAGAAAATACCCATGTCGTCTGACCTGCTCACACCAGGAGTACTGGGCAAACAGGGAAACAATGGGTATTGCCATGGGTTCCAAAACGATTCCTTTTCCTGAGGCAAAATAATTTAACAGAATCTGAGGTGACTTAGCCTTTTAAGAGTTCTCATGCATTTTGTACCAGAAAGAATTCACATATTCCCATAGAAGATGCAATGAAGATAAAATTAAAATCTTATATAAATATAAATATAAATATAAATATAAATATAAATATAAATATAAATATAAATATAAATATAAATATAAATATATATATATATATATATATATATATATATATATCCCTTGAAGATCTTCTGTTTAGTGTGTGTGGGCTGTTGAAAAATGAACAGGCAACGCCATCACTACAACACACAGGTTTTTTTTTAATTTTTAATTTTTAAATTTTTAATTGACAATTTCTTTAATTGTAGACAATATCCCATGCTACTTCCCTCCCTCCCCCCACCTTCCCCTTTGAAACTTCACTCTCCATCATATCCCCTCCCCCTCTCAATCAGTCTCTCTTTTCAGTTTGATGTCATGATCTTTTCCTCCTATTATGATGGTCTTGTGTAGGTAGTGTCAGGCACTGTGCAACACACAGTTTTATCTATGACTAGCATGAAGCACACACAAAACAAGGTTTTGCTTGTCCAAGAGAGCTGGCCTTGTGCGGTTAGCATAGCTGAGTTTTTCTTTATGATACTGAGACAAACTCATGCACCTTCTCGGGATAGAAAAATAACTTGGCTCCTTTCTCATCAGTCTATCTCACCTGAGTGCTCTTTGTGAAGGTGTCCACCGGGTCCACCTAAAAGGACACAGCGTCAGGCAGATATCAGATACTCGCAGTCTGCACATCTTTCTCTTTAATGTCTCTGAACGCATGGAAGCTCTCAAATTACACACACGTGCGTGCACATGCACACACACACACACATCATGACAGATATTTCTCTTATTTGCTATTGATGAAATAGTCAAGATACTTTATTGGTCATTGTGACTATAAACTTGATTTAAAAAAAAAGAAAGAAAGAAAAAGAAAATGGGCTGGAGAGATGGCTTAGCAGTTAAGGCATTTGCCTGCAAAGCCGAAGGATCCCGGTTTGATTCTCCAGGTCCCACGTTAGCCAGATGCATAAGGGGGCGCACACATCTGGAGTTTGTTTGCAGTGGCCAGAGGCCCTGGCGTGCCCGTTCTCCCTCTCCCTCTCTCTCTTTGCCTCTCTCTGTCTCTAATAAATAAGTAAATAAATAAATAAAAATAAATATAAGAAAATCCTTTAAAAAAGAAAATAAAAAAAGAAAATGAGGGCTGGAGAGATGGCTTAGCGGTTAAGGCGTTTGTCTGTGAAGCCTAAGGACCCCAATTCGATTCTCCAGTCCCACGTAAGTCAGATGCACAAGGGGGCGCACGCGTCTGGAGTTCGTTTGCAGTGGCCAGAGGCCCTGGCATGCCCATTCTCCCTCTCTCTCTTTCCCTCTCTCTGTCTCTAATAAATAAGTAAATAAATAAATAAATAAATAAATAAATAAATAAATAAATAAATAAAAATATAAGAAAATCATTTTAAAAAATAAAATAAAAAAAGAAAATGAGGGCTGGAGAGATGGCTTAGCGGTTAAGGCGTTTGTCTGTGAAGCCTAAGGACCCCAATTCGATTCTCCAGTCCCACGTAAGTCAGATGCACAAGGGGGCGCACGCATCTGGAGTTTGTTTGCAGTGGCTAGAGGCCCTGGCACACCCATTCTCTCTTTCTCTCTCCATCTCTCTTTCCCTCTCTCTGTCCCTAATAAATAAATAAAAATAAAATCTTAAAAAAAAGAAAGAAAATGAGCTGTTTAAAGAAAAAATATCAAATTCCTTTGTGTTCTGTTTTTAGAAGAATAAGAGAATTTGCATTCATGTTCAAATTAGAAAGAACTACCATTCTCAGAATATTAATTGTCAGATGGCTGGAATGAATGCTTTTCCTTTTACCATCTTATGGGAAAATTGCAAGGATCAGTGAACATCAATAATTGAAACCTGAAATGGAGGCCATTTTTATTTAAATTAACCATTGTGGCAATTATCAGCCTTTGACAGTAACTCTGATTAAAACATTTCCCCCACCATCTGACGTAGGAAATCAGCCTTTAGAATATCAGCATGCATGATCTATGTGAGTGTGAATCTGTGTAAGTATTTCACTTGTGCTGTCTGTGCTGTCATCACACAAAACTAACCAGAACAGTTTGAACTCTCACACACACACGATTCTTACCATTCTGAAAACTACACGAAGCCGACTCGAATGAACTTCTCACCACTTTCTTTCTACGTATCTCCCTCTTTTCCAAGATTCATGTCTGAAGGTCAAGGAGGCAGAAATGTAGGACAGAAAAGGGGAGTTTGTATTCCTGGAAATACAAAATGCAAATCCTGTGCGCAGAAAAGGTGAATGAAATAAGAATTTTACTGGTCGAGGTAGGCGGACTGTCACAGAGCAAGAGGGATGAGAACACTGTATCATACATATTTTGCCCTGATTAAATATAAAGCTTGGAAATTTGACAAATTATCCAGTACAAGCAATAGAATATTATTTGTATTTTTAAAATTCGGACTTTTTAATTAAAATTTTATTTTATTTATTTATTATTTTATTTATTTTTGGAGAGAGACAGAGAGAGAGAAGACAGATAGAGATGGGCATGCCAGCAGCATCTCAGCTGCTGCGAACAAAATCCAGATGCATGCTCCCCCTTGTGGTCAAGTGCAGCATTGCGCCCTTGCATCACTTTGCATCTGGCTAAACGTGGGACCTGGAGATTGGAACCGCTGGAGATTGGAACCAGCGTTCTTAGGCTTAGGAGGCAGGCGCCTTAACCGCTAAGCCATCTCTCCAGCCCTATTTTATTTATTTATTTATTTGAGATAGAAAGAGACACAGAGAGAGAATATAAATGAATGAATATGGGCATGCAAAGCCCACCCCAGCCACTGCAAACGAACTCCAGATGCATGCACAACCTTGTGCATCTGGCTTACGTGGGTCCTGGGGAACAGAACCGGGATCCTTTGACTTTGCAGGAAAGTGCGCTAACCATTAAGCCATCTCTCCAGCCCACTATTTGTATTTTACAAAAGGGGTCATGGGCAATATAAACGTTCACATTACGAGCTCTGGTTTTCTCTAGTTGGGGAAAAAGTAAAACCACTGCGGCCTGCCTGATGATTCTCCCTTAATTTCCCCCCTAATTAACAAAATTATTTATTTTCTTCTAGGGGGTGGATAACATTTGTCTCCGTAAAAACAATGAGACATGAATCTAGCACAGGTCTAAAAATATTCCGAGACTCAAATCACAGCCAAGTGGAGCCACCAAGGCTTAATGAAGGGAACATTTTCCCCGCTGGCTCTGTCACCTTTCTAGAATGTGGACCACTATGAGTCTGAGCGCCCCCTACAGGCGGGTGGAATTAAAATACCTAAATTTCTCCACCTCTCTATGCACTCACACCCCTGATAATGCATAATAAAAGCTTAGAGCACCCTGCTGCTCTAAAGCTGTTCCTTTTTTTTATTTGCAATGCCTGTGTGGTAGTTTGAATATATGTCCCCCAATATATTCAGGGTTTTATTAGTTATAGTTTGCATCTTTAATCACCTTGCTAGAGGCAATGTCACTGGGGGCTGGTCTTAAGGTGTGGGTCTGAGATTCCATTGTAAAGATATGCAAATGTGCCTAGCAGGAGTTCCTGAAGTGTGCTGTGTGACCTTTTGGCTGTAGTTTTGCTCTGTGTGCTGTGGTGACTGGTTGGTTTCTCTCTCTCTCTCTCTCTGCTTGGCCCTGTGGAGAGCAGGCCAGCTTCTTCTGCCATTATGGAACTTCCCCTGGATCTGTAAGCTTCAATAAATAATATCCCTTCCTCCATAACTGTGCCTGGTCTGGAAGTTCATCTCAGCGAACCTGAAGCTGTCTGCTACAGCCTGCTTGAAGAAGGGTGTGAAAGAATGCACAAGCGGGATTTCTGCTCCTCCCCTCGTCTGCCTCCTTTCCGCCACACCTTGCTCAGGGAAGGCAGGTGTTCATGGAAGCGTTTCCCCAAGCAGCGGTTTCAGAACCACCTGTGAATAAGGTCCCACGGCAGGAGGGAAGGCTGGGGAAGTCCACCTTTGCATATCACCCAGAGACAGGCAAACCTTCAGAGGTCTTTGTCCGCAGGGAGGTGGAGCTTTATGGGCCAGGTGAGGGAGATCAGGTGAGCAGCTGCTGGTTCAGGCTGCTGTCACTTTTCCAGGTGAGCAAAATCCACAGATCTGCCAGTGGTGTGGACTGAGCGGCTGTGGGGCCCCGTTTGGGTCTAAGATCATTGCCAAGACCAGGAGATTCCCCGGGAGCAAAAATTGAGACAGATGAGGAAAACTCAGCTCTCCCCAAGGGAATCGGGCTGGAGTTTGCGCTTTGTCTGAATGAAACTCATTGAGAAGAACGTCAATTTCGTGTTGGATTTGGGTTGCAAGCTCGCCTTAATTTTTTTTTTTTTTTTTGTCCTTCCAAATGATTGCAACTGGGTCTGGAGAAGATGGCTTAGCGGTTAAGCGCTTGCCTGTGAAGCCTAAGGACCCCGGTTCAAGGCTCAATTCCTCAGGACCCACGTAAGCCAGATGCATGCACAGGTGGCACATGCATGAGGAGTTCGTTTACAGTGACTGGAGGCCCTGGTGTGCCCATTCTCTCTTTCTCTCTCTGCCTCTTTCTCTCTCTGGCTGCCGTTCTCAAAGAAATAAAAAATGAACAAAATATTTTAAAAACAAAGGAATGGTCTTCACATTTAAAAAAAAAGAATGGAGAAAAGAGAACATTCTGTTGGTCTGAATGTAAATGGGTATAGCCATTATGGATAGCAGCTAGTCAAAAAATAAAAAATAGAGCTGGGCGTGGTGGCGCATGCCTTTAATCCCAGCACTTGGGAGGCAGAGGTAGGAGGATCACTGAGAGTTCGAGGCCACCCTGAGACTACATAGTTAATTCCAGGTCAGCCTGGGCCAGAGTGAGACCCTACCTTGAAAAACCAAAAAATAAAATAAAATAAAATAAAAATAAAAATAAAAAATAAAAAATAATAAAAAATAGGACTATAGGGCTGGAGAGATGGCTTAGCGGTTAAGGCGTTTGCCTGCAAAGCCTAAGGACCCAGTTTAGATTCTCCAGGACCCACGTAAGCCAGTTGCACAAGGGGGTGCAAGCATCTCGAGTTCGTTTGCAGTGGCTGGAGACCCTGACATGCACATTCTCTCATTCTGTTTATCTGCCTCTTTCTCTCTCTCTCTCTGAAATAAATAAATAAAACAGGACTCTAATCAGATACAGTAATCTCACTATTGGGTTGGTTTATAGCCAAAGGAAAAGAACTCAGTATGTTGAAAAGACAGCAGCACTCCCACGGCTATCTCAGCACTATTCATAGTGCCCAAGAAATGAATTATTCAAGCTTTAATTAATGATGAAATCATGCCATATGTATGTATGTATATATATGTATATATATCTGAGGCATTATGCCAGGTGAAATAAGCCAGGCACAGAAAGATGAATATCACCCAATCTCACGAATTTATAGAGAAGATGATCTCATGGATGATGAGAGTCCATCAATGAGTAGAAGTTCTAGGGTGAGAAGAGGGGAGGAAGGAATGGAGGAAGTTTGGGCAGTGGGCACTGTGCCATATAGTTAGATAAGAAAAATAGATTCTGGTGTTCTATTGCACTGCAGGGTTACTACTGGAAATGATGTGTGGTCGATTTCAGAGGGTGGAATAAATTACTGGCAATGTTTTCATGAGTAGAAAAATGATAAGTGTTTGAAGATGTAGGCATGCTTTTCCCAACTTGAATATGGCACATGGTATATAAGTACTAAAATAAAAAGTTACACTTCAGGGCTGGAGAGATGGCTTAGCGGATAAGGCACCTGCCTGCCAAGCCTAAGAACCTGGTTCCAATCTCCACCAGTTCCAATCTCCAGGTCCCACGTTTAGCCAGATGCAAAGTGACGCAAGGGCGCAATGCCGCACCTGACCACAAGGGGGTGCATGCATCTGGATTTCGTTCACAGCAGCTGAGAGACTGCTGGTGCGCCCATCTCTGTCTTCCTCTCCCTCTCTCTCTCTCTCATCTCCAAAAAAAAAAAAAAAAAAAAAAAGAGTTACACTTCAAAAATGGGCATTTTTATTTGTAAATTCAACAAAAGGAAATAAAATTCTTTGATGTTGTTCTGAGGGAAGTAGATTCTTTTTTCTTTCTTTTTTTTTCCCCCTTGGTTTTTCTAGGTAGGGTCTGGCTCAGGTTGACTTGGAATTCACTATGTAGTCTCAGGGTGGCCTCGAACTCACAACGATCCTCCTACCTCTGCCTCCCGAGTGCTGGGATTAAAGGTGTGCGCCACCACACCTGGCTAGGAAGCAGATTCTTAAGTGAATAATGCTGATAGGGTTATAAACGTGAGTAATACTATTCTAATCGAAAATTTTTATTCTGGGGTATTTTTTTTAACGCATCCTGAATCTAATCTAACTTGACTGGCTTGTAAGCATCAGTTCAGGGCAGCCAATGAAAGATTTCCTCTGTCCGAGTCACACACATGACATTCCACACATGAGTTTTCTCCCCTGCCTTTCGCTGCCAGAACTTTCCCCCCTTATCCAGAAAACACCGTCTTGATTTCACACATCCTAGCTCTGCTTTGAGGAGTTTTGAAATTTTTTAAAAATATTTTATTATTTATTTATTTATTTGAGAGAGAGAGAGATACAGAAATAGGCAGGCAGAGAGAGAGAGAGAGAGAGAGAGAGAGAGAGAATGGGCGCACCAGGGCCTCCAGCCACTGCAAACGAACTCCAGATGCATGCACCCCCTTGTGCATCTGGCTTACGTGGGTCCTGGAGAATCGAGCCTCGAACCGGAGTCCTTAGGATTCATAGGCAAGCGTTTAACCGCTAAGCCATCTCTCCAGCCCCCAAGTTCTGAAATTTTTATGAGGAAAACCATGAAGGGTGTTTCTGATGGCTTACTGAGAGCCTCTGTTTATGGGATTACTGGAAAATGGTCTCCCACGATGTCGAAATAGCCTGAATCTATTTAGACACCTACCAGTGGCTCCTCTACGCAGTTTTGATTGCTGTTTTCCTGTTCCTGTTACCAATGGAGGTTGCTATGAAATTCTTTTGTATGTCTCTTAAGTACACATTTCTGCTGTCTTTAAACTCACGTACAAACATATGTGTCAGGAGATAATCCATATGTGTGGTGAGAGTTCCTCTCAAATCAATCTTTCAGGGTTTGGCAATCTCAGCCCCATGTTGGGCCATGGGCTCATTTATTGGGGGGGGTGGCGATTGCTGCGCATAAAGCAGGTTGTTTACCAGCTCCTCTACGGAGTTCACAATATCTGCAGCCAATTCTCTTCCCTCAGGTATAATAACCAGGGATGTGCATAAAAATCATATCCACTGTCAGGCTGGAGAGATGGCTTAGCGGTGAAGGCGTTTGCCTACAAAGCCAAAGGGACCAGGCTCGATTCCCCAGGACCCACGAAAGCCAGATGCGCAAGGTGGCGCATGCGTCTGGAGTTCATTTGCAGTGGCTGGAGGCCCTGGCACGTCCATTCTCTCCCTCTCTCTCTCTCTCTCTTTTGCCCCTATCTCTCTCTCTCTCAAATAAATAAATGAAATATATTTAAAGAAAACAAATCCACTGTGAAGTTTCCACCGTTCTGGAGTTAACTTAATCCATGAATTCCACTTTTCCCATCTCAGGCTTGGAACACTTGATTGAGGTGTCTTCCTTATTTTCTGCTCATGCCACATGTTGATAGTCTTGTGAATATTTAAAATTCCGTCAAGCCTCATACTTATTTCATAAAATCAGCTCACTCTGTAGGTTATTCTCACATATTTGTTCTTTGTCCTGTCGCTTCTCTCTGCCCCCTGGAGCTGGGTGTAGTGGCGCATGCCTTTAATCCCAGCACTCGGGAGGCAGAGGTAGGAGGATCGCCGTGAGTTCGAGGCCACCCCGAGACTACATAGTGAATTCCAGGTCAGCCTGGGCTAGAGTGAGACCCTACCTCGAAAAACCAAAAAAAAAAAAAAAAAAAAAAAAAAAAACCCAACCAAACAAAAAATGCCCACTAGAGAAATGATAGCATCTTCAGCAAATGGTGCTGGAAAAACTGCATAGCCATATGTGAAAGACTGCATTATGACCCCCTTCCTGTCACCTTGCATTCACATCAACTAAAGATGGACCAAGGACCTGAACATAAGAGCTGACACTTTAAATCAACTCTGAATGAAGACTCCAGCAGCCCAGGGCATTGCAGCATCTGAAACCTCATGAAAATCAAAAGCTGTTGTAATGGTAAGTAAATTATCAACAGATCAATAGAGAGCCTGCTGAATGGAAGAAAATCTTCACTGGCTATATCTCTGACAAAGGTTTAATATCTAGACTCTACAAAGAATTCAAAAACTAAACGATAAAAAAAAAAAAAGATCAAATACCCCACTCAAAAAACAGGTCAGGGAGCCTGGTGTGGTGGTGCACGCCTTTAATCCCAGCACTCGGGAGGCAGAGGTAGGAGGATCGCCATGAGTTCGAGGCCACCCTGAGACAACATAGTGAATTCCAGGTCAGCCTGAGACAGAGTGAGACTCTACCTTGAAAAACCAAAAAAAAAAAAAAAAAAAAAAAAAAAAAAAAAAAAAAACAGGTCAGGGAATTAAACAGAGAAGTCTCAAAGGAAGATATACAAATTAAATACCTAAATTAAATATCTAAATATGTTCAACATCTCTACTTACAAGGGAAATGCAAATTGAAATAACCATATGATTCCATCTCACTCCAGTCAGAATGGCAACCACCAACACATCCAATGCCAACGCATGCTGGCAAGGTGTGAGGAAAGAGGAGCTCTCATCCACTGCTGGAGGGAGTGAAAATTTGAACAGCCACTGTGAAAATCAGTATGGAGACTCCTCACAGCGGTGAAAGTAGAACTACCATGAGATCCAGTTATTCCTGTTTTGGGAATATACCATAAAGATACCACAAGAGACAGTTGCTCAACTTTTTAAAAAAAATTTTTTATTATTACTTTATTTTTATTTATTTTTGGAGAGAGAGACAGAGAGAGATAGAGAGGGAGAGGAAGACAGAGATGGGCGCGCCAGCAGTCTCTCAGCTGCCGTGAACGAACTCCAGATGCGTGAGCCCCCTTGTGGTCAAGTGCGGCATTGCGCCCTTGCGTCACTTTGCATCTGGCTAAACGTGGGACCTGGAGATTGGAACCGCTGGACATTGGAACCACCGTTCTTAGGCTTAGGAGGCAGGTGCCTTAACCGCTAAGCCATCTCTACAGCCCTCAATTTTTTTAAATTATTTGAGAGAGACAGAGAGAGAGAGAGAGGAAGAGGTAGAGAGAGAGAGAATGGGCGCCCCAGCGGGCTCTCAGCCACTGTGAACGAACTCCAGACACATGCGCCCCCTTGTGGTCAAGTGCGGCATTGCGCCCTTGCATCACTTTTGCATCTGGCTAAACGTGGGACCCGGAGGATCGAACAGGCACTCTTAGGCTTGGCAGGCAGGTGTCTTAACTGATAAGGCATCTCTCCAGCTCTGCTCAACCATTTTTATATCGGTGCTTTATTCACAATAGCTAGGAACTGGAAGCAACCCAGATGCCCATCAAAAATAAAAATGACCGTCGGGCGTGGTGGCGCATGCCTTTAATCCCAGCACTCGGGAGGCAGAGGTAGGAGGATCACCGTGAGTTTGAGGCCACCCTGAGACTACATAGTTAATTCCAGGTCAGCCTGGGCCAGAGTGAGACCCTACCTCAAAAAACAAACAAACAAAAATGAATGTTTAATGAAGATGTCATATATGTATGCACAATGGAATCTACTCGGAGGAAAGAAAAAAATGAAATAATCACATTTGCAGGAAAATGGAGGGACTTGGAAAAAAATATGCACAACCTTTCTCATATGCAGTTCCTAACCTGGTCAGTGACTTGTAAGCCATAATAAAGATCAAGACTATGGCCATGGTGCTAGAATGAAGATAGGAAAAGGGGGAAATAGGGAGGGAGGGAGGAGTGGCCACTGGCCAGTAAGTCAATGGTCAGCACAGAAAGAAAGGTATGGGAAGCCTTGGGGGCTGAGGAAGGGTATGGGTGTGCGGGGGAATTCACAGATCTAATAGCAACATGAATCAATTCCATAGAAATCTCCTTTGAGATCCCACTCTATAAGTCACGAAGGAAGAAGATTTTTCCATAAAAGGCGGGGCTGGAATGGCTTAGGGGTTAAGGAGCCTGCCTCCTAAGTTTTCCATAAAGGTCCCACGGAGAGATGCAAAGGGCTGGAGAGATGGCTTACCACAAGGGTTAAGCAGCGAGGCTGCTTCTCTCCTCTCTCTCTGCCTAAAAACACACACACACACACACACACTCATTTAGCTCTTCTATGATGAGTTCCAATCTCCAGGTCCCAAACGTTGCTAACATTCCAAAAGGCTGCTGACTGAGATGCAAAGTGGTATGTTGCAGGTTGATAGCAATTTACTTTCAGTTATCTTACCCCTTAAGTAGCCTTTTATTGGCTATCTTTGTGTGTTAATCGACATTTTTTGGGGGGAGAGAGACACAGAGAGAGACACAGAGAGAGAGAGAGAGACAGAGAGAGAGGGGAAGACAGATAGAGATGGGCACGCCTGGAGCCTTCAGCTGCAATGCAGCTGAGACATTGCTGGTGCACCCATCTCTGTCTGGCTCATGGGACCTGGAGACTCTCTCTCTCCTCTCTCTCTGTGTGCTGGAGAGATGGCAAAAACACTGCCTCCTAAGCCTAAGAACGTGGTTCCAATTTACAAAAAAACCTAATTTTAAAAATAATAAAATGATAAAATAAAATGCTAAGAATATCATCAAATCTGGAGCCTCTGAGACAGAGAACAGATCTCTATTGCTTCTTACTTTGCTGTGTCCCTAAAAAAATATTTAAAAATAATAAAATAAAAACCATCACTGTATTTGAAACAGAGATTGCCTTATTTGTTTGAAGAGAGATATTTCATCACTGATTTGAAGAGAATATTTGTTGAGAGAGTCAGAGAGAGAGAGAGAGAGAATTGGTGCGCCAATGGCCTCTCAGCTGCTGTGAATGAACTCCAGATGCTTGCACCCCCTTGTGGTCAAGTGCGGCATTGCGCCCTTGCATCACTTTGTGTCTGGCTAAACGTGGGACCTGGAGACTCGAATGGGCGTTCTTAGGCTTGACAGGCAGGCGCCTTAACAGCTAAGCCATTTCTCCAGCCCTTGGAGAGTATTTTGATTAATGAGTCTCTTCGTTCAAAAGTCCATAAAACAATTAACCATGTTGGAACATGGAATTTTTTTCATTTTAAAAAAATTTTTTTTCAATTTTTATTTATTTATTTGCAAGCAGAGAGAGAGAAAGAAGTGGCTGACAGAGAGAATGGGCACACCAGGGCCTGTAGCCACTGCAAACAAACTCCAGATGCATGTGCCCCTCATGCATCTGGCTTATGTGAGTCCTGGAGAATTGAACCGGGATCCTTTGGCTTCACAGGCAAACGCCTTAACTGCTAAGCCATTTCTCCAGCCCTGGAACATGGCATTTGAGGTAGCCTCAATCTGTGTTCCCGAGGCTCTGGTCGCTCATATTTGGCTGCAAAATAAACTGTATTATTATTTCTTTTGAGGGAAGAGCTGTGTTTTCTGGGCTAACAACAAGTGGATGCATGTCTAACTCGTCCCTTCCCTGTCCTGTTTACTAAGCAGATATTCCTTTCCTTTCTTTTCCACAATGACAGCGGATCTGCAGAAAAGACAAACACTTGGTCTGATGGAGAAATACTGTGGCTGAAACCAAGGTGGAATGTGCTAGAGAGATCACATTTTACCCTATTAATGCCTTTGTTAAGAGGCCTTTAAGCACAACTGTCCCCTCCAGTACCTGATTGTTAAATAATTCTGAGCCACTGAAACTGGGTGTTCCCCAGCTGCTTGTGATTGCTCGGACTGTTCAAAGTGACTGAAGAGAAATAATTCTATATATATATCTTGACAAGGAGAAATTCATTTTGGCGCTCCACAACGGGAGATTGTCTCCTGGCGAATCAGCTTTTCCACACTGTGACAAAATACCAGAGGCAGGTTGACTTAGTAAAGAAAACGTGTTTGTTTAGTTCACACTTTTAGATGCTGAAATTTGTAACATCGTGGAGCATGTTCTAAACAGGTCTCCTGGAAGAACAGCACAAGTGTGTGGAGGAGCAAGTGATCCTAGCCCCGATAGAAAATTAGTGAGCAAATCAGTGTGTCAGGAGCAGGTTTAGGTGACAACTGAGTTCAGGAACAATGTTCAAAAGATGTAAGGGCCACACAGGGGCCCCCAGCCCCAACAGGTTGTATTTTATACACTATATATATTATATTTTTGATATTTATTGTTTTGGAAGTTTACCTTCGGTTATGGTAGCAGACGTGGGAGTTGGCTTTTCTCAGGAAGTATCCAGATATTTCCATCTGAATTCTCTGTCAGCACTGGCTTCAGTCCTCTGCATCCCACCTCCTGGAAGAAAAACACTGTCCTTGCTCAGATCATGGTAGAAGTCAGCAAGCCCCAAAAAGATGGTTTGTGCTTTGGGAGAATTCATCCATTTCACTCTCAAACCTTTGAGATAGACCTGACCAATCATCATTGTGTTACAGATGAGGTCTGGGGAGACGTGATCATCGTTGTTACAGATGAGGTCCGGGGAGACGTGATCAACATTGTTACAGATGAGGTCTGGGGAGACGTGATCATCGTTGTTACAGATGAGGTCTGGGGAGACGTGATCATCGTTGTTACAGATGAGGTCCGGGGAGAAGTGATCATCATTGTTACAGATGAGGTCTGGGGAGACGTGATCATCGTTGTTACAGATGAGGTCCGGGGAGAAGTGATCATCATTGTCACAGATGAGGTCAGAGGAGACGTGATCATCATTGTTACAGATGAGGTCTGGGGAGATGTGATCATCATTGTGTTACAGATGAGGTCATGGGAGACGTGATCATCATTGTGTTACAGATGAGTTCTGGGGAGACGTGATCATCATTGTGTTACAGATGAGGTCTGGGGAGACGTGATCATCATTGTTACAGATGAGGTCTGGGGAGACGTGATCATCATTGTTACAGCTGAGGTCTGGGGAGACGTGATCATCATTGTTACAGCTGAGGTCTGGGGAGACGTGATCATCGTTATTACAGCTGAGGTCTGGGGAGACGTGATCATCGTTGTTACAGATGAGGTCTGGGGAGACGTGATCATCATTGTTACAGATGAGGTCTGGGGAGACGTGATGATCATTGTTACAGATGAGGTCTGGGGAGACGTGATCATCATTGTGTTACAGCTGAGGTCAGGGGAGACGTGATCATCATTGTTACAGCTGAGGTCAGGGGAGACGTGATCATCATTGTTACAGATGAGGTCTGGGGAGACGTGATCATCATTGTTACAGATGAGGTCAGGGGAGACGTGATCATCATTGTTACAGATGAGGTCAGGGGAGACGTGATTACCATTGTTACAGATGAGGTCTGGGGAGACGTGATCACCATTGTTACAGATGAGGTCAGGGGAGATGTGATCATCATTGTTACAGATGAAGTCCTGGGGAGACGTGAATATCGTTGTTACAGATGAGGTCTGGGGAGACGTGATCATCATTGTTACAGATGAGGTGTGGGGAGACGTGATCATCATTGTTACAGATGAGGTCTGGGGAGACGTGATCATCATTGTGTTACAGATGAGGTCTGGGGAGACGTGATCATCATTGTTACAGATGAGGTCCGGGGAGACGTGATCATCATTGTTATAGATGAGGTCAGTGGAGACGTGATCATCATTGTTACAGATGAGGTCTGGGGAGACGTGATCATCATTGTTACAGATGAGGTCTGGGGAGACGTGATCATCATTGTTACAGATGAGGTCTGGGGAGACGTGATCATCATTGTTACAGATGAGGTCTGGGGAGACGTGATCATCATTGTTACAGCTGAGGTCTGGGGAGACGTGATCATCATTGTTACAGATGATGTAAGGGGAGACGTGATCATCATTGTTACAGATGAAGTCCTGGGGAGACGTGAATATCGTTGTTACAGATGAGGTCTGGGGAGACGTGATCATCATTGTTACAGATGAGGTCTGGGGAGACGTGATCATCATTGTTACAGATGAGGTCGTCCCTCATCATTGTTACAGATGAGGTCTGGGGAGACGTGATGATCATTGTTACAGATGAGGTCTGGGGAGACGTGATGATCATTGTTACAGATGAGGTCTGGGGAGACGTGATCATCATTGTTACAGATGAGGTCAGGGGATACGTGATCATCGTTGTTACAGATGAGGTGTGGGAGACGTGATCATCGTTGTTACAGATGAGGTCATCATTGGATGAGGTCTGGGAGACGTGATCATCATTGTTACAGCTGAGGTCTGGGGAGACGTGATCATCATTGTTACAGATGAGGTCTGGGGAGACGTGATCATCATTGTTACAGCTGAGGTGTGGGGAGACGTGATCATCATTGTTACAGCTGAGGTCCGGGGAGACATGATCATCATTGTTACAGATGAGGTCTGGGGAGACGTGATCATCATTGTTACAGATGAGGTCCGGGGAGACGTGATCACCATTGTTACAGATGAGGTCTGAAAACGTGATCATCGTTGTTACAGATGAGGTCTGGGGAGACGTGATCATCATTGTTACAGATGAGGTCTGGGGAGACGTGATCATCGTTGTTACAGATGAGGTCTGGGGAGACGTGATCATCATTGTTACAGATGAGGTCTGGGGAGACGTGATCATCATTGTTACAGATGAGGTCAGGGGAGACGTGATCATCATTGTTACAGATGAGGTCATGATCATCGTTGACAGATGAGAGACGGATCAGATGAGGTCAGGGGATATGTGATCATCGTTGTTACAGATGAGGTGTGGGAGACATGATCATCATTGTTACAGATGAGGTGTGGGAGACGTGATCATCATTGTTACAGATGAGGTGTGGGGAGACGTGATCATCATCAGCAGCTACAGTTACAGATGAGGTCATCATTGGACAGACTGGGAGATCCATCGTTATTACAGATGAGGTCTGGGGAGACGTGATCATCATTGTTACAGATGAGGTGTGGGGAGACGTGATCATCATTGTTGAGGTCCGGGAGATGAGGTCAGGGGAGACGTGATCATCATTGTTACAGATGAGGTCAGGGGAGATGTGATCATCATTGTTACAGATGAGGTCTGGGGAGACATGATCATCATTGTTATAGCTGAGGTCTGGGGAGAAGTGGTCATCGTTACAGATGAGGTCCGGGGAGACGTGATCACCATTGTTACAGATGAGGTCTGGGGATACGTGATCATCATTGTTACAGCTGAGGTCTGGGGAGACGTGATCATCATTGTGTTACAGATGAGGTCATGGGAGACGTGATCATCATTGTGTTACAGATGAGTTCTGGGGAGACGTGATCATCATTGTGTTACAGATGAGGTCATGGGAGACGTGATCATCATTGTGTTACAGATGAGGTCTGGGGAGACGTGATCATCATTGTTATAGCTGAGGTCTGGGGAGACGTGATCATCGTTGTTACAGATGAGGTCTTGGGGGACGTGATCATCATTTTAACAGATGAGGTCTGGGGAGACGTGATCATCATTGTTACAGATGAGGTCTGGGGAGACGTGATCATCATTGTTACAGATGAGGTCTGGGGAGACGTGATCATCATTGTTACAGATGATGTAAGGGGAGACGTGATCATCATTGTTACAGCTGAGATCTGGGGAGACGTGATCATCATTGTTACAGATGAGGTCCGGGGAGACGTGATCATCATTGTTACAGATGAGGTCTGGGGAGACGTGATCATCATTGTTACAGATGAGGTCTGGGGAGACGTGATCATCATTGTTACAGATGAGGTCTGGGGAGACGTGATCATCAACAGATGAGGTCTGGGGAGACGTGATCATCATTGTTACAGATGAGGTCTGGGGAGACGTGATGATCATCATCGATGAGGAGACGTTGAGGTCTGGGGAGACGTGATCATCGTTGTTACAGATGAGGTCTGGGGAGACGTGATGATCAGATGAGGTTGGGAGACGCGGATCATCATTGTTAGATGAGGTCTGGGGAGACGGATCATCGTTGTTACAGATGAGGTCTGGGGAGACGTGATCATTGTTTACAGATGAGTACAGATGAGGTCTGGGAGACGTGATCATCAATGTTACAGATGAGGTCTGGGGAGACGTGATCATCGTTGTTACAGATGAGGTCTGGGGAGACGTGATCATCGTTGTTACAGATGAGGTCTGGGGAGACGTGATCATCGTTGTTACAGATGAGGTCTGGGGAGACGTGATCATCATTGTTACAGATGAGATCTGGGGAGACGTGATCATCGTTGTTACAGATGAGGTCCGGGGAGAAGTGATCATCATTGTCACAGATGAGGTCTGGGGAGACGTGCTCATCATTGTTACAGCTGAGATCTGGGGAGACGTGATCATCATTGTTATAGCTGAGGTCTGGGGAGACGTGATCATCGTTGTTACAGCTGAGGTCTGGGGAGACGTGATCATCATTGTTACAGATGAGGTCTGGGAGATCATGATCATCAGACGTTGTTTGTTACAGATGAGGTCCGGGAGACGTGATCATCATTGTTACAGATGAGGTCTGGGGAGACGTGATCATCATTGTTACAGATGAGGTCTGGGGAGACGTGATCATCATTGTTACAGATGAGGTCTGGGAGAGACGCGTGATCATCATTGTTACAGATGAGATCTGGGGAGGTCTGGTGATCATCATTGGGAGACGTGATACAGATGAGGTCTGGGGAGTGATCATCATTGTTACAGATGAGGTCAGAGGAGACGTGATCATCATTGTTACAGATGAGGTCTGGGGAGACGTGATCATCATTGTTACAGATGAGGTCTGGGAGACGTGATCATCATTGTTACAGATGAGGTCATTGGAGACGTGATCATCATTGTTACAGATGAGGTCTGGGGAGACGTGATCATCATTGTTACAGATGAGGTCTGGGGAGACGTGATCATCATTGTTACAGATGAGTTCTGGGGAGACGTGATCATCGTTGTTACAGATGAGGTCTGGGGAGAAGTGATCATCATTGTTACAGATGAGGTCTGGGGAGACGTGATCATCGTTGTTACAGATGAGGTCTGGGGAGAAGTGATCATCATTGTTACAGATGAGGTCCAGGGAGACGTGATCATCATTGTCACAGATGAGGTCTGGGGAGACTTGATCATCTTTGGGTCAAAGACAAGGCTTAGTCATCACTGAATTTGAAGAACTTGCCCAAGTCACAGGTCAAAGATGACATAACAGATAAACTCTGCTGTTGGGAAACACAGCTAACCCTGTTATATCACATTACACACAGCAAGGCCCAGCCAGAACCAATGTGATGTCATGCTTGCCCACAGAGAAATGCTGGGAGGCATGTATATCCAGCTCATCTTCATTTTCAACACAGCTTTTCATCGTCGGATCTAATTTTCTGATAAATATAACAGGTTGGGCTGGAGATGGCTTAGCAGTTAAGGCACGTGCTGGCATCAAACACCCAGGTTGATTCCCCGTACAAAGCTGGATGCACAAAGTGGTGCTCTAGAGTTTGTTTTACATTGCCCTGAGAGGCAAGTCTTTCTATCTGTCTCTTTCTCTTCTCTCTCTCTCAAATACATACAATATTTAAGAGAAGAACTTAGGTCTTTTTCAGTTATGACATATTTAATAAAGAATGCCTTGCTCAACTTGAAAACAAATACAAAGAAAATGAATTAATTATCCAGTGTCCAGTGCAGAAGAAGAGCAGTGGAAACACACTGGCCTCCTGCCCATAAGAAATGCCGTGTGTGCTGGAGTCAGGCAACTGTATTGATCTTCTCTGTGCACAGTGAGCCTTACAGATCTAAGCTCTGGACCAGGGGCGAGGGAGTTAGTTATGAAGGATGAGTCAAAAGAGTGATGGAGGCTGGGCGTGGTGGCTCACGCATCCCAGCACTTAGGTGGATCACTGTGAGTTCGATGAGACTACATAGTGAGTTCCAGGTCAGCGTGGCAAGAGCGTGAAAAAAACAAAAAAAAAAAAACCCAAAGAGTGATGGCAGAGCAAGCAATTACATGAGGCAGATGTTTCCAGAGTCAAGGAAGAGTAAGGGTAATGTATTGATGAGGTTAAAGAAAATTGGAGCCAAGGTGAAAGATCATTGTTTATAAAACTGATGATTTTTACTTCTTTTTCTTTTTAAATTTGGTCTGGAGTAGGAAAAAGGGTGGAATACAAAGAAAGATTGCACCTTTACCGCAGAGAATCAAGGTACTGGACATTGAAATGATGACCTCTTAAACTCCCACACATATCCAACCGAGCAAATTGGCTTACCCTTGTCAGCCGACAGGATTTGAGGTCAGAGCTGATAATTAGCCTTCCTCGTGTCAATTTGTCAAGTACATTTTGGGGAGGTTACGTGACTATTTATTCTATTTAAGTTTAGATCATCATTAGTTAACAGCTGAGGTCTGGGAGGCGTGATCATCATTTTTTTACAGATGAGGTCTGGGGGAGGCGTGATCATCATTGTTACAGATGAAGTCACTCTTAGGGGCAGGCAGGTGAACTGATAAGGCATCTCTCCAGCTCTGCTCAACCATTTTATGAGGTCTGGGAACTGGAAGCGATGCCCATCAAAAATAAAAATGACATTGGCGCATGCCTTTAATCCCAGCACTTTCTGGGAGGCAGAGGTGTAGGATCTGGGAGTTTGAGGCCACCCTGAGACTGTTAATTCCAGGTCAGGCTGGGCCAGAGTGAGACCCTACCTTGAAAAACAAACAAAAAAAAATGAATGTTTAATGAAGATGTCATATATGTATGCACAATTGGAATCTACTCGTGAAATAATCATTTGCAGGAAAATGGAGGGACTTGGAAAAAAAATATACAACCTTTCTCATGCAGTTCCTAACCTGGTCAGTGACTTGTGATAATAAAGATCAAGACTATGGCCATGGTACAGAATGAAGTCTGGGGGAAATAGGGAGGTGGAGGAGTGGCCACTGGACAGTAAGTCAATGGTCAGCACAGAAAGAAAGGTCCTTGGGGCTGAGGAAGAGTAAGCGTGTGCGGGGAATTCATCTAATAGCAACATGAATCAATTCCATAGAAATCTCCTTTGAGATCCCACTCTATAAGTCACTTAAGGGGAAGATGATCATCATTGTTTTCCATAAAAGCGGAGAAAGGGCTGGAGAGATCTTAGGGAAAGGCGCCTGATCATCATTGGTCCCACGTTTAGCAGATGCAAAGTGACGAAGTCTGGACCACAAGGGGGCGCGTGCGTCTGGATTTCATTCACAGCAGCTGAGACATTGCTGGTGCACCCATCTCTGTCTGTCTCCCTCTCTCTCTCTCTCTCTCTCTCTCTCTCTCTCTCTGTGTGTGTGTCTCTGTCTCTCTCTGTGTCTCTCTCCAAAAAAATAATTAAAAAAATAATAAAATAATAAAATAAAAACTAAGAATATCATCAAATAGCCTCTGAGACAGAGAACAGAGATTGCCTTACTTTGCTGTGTCCCTATGGATATTTCCATCACTGTATTTGAAGAGTATATTTGTTTGAAGAGAGTCAGAGAGAGAGAGAGAGAGAGAGAGAGAGAGAGAATTGGTGCGCCAATGGCCTCTCAGCTGCTGTGAACGAACTCCAGACGCTTGCACCCCCTTGTGGTTAAGTGCGGCATTGCGCCCTTGCAACACTTTGTGTCTGGCTAAACGTGGGACCTGGAGACTCGAATGGGCGTTCTTAGGCTTGGCAGGCAGGCGCCTTAATGGCTAAGCTATCTCTCCAGCCCTTGGAGAGTATTTTGATTAATGAGTCTCTTCGTTCAAAAGTCCATAAAACAATTAACCATGTTGGAACATGGAATTTTTTTCATTTTTAAATTTTTTTTTTTCATTTTTATTTATTTATTTGCAAGCAGAGAGAGAGAAAGAAGTGGCTGACAGAGAGAATGGGCGCACCAGGGCCTGTAGCCACTGCAAACAAACTCCAGATGCATGTGCCCCTCACATCTGGCTTATGTGAGTCCTGGAGAATTGAACCGGGATCCTTTGGCTTCACAGGCAAACGCCTTAACTGCTAAGCCATTTCTCCAGCCCTGGAACATGGCATTCGAGGTAGCCTCAATCTGTGTTCCCGAGGCTATGGTCGCTCATATTTGGCTGCAAAATAAACTGTATCATTATTTCTTTAGAGGGAAGAGCTGTGTTTTCTGGGCTAACAACATGTGGATGCATGTCTAACTCGTCCCTTCCCTGTCCTGTTTACTAAGCAGATATTCCTTTCCTTTCTTTTCCACAATGACAGCGGATCTGCAGAAAAGACAAACACTTGGTCTGATGGAGAAATACTGTGGCTGAAACCAAGGTGGAATGTGCTAGAGAGATCACATTTTACCCTATTAATGCCTTTGTTAAGAGGCCTTTAAGCACATCTGTCCCCTCCAGTACCTGATTGTTAAATAATTCTGAGCCACTGAAACTGGGTGTTCCCCAGCTGCTTGTGATTGCTCGGACTGTTCAAAGTGACTGAAGAGAAATAATTCTATATATATATCTTGACAAGGAGAAATTCATTTTGGCGCTCCACAACGGGAGATTGTCTCCTGGCGAATCAGCTTTTCCACACTGTGACAAAATACCAGAGGCAGGTTAACTTAGTAAAGAAAACGTGTTTGTTTAGTTCATACTTTTAGATGCTGAAATTTGTAACATCGTGGAGCATGTTCTAAACAGGTCTCCTGGAAGAACAGCACAAGTGTGTGGAGGAGCAACTGATCCTAGCCCGATAGAAAATTAGTGAGCAAATCAGTGTGTCAGGAGCAGGTTTAGGTGACAACTGAGTTCAGGAACAATGTTCAAAAGATGTCAGGGGGCCCCAGCCCCAACAGGTTGTATTTTATACACTATATATATTATATTTTGATATTTATTGTTTTGGAGTTTACCTTCAGTTATGGTAGCAGACGGGCTTTTCTCAGGAAGTATCCAGATATTTCCATCTGGTTTGTCAGCACTGGCTTCAGTCCTCTGCATCCCACCTCCTGGAAGAAAAACACTGTCCTTGCTCAGATCATGGTAGAAGTCAGCAAGCCCGTGTATGCAAGATGGTTTTCGAAGTGCTTTGGGAGAATTCATCCATTTGACTCTCAAACATGTGAGATAGTCCTGATCAATCATCATTGTGTTACAGATGAGGTCTGGGGAGACGTGATCATCATTGTGTTACAGATGAGGTCTGGGGAGACGTGATTACCATTGTTACAGATGAGGTCAGGGGAGATGTGATCATCGTTGTTACAGATGAGGTCAGGGGATACGTGATCATCGTTGTTACAGATGAGGTCAGGGGATACGTGATCATCGTTGTTACAGATGAGGTCTGGGGAGACGCGTGATCATCATTGTTACAGATACAGATGAGGTCTGAGGTCTGGGGAGAAGCGTGATCATCATTGTTACAGATGAGGTCTGGGGAGACGTGATCATCATTGTTACAGATGAGGTCTGGGGAGATGTGATCATCATTGTCAGATGAGGTCATGGGAGACGTGATCATCATTGTGTTAGGTCAGATGAGTGATCATCATTGTTACAGATGAGGTCTGGGGAGACGTGATCATCATTGTTTACAGATGAGGTCTGGGGAGGCGTGATCATCATTGTTACAGATGAGGTCTGGGGAGGCGTGATCATCATTGTTACAGATGAGGTCTGGGGAGGCGTGATCATCATTGTTACAGATGAGGTCTGGGGAGGTCATTGAGGTCGTGAGACGTGATCATCATTGTTACAGATGAGGTCTGGGGAGACGTGATCATCATTGTTACAGATGAGGTCTGGGGAGGCGTGATCATCATTGTTACAGATGAGGTCTGGGGAGACGTGATCATCATTGTTACAGATGATGTCAGGGGAGACGTGATCATCATTGTTACAGATGAGGTCTGGGGAGGCGTGATCATCATTGTTTACAGATGAGGTCTGGGAGACGTGATCATCATTGTTACAGATGAGGTCAGGAGGTCTGGGGAGACGTGATCATCATTGTTACAGATGAGGTCTGGGGAGACGTGATCATCATTGTTACAGATGAGGTCTGGGGAGGCGTGATGATCATTGTCATATTGTTGTTACAGATGAGGTCAGGGAGACGTGATCATCATTGTTACAGATGAGGTCTGGGGAGACGTGATCATCATTGTTACAGATGAGGTCTGGGGAGACGTGATCATCATTGTTACAGATGAGGTCTGGGGAGACGTGATCATCATTGTTACAGATGAGGTCTGGGGAGACGTGATCATCATTGTTACAGATGAGAGTCTGGGGAGACGTGATCATCATTGTTACAGATGAGGTCTGGGGAGACGTGATCATCATTGTTACAGATGAGGTCTGGGGAGACGTGATCATTCTGTGATCATCATTGTTACAGATGAGGTCTGGGGAGACGTGATCATCATTGTTACAGATGAGGTCTGGGGAGACGTGATCATCATTGTTACAGATGAGGTCTGGGGAGACGTGATCATCATTGTTACAGATGAGGTCTGGGAGACGTGATCATCATTGTTACAGATGAGGTCATCATGGGAGGTCTGGGGAGACGTGATCATCATTGTTACAGATGAGGTCTGGGGGAGATGTGATCATCATTGTTACAGATGAGGTCTGGGGAGACGTGATCATCATTGTTACAGATGAGGTCTGGGGAGACGTGATCATCATTGTTACAGATGAGGTCAGGGAGACGTGATCATCATTGTTGATCACAGATGAGGTCTGGGGAGACGTGATCATCATTGTTACAGATGAGGTCAGGGGAGACGTGATCATCATTGTTACAGATGAGGTCTGGGGAGACGTGATCATCATTGTTACAGATGAGGTCTGGGGAGACGTGATCATCATTGTTACAGATGAGGTCTGGGAGACGTGATCATCATTGTTGAGGTCAGGGGACAGATGAGGTCAGGGGAGACGTGATCATCATTGTTACAGATGAGGTCTGGGGAGACGTGATCATCATTGTTACAGATGAGGTCCGGGGAGACGTGATCATCATTGTTACAGATGAGGTCCGGGGAGACGTGATCATCATTGTTACAGATGAGGTCTTGGGAGGTCGTGATCATCATTGTTACAGATGAGGTCTGTGATCATCATTGTTACAGATGAGGTCTGGGAGACGTGATCATCATTGTTACAGATGAGGTCTGGGAGACGTGATCATCATTGTTACAGATGAGGTCTGGGGAGACGTGATCATCATTGTTACAGATGAGGTCTGGGGAGACGTGATCATCATTGTTACAGATGAGGTCTGGGGAGACGTGATCATCATTGTTACAGATGAGGTCTGGGGAGACGTGATCATCATTGTTACAGATGAGGTCTGGGAGCGTGATCATCATTGTTACAGATGAGGTCTGGGGAGACGTGATCATCATTGTTACAGATGAGGTCTGGGGAGACGTGATCATCATTGTTACAGATGAGGTCTGGGGAGACGTGATCATCATTGTTACAGATGAGGTCTCATCATTGGGAGGCGTGATCATCATTGTTACAGATGAGGTCTGGGAGACGTGATCATCATTGTTACAGATGAGGTCTGAGACGTGATCATCATTGTTACAGATGAGGTCTGGGGAGACGTGATCATCATTGTTACAGATGAGGTCTGGGGAGACGTGATCATCATCAGATGAGGTTGTTACAGATGAGGTCAGGGGAGACGTGATCATCATTGTTACAGATGAGGTCTGGGGAGACGTGATCATCATTGTTACAGATGAGGTCTGGGGAGACGTGATCATCATTGTTACAGATGAGGTCTGGGGAGACGTGATCATCATTGTTACAGATGAGGTCAGGGGAGACGTGATCATCATTGTTACAGCTGAGGTCAGGGGGAGACGTGATCATCATTGTTACAGATGAGGTGGGGAGGTCGTGATCATCATTGTTACAGATGAGGTCATGGGGAGATGTGATCATCATTGTTACAGATGAGGTCTGGGGAGACGTGATCATCATTGTTACAGATGAGGTCTGGGGAGACGTGATCATCATTGTTACAGCTGAGGTCTGGGGAGACGTGATCATCATTGTTACAGATGAGGTCTGGGGAGATGTGATCATCATTGTGTTACAGATGAGGTCATGGGGGAGAGACGTGATCATCATTGTTTACAGATGAGGTCTGGGAGAGCGTGATCATCATTGTGTTACAGATGAGGTCATGGGAGACGTGATCATCATTGTGTTACAGATGAGGTCTGGGGAGACGTGATCATCATTGTTACAGATGAGGTCAGACGTAGCTGAGGTCTGGGGAGACGTGATCATCATTGTTACAGATGAGGTCTGGGGAGACGTGATGATCATCATTGTGATATCAGAGATGAGGTCTGGGGAGACGTGATCATCATTGTTACAGATGAGGTCTGGGGAGACGCGGATCATCATTGTTACAGATGAGGTCTGGGGAGACGTGATCATTGTTACAGATGAAGTTGGGGAGACGTGATCATCATTGTTTACAGATGAGGTCTGGGGAGACGTGATCATCATTGTTACAGATGAGGTCTGGGGAGACGTGATCATCATTGTTACAGATGAGGTCTGGGGAGACGATCATCATTGTTACAGATGAGGTCTGGGGAGACGTGATCATCATTGTTACAGATGAGGTCCGGGGAGACGTGATCATCATTGTTACAGATGAGGTCTGGGGAGACGCGTGATCATCATTGTTACAGATGAGGTCTGGGGAGACGTGATCATCATTGTTACAGATGAGGTCTGGGAGACGTGATCATCATTGTTACAGATGAGGTCTGGGGAGACGTGATCATCGTTGTTACAGATGAGGTCTGGGGAGACGTGATCATCATTGTTACAGATGAGGTCTGGGGAGACGTGATCATCATTTGTTACAGATGAGGTCTGGGGAGACGTGATCATCGTGATCAGGTCTGGGGAGACGTGATCATCGTTGTTACAGATGAGGTCAGGGGATACGTGATCATCGTTGTTACAGATGAGGTCTGGGGAGACGTGATCATCATTGTTACAGATGAGGTCTGGGGAGACGTGATCATCATTGTTACAGATGAGGTCTGGGGAGACGTGATCATCGTTGTTACAGATGAGGTCTGGGGAGACGTGATCATCATTGTTACAGATGAGGTCTGGGGAGACGTGATCATCATTGTTACAGATGAGGTCTGGGGAGACGTGATCATCATTGTTACAGATGAGGTCTGGGGAGACGTGATCATCATTGTTACAGATGAGGTCTGGGGAGATCATCGTTCAGATGAGGTCATTGTCACAGATGAGGTCTGGGGAGACGTGATCATCATTGTTACAGATGAGGTCTGGGGAGACGTGATCATCATTGTTACAGATGAGGTCTGGGGAGACGTGATCATCATTGTTACATGAGGTCATCATCATTGTTACAGATGAGGTCTGGGAGGCGTGACGTGATCATCATTGTTACAGATGAGGTCTGGGGAGACGTGATCATCATTGTTACAGATGAGGTCTGGGGAGACGTGATCATCATTGTTACAGATGAGGTCTGGGGAGACGTGATCATCATTGTTACAGATGAGGTCTGGGTAGACGTGATAGACGTGATCATCATTGGATGAGATCTGGGGAGACGTGATCATCATTGTTACAGATGAGGTCTGGGGAGACGTGATCATCATTGTTACAGATGAGGTCAGGGGAGACGTGATCATCATTGTTACAGATGAGGTCTGGGGAGACGTGATGATCATTGTTACAGATGAGGTCTGGGGAGACGTGATCATCATTGTTACAGATGAGGTCATGGGAGACGTGATCATCATTGTTACAGCTGAGGTCTGGGGAGACGTGATCATCATTGTTACAGATGAGGTCTGGGGAGACGTGATCATCATTGTTACAGATGAGTTCAGGGGAGACGTGATCATCGTTGTTACAGATGAGGTCTGGGGAGAAGTGATCATCATTGTTACAGATGAGGTCTGGGGAGACGTGATCATCGTTGTTACAGATGAGGTCTGGGGAGAAGTGATCATCATTGTTACAGATGAGGTCCAGGGAGACGTGATCATCATTGTCACAGATGAGGTCTGGGGAGACTTGATCATCTTTGGGTCAAAGACAAGGCTTAGTCATCACTGAATTTGAAGAACTTGCCCAAGTCACAGGTCAGAAAGATGACATAACTTGGTTTTAAACTCTGCTGTTGGGAAACACAGCTAACCCTGTTATATCACATTACACACAGCAAGGCCCAGCCAGAACCAATGTGATGTCATGCATGCCCACAGAAATGCTAACTTTACATGTATATCCAGCTCATCTTCATTTTCAACACAGCTTTTCATCATCGGATTTAATTTTCTGGCTCATAAATATAACAGTCAGAACTTGGGCTGCTGAGATGGCTTTGCAGTTAAGGCACGTGCTGGCAAAGCCAAACACCCAGGTTTGATTCCCCGGACCCACGTAAAGCTGGATGCACAAAGTGGTGCATGCATCTAGAGTTTGTTTACATTGCCCTGAGAGGCAAGTCTTTCTATCTGTCTCTTTCTCTTCTCTCTCCCTCTCAAATACATACAATATTTAAGAGAAGAACTTACAAAATACATTGTCTTTTTCAGTTATGACATATTTAATAAAGAATGCCTTGCTCAACTTGTAAAACAAATACAAAGAAAATGAATTAATTCGTCCAGTGTCCAGTGCAGAAGAAGAGCAGTGGAAACACACTGGCCTCCCTGCCCATAAGAAATGCCGTGTGTGCTGGAGTCAGGCAACTGTATTGATCTTCTCTGTGCACAGTAAGCCTTACAGATCTAAGCTCTGCGGACCAGGGGCGCAGGGAGTTAGTTATGAAGGATGAGTCAAAAGAGTGATGGAGGCCGGGCATGGTGGCTCACGCCTTTAATCCCAGCACTCGGGAGGCAGAGGTAGGTGGATCACTGTGAGTTCGAGGCCACCCTGAGACTACATAGTGAGTTCCAGGTCAGCGTGGGCAAGAGCGAGCCCCTACCTGGAAAACCAAAAACAAAAACAAAAAAAACCCAAAGAGTGATGGCAGAACAAGCAATTACATGAGGCAGATGTTTCCAGAGGCAAGGAAGAGTAAGGGTAATGTATTGATGAGGTTAAAGGTAAAATTGGAGCCAAGGTGAAAGATCATTGTTTATAAAACTGGACGGATTTTTACTTCTTTTTTTTTTTTTAAATTTGGAAGCTCATGAGTAGGAAAAGGGTGGAATACAAAGAAAGATTGCACCTTTACCGCAGAGAATCAAGGTACTGGACATTGTAAATGATGACCTCCTTAAACTCCCACACATATCCAACCGAGCAAATTGGCTTACCCTTGTCCAGCCGACAGGATTTGAGGTCAGAGCTGATAATTAGCCTTCCCCTCGTGTCAATTTGTCAAGCCATACATTTTGGGCGCCAGTGTTACGTGACTATTTATTCTATTTAAGTTTAGATGCTCCGGGTGTGATTATGGGAAAATATACATTAGTTCAACGTACTTTTTTTTGTGTGTGAATGTGACTTGTGAGCTTTTTTTTTTTTTTTTTTTTGAGACAGAGAGAGAGGGAGAGGAAGACAGACAGAGATGGGCACGCCAGCAGTCTCTCAGCTGCTGCTCACGAAATCCAGACGCGTGCGCCCCCTTGTGGTCAAGTGCGGCATTGCGCCCTTGCCTCACTTTTGCATCTGGCTAAACGTGGGACCTGGAGATTGGAACCGCTGGAGATTGGAACCAGCGTTCTTAGGCTTAGCAGGCAGGCGCCTTAACCACTAAGCCATCTCTCCAGCCCGGGAGCTGTATTTTTAAGCACATTTTCAAGGACTTTGGCTGACTTAAAATTTGAAAGCGGCCCATGAAAATGGCACATGATTTCGTTTCTCTTACTTCTATAGAGGAGATCCTCTGGCAGGCTTCCTAATCCAATGCATTTTAAATCACAGCCACGGGCGGCTGACTGTTAATAGTGCTTCCAGAGAGGAAATGGAAAGCCACAATTGTATTCTAGAATCAATTCAAAGTTGTCTGAAAACTTACCTTCTCATAATGAGTCAGACTGGGCTAGAAGCATGATAAATTTAATTATAATTGACTTTGTGTGGGTATTGCCAGTCATTTGCATATTCATCAAGTCCCATGAAATAATTTTGCCTACCGACATGAGCGTTAAAGATTGAGGAAGGGTCAAGGCATGGAAATAATGAATTTGTCTGTAATTAAATGGCATGCAAGGTGCTCACTGAGACCAGATCTCTTGTTTGGAATAAACTGCCTGGACTTTTCCACTGAGAGCTTCACTTTGTCATGATACATTATCACAAAATTAGGAACAACCTGGTTCCCTCAGGATGGGGGTGGGGGCGTCAGAAACGTGTAGAGGAAGACAGAACCTATCCCTCAGTGCTTAGCAGGGAAGATGCCTGCTAAGAGATGCAGGATGCTTCCGGCTTTGGGGCTAATGGCTATCATTGCTCAGTTGAGTCAGGGGGAAGCCAAGCTACCATTCTTCCTGTTTCAGGCCTGCTGTGGGCCGGGACTTATAGCTTCTTCATTCACCCTTGGCTATGAAGAGATTTGCAGGTGACAAGCCTCTGCTTACATGACATTAGGCAGACAACAGCATGTGCTCACTACTTAAACCCTGGCAGTGAGGTCGACTGACTCTGATGGGGGCAGCACTCTTGCAAATAGAAGTGAGATATTCTTGATCCTTCCTCTTGGGTCTCTTCTTCCCTCCCTTCATTTCTCTTATGAGGGGAATAATTGAACTTTTTTTCGGTTGAATCAAGAGGAAATTCAGGTAACATAAAGGTAGCCAGTAAAAATAAACAATTTAGTGGCATTTATCACAGTTAACAATGATAAAATAACAAGGAGCAACGTCACTCAGACTGGATCTTTAGTTTTATTGGTGCTTCTGCCCACATAAAGTATTTGAGTGCATATTTTCCTCTGCAGTCAAAGGCCAGGATCAGCCCTGTTTAAGACTTGTCAATAGTGGCAGCTTGAAGGACATGCAGTGGCCTTAAAATGAACAAGATAGTCAATCAAGAAAAATGGAAAGCGGTGGGGAGCTTGTGGAGAATTTAGGGGCTTCAAAACTTGCTGGTGCTGGGCTTGGCAGCTCACACCAGAGGTAGGAGGATCGCTGTAAATTTGAGACCAGCCTGAGACTACACAGTGAATACCAGGTCAGCCTGGGCTAGAGTGAGACCCTACCTCAACAACAACAACACAAACTTGCTGGTGAAAATATAAAATGATTCATTCAGCAGCTGCTGGGCATTTTTTGGTAATTTCTCACTCCTGGGTATGTATTCAAAAAGAATTGGAAACAAGCACATTTTCAGAGGGATGCTATTCATAGTACAAAAAAGTTGACAAAATCCATGTGTATATCAACATATGGGTGACTGAACAGATAAGCAAATTGTAAAATATATATATATATATATATATATAAAAGACTTGAGAATGTGTTTTAATTTCTTCTTAGAATTATGTTACTTAGTTAATTAACCTTAGTTAATTTTCACAGATGAATATATATATATTCAAAATTTCTCCCAGTTATGAATTTCTCATTTTAATCTAATGTAAGAAACATTCCCATCTTTCAATGTGTGATTTCAAGCCTTTTGTTTATTTATTGTTTTTTTAAATTATTTTTATTTATTTGAGAGTGACAGAGAGAGACAGAGGCACAGAGAGAGAATGGGCACACCAGGGCCTCCAGCCACTGCAAAGGAACTCCACATGCGTGCTATCTTATGCCTCTGGCTTAAGTGGGTACTGGGGAATCGAGCCTCGAACCAGGGTCTTTAGGCTTCACAGGCAAGCGCTTAACCCCTAAGCCATGTCTCCAGCCCCTATTTTTTTCTTTTTTTGAGGTAGGGTCTCATTCTGGTCCAGGCTGACCTGGAATTAACTATGTAGTCTCAGGCTGACCTCGAACTCACGGTAATCCTCCTACCTCTGCCTCCCAAGTGCTGGGATTAAAGGCGTGCGCCACCACACCTGGTTTAAGTCTTTTTATTTTATTGAGTGTTGCTGTGTGGTATAACATTGTCTGTCCTGTAGAAAGCTCCATTTGTAGCAGGAAGAATATGTTTTCTCCTGTTGGGTGAAGCATTCTATACATGTTTATTAGATCTGTCTAGTTTATATTGTTTTTTAAGTCTCTCATATCCTGGATCTTCTGTCCAATTGTTTTATAAATCAGCAAAAATAGAATACTGAATGCAGGGAAAATACTAAGAAAGAAACTGAATAAGAAGAGATCCAGCTGGGCACCGTGGCACACGTAGCACTTGGGAGGCAGAGGTAGGAGGATCATCATGAGTTCAAGGCCACCCTGAGACTACATAGTGAATTCCAGGTCAGCCTGAGCTAGAGCGAGACCCTATCTAGAAAAACAAAACAAAAATAAAATAAAATAAAATAAAATAAAATAAAATAAAATAAAATAAAATAAAATAAAATAAAATAAAATAAAATAAAAGGGCTGGGCGTGGCAGACACCTTTAATCCCAGCACTCAGGAGGCAAAGGTCAGGATGCTGAGAGTTCAAGGCCACCCTGAGACTACATAGTGAATTCCAGGTCAGCCTGAGCTAGAGTGAGACCCTATCTAGAAAAACAAAACAAAAATAAAATAAAATAAAATAAAATAAAATAAAATAAAATAAAATAAAATAAAATAAAATAAAATAAAATAAAATAAAAAAGGGCCGGGCGTGGTGGCGCACACCTTTAATCCCAGCACTCAGGAGGCAGAGGTAGGAGGATCGCCGAGAGTTCAAGGCCACCCTGAGACTACATAGTTAATTCCAGGTCAGCCTGGACCAGAGTGAGACCCTACCTTGCAAAACCAAAAAAATAAAAAATAAAATAAAATAAAAAATAAAATAAATAAAAAAGAAGAAGAAGAAGAGATCTACTCAGTCCCCAAGGCTGAGATTCAAGCCTTGTTGAGGAAAATATGAGTCTGACACAATGGCCTGGATATCCATGACCTCACAGGGCCTGACACTACCTACACAAGACCCTCATAATAGGAGGAAAAGATCATGACATCAAACTGAAAAGAGAGACTGATGGAGAGGGGGAGGGGATATGATGGAGAGTGAAGTTTCAAAGGGGAAAGTGGGGGGGAGGGAGGGAAGTACCATGGGATATTGTCTACAATTAAAAATTAAAAGAAAAAAAAAGAAAATATGTGTCTGGGTATTAACTGTCCCCAGGTAACACCCAGAAAGAAGAGCCCCCACTACCCAGCATCAGTGAAGTTTGTTAAGCTGCCACAAGGCACTCCTGGGGGCCCACGTAGAATCTACTGGAGTTTGTGTGTCCCTAACATAAACTCCTTACGTTCACTCTTACAGTTCCCCTTCAGTGGCTTCGAGCTTTGTGCCAGCCAGCAAAGAAATGTTTTCAACGTTTCTCTCCAGCATCACCAGGAGGGGAAGAGGATTAGATTTGGGCTGAGGCGCCATGAAATGTCAAGGGCAACCAAACATCTTTTCATCTCCTTGTCTCTGCACATCGCTAAACTTGTGCTCAACAACCTCATCTCACGGTGCTGTACTTCTCTTCTAAAGGTAAGTTGCCAGCTGTCGAAAACTGAATAAAAATCCATTCCGGCCCTGATGTAATCCTGTCATTAGCTTCACTGGCTGTGTTAATTACTCCTCAGATTCAGTTAGGATACCATTCAATAGTCTGCGCCCTAAAATCTGCGTAGGAAGATTGCTTCCAACAACTTGTCAATAAAATGAAAATGAAAGGGAAAAGAGAATATTTCATATATTATGCTAATAATGTAAACACACTAAAAATAAAATATATGCAGATCATCTACAATCATCATTTTAAAACTCAATGTCAAGTTTGTAACTGATATGTCCTTGGTTTTTTGTTTGTTTTGTTTTTGTTTTGTTTGTTTGTTGTTTGTTTTTGAGGTAGGGTCTCACTCTAGCTCAGGCTGACCTGGAATTCATTATGTAGTCTCAGGGTGGCCTCGAACTCGTGGCGATCCTCCTACCTCTGCCTCCCAAGTGCTGGGATTAAAGGGTTTTTTTCATATATTTTATTTATTGATTTATTTGAGAGAGAAAAAGAGAATGGGCACACCAGGGCATCCAGCCACTGCAAACGACCTCCAGATTGCATGCGCCCTCTTGTGTATCTGGCTTACGTGGGTCCTGGAGAATTGAACTGGGGTCCTTTGGCTTTGCAGGCAAACGCCTTAACCGCTAAGCCATCTCTCCAGCCCATGTCCTTGGTTTTTATTTGTGTGTGCATCTTTGCATTTCCCTCGTCCTCAGTAACAATCAAAGGGTTTCCATGTGTAGTGAAGTGTTCCAAACCTTCCTTTCTACTGAGATCTACGATTTCAATCCTTGTTTAGCTTCCGGTTAATGGGATCCTGAACATGGGTGCGTTAAGAAAAACGCTTCTGAACTCCAGACAGTCTTTCTTACTCTTCATTATGTAGCAGCTGTGGGGACTCCACTCATTAAAACCAATTACTCAGTGACATGAGAAGATCATACTGTCCAGATGGCTGTCTCATTTGACAATGCCGTGAACCCCTGCTCTGTCTCCGAGTGATACCAATGCCCTTTGGGAAACATGACCTCCCAAAATAGAGCTGACTGTCTCTGGACCCGAAGGCAAAGCATATGTGAGTTAGCTGTTTAGGGAACACATTTGCGAGGCAATGTATGACACTCTGCCCAGCGACCTCTGATTCTGAGATTCAAGGATTCTGCCTATGAGGGTGAAGCTGTTCTCCAGCAGCCTCTGATTGGATGTTTAATAGAGAGTATTAAGCTGTGTGGCTTCCGTCTACTGAATCTTGTCCGACACACATCATGTCCTCTAGGTACCGTGCCTCGATCAATGTCATCCCCAAGACACCAGCAAGCCATTCCTCTCCGCAGTGGATCCATTTGCTTCCTGTGATGGGAAGTGTGATGGAACCAGTTTGCTATGCACAGAAGCTCACGGCTTTCCTTATTGCTGTCAGATTGTTTTCTCATCATTGGGAAGAAAGCGAGGCCGGAGGTAAGGATGTGGTGAGTCTAGGACGGTAGCTCAGGTGAGGCACATCCAGGACGTGCCTATCACTGTAAGAGTGTTTGGGTTATTAAGCCTCTGTGGTAGTTTGAATAGATGGCCTGCAATATATTCAGTGTTTTATTAGTTTATAGTTTGCATCTGCAGCCACCTGGCTGGAGGCAGTGTCTCTGGATGGATCTTAAGGTGTGGTGGTGGGTTTAGGATGTCAATCTAAAGATATGCAAAGCGGGCTAGAGAGATGGCTTAGCGGTTAAGGCACCTGCCTCCTAAGCCTAAGAACGCTGGTTCCAATCCCCAGCGGTTCCAATCTCCAGGTCCCACGTTTAGCCAGATGCAAAGTGACGCAAGGGCGCAATGCCGCACTTGACCACAAGGGGGCGCACGCGTCTGGATTTCATTCACAGCAGCTGAGAGGCTGCTGGCACACCCATCTCTATCTGTCTCCCTCTCCCTCTCTCCCCTCTCACAGGTATACCTGTGTTTAGAGTATACCTAGCACCATACATTCTATGTCAGTGATACTTGCTCAGCCTTGGGGATTGCTGCGTGGAGAGTTTTTTTTACCTTAACTTCTCTCTGCAGGCTCATCATTTAGTTTGAGAAGAAAGCGACCACTCAAAATAGAAGAAAAAGATGATGTCATCAAATTAAAAGAGAGACTAATGGAGAGAGGGAGGGGATATGATGGAGATTGGAGTTCTAAAGTGGAATGGGGGGAGGGGAGGGAAATATCAGGTGAGTTTTTTTTTGTATGTAAGTATAAAAGTCAATAAAAAACAAAAGCCGGGCGTGGTGGCGCACGCCTTTAATCCCAGCACTCGGGAGGCAGAGATAGGAGGATCGCCGTGAGTTCAAGGCCACCCTGAGAATAGAGTGAATTCCAGGTCAGCTTGAACTAGAGTGAGACCCTACCTCGAAAAACAAAAAAAACAAACAAACAAAAAAAGTCAATAAAAAACAATAATAAAAAAAGAAAGAAAGAAAGAAAGAAAGAAAGGAAGGAAGGAAGAAAGAAAGAAAGCGACCATATAAGGTTCTGTCTCATCTATGGCTCGATTCTAGAGGTGGGGTATGTTTGGAATTCCTGGCCCAAAGAGTCCACGGCAGATTTTGTTTTGTGCGTCCATGAGAAAACTAAGTGTTGATACCCACACTCCTCCAGGCAAGGAAGACCACCTTGGGCACATTTCTAAGGGTCTTGTGACCCTTTACGTTTTCTTCCCATGCTTGTGGTTGCCATGGAAACAGCATCTCCACTCTGCTGTGGCCGAGGTTCTGGATTTGTACCTATTCCAGGATGGGTTCAGCATTTGCTTATTCCTTGAAATCATTGCATTATTTCTAGATGTTTTTTTTCAGTCTCAGTCAGATCCACACTGGTTTTCCTCATGAGACTGATGTAACTGGCTGTCACCGTGTTTCTTCTTTTTACTGATGTCTAATCTTGCTTTTGTGATGTTTTCCCTTGTAATAAGATGATACCCAAAAGCTCAGAGTGCACAAGACCATCCTTAGGGCTGTTGTCACCAGTGATATTGTTTTGCTGTGGGCTGGACGGCTCCATTTTTCAAGCAATTATTTAACTAGAATCCTCGACTTCAAATGCTGAATGTGTGATACTACTGTGTCACTCATCTCATTCCAGGGTGGGAATATGCATCACTTTGCATCTGGCTAAACGTGGGACCTGGAGATTGGAACCACTGCAGATTGGAACTGGCGTTCTTAGGCTTAGCAGGCAGGCGCCTTAACCACTAAGCCATCTCTCCAGCCCAGAGTGTGTGACTTTTAAAATATACATTTTGTGCTGTGATAGACAAAATTTACACAAATCATAAGGGTTCAATAATTGTCACAGAATAAACACAGCCTTGAAACCGGCATCTTGATCAAAGAAAAAAAGCAGTAAGCGTCATTTTTTCTTGGCACCTAATATTTCAGGCAATGATGTCTGACGGTGAATGTGCTATACATGTTTGCACACTATTTTCTCAATTCTCTATGCCCCATCACTTCCTTCATCAAAGTCGCTCAGATTTCTGCACATAGCATGTGTGTTGTGCACACGGTGTGGATAGTATCCAATGCTGCTTCAGAAACTAATAGACTACACAGGTTTTGGCACATCCTCTTCTTCCTCCTGGATTTACTGTCCAGCTTGTACCTGATGTTGTACCCTCACATAGCCACCTCAGAATAGATGCTTCTAGTAATACCACCTAGTCTTGTTTTGAAAGATTAAGAAGAATATAACTAATCTGCTTCTTTGGCTTCTGTATAATCGCTTGCTTGGTGGGAAACATAACTGATGTGTTTCACTGGTTTCTATACAATTGCTTGCTTGCTCACACAAAAGAAAGACAGCCATTTTCTAAAGACAAACAGTCTATAACAAATGCACCCATGAGGACGTGACTTTCTGGACGAAGCATAAGCTGTCTGTTCTGAAAAGTTACAAAGTTTGCAGTTGTTAACCCATGCACAGAGAAAGAACAATGTAACCCACAGAGAATGAAGAAGTCATTATCTTATGGTTTTGCAGCTGGGGCTTTATCCTGTTGAAACATCCTGTGTCCTTGGGGCTGAAACAGAGCCCCTGTTCCAGGAACTAAGGTTAACAGATAACTCTGGTCCCTGATAGCGCCTCACCACCTGGAGGCATCAACCTTATCTGGAAAGTCCCTAAGCTATAACATATTTGTGGTATTTCCTCATACCTATGGTTTTCTCCTATAAAAGCTCTGCCTAACTGCTCCTCGGGGCTCTTCACTCCTCCTGCGTGAGGACTCTGTGTCGAGCCCCGATGCATCGGTTACAATAAAACCTCTTGCTGCTTGCATTGAGAGCTCTCCGTGTGGGTGTCTTCGGGTCTGGTCGAATATCCCCTTAGGGGGCCCACTGGGGGTCCCTACAGTTTCACTGATACTAAATGTAGGGCCCTGAGCTATGCTGATTGATAAACAGAATTTTGGTGTGGAATCCCCAGCTTTTTTTTTTTTTTTTTTTTTTTTTTTTGCAGTTGGGTATGGCCATATAACTAAATTTAAGTATGTGAGACCCTGAGGTGTCTAAAACTTATAAACCTCCTTCACCTGGTCTTCCTCATTCTTTCCTCACGGTCACCAAGCCACTTCTCTCATGATGGTGGAAGCAAAAGAAAGAAGAGATGAGGTGAGGGACCTGAGTGACAAGGTATAGGAGACCACCTGACAATTGGGAGTACCCATTCTGGGGTCTACATAAACATGCAACACGGTATGGCTCTCTCTCTGCTCATGCTCTGGCTAGCATGTAGTATTTTCCCTTTACTTGAGATTTTCAAACATGCTCTTTTCAGAATAGCACCGGGCATCACCTTCACTATTACGTCTGCCCCAGATCCCTTGAGATCTTCTCCACAGACTGCATACGATCCTCGAGAAGGCCAGGTTCAGGGTGGAGCGCGTGTCTTGATCCCACAGCTAGCATATTCCATTCCCTTAACCTTGAAGTGAGGCTGGGGCTGCCATCACTCCCAGAAGAATCCATCTACATTTTGTGCACATTATCTCCTCTGACATTTGTCCCAACACGTCATTATAATGTCCACTTTCTAAACCGTTGTTCTGTTACCTTCCTGTAGCAGACAGCTTCAGGTTCTCTGAGATGAACTTCCAGACCAGGCACAGTTATGGAGGAAGGGATATTATTTATTGTAGCTTACAGATCCAGGGGAAGTTCCATAATGGCAGAAGAAGCTGCCTGCTCTTATAGAACCAGACAAGAGAGAGAAAGCCAAAAGCCACACAGCACAGCACAGCACAACTCAGGAACTCCAGTTAGGCACACTTTGCATATCTTTGCATTGAAATCCTAAACCCACCACCACACCTTTAACATGCACCCAGTGACACTGCCTCCAGCCAGGTGGCTGCAGATGCAAACTACAAACTAATAAAACATTGAATATATAGGGACCATCTATTCAAGCTACCACACTTCCCATTGATGGAACAAACATGCAACCACAGTTAAAGGGAGGGCAGAGTTTATTTCAGCTTACAGCTTTGAGGGGAAGTTTCACTGCAGGGAGAGCATGGCAAAGCAGAGGCTGGACATCACTTCTTCACGTCAGCTGGGAGGTAACAGTGAGAGAGAGCATGGCAGAGTAGAGCTGAAACCATAGAGTAATGGGGTGCTGCTTTCTGGATGAATCTGGTACCAACACAAAGGTGAAGGAGATAAACACAGAGATAAACACTCAACTCCTACCAAACCAGATATCCAGAGACACAGAGGCTCCCTAGACCTCATCACTGAAGTAGAACTGAAATGAACCCACTATGGCTCAGGGAAATTTGGGGACCAGGGGGCAGAAAGATGGTTAGAGCCAAAAGTTGGGACATTATGCACAGAGACATTGCCTCTTCCCCATAACTGATGGTTACCCCCACAATGCACGACCCACATTCCCCAATGAGGAGAGTCCCTTGAGGGGGGAAGACAGGGACGAAGCTAATGATGGTACCAGCATGACTGTATATACACTATCTACATAAGTAATAAAAAAAAAAAAGTGATTCACGGGCTGGAGAGATGGCTTGGCGGTTAAGGCACATGCCTGTGAAGCCTAAGGACCCCGGTTCGATGCTCCAGGTCCCACGTAAGCCAGATGCACAAAGGAGTGCACTTGTCTGGAGTTCGTTTGCAGTGGCTAAAGGCCCTGGTGCACCCATTCTCACTCTCCCTCTCTCTCTTTCCCTCTCTCTGTCTCTAATAAATAAATAAAAATCAAATCTGTAAAAAAATAAAAGTGATTCAGGAGAGCTGCTCAGGTGTCAATAAACCCCAACTTCACAATATGGAAAAACAAATTCCACCAATAAAACATTCAAATATTTCCAAACAGGAATAAAGCTGAGTGTGAATGACAAAAAAAAAAAAAAAAAAAAAAAAAAAAAAAAAAAGTCACACACTCTAATAAAGAAATTAATTATGAATTAAGCATGCTCCCTAATAGACACTGGCATTTTCTTCATTTCCTCGGTATTTACATATGTGCTTTTCTATTTTTTAATTAATTAATTAATTTATTTTTGGGTTTTGGAGGTAGAGTTTCACTCTAGTCCAAGCTGACCTGGAATGCACTATGTAGTCTCAGGGTGGTCTCGAACTCACGGCAATCCTCCTACCTCTGCCTCCCGAGTGCTGGGATTAAAGGCGTGCGCCACCACGCCCCGACTTTTGATCTTCTTTTGATGGGGGAATTATTTTATCCCCTTTCTGCAAACGATTTTTGGATAATCAAAGTTAATTATTTTGCGTGTCTTGATTTTTGAGTTGGACCTCTGAAAATCCTGTCTCAGCCATCTTTAATATATTTATTATTATTTAGTTAGTTGCAAGCAGAGAGAGACAGAAAGAGAGAGAGAGAGAGAAATACAGAGACAGAGGGTGTATTATGGCCTCCGGCCACTGCGAATGAACTCCAAATGCACCTGGCTAAACTCTAGGGACTTCCTGTGAGGGCCGTGTGGGGGACAGCAAGGATTCCTTTGGTCAAATAAACATACAGGCAGCGTTGGCATGGCGACAGCGGATGCTGGCTAGTATGCAGAAGGGCATCCCTTTCATTCCTAGCCCTAGAGGAACAAGGCAGACTGCCAGGAGGAAGGGAGGGTGAGTGAGAAATGGGCGGGTGGGGGATGGGGAGAGCATACACTCAAAGAACACCAGGTCTTTGTAGAAAAATGTCCTTATGTGACCCAGAACGTTGGGCCGTGAAGAAATTTAAAGGAAATAAGGGCCTACTGTGTACACATGTTATAAAATCTATGCATTGTATCATCATTCAATTTGGCTAACAAATATATTCTTTCATATCATTATCCTTTTGATGGTGAGAGCATTTAATGTCTAGTCCACTTGTATGATTTTGTTGTTTGTTTGTTTTTTTCAAGGTAGGGTTTCACTCTATCTCAGGCTGACCTGGAATTCACTATGTTGTCTCAGGGTGGCCTCGAACTCACTGCGATCCTCCTACCTCTGCCTCCCAAGTGCTGGGATTAAAGGCGTGCGCCACCATGCCCGGCCACTTGTATTTTTATTTTATTTATTTATTTATTTATTTATTTATTTATTTATTTATTTATTTATTCATTCATTCATTCATTTGAGAGAGAGAGAGAGAGAATGAGCACACCAGGGCCTCCAGCCGCTGCAAACGAACTCCAGATGCATGCGTCTCCTTGTGCATCCGGCTTATGTGGGTCCTGGGGAATAGAACCAGGGTCCTTTGGCTTTGCAGGCAAATGCCTTAATCACTAAGCCATCTTCTCCAGCCCCACTTGTTTTTTTTTTTTTTTAAAGGTACAGTACACCATCATTAGCTATAGACATCTTGTTACATACAACAGGTTTCTAGAAGTTTCCTCTTCCTTATCATGCTGCATAGACTTGTTTTTTACCACTGCAAAGAAACTCCACACACATGTGCCTCTTCATACATGCGGCTTCATGTGAGCAGTGAGGAACTGAACCCTGGT
Organism: Orientallactaga sibirica; assembly: GCA_036365145.1. Lineage (NCBI taxonomy): Eukaryota > Metazoa > Chordata > Mammalia > Rodentia > Dipodidae > Orientallactaga > Orientallactaga sibirica. Next base: position 2,139,219 of record JAEOAD010002614.1, on the reverse strand, counting down.
CATCAGGCTTTGAGAGCCAGGGCCTTTAACCTCTGAGCCATCCTCCTACCCCATCAATATTTACTCTTTAAGTAGGATCTTTCCGTCTCTCCTTCTTTACTAATCCAGCTTCTAGAAATCTCGGTGGTACTTAATGTCTGGGGGAGCAACTGTCTTAGATTCCACATCGAACTTGTTTTCCTCTGTCTGTCTCATGTCACTCTCCATCATGCCCCTAGGATCCTCTGTATTGCTGCAGATTACAAGATTTCAGCCTTTGCCATATGTGATAGCATTGTGCTATGCGAGAGCGTGGGCCCTTAATTCATCCCTGGATGAACACCTCGTATGGGTGTTGATTCTATGCCATGGCAATTGGGAATACTTCTAAAACGAACATGAGAGTGTACATAACTCTGTGACATAATGTTTCCATGTTTGCTGCACACTCTCCTTAATGTCTTCCATAATCACTCTGCTTATTTATATTTCATGAATACTGTCCCAGTGTTTTCTTTGATTCATATCTAAACCAACCGTTCTTATTCTCTCTCCCTCCCTCCCTCTCTCTCTCTCTCTTTCTCTCTCTCTCTCTCTCTCGTTATTGGCGAACATTCTGCCTACACATTTGTAGAGGTTGGAGAACAACCTCAGAAAATTTGCCCTTCCGCTTTGCTGGGGACAGGGGCACTCTTGTTGACGTTCTTTCTGTTTCTGTTTGGGCCATGGCGTGTGTACCAGTCTAACTGGCCTGTGAGCTTCTGAACTTGTTGGGCCTTGCTAGTAACAGGCTGGACCTGTGAGGGGCTAGCCTGAACTATTGGACATGGCCAAGGACCATGGGCTGTGGGGTCGCAGCTGGCCCTCTGTCAGAAGTCCCTGGAGATGGTGATTGCCTTCCCTATGTTGTAGGGTGTAGTGAGCTGTCATCGCCCAGAGTGGGCAGAACTGGCGGCGCTCCCCAGACCCCAAAAGGCTCTGACCATTCCATAAGTCAGACTTTGCCCCCCACAGTTCCTGACCTGTGGCTAGCTGCCCAAGAGACCCTCATGTGGCTAAAGTCACTTAGCCTTCCCACCCCCACAGTTTTGAAGTCACAGCCTCCTGTTAATCTCCTCTTCCACCCTTCCCCCTACCTTCCCTTATCCTTCCCCCATAGCTTTGAAGTCACTAGTCCTTCCTCTATCTAGATAACAGCCCATCAACTATGTATCCGATTGCCATATAGTCTGTAGGTGCCATCTCAACCTTCCCCAAGTGTTTATAAACCCACTCCCCTTTCAATAAACGAGTGCTGTCCATCAGACGGTCTCCCGGGTGCTCATGGCCCCATCCTGTGGTCACGTCGCACTCACCCGCTGCTCCAGGAAGGATCCTGCTGCTCCCTCCCAACTCCTCTCTCCCTCGCCAGGGATGTCAGTGGACAATGACCCCGGGGAAACGGGGAAACGGTAACAGGAACAGAGACCTACATGAACTGTCCTGGTCCCCCCCCCCACATTGCATATAGAGATTACAGATGCATTGTACCATTTTATGTCCAGCTTTATGTGGGTATTGGAGAATGAAAATCAGGCTGGCAGGCTGGCAGCCAAGTGCCTTCAGCCACTGAGCCATTTCCTCAACTCTCTTTTGTCTTTTTGATAATGATGATCCTAATTAGCACAAGATTACAGCTCATTTAGGCTCCGAGAATTTGGCAACAAGTAAATAAAGTCATTCAAGTTGAAAGAAGTAATTGACATTGCTTCTGTGTCCGTGTGGCATGATGTTATACATAGACTCTTAAAGACACAGCCAAGAACTTATTAGACAATTCCAATAAGATCACTTGCCACAAATCAAGCAAACTATCCAAAAAGGAAATTCCAAAATGCTGTTTACAGAAATAGATTACCTATTAAGAAATGTAGCTTGGGGGCTGGAGAGATGGCTTAGTGGTTAAGGCGCCTGCCTGCTAAGCCTAAGAACGCTTTCTTCCAATCTCCAGCAGTTCCAGTCTCCAGGTCCCACGTTTAGCCAGATGCAAAGTGACGCAAGGGCACAATGCCGCACTTGACCACAAGGGGGCGCACACATCTGGATTTCAGTCGCAGCAGCTGAGAGACTGCTGGCGTGCCCATCTCTATCTGTCTTCCTCTCCCTCTCTCTCTGTCTCTCTCTGTGTCTCTCTCCAAAAATAAATAAAATAATTTTAAAAAATTTTAAAAAAGAAATGTAGCTTGGAAGTAACACATCTCTATAATGAAAACTGCATAACATTTATGAAGAAAACTAAAGAGAGACAAATAAATGGAAAGGTGGTAGTCCATGTTTATGACTTGGAAGAATTAACACTGTTAAAACTTCTATCTTAGGGATGGAGAGATGGCTTAGTGGTTAAGGGGCCTGCCTGCCAAGCCTAAGAACGCCCATTCGAATCTCCAGGTCCCACGTTTATCCAGACGGAAAAAGTGACACAAGGGTGCAATGCTATGCTTGCCCACAAGGGGGCGCACGCATCTGGAGTTTGTTCACAGTGGCTGCTGGTGCACCCTTCTCTCTCTCTCTCTCTGTCTCTCTCTCTCAAAAAAATTTTTTTCCATCTTACCCAAAGTGATTCACAGACTCAATGTAGTCTCGATCAAAATTCCACTCTTCACAGATATTGAAAAAAAATATAGTTGTATGCTGGGCCTGCGAACACAGGCTTGTAATCCTAGCTCTCCATGAGGCTAATGCAAAAGGATGTGGGAATAGAACCAGGGTCCTTTGGCTTTGCAGGCAAATGCCTTAATCACTAAGCCATCTTCTCCAGCCCCACTTGTTTTTTTTTTTTTTTTTAGGTACAGTACACCATCATTAGCTATAGACATCTTGTTACATACAACAGGTTTCTAGAAGTTTCCTCTTCCTTATCATGCTGCATAGACTTGTTTTTTACCACTGCAAAGAAACTCCACACACATGTGCCTCTTCATACATGCGGCTTCATGTGAGCAGTGAGGAACTGAACCCTGGTCATCAGGCTTTGAGAGCCAGGGCCTTTAACCTCTGAGCCATCCTCCTACCCCATCAATATTTACTCTTTAAGTAGGATCTTTCCGTCTCTCCTTCTTTACTAATGCAGCTTCTAGAAATCTCGGTGGTACTTAATGTCTGGGGGAGCAACTGTCTTAGATTCCACATCGGAACTTGTTTTCCTCTGTCTGTCTCATGTCACTCTCCATCATGCCCCCTAGGATCCTCTGTATTGCTGCAGATTACAAGATTTCAGCCTTTGCCATATGTGATAGCATTGTGCTATGCGTAGAGAGCGTGGGCCCTTAATTCATCCCCGGATGAACACCTCGTATGGGTGTTGATTCTATGCCATGGCAATTGGGAATACTTCTAAAACGAACATGAGAGTGTACATAACTCTGTGACATAATGTTTCCATGTTTGCTGCACACTCTCCTTAATGTCTTCCATAATCACTCTGCTTATTTATATTTCATGAATACTGTCCCAGTGTTTTCTTTGATTCATATCTAAACCAACCGTTCTTATTCTCTCTCCCTCCCTCCCTCTCTCTCTCTCTCTCTCTCTCTCTCTCTCTCTCTCGTTATTGGCGAACATTCCGCCTACACATTTGTAGAGGTTGGAGAACAACCTCAGAAAATTTGCCCTTCTGCTTTGCTGGGGACAGGGGCACTCTTGTTGACGTTCTTTCTGTTTCTGTTTGGGCCATGGCGTGTGTACCAGTCTAACTGGCCTGTGAGCTTCTGAACTTGTTGGGCCTTGCTAGTAACAGGCTGGACCTGTGAGGAGGCTGGCCTGAACTATTGGACGTGGCCAGGGACCCTGGGCTGTGGGGTCGCAGCTGGCCCTCTGTCAGGGGTCCCTGGCGATGGTGATTGCCTTCCCTATGTTGTAGGGTGTAGTGAGCTGTCATCGCCCAGAGTGGGCAGAACTGGCGAGGCGCTCCCCCCAGACCCCAAAAGGCTCTGACCATTCCATAAGTCAGACTTTGCCCCCCACAGTTCCTGACCTGTGGCTAGCTGCCCAAGAGACCCTCATGTGGCTAAAGTCACATAGCCTTCCCACCCCCCACAGTTTTGAAGTCACAGCCTCCTGTTAATCTCCTCTTCCACCCTTCCCCCTACCTTCCCTTATCCTTCCCCCATAGCTTTGAAGTCACTAGTCCTTCCTCTATGTAGATAACAGCCCATAAACTACGCATCTGATTGCCATATAGTCCGTACGTGCTGTCTCAACCACCCCCAAGTGTTTATAAACCCACTCCCCTTTTGAATAAACGAGTGCTGTCCATCAGACGCTCTCCCCGGTGCTCATGGCCCCATCCTGTGGTCATGTCGCACTCACCCGCTGCTCCAGGAAGGACCCTGCTGCTCCCTCCCAACTCCTCTCTCCCTCGCCAGGGATGTCAGTGGCCAATGACCCCGGGGAAACGGGGAAACGGTAACAGGAACAGAGACCTACATGAACTGTCCTGGTCCCCCCCCCCCACATTGCATATAGAGATTACAGATGCATTGTACCATTTTATGTCCAGCTTTATGTGGGTATTGGAGAATGAAAATCAGGCTGGCAGGCTGGCAGCCAAGTGCCTTCAGCCACTGAGCCATTTCCTCAACTCTCTTTTGTCTTTTTGATAATGATGATCCCAATTAGCACAAGATTACAGCTCATTTAGGCTCTGAGAATTTGGCAACAGAAGTAAATAAAGTCATTCAAGTTGAAAGAAGTAATTGACATTGCTTCTGTGTCCGTGTGGCATGATGTTATACATAGACTCTTAAAGACACAGCCAAGAACTTATTAGACAATTCCAATAAGATCACTTGCCACAAATCAAGCAAACTATCCAAAAAGGAAATTCCAAAATGCTGTTTACAGAAATAGATTACCTATTAAGAAATGTAGCTTGGGGGCTGGAGAGATGGCTTAGTGGTTAAGGCGCCTGCCTGCTAAGCCTAAGAACGCCGGTTCCAATCTCCAGCAGTTCCAGTCTCCAGGTCCCACGTTTAGCCAGATGCAAAGTGACGCAAGGGCACAATGCCGCACTTGACCACAAGGGGGCGCACACATCTGGATTTTGTTCACAGCAGCTGAGAGACTGCTGGTGCGCCCAGCTCTATCTGTCTCCCTCTCTCCTCTCTATCTGTTTCTCTCTGTGTCTCTCTCCAAAAATAAATAAAATAATCTTTAAAAATTTAAAAAAAGAAATGTAGCTTGGAAGTAACACATCTCTGTAATGAAAACTGCATAACATTTATGAAGAAAACTAAAGAGAGACAAATAAATGGAAAGGTGGTAGTCCATGTTTATGACTTGGAAGAATTAACACTGTTAAAACTTCTATCTTAGGGATGGAGAGATGGCTTAGTGGTTAAGGGGCCTGCCTGCCAAGCCTAAGAACGCCCATTCGAATCTCCAGGTCCCACGTTTATCCAGACGGAAAAAGTGACACAAGGGTGCAATGCTATGCTTGCCCACAAGGGGGCGCACGCATCTGGAGTTTGTTCACAGTGGCTGCTGGTGCACCCTTCTCTCTCTCTCTCTCTGTCTCTCTCTCTCAAAAAAATTTTTTTCCATCTTACCCAAAGTGATTCACAGACTCAATGTAGTCTCGATCAAAATTCCACTCTTCACAGATATTGAAAAAAAATATAGTTGTATGCTGGGCCTGCGAACACAGGCTTGTAATCCTAGCTCTCCATGAGGCTAATGCAAAAGGATGTTAAGTACCAGAACTGCCTGGACTGCCAAGTGCGATCTAGGCCAGCCAGGACAACTTAGTGAGGCCTTGTCTCAAAGTAAATAATATAAAAAGTGCTAGGGGGCTGGAGAGATGGCTTAGTGGTTAAGGCGCCTGCCTGCTAAGCCTAAGAACACTGGTTCCAATCTCCAGCAGTTCCAATCTCCAGGTCCCACGTTTAGCCAGATGCAGAGTGATGCAAGGGCGCAATGCTGCACTTGACCACAAGGGGGCGCATGCATCTGGATTTCGTTCACAGCAGCTGAGACACTGCTGGCGCGCCCATCTCTATCTGTCTTCCTCTCCCTCTGTCTCTGTCTCTCTCCAAAAATAAAGATTCTTACAGTATGAAAGGTACATGTGCTCACATAGTATATAATGGTGCCCCTAATTTACCCTTATGTTGCCTATACATATTTTCTATGGAAAATAGAGATATTCTCTCTCATCTCTCTCTCTTTCTCTCTCTCTCTTTTTGTTTTTGATGTAGGGTCTCACTGTGGCCCAGGCTGACCTGGAATTAACTATGTAGTCTCAGGGTGGCCTCAAGCTCATGGTGATCCTCCTACCGCTGCCTCCCGAGTGCTGGGATTAAAGGTGTGCACCACCACGCCCGGCCCTCTCTCATCTCTTTGTCTCTCTCTGCCTATGTCTGTCTGTCTGTCTGCCTGTCTCCTGTCTCTTTCTGTGTACATATGAATTTTCCCTCAGCATTTGGTGATAGTCATTTTATCACGTGCACCCTGGCCACCTTCCAGAAGCTTCTGATGATTATTTGCAAAGGTCAAAGTGAACCTCATGTTAAGAAAAGCAGATGGCTGGACTAAAAAGGACAGATTAAAAAGTATTAACTCCACATTGAATTCAATGTGTAAATCTGCCCTTTTCCTCAATTCATGATCTATGGGCAGAATCTAGGATGTTTCAAGGTAAATTGTGTTAAGTTTGTAATCTTCACCTAAACTCTCATCTTTAAAACCTCATTCAACAGTCTGTAGGATTTAAAAAAAAAAATTTTTTTTTTGGAGTGAGACACAGAGAGAGAGAGAGGGAGAGGGAGACAGATAGAGATGGGTGCACCAGCAGTCTCTCAGCTGCTGTGAACAAACTCCAGATGCATGCGCCCCCTTGTGGTCAAGTGCGGCATTGCGCCCTTGCGTCACTTTGCATCTGGCTAAATGTGGGACCTGGAGATTGGAACCGGGTTCTTAGGCTTAGCAGGCAGGCGCCTTAACCACTAAGCCATCTCTCCAGCCCAGGAATTTTGTAAATTAAAATTCTTAGCTTAGGTCAGCGGTACTATATGGCTTTTTGTTTTTGTTTGTTTTTGATAAAAAAGGGATATGAAGAAATAGTGGGTGACCTTTCTAATTTCTTCCCAGTATTTGTTCTGCTAAAATGACAGCAGAAAGACTTACTATGAGAATGACAATTTTTTCATAGAATGTCACGTTGTTATTATGTAGCTCCCTTGGAATTTGAACACGAGTATTTTCTTAGACATTTTGGAGACCCTTGATCTTTCCTTTGCTGCTGACAATGTTTATTCTGTTTTGTCAATGAATGAAAATCACGGAGCTTTCTGAATAGAAAATCATAAAGTCATATGCTGGAAGAGAAGCCAGGAACCCCTGTCATACTATAAAATACAAAGAAAATGATGCGAAGCACATAGTAAAATGAAAACAATAAAATCAAGAAGTCTTCAATAGAATGGGTGCTGTGGATAAGAGACGGGAAATCAATATGAAGAGAAAAAGATTTCATTGCATGATAGGCCCATGTTGGCTGCATGGTGTGGGATTTCTTGCTAATTCCTGTCTCACTGATCTGTGAGGACGGTGGTGTCATAAACCGATGTGAGAGCTACATCACGTGTCCTTGAGAATCCGGGCAGATTTCTTCTGAGGACTCGTACACTTCCCAAGCCTATGCCTACAACTGGATGCCTTCCCTCTGCCTCTGTCCAAATTCCACTTGACCTTCACAGCCCAACATAGTGAGCAGAGTTCTCTTGAAACTTTCCATTGCACTGAAGGCATCATTGCGCTCTTTTCACTACAGTGTAAAAGACATTAGCAGGGCTGGAGAGATGGCTTAGTGGTTAAGGCACCTGCCTGCTAAGCCTAAGAACGCCGGTTCCAATCTCCAGCGGTTCCAATCTCCAGGTCCCACGTTTAGCCAGATGCAAAGTGACGCAAGGGCGCAATGCCGCACTTGACCACAAGGGGGCGAACGTGTCTGGATTTCGTTCACAACAGCTGAAAGGCTGCTGGCGCACCCATTCTCTGTCTTCCTCTCCCTCTCTCTCTCTGCCTCTCTCCAAAAATAAATAAAATAATTTTTAAAAATAATTTAAAAAGAGTATTAGCATATATTCCATTTTAATACCACCTGCATTGGTTTACATGCCAGTGCCCATCCTGAGCTATCCCAGGTGTCAGGTGCTACACAGAGAATGTGAGGTCCACTGGGGGTGAGGTTAGGCGCAGACAACCAGGAGAAAACACACTTCTGTGCCCTCACTGTCACGCACCTTCATCTCCACACTCATTGTCAACCTGCCAGGGAACAGAAAGAATCTCCATGCTTCACAGGTCCCCCTCCCCACAATATATGGGTCCAAAAGGCCCTGGATTCTTGTGACTACCTCTAATGGATGCTGTCTGGCTTGAGAAATGGCCTTATCAGGAAGGACAAGAGGAGTTGATGTCAGGCTGGTATTCTGAGCTTACTGTGACATAATGAGCCATCTCCACTGAACCCCTAAAGAAAAAGAGCCATCTATGCCTCTAGTACTAAATGCACATGCACATATTCTCAAGTCAAAAGGCAGAACAAGCTGGTTTATTATTTTTTTAATCAACAAATAGCCTTACTGAACTGGTTTATGAACACCCAAAGCATTGTTTATACTCTGCAGCTGCGGATGCATGGAAAACAACACCGAAGATAATGTTTGCCATCTATGGGAGCATCTTTTATGTACACCATGGGAATGTTCTGGAAGGTTCTCCTTTGAGTTTTTTTTTGGGTTTTTGTTTTTTTTTTTTTTTTGGAGAGAGAGACACAGAGAGAGAGAGGGAGAGGAAGACAGAGATGGGCGCTCCAGCAGTGTCTCAGCTGCTGCAAACGAACTCCAGATGCGTGCGCCCCCTTGTGGTCAAGTGCAGCATTGCGCCCTTGCATCACTTTGCATCTGGCTAAACGTGGGACCTGGAGATTGGAACCACTGGAGATTGGAACCAGCGTTCTTAGGCTTAGGAGGCAGGTACCTTAACCCCTAAGCCACCTCTCCAGCCCCTCCTTTGAGTTTACAAGACATGTTGAGCCACACCAGGTGAGTGGTGTCAGATCATGAACAGAGTGGACCTCCACAGCTGAGCAGCATCATTGACATTTCAGCCCCCTTCATTTCCTGCTGACATCCCCTTGTTGGTGCATTGACCTTGCTGTATTGCACGCTTCTGCTTCCCATATTCTGGGCTCAGTGATTGCCATCTCACTACTCTTTATGCTCTTCTGAATCCCCAAAGTATCCCTGATAATATCCTTTACTGTTATCATGCATGCCTATGAAACCAGCAAAGATAGTGGGATGTGTTGCAAAGAAAGATATGCCTTTAGTTATCAGAAAAGTGACAGGCCTTGTTTGTTTCTGGAAGGTAACAGTATTTTAGTATTGTTAGCAGAAAAAAATAAATAAATAAAACCAGAAGCAGCTGGGCGTGGTGGCGCACGCCTTTCATCCCAGCACTTGGGAGGCAGAGGTAGGAGGATCGCAGTAAGTTTGAGGCCACCCTGAGACTTAATGACAGGTCAGGCTGGGCCAGAGTGATACCCTACCTCAAAACAAACAAACAAACAGGGCAGGAGAGATGGCTTAGCAGTTAAGGTGCCTGCCTCCTAAGCCTAAGAACACTGGTTCCAATCTCCAGCGGTTCCAATCTCCAGGTCCCACGTTTAGCCAGATGCAAAGTGACGCAAGGGCGCAATGCCGCACTTGACCACAAGGGGGCGCACGTGTCTGGATTTCGTTCTCAGCAGCTGAGAGGCTGCTGGCGCGCCCATCTCTGTCTCTCTCCAAAAATAAATAAAAAATAAAAAAAACCTGACATTTCAGCTTCTATTTTAAAAAACAAACAAACAAACAAGAACCCAGAAGCAAAGGTGGGGAATATTTATTGCTGTCACAATAATACAGTTTGAGTACTGTTTTGTTTTGCTGTTTTTATCTCTTTTCTTCTGTTATGACAAAATACGTGAGGTTTTACAAAGAACAGAAATTTGTTTCTCTCAAAGACTCCAAGCTTGAGGGACCTGGGTTTCTCAAAGACCTGCTTGTTGTGATGTAGCATTGCAGAAAGCAGTTATATGGTGAGAAATACATGGAAGTATAGAGGTAGAGTTGAATTTCTCTTTTTATTAGAAGCATTCTCCCTAGATTATTTGACCCACTTCTTCGAAACAATACTAACTCATTTATAAAGACCGAGTTCTCATGACCCAAACTCCTCTGGAAGGTTCCATAATCCAGATTTGTGCCCAGGGCATTAAGGCTCCACAGTACATGGATATTTTACGTTCAAACCGGAACAATTTCTCTATTTTGGAGTGGATGAACCAAACTTACAAGACATTTTATTTTATTTTTTTAAAATAATTTATTTTATTTTATTTATTTATTTGAGAGAAGGAAAGAGGCAGAGAGAGAGGGAAAAGGAGAGAGAGAGAACGAGCACACCAGGGTTTCCAGCCACTGCAAACGAACTCCAGACGCATGCACCCCCTTGTGCATCTGGCTTACGTGGGTCCTGGAGAATCGAACCGGGATCCTTTGGCTTTGCAGGCAAACGCAGTAACAGCTAAGCCATCTCTCCAGCCCCAACATTTTATTTTGAAATAACAAGAATATTGGTCTGATTATGACAGTTTTTCCTTCAGGATGGCATTTTCCAGAAACTAAGCACATATTCCCTCATTAAACAATGAAACATTTTCAAGACAATGTCTGAGGTTCAGTAAATACCTGTAAATAAATCGGGAATAATTTTTTTCCTTCTCCATCTTAGCTTACCCATCTCTCCTATGTTTGTACAGCTTCAAGTGGAAGTTCTGTGTCCTTAGAAATGATGTATCTTCATTAGCAAGCAGGTGTGGGAAGCGAACCCTTCCATTTTAATTTGTCACGTAATTTTGTTCCTGGAATTTCAGCCGAATGCCGTGTACTCGCTGGCACTGTCAGATATATAAATTCATAATGAGTCCCAAGGATGAAATGCTGCACCTGACCAAACCAAAATCACAAAGGGGGAAATTAGCTCCTCATGAAACTTCTCTTACATATTCTACAGACACTGATTCCAAACCACTAATGCCCAAAGGCTGACCAACGTCTCTCTGTTCCTTTGGTTGTTTTCACTGAGAATCCAAATTTCAAACGAAAAATCCTAGAAACACAGCTGCTCATTCTTGGCTTCAGAAGCAGATGATTTTGGAACAGATTTACAGCTCTGTGTCTCTCTTTGCAGAGGTTTCCACATAAAATCTTTCTTTGGGGCTGGAGAGATGGCTTAGCGGTTAAGGCGCCTGCCTGCTAAGCTTAAGAACCCGGTTCCAATCTCCAGGTCCCACGTTTAGCCAGATGCAAAGTGATGCAAGGGCGCAATGCCACACTTGACCACAAGGGGGCGCACGCATCTGGAATTTGTTCACAGCAGCTGAGAGGCTGCTGGTGCACCCATCTCTATCTGTCTCCCTCTCCCTCTCTCTCTGTCTCTATCTGTGTCTCTCTCCAAAAATAAATGAAATAATGAAAGAAAAATTTAAAAAATCTTTCTTTGGTGAGAGTCACACATGAACAAATATCCCTTTTTGGTGTATGAAACTGTGTTTGAATCCCCATCACTACCACCACCACCACCACCACATATTTCAATGTGTGTGTGTGTGCGTGTGTTGAGAGACACAGAGAGAGACAGAGAGAGAGGGAGAGGGAGACAGATAGAGATGGGCGCACCAGCAGTCTCTCAGCTGCTGCGAATGAAATCCAGATGTGTGCGCCCCCTTGTGGTCAAGTGCGGCATTGCGCCCTTGCGTCACTTTGCATCTGGCTAAACGTGGGACCTGGAGATTGGAACCGCTGGAGATTGGAACCAGCGTTCTTAGGCTTAGCAGGCAGGCGTCTTAACCTCTAAGCCATCTCTCCAGCCCTTCAATGTGTTTTTGTCAGTACAGCATGAAACATTTTCAAAGTCCACAGAGGTTAGACCCTGGTAGAGAGACAGTGTATCAGTCAGAAAAATGATCTATGAGGTGCTGTGCTCACAATTCCAAAAACTCATTGCCTGGAAGAGTTAAGCCTTGTTTGTGCCACGTGTCTTGGCAAGGACACATTGGCTGGAGCAGACATGGAACACGCACACTTACAAAAGCTTCATGTTATCACCATCACATTGACCAGGGGAAAATGGAGATGTGCCACTGTGGTAGTTTGAATAGATGTCCCCCAATATATTCAGTGTTTTATTAGTTATAGTTTGCATCTGCAATCACCTTGCTAGAGGCAATGTCACTGGGGGCTGGTATTAAGGTGTGGGTTTGGGATTCTATTGTAAAGATATGCAAATGTGCCTAGCAGGAGTTCCTGAAGTGTGCTGTGTGACCTTTTGGCTGTAGTTTTGCTCTGTGTGCTGTGGTGGCTGGTTGGCTTTTCTCTCTCTTGCCTGGTCCTGTGAAGAGCAGGCCGCTTCTCTTGCCTTTATGGAACTTTCCCTGGATCTGTAAGCTTCAATAAATAATATCCCTTCCTCCATAACTGTGCCTGGTCTGGAAGTTCATCTCAGCGAACCTGAAGCTGTCTGGTACAACCACCATGTGGTAAATGACAACAGCTAAGGCCCCAGGCCCAGGAGCAACCTGCTGCGAGATGATCTGCCCGGAGACAGGCTGTCATTGGTCACAAGAAGGGAACTACCCCATACAACGATTGGCCAGCCAAACCCATAAAACCCCCTACACTTCCGTGAAGAAATGAGTCTGCAGCAGCTCGCCCTCTGCCTGCTTCCACCAGATTCCCCCATGTCTGTGTCTTAACTCCGTGTCTCTCACCCCCTGCCTGGTGGAGACCCTGCATCCCCTCCGGGGCTGGCCCTAGGAGGGACCCCAACATCTCCATTCCTATTTCAATGACCAGATCAAGTCACATGACGGCCGATTTTTAAAGAGCGAAAGGCACTCAGCCCTGCCATGTTCTGGGGAAGGACAACCACATGTTTACAAACCCCCACAGATAATGTGGTTATATAGAGTGTAGACCCAGAGATCTTTGTAGGAACCCACTGTCATCCCTCCACTTGGTAAGTCAGACCCCTGGAAGTAAGGGAGAGACTCACCACTGTGGATCAGCCTTGGATGATGGCTCTGGGCTCTTCCATTTCTACAGTATTTCTATCTCTTGACCGAGTAAGGCAAGGTGAACCTTGATACTAGAGAAGATGCTGGTGCATCAAACCCATACAAAAAAAATTCGTCCAAAGCTAATTTGAAATCTGGACAGTAGGCAGGAATATAATTGTCTATTTTAAAATTTTTTTAGACAGAGGGCGAGAGATACAGAGAGAGAGAGAATTGTATGGCCAGAGAATTGGCACAGCCAGGGCCACAGCCACTGCAAACAAACTCCAGGTGCTTGTGCCACCTAGTGGGCATGTGTGGCATTGCGCTTGCCTCACCTTTGTGCATCTGGCTTATGTGGGATCTGGAGAGTCGAACGTGGGTCCTGAGGCTTCGCAGGCAAATGCCTGAACTGCTAAGACATCCCTCCAGCCCTGGAATTGTCTATTATTCAGAAAAAAATTCCTCGGAACTACTGTCCGAGAAGATATCAGGGATGAACGACTCTTGAACTATTTAGCATTCCGATAGCCCGGCTAGATCACAGAAAAGCAAATGGAACTTTTGGCTGGGACCCAGCCATTGAAATGTTTTATCTCCACATGAACTTTGGCCAGACATGTCTAAGCATAAGATTTCTATGCTATCTATCAAAAGACCAAAAGTACAACAGTCAGAGCTAATTATCACAAACGTATCCCAGGTGAGAGGTGGCCGATCTCCATGGTAACTGGACCCCAACTTTGATTTCAAGAGAAGCCTCTTATAGTTCTCTTATCTCACACGCCTGCAAGGACATACTAGTGATCTTCTTCCTCTCAAAAGTAAACAAGACTGCACAGCTTAAAAATGAAAACAACAGACAGGCTGGAGAGATGGCTTAGTGGTTAAGGCGCCTGCCTCCTAAGCCTAAGAACCTGGTTCCAATCTCCAGGTCCCACGTTTAGCCAGATGCAAAGTGACGCAAGGGTGCAATGCCGCACTGGACCACAAGGGGGCGCACGCGTCTGGATTTCGTTCACAGCAGCTGAGAGGCTGCTGGCGCGCCCATCTCTATCTGTCTTCCTCTCCCTCTCTCTCTGTCTCTCTCTGTCTCTCCCACCCCCCCCAAAAAAAGACAACCGTTAACGTCTGTTTTCTTTCAGCTCACAGTTCATTTAGGGTTGGAAATGTGTCACATTTTATTGTGAACTGTGGGTAAGAATCCAGGGGCTGAGGTAGAGATGAAGACAACAGAACTCTTCAAATTGCCATCCTTTCACCATAGGCCCGTTCCACCACTCTAGTTCCTTAAACTGTATTTGTGGTATGTGTGGCTTCTTGAAAATTTCAGTGCTTTTCCTGCTCAGCTCTGTATTTGTCTTAACTCAGGCACATCCATTGTCCCCTTCAGGGTCACCAGAATCCTCATAATGGCACTATCACTCTTTACACGTTCACTCCCATTGGGAAAAGAGCTAAGCAACACTCATACTAACCTGTAATTGACTGGTGGCAATTTCATACCCTGACACGAAAAGTATATTTCCAAGTGAGGAAGGCATAGTGTTTCATTTTCACCATGAGGCGTGTGGGACAGGAAACCTCAGGAGATGGGGAAGTTTTGGGAGGAATTGATTTACTTGAAGATATGCATGTATTATTTTTTTCTGAAAAAATTATTTTATAGGGCTGGGGAGATGGCTTAGCAGCCAAGGCACTTGCTGGCCAAGCCTAAGGACTCATGTTCAACTCTCCAGGTCCCACCTAAGTCAGACACACAAGGTGACACAATTGCACAAGGTTGCACATACACACTAGGTGGTGCACACATCTGGAGTTCGATTCCAGTGGCTGGAGGCGCCCTGGTGCACCAATTCTCTCCCTCACCCTCTCTCTCTTTTTCTCATCAAAAAAGGGGGCCAGTCTGTTGGGCTTGCCTAAAATAAATGATTGTGTAACTGCACATCATGCAAAAGCCACATAGTATGTACCATTGAGACATGAGTGTTCACATGTGAATTTTAGCTTTGGGTGATACTCAAGTCTCCTTGTGTCTTTAAGGGCCAGCCCTGTTTGCATTAACAGATGAATAATAACTCTTTTTAAAATTTTTTATTATTTTATTTTTATTTTGGAGAGAGACAGAGAGGGAGAGGGAGACAGATAGAGATGGGTGCGCCAGCAGCGTCTCAGCTGCTGTGAACGAAATCCAGACACGTGCGCCCCCTTGTGGTCAAGTGCGGCATTGCACCCTTGCGTCACTTTGCATCTGGCTAAACGTGGGACCTGGAGATTGGAACCGCTGGAGATTGGAACCAGTGTTCTTAGGCTTAGCAGGCAGGTGCCTTAACCATTAAGCCATCTCTCCTGCCCTGAATAATAACTCTTTAAAAGTTAAATTTCAGTTGATGCATAGCTGATTGTATGTGTATTGCTCTAAGTAAGAAAAGAGCAGGATTAAAATTCTATTATAAGGGGCTGGAGCAATGGTTTAGTGGTTAAGCACTTGCCTGTGAAGCCTACTGACCCCGGTTTGAGGCTCAAATCCCAGGACCCATGTAAGCCAGATGCACAAGGTGGCACATGCATCTGGAGTTCGTTTGCAGTGGCTGGAGGCCCTCGTACATCCATTCTCTCTCTCTATCTCTCTTTCTTACTCTCTCTTTCTCTGCCTCTTCCTGTCTGTTGCTCTCAAATAAATAAAAATAAAGAAAAAATTATTAAAAAAACAAGCAACAACAACAAAAACAAAACCAGAGAAATGTTGAAGTTGTGCTAAATAGATCAGAAATGAAGAGAAATCTTTTTTAAAAAATTCTACTATAAAACATGATGCGGTAACATGTCCAACCCTAAAAATGATTGACATGTTGAAGCATGTTTTAAAGAAGTAAACCATTCTTATGGTTCTTCCACATCCCTTTCCTCCTTTTTGTGAGAAAAACAAAGTGGTAATCATGTTAAACTTTTGTTACAGCCGGCTGGGGAGGTGGCGGTATGCCAGCCTCCCCACTTCCGTGTCCTGGATTTCAGTGAGATCAAGACATCAAGGAGGGAGATGCTTGAAGAGCAGAGCAATTAACTGGGAACTGTGCACATTAACTGTGTTAATTGTGGAAAATTTTGCATATCCAATACCACTGACTCCTACAGTGATTCCAACTCCCTTAGAGATTATCAACCAGAAAACACAAGCAATAAACGTGTGTGTGTGTGTGTGTGTGTGTGTGTGTGTGTGTGTGTGTCCATATGTCTCTGTATTCAGTGTGCAGGTTAAAATATGTGGTTACATTTTATACATTGTTATTTGGAAGAGAATGTCTTTGCCTAAACATCTGAACATGTCTTCTCTCTCTCTCTCTTTTTTATTATTATTTTATTTATTTTTGGAGAGACACAGAGTGAGACAGACAGAGAGGGAGAGGGAGACAGATAGAGAATGGGTGCGCCAGCAGTCTCTCAGCTGCTGCGAACGAAATCCAGATGCGTGCGCCCCCTTGTGGCCAAGTGCGGCATTGCGCCCTTGCGTCACTTTGCATCTGGCTAAACGTGGGACCTGGAGATTGGAACCGCTGGAGACTGGAACCAGCATTCTTAGGCTTAGCAGGCAGGCGCCTTAACCCCTAAGCCATCTCTCCAGCCCCTTCTCTCTCTCTCTTTATCCTTTATTCTTTACTGAAAATAAATCTAGTAATAGTAAGTTTGTATTTAAATGCCATTATATATATGTTTTATATATGTCACACACACACACATATATATATACATATATATGTTACACATATATATGTATATAATGCTGCCAATGGGAGAGTAAATCCATATAATCTTTCTAATAGATCATTTGCTAATGATAGAGGGTCAAGATCATGATTGATGTTCACTTATTAGAACTACTCCATACAATTAGGATGAGGAATAATTGGAAGTCATGTCAAATATTTATTGAAAACATTTTCATATTTTCATTACACCACTATTCAGACATTACAGCTCGGAGCAATCTCAGACTGCTCATTAGGGAGGGAGTGTAGCAGACAGCTTCAGGTTCGCTGAGATGAACTTCCAGACCAGGCACAGTTATGGAGGAAGGGATATTATTTACTGAAGCTTACAGATCCAGGGAAAGTTCCATAATGGCAGAAGAAGCGGCCTGCCCTCACAGGACCAAGCAGAGAGAGAAAAACCAATCAGGCACACAGCACACAGAGCAAAACTACAGCCCAAAAGTCACACAGCACACTTCAGGAACTCCTGCTAGGCACATTTGCATATCTTTACAATGGAATCTCAAACCCACCACCAACACCTTAAGATCCTCCCCCAGTGACATTGCCTCTAGCAAGGTGATTGCAGATGCAAACTATAACTAATAAAACACTGACTATATTGGGGGACATATATTCAAACTACCATAGGGTGGAAGTAAATTATGCTGTAACAGAAATGAAATGAACCCCCCCTTACTAGCCCCATAGAAGATTTGCACAAATGGAAAGACACGTTGTGCGTGCGAGAAAGAATGTTTATTCACACCAATGTGTTTGTTATTTTAAATTATTCTTTCTGACTAATAAACTCTCCCCAGCATCTAATGCAATACTTTGAAACCTGATGAGATCCTCTGAAACTTCAATGAATAAATACTTCTTGAAGTATGATATTCCTCAGGGCAAGCTGCATACGTACAGAAAGTCCCTGTAGTACTAAGTGACATTTCCTATCAATTAAGATGACGCTTACACATCACTCACTCATGCCTGTATGTATCTTTACTTTGCATTTTTATCATTTTATGACACTCCTCCTGAAGAGACTTCCTGTGTCTAGAACGCTGACAGTTACAGCGAAAGCAGAACGTGGGGAAGACTGCAGTAGCTTATATAAGCAGCAAAGCCCAGAAGCACCAGGTTTTCCACCCCATACAAATGACAGAGGAAGTCACACTGTGCTGTACACTGTGGTAGGTTGCGGAAATGCATTCAAGCCAAGGAACACAGCAGTACCTGCTTTGAGATCATATCTGTAAGAAGAGAAACAGATGGACTAAGCTGCCTGGAGACTGAGACTATATGTATTTATACTATTTAATGAACAAACAGGATCCCACGAACATATGTGTTCATATTTTTCCCAAACCATAAATTGAAATGGGTATTTTACAATGATCCATGTAAATCAAATATATACATGGAATTTCAAATGAATACTGAGGAGGGAAATGACCAGCTGTTTTAAGGATTATGTAGCTGGATGCAAATTTCAGATATATGCAAAAATTTATTTTATTTTATTTATTATTTTTGGAGAGAGACACAGAGAGAAACAGATAGAGAGGGAGAGGAAGACAGATAGAGATGGGCGCACCAGCAGTCTCTCAGCTGCTGTGAACAAAATCCAGATGCGTGCGCCCCCTTGTGGTCAAGTGCGGCATTGCGCCCTTGCGTCACTTTGCATCTGGTTAAACGTGGGACCTGGAGATTGGAACCAGCGTTCTTAGGCTTAGCAGGCAGGCGCCTTAACCGCTAAGCCATCTCTCCAGCTCCAGATATATGCAAAATTTTAACGCAAATGCAATTTAAGTTGCCAAGAAAGCACACGTGTAATTTTCATAAGTGGTACAAGTATTTTATTAGCAGGACCATGAAGATACGCAACTGCTCAGCACACCTTTCCTCTCTATAAGCACAGTGCTGTACATTAGATTTCTCAAAATTATATGCCTTTTAAAACTGAAACTTTGCATCTTTGATTAAAATCTGCCTGTTTCCCCCTGCCCTGAAGCCCTAAACACAAATAGTCCTGGGCTGGAGAGATGGTTTAGCGGTTAAGGAGCTTGCCTGTGAAGCCTAAGGACCCACGTTCAATTCTCCAGTAGCCAGGTAAGCCAGATGCACAAGGTGGCGCATGCATCTGGAGTTTGTTTGCAGTGGCTGGAGGCCCTGGTGCACCCATTCTCACTCTTCCTCTCTCTGTCTCCAGTAAATACATGAAAATATATCAAACAAACAGTCCACCAATTTTTTTTTTTTTTTTTTTTTTTTTTTTTCAAGGTAGGGTCTCACTCTGGCCCAGGCTGACCTGGAATTCACTCTGTAGTCTCAGGGTGGCCTTGAACTCTTGGCGATTCTCCTACCTCTGCCTCCCGAGTGCTGGGATTAAAGGCGTGCGCCACCACGCCCGGCCTGAGTCCACCAATTTTTATTTGGCTTTATGCTTTCTCTAATCGGGCTTCCTACATGGTGGATAATTTGCCATTCACAGCCATGTGCTGGTGACAGCAATATGGTGTCAAATCTGTTGCTTTATCATCACTCAGGGTGAGTGTTTTTTCCTGGTAATTTATTAATCTGCTCATTTCATCTACAGCCTTTGGTTACAATAGCTTATGAAATACAATGACTAAACACTTAAGCTCTCACACTATTTAGAAAGAAAATCAAAATGCGTAATGGAAATCGCATGCTGAAAAGGCTCTGACCAATAGGCTGGAGAGATGGCTCAGTGGTTAAGGTGCTTGCCTGCAAAGTCTAACAACTCGGGTTTGATTCCCCAGGACCCATGTAAAAGACAGATGCACAAACTGGCACATGCTTCTGGAGTTTATTTGCAGCAGCTGGAGGACCTGGTGCCCTTGCTCTGTCTTTCTCCTTGAAAACAAATAGAAATTTTTAAAAAAAAATTTTATATATTTTATTTATTTATTTATTTATTTGAGAGAGCAAGAGGAAGAGAGAGAGAGAGAGAGAGAGAGAGAGAATGGGTGCACCAGGGCGTCCAATCACTGCAAATGAACTTCAGATGCATGCACCACCATGTGCATCTGGTTTACATGGGTCCTGGAGAGTCAAACAGGGATCCTTTGGCTTTGCAGGCAAAATTCCTTAACTGCTAAGCCATCTCTCCAACCCTAAAAAAAAAAACAAAATAAAATAAAATAAACTCTTTAAAGGTCTGCCCAATTCGTAATATTTTGAATATTTTTGTCACGAAGGTTTCTGCTTTTGTGCCTTCTTGTTAATCATGAGCCTCGAGAAAAAATGAGTTAAAAAATTAAGAAAAAATGGTTTGGGAACTGAGGCTTGGTGGTACATTCCTATAACAAATTCATGGCCAGCCTGGGCTACGTAGTGAGACCCTGACCTAGAAAAGCTATATAGTAATGGCCTTGGGTGGGTTCTTACTGTGGGTGTAATTGATTGATTCTAGGAACTTAGACATTAATGCTGGTGGTCATTATGAGTTAGATGTCTGAATAATGGCCTTTATTTGTATTTTGCGGCTCACAGATTTCGATTAGAATTTAGTATATTAACTTTGTGTGTTTTTTTTTCGGATTTTTTTTTTGATTTTTTTTTTCTTTTTTTTTTGAGGTAGGGTCTCACTCGGGCCCAGGCTGACCTGGAATTCACTATGTAGTCTCAGGGTGGCCTTGAACTCACGGCGATCCTCCTACCTCTGCCTCCCGAGTGCTGGGATTAAAGGCGTGCGCCACCACGCCTGGCCTCGAATACGTTTTTACTTGAATGATTCTACTGGATCATTGAAATTTAGGCACCTTCAGTCACTTCATTTCTAAGGAGATCTACTTTTTCCTCAATAGCTCATTCTGTAACAGTTTTAAACTTACAGGAAACTTGCAAAATAGAGCCCTCAGATAATCTGCATTCTGTTCTCACTGTCAACATCCAAAAGCCCATTTTGTTGTCACACCTAATATGCTCTTGTTACCTTGGCTGCATGCTGTATCGGAGAATTTCTCTGCTAGCTGCTTCTTCTGTTTTAGGATATCTCATTTGAAACAAAGATTCAGATTTCTGTCATTTTACTTTTTTAAAAAGATTTTCTTTTTATTCATTTACTTATTAGAGACAGAGAGAGGGGGGAGAGAAAGAGAGTGAGAATGGGCACGCCAGGGTCTCTAGCCACTGCAGACGAACTCCAGACCCACGTGCCACCATGTGCATCTGGCTTACATGGGACTTGGAGAATCGAACCGGGGTCCTTAGGTTTCGCAGGCATGCGCCTTAACCACTAAGCCATCTCTCCAGCCCCCAAAATTTTACATTTTAAAGATGTTCTGAATTTTGTGTGGTGTCGTGTCTATGCGTGTGCATACATAAGTGTACCCCATGTGCATCAGAGGACATTGGAGGGTCTTTCTTTATTGCTCATCTAGCTTATTTCCTTGAGACAGGGTCTTTGGCTGGACTTGGAGTTCATCAATTTTCAGGCTACGCTGTTGGCTGTTCAGCTAGCCCCAGGGAACTTTCTGTCCCTGTTCCCCTCAGTGCTGGTATTGTAGACATGAATGGCCACACACTCGCTGGGGATCAAACTCTTGTCCTCATGCTTATCCAACAAGTGCCCTTATACTGACCATCTGTCCAGCCCAATGCTCTGACGTTTGAGATATAACTGTCTCTCAAATGCTGAACACTTCCTGACTTTTCTCCATGGAACTACACAGTGGACGTTCAGAGATTTGAACTTCAAATGATAATTTAAAAAAATTTTTTTTATTATTTTATTTATTTTTGGAGAGAGACACAGAAGAGAGACAGACAGACAGAGAGGGAGAGGGAGACAGACAGAGATGGGCGTGCCAGCAGTCTCTCAGCTGCTGCAAAAGAAATCCAGACGCGTGCGTCCCCTTGTGGTCAAGTGCGGCATTGCGCCCTTGCGTCACTTTGCATCTGGCTAAACGTGGGACCTGGAGATTGGAACTGCTGGGGATTGGAACCAGCATTCTTAGGCTTAGCAGGCAGGCGCCTTAACCACTAAGCCATCTCTCCAGCCCCAAATGATAATTTTTCAAACTGGAATTCAGCTGACTTCCCTCCTCTTAACTTGCCTGTTCTCATGCAAGGCAGGCTAACTCCCTTCAATATTCCATCTTCCTTCAGCTTCTCATGGCAATGCTGCCTACAGATGGTCTCCTGCAGCTACGTCCCAGCAAGGCCTCATCTTTAGGAAAACCAAAGAATGGAATGTAAGTTTCTGACTGCGTTCTTGTGTGGCATTGAGCTGGCTGAGTGAGGAGGTTGCCACCAATGTGATATGAACCATGCAGGAGTTGGTCAGAGTGGTTCCAGGGAGCAGCCATATTTGAATTCTAATACTCAGGTCAAACTTATAGATTCCTTTCCAAACATTCCATTGATGTTCTACATATAAGGTTGGGCTATTTCATTATGCCAACATAAAAATTATAGTCAAGTGGCATCATAAGACATTCAGCTTAACTAATATCTACAAAAATTATGTCCTGGAATTTTTTTAATTGGCAACTTCTATACTCACAGACAATAAACCATGATATTTCCCTCCCCTCCCCCCATTCCCCTTTAGAACTCCAATCTCCATCATATCCCCTCCCTCTCTCCATTAGTCTCTCTTTAAATTTGATGTCATCATCTTTTTCTTCTATTATGAGGGTCTTGGGAAGGTATTGCTAGGCACTGTGAAGTCATGGATATCGAGGCCAGTTTCTGTCTGGACAGTTGCATTATAAAGAGTCGTACCCTTCCTTTTTTTTTTTTTTAACTTTTTATTTTTTGATTTTTTTGGAGAGAAACACACAGAGAGAGAGAGGGAGAGGGAGAGGGAGAGGAAGACAGAGATTGGCGCACCAGCAGCCTCTCAGCCGCTGTGAACGAAATCCAGATGCATGCGCCCCCTTGTGGTCAAGTGTGGCATTGCACCCTTGCATCACTTTGCATCTGGCTAAATGTGGGACCTGGAGATTGGAACCGCTGGGGATTGGAACCAGCGTTCTTAGGCTTAGGAGGCAGGTGCCTTAACCCCTAAGCCATCTCTCCAGCCCTCCTTCCTTTTTTTTTATGTAAAAGAGAGAGAGAGAGAAAAAATTGGTTTTCCAGGGCCTTAGCCACTGCAATTGAGCTCCAGATGTGTGCGCCACCTCGTGTGCATGTGCAACCTTTCAAGCTTGCATCACCATGTGCGTCTGGCTTACACAGGACCTGGAGAGTGAAGCATGGGTCTTTAGGCGTCACAGGCAAGCCTGAAATATTTTAATCTTAATAGATTAAGAACTAAAGGTTTCTGTATTCACCATTGGTCAGGTCCTTACTCTCTCAAGCAGAGCATCACCCAGCATGTCCCCAGCTTCCTACTTCAGGTATCCACACCTGTGATTCTTCTGTTATCTCTACTGCGGATAAGAGGAACTTGTTCTAACTAGTATTGAAGTGTCTAGCCCACTCTGTTACACTTGTCAGTGGGCCTCTGTTGTGTTAAATTCATCTCTATATTATCCCATCTTCACTCTGTTACTTCCTCAGACAGATGGCATAGACCCAGTATGAACTCTGTTTGTTCTTATTGTTGGGCTTCTTAGATGTATTCGGCTAGGACCACCTGTAAGACTTCACAGCATCTATCACAAGTATTGTGGTAGTTTGAATATATGGCCCCCAATATATTCAATGTTTTAATAGTTTATAGTTTGCATCTGCAGTCACCTTGCTAGAGGCAATGTCTCTGGGCATTAAGGTATGGTGGTGGGTTTGAGATTCCATTCTAAAGATATGCAAGGTGTGCCTAGCGGGAGTTCCTGAAGTGTGCTGTGGCTTTTGGCTGTAGCTTTGCTCTGTGTGCTGTGTGGCTGGGGGCTTTTACTCTGTCTGCTTGGCACTGTGAAGGCAGGCCAGCTTCTTCTGTCATTATGGAACTTCCCTTGGATCTGTAAGCTTCAATAAATATCCCTTCCTCCATAAGTGTGTCTGGTCTGGAAGTTCATCTCAGCGAACCTGAAGCTGTCTGCTACAAGTAGCTGAATGGAATGCTAATAATCTGTGTTGAAAGCCCCGTGTGTCTCATCCACAACAATGACAGCCAGATCTCACCATCAGAATGCATGTGGAAAGAGAAAATAGATGAATCAGCAAGGATTAGTGAAGGATAACCAATGAGAGGAGCAAACACTGCTGATCTGCCGGTTCACCAGCTAGAGAACTCGACACTGTGCTTGGCTAGAAGTCAATGGGAGTCAGTGGAGGAAAAAAGCTTCACGGTGGGATAAAGACAGATATAGGTACCAGTACCTGAAGGCTTCAGGTGGACTAGCTAAAGCAAGGCAAGCTACGGATTGCTGACACACACACTTCTGGGTCTCTCATTTGTCTTAATTGCACAAAGGAACAAAAATTAAGGAAACTTTCTGGGAAGTCATGGCCATTTGTGACCAGTTGTTTCATGGGTTATTGTTTGACAGCTTGAGTTTTTTTTTTTTTTTTTTTTTTTGAGAGAGACACAGAGAGAGGGAGAGGAAGACAGACAGAGATGGGTGCGCCAGCAGCCTCTCAGCCGCTGTGAATGAAATCCAGACGCGCGCGCCCCCTTGTGGTCAAGTGCGGCATTGCGCCCTTGCGTCACTTTGCATCTGGCTAAATGTGGGACCTGGAGATTGGAACTGCTGGAGATTGGAACCAGCGTTCTTAGGCTTAGGAGGCAGGAGCCTTCACCACTAAGCCATCTCTCCAGCCCCATCTTGAGTCTTCTGAAGACAATCGTCTGACTTTCTAAAAACAGAGGCTGACCTCCCTCCCAGGCTGTGGACACTGTGTTGGTGTCCTGGGCTGGCTGTTCCAGAGTGTGGGTCACATGTCTGTTTCTATCTGGGATCTGAACACTATCCACTCGTATGTTTCATGTCTCGTGTAACTAAAAATGTCATTGTGCCTTCAGCCCTTCAATTCCATCAGAGCTGCAGATCACTATCCACTCGTATGTTTCATGTCTCATGTAACTAAAAATGTCATTGTGCCTTCAGCCCTTCAGTTCCATCAGAGCTGCAGATCACAGGGCTGTCTCTGGCTCTCCAGGGTCCCCCACATGCAGAGCTTGAAATAATTAAGCTGAC
Source organism: Orientallactaga sibirica (assembly GCA_036365145.1). NCBI lineage: Eukaryota > Metazoa > Chordata > Mammalia > Rodentia > Dipodidae > Orientallactaga > Orientallactaga sibirica. The sequence goes on along the minus strand of JAEOAD010002614.1, from coordinate 2,114,236 downwards.
TCCATGACAGGCTTCAGTAAAGCATCTCTCTAGCTAGGCCTAAGTTTCAGATTCCTGGAAGAGCAAACAAGAGTTCTGGGAATATAGAACAAAAGGCCATTAATCAATAACTGCCTTGCTGACCAGAGAAAAGCTGAGTCACTTCCTGGAAAGTCACAAGACTTGCCCTTTTGTTCTCGGCCAATCAGAAATGTACAAATATAATTTCTGCTTTCTTAGCCAATCACGTCACTTGCCCTGAATCCCCCTGGACCCTAGCCACCAAGACCCAAAAGACCAATCAGAAGTAGACAGTTACTGTTCAAATTAACCAATCAGGTTAGTAGGCCAGGAGCCCTCCGAAATTCCCCTAGTTGTGCTTAAAAGGAGCCTGCGAGCTCCTATCATGGTCACCATTTTGTACAAATGGTAGACCCCCGCATGCTGGTTGCTTCTGCAGAATAAATGCTCTATCTCTTTACATACTATTTGTTATTTATTTATTTATTTATTTATTTATTTATTTATTTATTTATTTTGAAGTAGAGTCTCACTGGAGCCCAGGCTGACCTGGAATTAACTATGTAGTCTCAGGGTGGCGATCCTCCTGCTTCTGCCTCCCAAGTGCTGGAATTAAAGGCGTGCGCCACCAAGCCCGGCACCCTTTACATACCATTTGAGTCCGGGTCTTTCTGCAGCAATTTTTGGACCCTGACAAGCTGACTCACAAGGCATCAAGGACCCTCTGTAATTCTTTAAGGTTTGCTTCATGCTACATGAAAGATGTTGGCTTTAGCTTAGATAGCAGTTAATTTTAAATTAAATGAGGTAGCGTTTGGTGTCACACAGATAAATCTGTGAAATGTCAAACTTCTATTTCTGCTTTGGGAAATATTCAGTCAACTGGAGCAAAAGAGTATGAGTCAATAAATTTAAAAATAGGTGTTGCAGGCTGGAGAGATGGCTTAGCGGTTAAAGCACATGCCTGTGAAGCCTAAGGACCCTGGTTTGATTCTCCAGGTCCCACGTAAGCCAGGTGCACAAGGGGGCGCACAGGTCTGGAGTTTGTTTGTACTGGCTAGAGGCCCTGGCGCACTCATTCTCACTCTCCCTCTCTCTCTTTTCTTTTCCATCTCTCTGTCTCTAATAAATAAATAAAAATAAAATCTTTTTAAAAAGTGGGTGTTGCGCTGGGCGTGGTAGCAAATGCCTTTAATCCCAGCACTTGGGAGGGAGGCAGAGGTAGGAGGATCGCCATGAGTTCGAGACTACATAGTTAATTCCAGGTCAGCCAGGACCAGAGTGAGACCCTACCTCGAAAAACCAAAAAAAAAAAAAAAAAAAGTAGCATTTTGCCTAGAACACATTAATTTCTGCATGATAAGTGAAGTTAACACTGAGAAACATAAACTCTGGTCCCTCAATAGCTGTGGGAATGCAGAGTTTGCAGGACGGACATGAAGAAGCAGAAGAGTCCATTAGAATACATGCAATGCTGACTTGTGGTATGGTGGACGTACAGAAAACATGATTTTCCATATTATATTTCCATGCCTCTGTTGAGAAATGACTCGTGAGGCTCTTTCTGCTTCAGGTTGCATTAATAAATACATGCAGGGCTGGAGAGGTGGCTTAGCGGTTAAGGCGCCTGCCTCCTAAGCCTAAGAACGCTGGTTCCAATTCCAATCCAGGTCCCACGTTTAGCCAGATGCAAAGTGACGCAAGGGCGCAATGCCGCACTTGACCACAAGGAGGCGTGTGCATCTGGATTTCGTTGGCAGCAGCTGAGAGGCTGCTGGAGCGCCCATCTCTGTCTTCCTGTCTTCTCTCTCTCTCTCTCTCTCTCTCTGTGTCTCTCTCCAAAAAAATAATAAAAATAAAAATAAAGTTTAAAAATAAATACATGCAGCCCAGAGTGTGGTGGAAAGGCGGTGCTCATAGAAATCCTTTCTTCTCTTCTGCAATTGTATCTGAGGTCTTCAGAGGCAGAATCAAACCATGCTGTTTGTTTGTTCACTGTCAGATATCCCTACGAACAAATCTTTAATCTTTCCCTCAGAAGGGGAAAAAAAGAATTATTTCTGATTCATGCAAGATCCTGGCAAGTGCTTGTTAGGTGAACGGATGAGAGAAGGGTCGCATTGCTTTCTTCTGTTTTTTTTTTTTCTTTCCACAGTGTTAAATAAAACATTTTACATTCCATACCTATTTTATCCTTGACATATTTAGAATACATTCCTTATTTAATGGTCTAGCTATCCTTCTCCTATGAAATTGAAAGAATGATAGTATATTAAAATACAATATATAAAGAAAATGAATTTATTAGAGTGTCTAAATAAGAAAATGAAAACATTTTGTGATTCTTTTTCTCTCTTTTTTTTTTTTTTTTTTTTTTGGTTTTTGAAGGAGAAAATTTTCAGGGTGGCCTCGAAAGTTTTTATACACATGATGGAAAGGTTTATAATCCAACAGAAACTTTTCAGAGTTGTTTCCAACCATGGAAAGCTGAGCCACAGGGTTGGGGGGCCAGCAACCACCCTGAGTCTGAGGATCAAAGGCAGGAGGCAATCACTGAGCCCAGGGCCAGCATTACTACCTGGCAAAGGGGGAACATGGAGAATTTGGTGGAGCTACCACATCCACTGAAAAGAGAAAAGAAGAAATCCCTTGATTTCCTCATTCCTTCTCCTTTCCATTTTCTGTTGCAGTTCCATTTCAGTTGTATCCTACAGGAAGAGCAAAGCTGTCATAAGAGGATGTGGAAAGAAGCTTGCAGGAATCAATTCTTTGATGGAGAGAAGGAAAAGGAAAGAAGGAAAAAGGAGATGGGATCAGTTGTTCCAGCTCAGGGGAAAGATAGAATATTAACTGTGATCATCACTACATTAAGTATAACTCAGTCATCTGCCTGGGATTAAGATACTGATTCACTGGAGAAACACATTGCCAGTGGAAATTTACTGCCACCTAACATTGAAAGCAGGTTAATTCCAGCGTTGCTGAAAATTTTTAAGCAAGCTCCTCAGAAAAGTAATTTCAAGCAAGTAACAAAATGTACAAGCTGGTCAGAGGAAGAGAGGTTAAAAGACAAGAGACAATGGGTCATTGTAGGAGTTGGGTAACTCTATAGTAGAGTTTAATGTCAAGGGAAGAGCAGAGATCATTCGACTGTGAATGGGAGATAAGAAAACATAGGGCAGATGTCTCTTACAAATGGTGACAAACTGAACCTTCTCTATGATCAGGGAGGGAGGAACTGCAGAATTTAGCCAGAAACAAAGTGACACAACTGCGCAAAGAAGACTCTTGACCACAGAAACTGAGTTTAGTGGAGTAGGTATGAAAAAGCCAAAGGCATGAGAGGGGGTAGAGTTAGGAGAGACTTGGACCCTGAAGGTAAAATGGCAAAAAAGTTTGCACATGCTAGAAATCAAGGTGATCTGACTTCTTATCTCTTAGCTAGTTCCCTAGATCTGTTTTTCCACCAACAACCCAAACCCCTCCTGGGAGGGAGGTCTTTTATAGGATTCAACCATAGTGGTTGGTCAAGTCCATCCCAGAACTTGGTGCCAGGGCTAATATTTTCCTGAGATAGCTCCTAGCCATAACCAACCAGCTGTCCCTCTGGTTCACCTGAGCCAGAAGATAGCCCACCACCACTAAAAGGTTATAAATAACTTTGCAAGCAGAGGCAGGCTCTCTGGCCACTTGGGAACTTCCAGCTATGGGTGACTTTCCTTCAGCCCCAGGCAAAAGCCCAGCCAGGAAGGCTATGTTGCACTATTCTCCAGATGGGCTCTTTTATCAAGCTCCACACATGGCAGGAGCGGAAGGCTGACTTCTTATCTCTTTTTTTTTCTTTTCTTTCCCTCTCATGGGATTTTCTAAAACCACGTGGGACCCTTTCCTTGGCTCTATATTTCCCTTTTTAAAATATAATAATGTAATTTTTATCCTTCTTTTATTTTTTTTTCCTGAGAATTCTTTGATTAAAAGAGAAACAAACCTAGGGAGACAGGGGTTCAAGGACTTTCTCTGAACCCCTTTTCAACAGTCTGTACAGGCAAATGAGAGGGATATTCTTGAACTTACCTGGGCCAGAACTTCATTGAGAAATAGCCCTGAGGTAAATTATCACTGAACTTCTCTAATAGTTTCCATATTTCTAAAAGGGGCTGTAAAGATACCATAAACAAAGGCATATAAAGCAAATATTTAATTGTTTACCAGCACACCTTGATCCAGTATTCTAATGAGAAAGTTTTGGTTCTGAAATAGGCCTGTCACCACTGGGCATTATCCGCCCTTGACCCTGATGTGGCACAAAATACTGTAGAATGCAAACCACAAACTAATAAAACACTGAATATTTGGACACACCTTCCAAACTATCTCACAGTTTTTCCAAAAAGTAGAAAGAAACTGCCTGACAGGACTGACATAAATCTTCCATTTCATGCACAACTGATGCAAGACTTGGCTGTTGTCTCCTTGTTTTCTGGATTCTGATTTGGTTCTTCTATATTTATACATATTCAATTTGTACATATGAAGCTATAAAGTGATAAAACTGATAGATACACAACCTAAAAGAATGTCCAAAACTCACCAGGACAAAACCAGAGGGATGGCTTGCCATGTATGGACTTGAGTGAAAAACAGGATATCAAATGATTCAAAGAGGAGATTCCCAAAATAAATGATGTCAACTCCTGGTGTAAAACTGCAAATTCTAATCTTAAGATTGACTGCTCCTTTCAATTGATTTTCAAATCCACAAGTCACTTTTTAAAAATTTTTTTAAATTATTTTTATTATTTATTTTTGGAGCAAGACACAGGTAGAAGTTGTGCAGTGGCAGGATGGTGGGAACTATATCCAGCAGATGTCTATGTGTCTCTCAGCTGCCAGCTGAACAGATGCAGTTGCTCCCAAGAATGATTCTTGTGGACAACTTGGCATTGGGTAAGTATCTATCAGGTATTTTACTAAACTTCCCCATTTAAACATGCTCCAAATCTGTGTAGGAGAGAACAGGACCTAAGGAAATCAAGACACTTGCTTTTAAGTGGACATAAGTCTTGCATCTGGTATCAAGGTGAGGTCTCATACTAAAGCTGGTGTGTGAGTGGGAATCTATTCTGATTCTTTCATTACTGGCAAGCTCACTTCTGTTTCTGACTTATTTACTGATGTCTAATCTTGCTGGATATGTCATGTTTTCCCTGGAAAATCTAAGATGATATTATTTCAAAAGGTCCATCAGTGGACTGTGAAGATCCTTAGGGATGTTGTCACCAGTGATACTGTTTTGCTGTTTGCATTGCATCAAAGGGCTGAAAAACATGTCTTCCAAATGGTCCTTTCCAAAAAAGTGAGGATTCTGCCACAGTGAGAAATCTGCCTCTTTCATCCTCAGCTGATGAAAGAGTCCAAGAGAGGCAATGGTGGCCTCTGTGAGACCTGAAGCCTTGGTCTTTCCATCATTTCTCTGCCTGCTTGCTGTGGTGGGACCTTCTGAGCAGGTTTGTGTGTCTTCATTACTGAACATGATACTGATATGAGAGTTAAATATTGCTTGTCCCTGGGTGATCTTACTACCCTAGGTGCCAGCACCCTAAACAAGATGCACTTGGGTGACATGGAGAATACAGAATGAGTGGAGACACTAGACAGGATTCATGATGCCAACCCTGGCAAAAAAAAATAACCACTGATGGCCTTCACTCCAGGATACAAGTCACTTTTTCCCTATTAAAATATTTTTTATAAAAAAAACAGTTTCATGAGTGATATTGTAACTGCTATGACATCAAGACATCACTGTGCAATATTTATGGCAAGTTTTCTCCTATTTAATTCTATTTTCTTCTTGTCACACTTCCTTTTAATGTGACCTTTAGCATGGTAATTTTCTTTGTGCAAAATCCTTGTCTTCGCTGAGCAATGGATTGGAGGAAAATGAATTCAATTTATTTTACTTTGAATTTATATTATATCAGAAGGTGTCTAACTTCATGAACAGCATTTGATTTTGATTAGAATCTTCAAGGTGTAGTAAAAAAAAAAAAGATAATTGATTTGTTTAAAAGAGAAGAGACATGCTGAAGAGATGGCTTAGCTGGTAAAGCACTTGCCTTCAAGGCCTAAGAACTCATGTTCAAATCTCCACGTCCCACATCAGCCAGATGCAGTGACACAAGTGTGCAATGTTGCCCATGTGCCACAAGGGGGCGCACATGTCTGGAGTTCATCTGCAGCAAGCTGAAGGTCCTGGCAACCTGTTCTCTCTCTCTCTCTTGCCCCTTTCAAAATAAAAAAATAAAAAAAAAATCTAGAATACAGATATTATTGGTAACACGTGTTGGTTTTCTGTGTTTTCTTTTGAAATTAGAACTGACATATTAATGGACAGATTATTAAAATAATTGAATCCTGAGGGATTTTGTTTTTTCTCTGGCTCCTAAAATTTTCACTATAAATTTCTGTGGTGGTGCCTAAGCAAAAGGTAGGAGGATCAGTATCACCCTGAGACTACATGAAATGTTGGGCCAAAGTGATGAAAAACCAAAAAAAAAAAAAAAAATTGTAGGTAGGTTGGATGAAGATGTGTCTGAAATATGGAGGATTCACAACTGGCCCTGACTTTGCAGCCATTTGTGTACCGAAGTGTTTATGTATTAATAAAATAGACCGTTGTTAAGTAAATGAAAACTATTATCATTTTAGTTGTTCCTTTTAATTTAAATTGTAACAGTTGAGTTGAGATATAAGATATTATATTTTTCAAGAACCCTAGTGTAGTTCACCATATTTTAGGAAAAAAATGAAAGAGAGAAAAGTCTGTTTCGTATTTGTTAAGCAGTTCCTTTGCTCCCCATTGGGACTGCCTTTAAGCAATTTTACTAATGACTCTGTAATAAATGCTAATAAAATAAATGAACAAAACTCCAAAAGCAAATGTGGCGAAATAAAAAAGAATGCAATGCATCACTATCACTAAAGATGTGAATGTTCTTGGGGTGGAGAGATGGCTTAGTGGTTAAGCATTTGCCTGCAAAGCCAAAGGACCCCGGTTTGATTCTCCAGGACCCACATAAGCCAGATGCACAAGGGAGCGCATGCATCTGGAGTTAGTTTGAAGTGGCTGGAGGTCCTGATGTGTCCATTCTCTCTTTCTCTCTCTCTCTGCCTCTTTCTCTCAAACAAATAAATAAATAAAATATATTTAAAATCCCTTCTCTGTTTAAAAAATAGATTTGAATGTTCACTATTAATAAATTAATCAGGGGGAATACCTTTAATATGTGTATGTGTGTATATATGTGTGTGTATATGTGTGTGTGTGTGTGTGTGTGTGTGTATGCTGTCATATTATGTTATGTATAATGCAAATATTTAAAATACAGGTATTTAAAGAGAAAGAAACGCAAGAGAATGGAACAAATATGTGAAGTATATCCTTATCAGAATAATTAAATCATATACTTCAGAATTGACTCCAAAATAGCAGATACTTAGACGTGAAAGTTGCTCAACCTTCTGCATTATTTATAAACATTACCAGAGTTAAGAAGAATAATGTTTCTTCAAAGATGCCCACGCTTGAATCCCTGAAATCTGTGAATTCATTCCATTACATAGCAAGAGGAATTTCCAAATGTAATTAAATGTATGGAGGGTGATGAGGAGCAGTTTGTTCTGGGTTACCAGATGGGTCCAGTCGGATCCCCCGAATCCTTAAAACTACAGAACGATCTTCAGAGTGTGGCACATGAGCTGGATGACACCCAGGAACAGCCACACAGATAGGAGATTTCACTTTGGCCTTGAAGAGGAAGCTTGGGTGCTTTTCAGAAGCTGAGGACCAGTTCCAATGAAAAGCTAAGGCTGGGCGTGGTGGCGCACACCTTTAATACCAGCACTTGGGAGGCAGAGGTGGGAGGATGGCTGAGAGTTTGAGGCCACCCTGAGACTACATAGTGAATTCCAGGTCAGCCTGGACTAGAGTGAAACCCTACCTCAAAAAAACAAAAAAAAGGGCTGGAGAGATGGCTTAGCGGTTAAGTCACCTGCCTGCTAAGCCTAAGAACGCTGGTTCCAATCTCCAGCGGTTCCAATCTCCAGGTCCCACGTTTAGCCAGATGCAGTGACGCAAGGGCGCAATGCCACACTTGACCACAAGGGGGCGCACGCATCTGGAGTTCGTTCACAGCAGCTGAGAGGCTGCTGGTGCGCCCATCTCTATCTGTCTCCCTCTCCCTCTCTGTCTATCTTTCTCTGTGTATTGCTCCAAAAAATAAAATAATTTTAAAAATTAAAAAAAAAAAGCTAGCTAGAGGGGAAATAGGGACCTATTGCCACTTCCACCTGGAAGTCCTTTCTGCTGATAACCAGAAGGATCCAGAAGAGGCTGTAGCTCAGCATCCAGTGAAGAACACACAGCTCCGCTGACAGACCTGTGAGACTGGAAGCAGACATCAGCCAGGGCACCTGGGTTTCTGCCCTATGGAATTGTACCCTGTTCAATCTCTGTATTTGTGGTGACTTGTCAGCGTGTCAGTAGGGAAACCAATCTCGGAATGCCTACAACTATTTGAATCTTTATTGCTCCCAAGGCAACTGGAATGGCTAAACAGGGTGGGTTGTTTTTGCTTTTGACTAATAAATCTTATCTTCCTGACTAAAAAAAAAAAAAAAAAAGTAGGGGCAAAGGTATTCTTAAGGAGGAGTGAATTTACCAAGGTGGCTGTGTTTTTTCTGAGCATAGGCAAGGGTGCTATGCTCTCCCAAGATCTTGTCCTGGATAATTAATATCAAGTTGCCTGAAACAATAAGGGCCATTGTGTACAAAATTAACATAATTGTGGTGCATTTAGGACAACATTGTAAATGTGCAAGCTTACACAGGGCTTTATTTACAACTCTTTTAGAGAGAGGGAGAGGAAGACAGATAGAGATGGGCACGCCAGCAGCCTCTCAGCTGCTGTGAACGAAATCCAGACGCGTGCTCCCCCTTGTGGTCAAGTGCTGCATTGCGCCCTTGCGTCACTGCATCTGGCTAAACGTGGGACCTGGAGATTGGAACCGGGTTCTTAGGCTTAGCAGGCAGGTGCCATAACCGCTAAGCCATCTCTCCAGCCCGGCAGTCAATATTTTATAGTGAACATTTCACATTGAAAGCCCAAAATGAAGCTTAGCTGAGGTTCTTATCCCTGAACGTTCCATCAGCCTCCCTTCTTAGTATTATATAATTTCCTTTTCCCTCAACGAATGCCTTCCATTTTTTAAGAGACACAATGGAGGAACAGACGCTAAATTGGAAGGCATGAGCTGTCACCCTCATTCCCTCAATGGGGTTTGTCCAAAGAAGCATTGTGCTCTCCTGTTCCAAGGCAGCTCTCAAAGCCTTGCCTGAAAAGAGGGCTTCCCCCACAAGTACCAATATTCTGCCTGTGAGGGCAAAATATTCACCTGAGCCCCCTGGTTCAACCTTCTGAACAAACTCTCAGTGCCCGACTAGAAGCACTTTCTGCAGGACAAAGCCGAGACAGCACATCCAAGTGTCCCTTTGTGCCTTGGTACTGATTCATTGCTGAAGTTCCTTGAATAGGTGAATGCAAGCAGAATTTAAAACACCTATCAGACTTCAGAGCAGCTCCTCTTAAAGCTATTAACGTGGAGTACTCGGTGCCGTAGGTCTGAGAGCATGGAGGTCCTGGGAGGACAGGCTGAAAAGTGCAGGATAGGAAGAAAAGACGTGTAAACGTGATTCCAGCTAAGTCCTTCCAGGGATGAGGCAGCCCCAGGTGGAGAAGCAGGAGCTGAGGTGCAGACGCTGAGGGCCAAGATGAGAACAAACACATGCAATGCTGTCTCAACAAGGAGCTCGTTCTCCAGTGAGAAGAGCTGCCAGCTCACTTCTCCAGGCTTCCAGGCCACGTGACGTTTCTGAAAGACAGGTGTGCAAGGCTTTGGCCAAATTCCAGGGTCTAGATTTCCCCAGGAAAGTTCAGAAGGAGCTCTCTATACTCATGTTCCCCAATCCCAGCACCACCAACAGTCCCCATGCTGCACGCTCTCAGATGCAAACCTTCCCTCTCCGAGACATAGGCCCTACTGCTAAGCTGCACCTCATATCCTCATACACACCCACTGTGGCGGGGACAGAATTCCTGAAAAGACGCAACATAAAAAACGGGACGGTTGGGCTGGAGAGATGGCTTAGTGGTTAAGACACCTGCCTGCTAAGCTTAAGAACGCTGGTTCCAATCTCCAGCGGTTCCAATCTCCAGGTCCCACGTTTAGCCAGATGCAAAGTGATGCAAGGGCGCAATGCCGCACTTGACCACAAGGGGGCGCATGCATCTGGATTTCATTCGCAGCAGCTAAGACTGCTGGCGTGCCCATCTCTATCTGTCTTCCTCTCCTTCTCTCTCTGTCTCTCTCCAAAAACAAAAAAAAAAAAAAAAAAAGGGAGGGTTTACTTTTGCTGCTAGTTTCAGGCTAAGATCCATCATAAAGCGGGGGGCATGGAGGTAGGAGCAGGAAGCAGCTGACCACATTCAACCCACAGCCAGGAAGCAGCGAGAAATACTGCTGCAGAGCGATCTCTCCTTTATATTCAGTCTGGGGGCTCAGTCCACTCGGAGCCACCCTCAATCAGGCTGGACATTCCCATCTCAATTGACTTAAACTAGAAACTCCCACACAGACAGACATGCCCAGAGATTCGCCCCGCCCCCCCGCCCCATGGTGATTCCAAATTCAATGGAGATTAACCATACACCTATCTACCCACACCTACACATTTACAAATTCAGTCCAGCCCATGCACACCTACTCTCTCACACTCATTACAGACTCACTCACTCACACACAACATTTGAGGCGGGCAGGCAGGCATGGGAAAAAGCTTAGCAACCCAGGTTGCCACTTGGCTTGGCAATGAACACATCTCTGTCTTAACCATGCACCTAACACCCTGTCTGCAAGCTGCAGCTCTCATGTGCACGAAGCTGTAAGCAATCAGTTATTCCTGATGGTAACCCCTTGGTAATGCTTTGCTTCTAATTTAAATTTGTTCTAAGATATGTCTAAGATCCAGAGATGGGAGGGGGAGGCACAATTCAGCCTGGACTGGTTTTGGGTGTGTGTAAAGTCAGCCATACCCTGACCTCTGAGTGAACTTCAGAAGGAGACGCCCTGTTTTCCAGCTTCTGCCCATGCGTGATTACATAGGGTTACTCATGTGTACATAGGGTTACACTTAGATGTGTCATGGGCAGGGACATCCACAGCAAAAAAACCAATCTCGTATGACCCAGGCCTTATCAATCAAAATAGAGACCCACCCTCAGCCCCCCTTCTTTTCCTAGACAGCATGTAAGCAGTCCCCGGGCAAGATCTCAGACCCCCGCGTGTCCCATGCAGGCTGCCGCTGTCCCACTTAGCAGTGTATCCAAATTCGTACTTTCACTTTGCTCCTGCTAAAACTCCTTGCTGTTTCCCTTTTTAGTGTGTTCATCCTTTCCAATTCTTTGAGTGAAGTGACATCCAGACATCAAGGATAACAATTTCACAGATTCTACAAACGCATGCACTCACATCCCCTTGTTTTCATAATCTTTCTCTCTCTTCTAACTCATTAACATTTGATCTCAGCTCCAGTCAACACTGTTGAACATACAGGGAAGCTGGGATCCCACTGTGTCCTCTCTCATTAGCAGTGTAATTATTGCCTCCTGTCCCCTTCGTGAGAACAAGAGCAATAGGGTTACAGCGAACGCACACCAAACATGTATGTGCATACATGTGCACGTGGAGCACTGGAAATGGGTATTCATTGGGACACAGGAATTAAACGCCGTGTGCAGTTTTGTCTCATGTCAGTCTTCAGCTTTAGGCTTCAAGTGATCTGGTGAAAGAAAATTAGGAACAGTGTAGAGCAGAGCCTTTCTTCAAAGCCCTAGGAAAGCCGCATACAAGCACCGGTGATGGGTAAATATTCACATTTTTAGAATTCCATCAGTTTAGCTGCTGGAGGGAGTCAGGCGCAAGACCCTGGGGAGGTGAGAGAGCTCTTGGCCATAGGATCCCATTCTGGCCCCAGCTGGTTACAGGTACAACCCTCATCTCACCTACTTCAGGTAATTACAGGGTTGAGCGCCCTCCAGGACACTAAATCACTCCTGCTGCCTGCAGGAGACCCAGGCAGAGCGAATGTCACACAGCACTGAGACCCTTCCCACTTCTCCTTTCTTTTCTACAGCAGAACATGCAGGGTAATAACTCAGCAGGAAAGAATTTAGAATGTGAAGCTGAGAAATAGGTGATACGATACTGAGGGAACAAGAAGGTTAAGAGATGTGGCTGCTGGGAGGGAGTTCCTGTAAAGTTTATCAGCGGGAAGTTCTTCTGCTCTGGCTTGTCATCAAAAGCACCCATGACGGAGTGACGTAACACACACCTGGATGCGATCATTTACTAGAAGAAGGTCACACCTAGGTTGGAACTCTTTTTTTCACAAAGAAAGAAAGAAAAAAAGAAAGAAAGAAAGAAAGAAAGAAAAGAAAGGAAGGAAGAAAGAAAAGAAAGGAAAGAAAGAAAAGAAAGAAAGAAAGAAAGAAAGAAAGAAAAGAAAGAAAGAAAGAAAGAAAGAAAGAAAGAAAGAAAGAAAGAAAGGAGGGAGGGAGGAGGGAGGGAGGGAAGGAAGGAAAGAAAGAAAGAAAGGAGGAGGAGGGGAGGGAGGAGGGAAGAAAGAAGAAAGGAAGGAAGGAAGGAAGGAAAGAAAGAAAGAAAGAAAGAAAGAAAGAAAGAAAGAAAGAAAGGAGGGAGGGAGGGAGGGAAGGAAGAAGAAAGGAAGGAAGGAAGGAAGGAAGGAAAGAAAGAAAGAAAGAAAGAAAGAAAGAAAGAAAGGAGGGAGGGAGGGAGGAAGAAGGAAGGAAGGAAGGAAGGAAAAGAAAGAGAGAAAGAAAGAAAGAAAGAAAGAAAGAAAGAAAGAAAGAAAGGAGGGAGGGAGGGAGGGAAGAAGGAAGGAAGGAAGGAAGGAAGGAAAGAAAGAAAGAAAGAAAGAAAGAAAGAAAGAAAGAAAGAAAGGAGGGAGGGAGGAGGGAAGAAAGGAAGGAAGGAAGGAAAGGAAGGAAGGAAAGAAAGAAAGAAAAAGAAAGAAAGAAAGAAAGAAAGGAGGGAGGAGGGAGGGAAGAAGGAAGGAAGGAAGAAAGGAAAGAAAGAAAGAAAGAAAGAAAGAAAGGAAGGGGGGAAGGAGGGAGGGAGGGAGGGAGGGAAGGAAGAAGAAAGGAAGGAAGGAAGGAAAGAAAGAAAGAAAGAAAGAAAGAAAGAAAGAAAGGAGGGAGGGAGGGAGGGAAGGAAGAAGAAAGGAAGGAAGGAAGGAAGGAAGGAAAGAAAGAAAGAAAGAAAGAAAGAAAGAAAGAAAGAAAGAAAGGAGGGAGGGAGGGAAGGAAGGAAGAAGAAAGGAAGGAAGGAAGGAAGGAAAGAAAGAAAGAAAGAAAGAAAGAAAGAAAGAAAGAAAGAAAGAGGAAGGAGGAAGGAGGAAGGGAGGGAGGGAAGGAGGAAGGAAGGAAGGAAGGAAGGAAGGAAAGAAAGAAAGAAAGAAAGAAAGAAAGAAAGAAAGAAAGAAAGGAAAGGAAGAAAACAGAATTTTAGACTAAAAGACTAATGCCTGACTTTCACAGACATCTTTGCCAGCTGTGGAGGTTTGATGGATCAAATTTCCAGAATGTCAGTTATCTTTTGTGCGCCTCATACATTTATGACATTATCGAATGCAACGATGGTGTCTGAAAACACATTTGTCACCTCTTAAGCTGTATGACATGTTCCAGGTGAAGGCTCAAGTTTGGGGAGCACAATTGAGACAATTTAAGTCGTGCATAATATGACTGTCTTGTGCTTAATACCTGACAAACATATTACAGAGCATGTGTAGGGCTCAAATCTAGGCTGCTCACCCAACGAATCAACTCATTAATTTCCATATAGGAAGTTGAGGGTTTTCTTTTTTTTTGAGGCCATTCCCACAGACTGGCCTTTATTATTATTTTTTAAATATTTTATTTATTTATTTATTATTTATTATTTTTTATTTTTTTTTAGAGAGAGACACAGAGAGAGACAGAGAAAGAGGGAGAGGGAGACAGATAGAGATGGGTGCGCCAGCAGCCTCTCAGCTGCTGTGAATGAACTCCAGACGCGTGCGCCCCCTTGTGGTCAAGTGCGGCATTGCGCCCTTGCGTCACTTTGCATCTGGCTAAACGTGGGACCTGGAGATTAGAACCGCTGGAGATTAGAACCGGCGTTCTTAGGCTTAGCAGGCAGGTGCCTTAACCACTAAGTCATCTCTCCAGCCCTTTATTATTTTTTTAATGAGGAAGAGAGAGAGAGAGAATGGGGTGCCAGGGCCACCAGCTACTGGAATCAAACTCCAGATGCGTGTGCCCCCTTGTGCATATGTGCAACATCATGTGCTTGTGTCACTGTGCGTCTGGCTTACGTGGGACCTGGAGAATTGAACATAAGTCCTTAGGCTTCGCAGGCAAGCGCCTTAAATGCTAAGCCATCTCTCCAGCCCCACGTAGGAAATTTTGAGCAAAAGGAATTGTGTGAGGAGACTGGGCATGCTCCACCTAGGCCTTTGGATGTGGATTCTTTTTTTTTTTTTTTTTTTTTTTTTGCTTTTTGCGAGGTAGGGTCTCACTTTGGTCCAGGCTGACCTGGAATTCACTATGTAGTCTCAGGGTGGCCTCGAACTCTCGGCGATCCTCCTACCTCTGCCTCCCGAGTGCTGGGATCAAAGGCGTGCGCCACCACGCCCGGCTCTGGATCGAGATCCTAAATGATGCTGAATTCTGAAGTGTCAGATCAGAGGACCCAGGACAGAGCGATGGCTGCTGTTTTCAGACAGAAAGGTTGCATTTGGGGCTGGGAGTAGGTAAGGTGTTGGCCTCACAAGCACGAGGACCTGAGTTTGATCTCAAACACCCATGCTGCTGCATGTTGGCACACGCCTGTAATCCCAGTGCTGGGGAGCCAGAGACAGGAGGATCCCTAGAATCTGCAGTCTAGCTAGTCCAGCCTAATTGGTGAGCTCTGAGCCAATGAGAGATCCTGTCTCACCAGAGAGTCAGAGATTATTCTCAGAGCTAACCCCAAGTTTGTCTTCTGGCCCCTATATATGCAAGCTCATACATGTGCATATATACACCCCCACACACAACTACATAAATGTACATATGAACAGCTACACATAAGCGCACGATATGCAAACACATAAAGAAAATATTACCTTTGGTGAACACCCACTGTTTATAAACAGGGATCACGTCAGATTCCCAGAACTGTCGCAGTCCAAAAGCAAATTCGAGGTTGGAGAGATGGCTTAGCAGTTAAGGCACTTGCCTGCAAAACCAAAGGATGCAGGCTCGATTCCCCAATAGCCACGTAAAGCCAGATGCACAAGGTGGCGCATGTGTCTGGAGTTCTTTTGCAGTGGCTGGAGACCCTGGTGCAACCATTCTCTCTCCCTCTCTCTCTCTCTCTCTCTCTCTCATTCCCTCTCTCTCTCTCTGTGCTTCTGTTTCTCTCTCCCTCTCTCTCTCATTCCCCCTCTCTCTGTCTCTGTGCTTCTGTTTCTCTCTCCCTCTCTCAAAAAAATAAAGTATTTGAAAAGCAAACTTATTAAATAAGTGGCCAGTGTGTGGTGTGATGATGTCATTAACTCACAATGAGCTTCATCTGCCTCTGGGAACATCTGCGAAAGAGCACACACAGCTGGTTGTAACTGCTCTGTGCACTCTTTAAAAGTCCTCCTGTTGGAAGTCACTTCCTTCCCAGGCCCAGCAAGTGCAATCAGGGTTCACCACAGCCCACAGGTCCACTGGCTGAGGCCCAGGGACAGCTGCCCACCTGCCTGGGTGAGATCTCACCCTAGAAGAAGTCTCTCTGCCAGGTCATGCGAGCCTGTGACTCTACTCCAGGTGAAGCTGCTGTCCTCGAACGTCTCCTGCCTGATGCCCATCAGAGCGGCCTTTTTCCTTGTCTTTATAATGTCACACAGAGTCACACAGTGTTAGCCAGCAGCTGCCACGTTTGCCTGAAAAGCAGCCCTGCTGGAGACGAATCCATCCCCGTGTCTTGTCTTCTAGCCAAACTTCAACAAAGAGAGGCTTTGAAAGCATTTTCAGAACTTCATCTATTTGACATTCAGATTCCTAACGGGGAGACTTTAGATACCAGGGCTTTTGAGAACTCCAAAGGGGGTTCCTGTGCCCGGTGGTGACGAGAGATCAAGTCTAAGAACAGATCAGTCATTGTGGAGAATGCACACCAGGCAGTGCCACGCAGCGTGTCAAAGCAGACACTTTCCTTCTTTATAGAAGAGGCCAAGTCACACTTTTGGTTTCCACATCAGGAAGTTGCTAGCGTCCTTGATGTCTGGGGCTATTCAGGGCTCCCTAAACTCGTGTGTCCCCTCTGTTCCTGGAAATAGAAAAGTGTCTACAATTTACATGTTACGTTTGACCTTCCAACTGCAATTGGGGTTTTAGAATTCTTTACTTGGAAGCAAGAAGAAAGGATGCCGGACGGTTTTTGTTCCCTACTTTTTCCCCAAATATAACAAGTAGTAAAAGGTTAACAACTTTCTTGGGAAGAAGGGATTTGTAGGAGTGAAAGAGGATAAGTAAGACAGGGCAGTTATGTAAGGTATGACAAAGTTCATTGAAAACTTAGGTGAAGCTGTAAAATATCAAAATTGAAAAAGGAACGAATGGCTTCTTTCATGGGCTTTTCTTTTTTTTTTTTAAATATTTTATTTCTATTTATTTATTTGAGAGAGATACAGAGATGGGGGGGTAGAGAGAGAGAGAGAGAATGGGTGCACCAGGGCCTCCAGCCACTGCAAACAAACTCCAGATACATGCGTCACCTTGTGCATCTGGCTTACGTGGGTCCTGGGGAATCGAACCAAGATCCTTTGGCTTTGCAGGCAAGTGCCTTAACCACTAAGCCATTTCCCCAGCCCCATCATGGGCTTTTCTTGTGGTGTCCACTCACACAGCTCAGATATATTTTTTAAAATCTTTTATTTGTATTAATTTATTTGACAGAGAAAGAGGGGAGAGAGAGAGAGAGAGAGAGAGAGAGAGAAAGAGAGAGAGAGAATGGGGGCGCCAGGGCCTCCAGCCACTGCAAAGGAACTCCAGACACGTGTGTCCCCTTGTGCATCTGGCTAACATGGGTCCTGGGGAATTGCACTGGGGTCCTTTGGCTTTGCAGGCAGACGCCTTAACCGCTAAGCCATCTCTCCAGCCCAGATATATATATTTTAATTTTATTAGTGATGCTTATAATGTGAATACATTCATACGGGTGCCTTTGATGGCCTCCTTCCTGTCTTCCCCCCTCTGAAGGGACCCTCTTCCTTGGGGAATGTGGGTCGTGCATTGTGGGGGTAACCCTCAGTTATGGGGAAGAGGCAATGTCTCTGTGCATCATGACCCAAGTTATTATTCCAGCTTTTTTTTGTTTTTGAGGTAGGGTCTCACTCTAGCCCAGGCTGACCTGGAATTCACTCCCTAATCTCAGGGTGGCCTCGAACTCATGGCGATCCTCCTACCTCTGCCTCCCGAGTGCTGGGCTGAAACCCTGAAGCTCCCCCAAGCACTTGAGGTTAACTTCCTTGTAATTTGTCCTCCACGTGGCGCTGGTGAGCTGTGCTTGTGGGGCCACACCCCGCAGATGATGTTCCTTCCAAACTGAGCAGGACTGGGTCCCCTGTAACAGAGAGCATAAGGTCCTGATGCTGCAGAGCTTCTCAGAGAAATTAAAAGAGGCCTCGAGGACAACGTGGAATTCTAAACACGTTTGATGATGACGTGAAGAATTCCAACCCACTCACAGAGAGAGAGAGAGGGTTCTGAACTATGCCCAGTCACCCCAAGAAACCAGATACCCCAGTGAAAAAGCCTTCAGCTCCAATCTACCTACATTGATGGGAACCCGCTCCAAGGATCAGTCCAGCTGAACCACCAGCTTCCAGAACTGTGAGAAGTAATAAGTCATTTCGGTATTAATTAAGGAATGGCTGGTTATACACTGTGATGGTTAAGTTGGTGTCAACTTGATTTGTTTAGGAATCCACAGACATTCCTCATAAGTGTGTCTCTGACGCTGCCTCTAGGAAGGATTAACTAAAGGAAGAAGCCTTCCCCCAGGGGTGAGCCCTTCCCCCAGGGTGGGTGGCCCAGAGTGGGCGGCCCCTCTTGGAGGAGGGGGCTGGTTGATAAAAAGAGGCTCTGGGAAGAAAGGCTCTCTCTCTCCCACCTGGCTGCCAGTGCTGCTAGCTGCTTGCCACTGGGTGCTTGCTGCTTGGTACTTTCCGCTTGGTACTTGCTGCTTGGTGTTTTCCGCTTGGTACTTGCTGCTTGGTGCTTTCCGCTTGGTACTTGCTGCTTGGTAGTTTCCACTTGGTACTTGCTGCTTGATGCTTTCCGCTTGGTACTTGCTGCTTGGTGTTTTCCGCTTGGTACTTGCTGCTTGGTGCTTTCCACTTGGTACTTGCTGCTTGGTGCTTTCTGCTTGGTACTTGCTGCTTGGTGCTTTCCGCTTGGTACTTGTTGCTTGGTCTTTTCCGCTTGGTACTTGCTGCTTGGTGCTTTCCGCTTGGTACTTGCTGCTTGGTGTTGCTGCTTTCCAGTGTGGACTGAAGACCAGGGTGGACTGAAGAGCAGCGTCTCTCCAGGAAGCCTCCAGGCCTTCAGTGCCGGATTGGGACTGCTGAGGCCTCCAGCCTCGTGGCCTGAGCAGCTACCGGGTTTCTTGACTCTCGGACCTGCAACCTGCTATTGCTGGACTGTGTAAGCCAATCCAATAAATTCCCTTTTAATACAATTCATACTATCCGTTCTGTTCCTCTAGAGAACCCTCACTAATACAGACACCAAAGATAAAGTGCCACACAGGAGAACATGGGTTTTAGGATTAAGGATGCAACTATTTAAAAAAAAAAAAAAAAAAACCCTAATTTTGTTCATCCACAAAATGTTCACCTTGTCAGTTAATGCCTTTTTTTTTTTTTTGGAGAGAGAGACAGAGAGAGAGGGAGAGGGAGACAGAGATGGGTGCACCAGCAGTCTCAGCTGCTGTGAACGAAATCCAGACGCGTCCGCCCCCTTGTGGTCAAGTGCGGCATTGCGCCCTTGCGTCACTTTGCATCTGGCTAAACGTGGGACCTGGAGATTGGAACCAGCGTTCTTAGGCTTAGGAGGCAGGCGCCTTAACCGCTAAGCCATCTCTCCAGCCCATTAATGCCTTTTATGTGAATTCCTACTTTTGGCAAAACTAAGGGTTTGGGGTCAAAAAGTTCCCACAACAAAGTCCACCACAGCATGACCTGTGCAAAGGTCACATAAGCTCCCCCCACTCCCCAAGGCAGGGTCCCACTCTAGCCCCTGCTGTCCTGGAATTCACTCTGTAGTCCCAGACGGGCCTCCAACACATGGCAATTCTCCTATCTCTGCCTCCTGAGTGCTGGGATTGAAGGCGTGCGCCACCACACCTGGCTAGATAAACTCTTTTGAAATCCTAGGATTCTCAAACCAACAAGGCAGATTATGGATATCTCCCTGAATAATTCAAATTTTGAATTTGTCCTAAGTTGTTTCAATCTTTAGGTACTGACTTCTTAAAAAAAAAATTTTTTTTTCGCTGGGCGTGGTGGTGCACGCTTTTCATCCCAGCACTCGGGAGGCAGAGGTAGGAGGATCGCTGTGAGTTCAAGGCCACCCTGAGACTACATAGTGAATTCCAGGTCAGCCTGGGCTAGAGTGAGACCCTACCTCGAAAAACAAACAAAAAAAAAAAACAAACTTTTCTTTGTAACTTTAGAAAATTAATATAATTTCCTCCTTATATGCTTTAAAAATAATTTATTTATTCATTTATTTGACAGAGAGGATGGGGGAGGAGGCAAATAGAGAGAATAGGCACGCCAGAGCCTCTAGCCACTGCAAATGAGCTCTAACGCTTGCTCCACCTTGTGCATCTGGCTTAAGTGGGTACTGGGGAATCGAACCTGGGTCCTTAGGCTTTGCAGATAAGCACCTTAACCACTGGGCCATCTCTCCAGCCCCTTATGTGCTTTTAAAGAATTAACTTTTGGTCAACGTCAGGTAATTCACAAAAGAAGGGAGAAAGGTAGTTTTGGAGATTTATCTTAAAATTAGGGAACTTAATATTAGAAAGGTCCCTGGAGATAAAATGGTGTAACAGCATGCTCATTCTTGGTCTCCTGAACCACTTTTTGTGGAAAATAGTATTTGAGACTCAGAAGCAAATTAGTCGTGTTTCTCCCTTAATAAAAATTGTCATTGGTGTTTCAGCATTTGCAACATATAGTAACTTTAGACTTAATATATACAAATAAGATTTCTTCATGATCTATATTACAGCAGGCCAAAGTAATTACAGATGAGCAAATACTGGGAGACAGGATTATTCATAACCTTGGAATGATAAACGATTACTTCAATATCAAAAACAAAAGGAGCAGCCGGGCGTGGTGGCGCACGCCTTTAATCCCAGCACTCAGGAGGCAGATGTAGGAGGATCGCCGAGAGTTCGAGGCCACCCTGAGACTACATAGTTAATTCCAGGTCAGCCTGGACCAGAGTGAGACCCTACCTCGAAAAAAAAAAAAAAAAAAAAAAAAAAAAAAAAAAAGTAAGCATACCTAACAAATTTAATTTATAAAATGATACATTTTTCCCTAGTTCATATGAAGCAAACAAAGTATTAAATTGTGAAGAAATATTTAAAACAAAGTAGTATAGAATTACAAAAATATACACAAAATAAGAGAAATATTCAACGATTGGCAAAAGATATCAAGGAAGTTATAAAAATATACACAAAAAAAATGGCCAATAAGGAATAAAAAGATTATAATGCTCTCTAGATAGCAGAAATGTGAAAATTCACGGACTCAGTCTTATCCCAAAGTGGGCAGGCTCTGGAGGCAGTGTGGCTCCTGTCCTCCAGAGGGAGAAGGACTCGAAGAGACCCTCCGGTGGGCTGCCCCTGCCCCACTTGTGCTCTCCCCTCTCCAGCCGCACGGCAGGTCTCCCCCGTTCTTCACTCCTGCCTGGCCCGTGACAGGTGGAGTGTGTGATGTCACCTGTCCTTTGCTTTCCCCAAAGCTTCTATCTGGCCCAGGCTTCACACACACACACACACACACACACACACACACACACACACACACACACACACACACTCCATTGCTGCTTCTGGGTTACTCTCCATCTCTTTCAATGCTGTGAGGTGACGGTAGAATTGGGGAAAGAAAGGCAAGGTTTAGTAAAAAAAAAAAAAATCCCTACCTGCTCCCCTATCCTCCTGATGTTGAGAAAGATCACGTACACCGCCTTCGTCAGTATAGCCGGCACTCATCCTTCGAAGAATTTCCTCTGTCTTACTTTGAAGAAGTGACACATTTTTCCCAAAGAGTAAAGGAGAAGCAATATATGATCATATTGCGGATCCGACTATAGGGGTGTGCACGTGAAAGACCATCCCAGTCTTCAGATCTCCTGGAGGTTTATTCATATTTTACACGACAGCACCGTGTTTAATCTGAACTTCTTTTAAAGCGTATCTGAAGCTACGGGGTTTAAAGCAATCAAACCAATGGATATTGAGTGTATTAAATTAATGGGTATTAAAGTCCATGAAGAGGGTTTTTTTTTCCTGCCTGGATTTGTTTTAGAAATTACCAATCTATCTGAAGTAATGGCTAGATGCAAATATTGTCAGAGGGGTCTCGGGGGAAGAAAGTAAGTGCGTGACTCAGGGTTCTCTGCGGGAACAGAACTGACAGCGTGGTTTGTATTAAAAGGGAATTTGGGGGCTAGAGAAATGGCTTAGCAGTTAAGGCATTTGCCTGCGAAGCCAAAGGATCCCGGTTCGATTCTCCAGGACCCACTTAAGCCAGATGCACAAGGGGCACATGCATTGGAGTTCGTTTGCAGTGGCTAGAGGCCCTGGTGTGCCCATTCTCTCTCTGTCTGCCTCTCTTCTATCTCTCTCTCTCACTGCTTGCAAATAAAGAAATTTAAAAGGGAATTTTTTTATGACAAAAACCCAAGTGTATTTAACAGCAGTCATACTTTACAAGTGGTAAAACATCTAGACAAGGCTGTTTATCACGTAAAAGGATTATTTTAGCCAGGCATGATGTGGCATGCTGCATTCCCAGGATTCAGGAGACTGAGACATGAGGCTGGGCGTCATTGTAAGACCTGATCTCAAGAAAATTTATTTTTTAAAAGGAAATTATAATTATAAAGGTGATCTATTCCATTATTTTAAAATATGGAAAATTTAAAAAAAACTATCATCTTGCTACTGAAACAAACAACTACATTTTCAAAAAGTTTTATAATGAGCCATATTTTTTGTAGTTTAATCGTAATTTGAAGACAGTCTCATCTACTGCTTTTATTTTTAACTTATTTTTTATTGACAACATCTTTAATTGTAGACAATATCTCATGTTATTTCCCTCCCTCTCCCCACTTTCCCCTTTGAAACTCCACTCTCCATCATATCCTCTCCCCCTCTCAATCAGTCTCTCTTTTCAGTTTGATGTCATCATCTTTTCCTCCTATTATGACGGTCTTGTGTAGGTAGTGTCAGGCACTGTGAGGTCATGGATATCCAGGCCATTTTGTGTCTGGAGGAGCACGTTGTAAGGAGTCCTACCCTTCCTTTGGCTCTTACATTCTTTCTGCCGCCTCTTCTGCAATGGATTCTGAGCCTTGGAAGGTGTGATAGAGATGTTTCAGTGCTGAGCACTCCTCTGTCCCTTCTTCTCAGAACCATGGTGCCTTCTGAGTCATCCCAAGGTTGCCACCATCTGAAAAGAGAAGCTTCTCTAACCAAAAGCGACAGTAGCATTAATATATGGGTGTGGACATTAAGAAAAGCGCTTACTGGGCAGATTGGTGAGCATAGTATATACATTTAGCCAGAAACTTACAGCAGTCCAGCAAAAGCTGTCTGCCGGCCTGAGAGTCCAGGACCCTGGTAGCTGCTCAGTCCAGTGGCTGGATGCCTCAGCAGTCCCCAGGCAGCTCTGAAGGCCTGAAAGTTTCTTGGAGAGCCGCTGGTCTTCAGTCCACACTGGAACATGGAGGAAACTTGGATCCAGTGCCAACGAAGGGTAGTGGAATTAGATAGGTGCACGTGCAGGTGAAGGCCCTCACCAGCAAGCAGCGCCAGCAGCCAGGCAGGCAAGAGCGGCTCCTTCCTCTATGTATATCCTTACATAAAATACTCACCACCAGGAGGGCCACCCAGTCTGGGGGAAGGGCTCAGTGTGGAGGAAGAAACTCTTTATTTATTCAGTCAATCCTTTCTGGAAGCACCCCACAAGAGGAATGTCTGTGGAACCTAATTAGATCAACCAGCAAAAGAAAACTTAACCCTAACCCAGTAAGAGACACTCCCATTGCATCAGCATCAGAATTAAGTTCTATGGGGCTGGAGAGATGGCTTAGTGGTTAAGGCATTTGCCTGCAAAGCCAAAGGATCCCAGTTTGGTTCTCTAGGACCCACGTAAGACAGATGCACAAGGGGCCACATGCATCTGGAGTTCGTTTGCAGTGGCTGGAGACCCAGGCTCGCCCATTCTCTCTCTCTCTCTCTCTCTCTCTCTCTCTCTCTCTCAAATAAGTAAATTAATAGATAAAATATATTTTTTTAAAACAGAATTCAGGGCTGGAGAGATGGCTTAGCGGTTAAGGCTCCTGCCTGCTAAGCCTAAGAACCCGGTTCCAATCTCCAGGTCCCACGCTTAGCCAGATGCAAAGTGACGCAAGGGCGCAATGCCGCACTTGACCACAAGGGGGCGCATGCATCTGGATTTCGTTCACAGCAGCTGAGACACTGCTGGCGCGCCCAGCTCTATCTGTCTCCCTCTCCCTCTCTGTCTCTCTGTGTCTCTCTCCAAAAATAAATAAAAAATTTAAAAAAAATTTAAAAAGAATTAATTTCTATAATTGATTAGTGATAGAGCATTACCCAGGAAGAGTTTCCTGAATTGGCCCCTGTTCTAAATCATTAGTTATAAAGAAGCCCATATCATAAACCTAAAGATGCATGTTGGCATAATTTTATATAATTTGGGGTGAACATTTTTCAGAAAGTATTTCTAGTCTAACAAGTGCAATTTTGTGATGTGTTTCTTTTTAAGTGACATTGTTACTAAAATTTTATTATAACCTAAGACAAAAATAAAAAATACAATTGCCTGTGGAAAATAATCTTAGTTTATTGTTGATAAATTTGACTGAGTCAATAGTCTATTCTAATTTTGTTAATAGATTAATAATAAAGTTTATAGTGCAATTTGAATTGCACCGATATATTTTTGTCTTTATCACCAAAAACAACATAAAGAGATCAATGATTTTATCCATCAGTTTTTGGTGAAAAATACTTTGCTATATAAAATATAAAATTATTATGATAGCAGTAAAATGTACCTCAGCTTCCAAGCTTGCAATGGTTTGTCTTTAGGTTGATGAAACAACAATTTTTATTCTCGAGCTTACTTCTAAATAAAATATTTATTCAATTTACTTTCAACTTCCTTGTGATTTCATGTTAAAGACGTAAATCATTTTGCTTTTGTTTATTCGCTTTTTTGGATCATGCAACCATAAGCATTTCATTGGCAGTACTGAGGCTCAAATCGAACTAAGTAAGCATTCAGCCCCTTGAATTGCACCCCCACAGCTCCTAAACATTTTCAAGTCATATTTATTCACCGATAAATAAACGAACTGAAGGATTCTAAGTAAAGTACAACAACAACAAACAAAGCAGTACATGTATCTGCTATAATCAGTTGTAGAATAACACAATATAATTAAATTATAATTTTGAATTAATTAAATTCCACCCAATACAATTAGAAAACGAGTGAATGTGCATCAAAATAACAGCAGC
The DNA here is from genome assembly GCA_036365145.1 of Orientallactaga sibirica. Classification (NCBI taxonomy): domain Eukaryota; kingdom Metazoa; phylum Chordata; class Mammalia; order Rodentia; family Dipodidae; genus Orientallactaga; species Orientallactaga sibirica. The sequence continues at coordinate 2,089,225 of JAEOAD010002614.1, read as the reverse complement.
CATCTTGTAAATTTTCTTTTATGGCAATGAACAGTTAAAAGTACACTTGGGGATTAAATTCAATTACCAAACTGAGCTTTTGTAATATCTATGTCTATGTGTGTCTGTGCAAGAAAAAGAGAAAGACAGAAAGAGGGAGAAAGGAGAGACAGAGCAAGAGCAAGCCAGCAAACGAGCAAGGGAGAGTGAATGAAAGGGAGGAGAGAAGAGAAAGAAAAGACGAGGGCTGGAGAGACGGCTTAGGGGTTAAGGCGTCTGTCTGCCAAGCCTAAGAACGCCAGTTCCAATCTCCAGCGGTTCCAATCTCCAGGTCCCACGTTTAGCCAGATGCAAAGTGACAAGGGCGCAATGCCGCACTTGACCACAAGGGGGCGCACGCATCTGGATTTTGTTCACAGCAGCTGAGAGGCTGCTGGCGCACCCATCTCTATCTGTCTCCCTCTCCCTCTCTCTCTGTCTCTCTCTATCTCTCACTCAAATAAAAAAATAAAGAAAGGTGTGAGACACACACAAACAGAGAGAGGGAGAGGGAAAGGCAGAGACTGGTAAGGCAAAGACTTCACAGTGGGGAGTTGAGCGTTCAGTTACTAGAATGTGTATCTACCTTTAAAGTGAATATATTTTAGGGTGTGTGTAAAACATTACTGAAGTTCTGACACATGGCTCACACCTCCAAAAGATTCTAAATAAGAATTCATCTGATTTTTTTTTTTTTTTTTTTTTGGCATAGAACATCAAGTTGTGTGACTTACAAATTTTTGAGTTGTTTTTCTCTTCAGTACATTAATTCAAGTGAGGTCTTATAAATTCCTAAGAATTTGTAAAGACATAGTACAGTGGGGAGAGATCATTTCATAGACGTCACTACGCCCGCATTGAATGCATATTCCTCAATGGTTCTCCTTACCGAAGAGAGTCCACTTTCAGGTGCCCTCCGTCCTGTGATATCAGAACTGACCTCCCTCCCTTCACGGCTGCTCGAGATCACATTTCACGCACGAACATCTCCTGCTGTTGGTCTGATGAGTCATTTGGATATGAACTGCTTGATGCAAAATGCCACACTCCAGAAGGAACTGGATTTCATGTCCTCCACTTTTACCAAAGGGGGGGAAACACCAGGTGTCCTTCTCAAAAGCATCAAACATGTGTTTCCTAGATATGGAACAGCAGACTGCTAGATATAATCCCATCACTCTTCAATATTTGCTATAACCATGACCTGGTGCGCAATGCAGCATGAATCAGCACGGTCATTCTTATCTGTTGTCCACTTTTTAATGTTCCTCCTTCGAATCATGTTACTGCTGCACAAGTAACCTGCACATCCACCTCTTACTTACTTACTGAAGTGTTTTATTTTATTTTATTTTTATTTATTTATTTGAGAGAGAGAGAGAGAGATACAGAAATAGGCAGGTAGAGAGAAAGAGAGAATGGGTGCACCAGGGTCTCCAGCCACTGCAAAAAAACTCCAGATGCATGCACCCCCTTGTGCATGTGGCTTACGAGGTTCCTGGAAGAGTTGAGCCTCGAACCGGGGTCCTTAGGCTTCACAGGCAAGCGCTTAACTGCTAAGCCATCTCTCCAGCCTACTGAAGTGTTTTAAAGCGCACGCTCAAATTTTAAAATTTCATTGCTTTGACTGTTTGTCTAGCATTTAGTCTCTGAATAGCTTGAGATGAATATTGAATCCAAACTTTCAGCTTTCCATTTGACCATCTCTAGAGCTTATCAATCATTGCTACGTCACAAGAACAAATACAAAACTAGATAGTGAAAAAAAAAATCTACGCTTCTTAAAGCCTTCTGGGAATTGAAGTCATTGTGTAAGCCGTTGCCTCCAGAATCTTAAAGACAAACAACAAATTGGAACAAAAAACATCTGAGCATGAAAATTCTGCGGAGCAATGCCAGAAATGGCAATTTCCTGGACATTCAGCGTGGCAAATACATGAGTTAAAAACTCCAGGGCAGGGCTGGAGAGATGGCTTAGTGGTTAAAGCTCCTGCCTCCTAAGCCTAAGAATGCTGGTTCCAATCTCCAGGTCCCACGTTTAGCCAGATGCAAAGTGACGCAAGGGCGCAATGCCGCACTTGGCCACAAGGGGGCGCACGCGTCTGGAATTCATTCACAGCAGCTGAGAGGCTGCTGGAGCGCCCATCTCTATCTGTCTCGCTCTCCCTCTCTCTCTGTCTGTCTCTCTCTCCAAAAATAAATAAATAAATAAAAACTCCAGGGCAGGGCTGGGGAAATGGCTTAGCGGTGAAGGCGTTTGCCTGCGAAACCTAAGGACCCTGGTTTGATTCCCCAGGACCCGCGTAAACCAGATGCACAAGGGGACACATGTGTCTGGAGTTCGCTACATAAAGAGATCAATGATTTTATCCATCAGTTTTGGTGAAAAATACTTTGCTATATAAAATATAAAATTATTATGATAGCAGTAAAATGTACCTCAGCTTCCAAGCTTGCAATGGTTTGTCTTTAGGTTGATGAAACAACAATTTTTATTCTCGAGCTAACTTCTAAATAAAATATTTATTCAATTTACTTTCAACTTCCTTGTGATTTCATGTTAAAGACGTAAATCATTTTGCTTTTGTTTATTCGCTTTTTTGGATCATGCAACCATAAGCATTTCCTTGGCAGTACTGAGGCTCAAATTGAACTAAGTAAGCATTCAGCCCCTTGAATTGCACCCCCACAGCTCCTAAACATTTTCAAGTCATATTTATTCACCGATAAATAAACGAACTGAAGGATTCTAAGTAAAAAACAACAACAACAAACAAAGCAATGCATGTATCTGCTATAACCAGTTGTAGAATAACACAATATAATTAAGTTATAATTTTGAATTAATTAAATTCCACCCAATACAATTAGAAAACGATTGAATGTGTGTCAAAATAATAGCAGCCATCTTGTAAATTTTCTTTTATGGTAATGAACAGTTAAAAGTACACTTGGGGATTAAATTCAATTACCAAACTGAGCTTTTGTAATATCTATGTCTATGTGTGTCTGTGCAAGAAAAAGAGAAAGACAGAAAGAGGGAGAAAGGAGAGACAGAACAAGAGCAAGCCAGCAAATGAGCAAAGGAGAGTGAATGAAAGGGAGGAGAGAAGAGAAAGAAAAGATGAGGGCTGGAGAGATGGCTTAGCGGTTAAGGCGCCTGCCTCCTAAGCCTAAGAACCGGGTTCCAATCTCCAGGTCCCACGTTTAGCCAGATGCAAAGTGACACAAGGGCGCAATGCCGCACTTGACCACAAGGGGGTGCATGTGTCTGGAGTTTGTTCGCAGCGGCTGAGAGGCTGCTGGCGCGTCCATCTCTGTCTTCCTCTCCCTCTGCCTCTCTCTCTCTCAAATAAAAAATAAAGAAAAGAAAGGTGAGGCACACACACACACAGAGGGAGAGGGAAAGGAGAGACTGGTAAGGCAAAGACTTCACCGTGGGGAGTTGAGCATTCAGTAACTAGAATGTGTATCTACCTTTAAAGTGAATATATGTTAGGGTGTGTGTAAAACATTACTGAAGTTCTGACACATGGCTCACACCTCCATAAGATCCTAAATAAGAATTCATCTGATTTTTTTTTTTTTTTGGCATAGAACATCAAATTGTATGACTTACAAATTTTTGAGTTGTCTTTCTCTTCAGTACATTAATTCAAGTGAGGTCTTATAAATTCCTAAGAATTTGTAAAGACATAGTACAGTGGGGAGAGATCATTTCATAGACGTCACTACGCCCGCATTGAATGCATATTCCTCAATGGTTCTCCTTACCGAAGAGAGTCCACTTTCAGGTGCCCTCCGTCCTGTGGTATCAGAACTGACCTCCCTCCCTTCACGGCTGCTGGAGATCACGTTCCACGCACGAACATCTCCTGCTGTTGGTCTGATGAATCATTTGGATATGAACTGCTTGATGCAAAATGCCACACTCCAGAAGGAACTGGATTTCATGTCCTCCACTTTTACCAAAGGGGGGAAACACCAGGTGTCCTTCTCAAAAGCATCAAACATGTGTTTCCTAGATATGGAACAGCAGAATGCTGGATATAATCCATCACTCTTCAATATTTGCTATAACCATGACCTGGTGCGCAATGCAGCATGATTCAACATGGTCATTCTTATCTGTTGTCCACTTTTTAATGTTCCTCCTTCGAATCATGTTACTGCTGCACAAGTAACCTGCACATCCACCTCTTACTTACTTACTGAAGTGTTTTATTTTTATTTTTATTTATTTATTTGAGAGAGAGAGAGACAGAAATACAGAAATAGGCAGGTAGAGAGAAAGAGAGAATGGGTGCACCAGGGTCTCCAGCCACTGCAAACGAACTCCAGATGCATGCGCCCCCTTGTGCATCTGGCTTACGTGGTTCCTGGAAGAGTCAAGCCTTGAACTGGGGTCCTTAGGCTTCACAGACAAGCGCTTAACCACTAAGCCATCTCTCCAGCCTACTGAAGTGTTTTAAAGCGCACGCTCAAATTTTAAAATTTCATTGCTTTGCCTGTTTGTCTAGCATTTAGTCTCTGAATAGCTTGAGATGAATATTGAATCCAAACTTTCAGCTTTCCATTTGACCATCTCTAGAGCTTATCAATCATTGCTACGTCACAAGAACAAATACAAAACTAGATAGTGAAAAAAAAATCTACGCTTCTTAAAGCCTTCTGGGAATTGAAGTCATTGTGTAAGCCGTTGCCTCCAGAATCTTAAAGACAAACAACAAATTGGAACAAAAAACATCTGAGCATGAAAATTCTGCGGAGCAATGCCAGAAATGGCAATTTCCTGGACATTCAGCGTGGCAAATACATGAGTTAAAAACTCCAGGGCAGGGCTGGAGAGATGGCTTAGTGGTTAAAGCTCCTGCCTCCTAAGCCTAAGAATGCTGGTTCCAATCTCCAGGTCCCACGTTTAGCCAGATGCAAAGTGACGCAAGGGCGCAATGCCGCACTTGGCCACAAGGGGGCGCACGCATCTGGAATTCGTTCACAGCAGCTGAGAGGCTGCTGGAGCGCACATCTCTATCTGTCTCCCTCTCTCTCTGTCTGTCTCTCTCTCCAAAAATAAAAAAATAAATAAAAACTCCAGGGCAAGGCTGGGGAAATGGCTTAGCGGTGAAGGCGTTTGCCTGCGAAACCTAAGGACCCTGGTTTGATTCCCCAGGACCCGCGTAAACCAGATGCACAAGGGGACACATGTGTCTGGAGTTCGTTTGCAGTGGCTGGAGGCCCTGGCATGCCCATTCTCTCTATCTGCCTCTTTCTCTTGCTCTTGCTCTCTCAAATAAATAAATAAATAAATAAATAAATAAATAAATAAATAAATAAAATTTAAAAAATTACTTTAAGGGCTGGAGAGATGGCTTAGAGGTTTAGGCGCCTGCCTGCTAAGCCTAAGAACCCAGTTCCAATCTCCAGAGGTTCCAATCTCCAGGTCCCACGTTTAGCCAGATGCAAAGTGATGCAAGGGCGCAATGCCGCACTTGACCACAAGGGGGCGCATGCATCTGGATTTCATTCACAGCAGCTGAGAGACTGCTGGTGCGCCCATCTCTATCTGTCTCCCTCTCCCTCTGTCTCTCTGTTTCTCTCCAAAAATTAAAAAAAAATCTTTTGACATTAAGTAACACGTAAAAGGATTGTTAATGCACTTTGGGATGAAAAATTAGGTAGAACTGCTTGTTCATGTGGACGACTAAAGAGTCTGAGTTTTAATCAGCAAAAGGGCAGAAACTAAAAATGTACAAGTCGATAAATTAGGTACTTGATATCAGCTTTATCCTTTTGTGATTTCTTATTCCTTCCTCATAAATTTCTAATTGTACTTTTAGCAGAAGTTAAATTGGATAATAAAAAAATGAATTGCAACCCTCACTTCAAATGTTTCTCGAGCTCCTGGTTTAAACCATGAATGGCAATAATTATCTTTCTCAAGCAGAGGCTTTAGACAATTTTTCTCATAGCCTGATTTGCATATATTATGATTATCTTTGACTGTGCATCTTAATATGTATGAGGTTAAGCGTTTCTTTAGTATTCTCGAGAGATGGGGACGTAATTGCATTAACTGCTATTTTGGGATGGGTTCAGTTAGTTATGAAATAAAATGCTATTCTACTCAAAGTGTGTTATTCTAAATAGATCAAGGATTTTTTTCCTGCCAAAATAACCAGCTGTCAACCATGAGTTAATGATTTTCTTTGCCCATTGTGGACTTTCATGACTGTGCTCTCATGTTAAAGGCAATACACGGGGCTGGAGAGATGGCTTAGCGGTTAAGGCACTTGCCTCCTAAGCATAAGAATGCCAGTTCCAATCTCCAGTGGTTCCAATCTCCAGGTCCCACGTTTAGCCAGATGCAAAGTGACGCAAGGGCGCAATGCCGCACTTGACCACAAGGGGGCGCACGCATCTGGATTTCATTCACAGCAGCTGAGAGACTGCTGGTGCGTCCATCTCTATCTGTCTCCCTCTCCCTCTCTGTCTCTCTCTGTGTCTCTCAAAAAAAAAAAAAAAAAAAAAGAAAAGAAAAAGAAAACCCAGCATCGTGGCGCATGCCTTTAATCGCAGCACTTGGGAGGCAGAGGTAGGAGGATTGCCGTGAGTTCGAGGCCACCCTGAGACCTCATCAGTGGGGTGAGTGTTCTCATAAAAGAGGAACAGACAGCACCGATGAGCCACAGTCCAGGCCCCTGCCAGAGAGGGGCTTTGCCACGCCTCCATGGTGGACTCCTTGCCTCTGAAAGTGTGAGAAATAGATTTGTCATTGTAGAGTCACCCACTGCATGGTATTTTCTTTGTGAAGCCTGAACGAAGTAGCACCCCAATTTCGTACGTGGCTGAAAATGACTGAATTAAATTACTGTCACATCTAAGCACCCTATTAATAGCCTGACAGTGTATGAATACATAATAATATTAGGATAAAATCACTAATTATGTTGACATAGTCATGGCTTTTGTATCAACGTGTGAAAATCACATTTTTATGACACAGATTAACACTTGCCTTCCATTGATGATAAATGATGAGCTAAGCAGCTAAGAATGTTATTTTGAAGTACAGAAAACTGGATATGTTTGCCAGAAACAATTAAAGAAAAAGGAAATGTGCCAGGCGTGGTGGCGCACACCTTTAATCCCAGCACTCAGAAGGCAGAGGTAGAAGGATTGCCATGAGTTTGAGGTCACCCTGAGACTACATAGTGCATTCCAGGTCAGCTTGAGCTAGAGTGAGACCCTACCTTGAAAAACCAAAAAGAAAAAAAAAAAAAAGAAAGAAAAGAAAAGTAAGTGTAACAAAATGCAAAATGTTGATATTATTTATTGTATTTATTTTTAAATATTCACAATTGTACATTAAAATTTGAGTACAATTTAAACATAATTATGGAAGATAGACTTTTATGCCTAGTACCTAAATAGTGCCAAAATTTTTATTTAAGTTTAGTGAAAATTTAGGTGACTTAGTAGTTGTTTCAATAAGAATTTATAATCCACTTGGTTCTGTACATAAAGACTTGTTATGGGCTGGAGAGATGGCTTAGTGGTTAAGGCACCTGCCTCCTAAGCCTAAGAACACTGGTTCCAATCTCCAGCGGTTCCAATCTCCAGGTCCCACGTTTAGCCAGATGCAAAGTGACGCAAGGGCGCAATGCTGCACTTGACCACAAGGGGGCGCACGCGTCTGGATTTTGTTCACAGCAGCTGAGAGACTGCTGGCGCACCCATCTCTATCTGTCTTCCTCTCCCTCTCTCTCTGTCTGTCTCTCTGTGTGTGTCTCTCTCAAAAGAAATAATTGTTATTACTTCAACGATTTTATCAAAGTGTGTATGAATACTGTGTGTGTGTTCACATGTGTGGGGGCCCTGTTTGCAGTTTCACATGCACACGTGTGTTTCTGTGTGAATGTGGAAGCCAGGCATTGATGTGGGGGTGTTCTCAATCATTCTAAATCTTATTCTTTTGAAACAGAGGCTGTCACTGTGGTGGTTCGACTCAGGGGTCCCCCAGAAACTTAGATATTGTGATCACTAGGTTCCCAGCTAATGGAGATTTGGGAACTGAAGCCTCCTGGAGGCAGTGTATTGTTGGGGGTGGGCTTATGGGTGTTATAGCCAGTGTCCCCTTTCCAGTGTTTGGCACACTCTCCTGTTGCTGTTGTCCACCTGATGTTGGCCAGGGAGGGATGTCCACCCTCTGTTCATGCCATTTTTTTTTCTCGTGCCATCATGGAGCATCCCCTAGCTTTTACATGTGCGGTAAGTATCGGAACTCAGGTCCCCACCCTTGTACAGGAAGCGCTTGACAGACTGAGTCGTCCCTCCTGTCCATTTAGAATATTTCAGACTGTGAACATTTAAAATTTAATGGTGTTTTGTTACAGATCCTTCAGCCACTACAAGATCTCACTAATTAGTGTCCTTATGACACGTCTATGCATTTATTCTGACTCCAAGCAAACAAACCCCTTTCCTTAGTCTAGTAAACCTTACATCGTCTGCTTCATGTTTACCTCTCGTTTTCATCTCTTGCCACTGTCTCTCTCACTCCAAATCCTCTATTTTCTTTTATTCTCATTACGTTCTGGTTCACTATTATGTCAACAAACCCAACACAATTATTCTAGATAGGAAGTGAGGCCGTGGATTTCCCAGGTATTCATTGGAGATGGGAAGGCAGGGCAGAAACTCAGCTCCAGAGATTCGCAGCAACCAGCCTGCTGAGGAGCAGACGCTGATGACGGTCACGTGAGTGGCTCTCAGACACTCGTGGGATGTGAGGTGAGCACCTTCCTTGAGTTCATTCTTCAGAGAGGGTTGTAGGAGAGCCAGGTGGGATTTTCCAAGGAGGTGACAAGAGCACATCTGATGGGTAGATGTGTGTTTGGAGGCAGTAAGAAGCTGGCCTAATTCTTGTTTGTACTTCTCAAATTTCAGCTAAAATCTCTGATAACCGTGGGAATATCTTAGAAATGCGGATTATGAAACTAAGCAGTCCTCTGCCTATGACACTTCCTTTTGTATTCCTGTCCTTTATCATATTTTTATTATTTTATGTTTATTTATTTTAAAGAGAAAGAGGCAGAGAGAGAGAGAAAGAGAGAGAGAATGGGTGCACCAGGGCCTCTAACTGCTGCAAACGAACTCTAGATACATGCACCTTGTGCGTCTGGCTTACATGGGTCCTGGGGAATCCAACCCGGGTCCTTTGGCTTTGCAGACAAGTGCCTTTAACTGCTAACCCATCTCTCCAACCCCCTTGATCATATTTATTCATGTGGAAGGTCATTCCTACTCCTAGAATTCTGGGCATTTTGATATTTTTTTAAAAGTATTTTGAACTCAGGGGCTGGAGAGATGGCTTAGCGGCTAAGGCACCTGCCTGCTAAGCCTAAGAACGCTGGTTCCAATCTCCAGCGGTTCCAATCTCCAGGTCCCACGTTTAGCCAGATGCAAAGTGACGCAAGGGCGCAATGCCGCACTTGACCACAAGGGGGCGCACGCGTCTGGATTTCATTCACAGCAGCTGAGACACTGCTGGCGCACCCATTCTCTGTCTGTCTCCCTCTCCCTCTCTGTCTATCTCTCTCTGTCTCTCTCTCCAAAAATAAAAATAATAAATAATAAATAATAATTTTTTAAAAAAGTATTTTGAACTCAGAAGTAAGTGTTTGGGTTGATTTGCCTAACCTTTCTCTAAAATTTTGGGGTAAAATTTTGTGCACAGGTATAAAAAGCAGGGTTGATACTTGGATAGCCGACTGCCTTATTGCATTCTGGGGCTCACATGGCCCATTGATAGAGCTGTTTTCAGCACTGTGTTTCAGTCAACCATCCCCAAACTCCAGCAATCCGTTCAAGTCAAGCTAATCGTGTTTGGATCACTCAGGGTATGAGTCCCACAGAGTCAGTTTCAAACCATGGCTGGTTTAGCAAGACCTCCTTCTGCTTAGTATTCAGGATGCAATATTTTGTATTTTCGCTAGGGAAGTAATGTGGGTTATTTTGTTTATTTAATTTGTTTAGAAATGAATTAGCGTAGCAGCCTGTCTGCAAGTGCCTTTCTGGCTCTCTCATTAGATGGAAACGTCTCTAATTTGACAGAGGTCCTCTAAGCTTCTGATGATGGCAGGTGCAGTAATTTCTATAGAGGCAAACGATAAATTATCTGAACACTGGATAACTAGTTTTCATAATGCATGGCAAGTTGGACTTGAAAATCCTGAAACAATTTTTCTCAATACCATACGAAAGGAAAAAGTCAGGCACATCGGAGTTTTTGGCAGACAGGTGTCACAACAGCGCTTTGAACAAAATTAGAAAAATTACTTAGTAGTGCCTGCTCGAATGGCAGGATGGAGAGAAATGAGACACATGGTGATTCTCGAGTGTTCTTTGAGCTCTTTATTTCCATATTCATTTATTAAAAACAAACAAAACCCACATCAAAATAACACCACGAAGCACCTGCTTGTAGCAGATACACTGGGAAATGTCAGGGAAAGAATCCGTGGTTGAGATAAGGTTTGAGTTTCCATGTCAAACACGGCCCAATGTATGCAGAAAATTCCCCCCCCTTTTCTAATGTGCCTTAATCCCACTTTGAGGAGACAGTCTATAGGACATTAAACTAACAAATTAACAGCAAGTTCCAACTGTGAGAGTGATAATGAGAATTTCAACAGTTATGTGATCGAGAGAGAACGGATGACCACTGGAACCTGTGTGGCGAACAGAGAAAACTGTGAACAATGACATCGAAACTGAGAGCTGAGTGACAGGAAGAGCCACACGTGTGAAGACAAGTGGGAAATTGAGATATTTCCAGGGGAACAGGAAGAGGTTCTTGTGGTGCCTGGCAGAGGGGAGGGGAAAGATGTGTCCAGAGGCAAAGATCACAGATCTTTGACAAGCCAGCTTTGGCATGTACATGAATCAAATGGATACGCACATTCTAGAATCAGACCTGCATTTTCAATAGCTTACAAATTCTTCATGGAAAAAAAATGCAATGTGGAATTCAGGAAAGAGTGGAGGCTCGGGTGGGAATGCCGATGCTATGATGGGGGATGAGTCCATCCTCCTGCTTGTCATCACCTGCTGACTAATGCTGGTTTAATCTTCGCCTTAAGTCATGCTGTGGTAGTTTGAATAGCCGGTCCCCAATATATTCAGTGTTTTATTAGTTTGTAGTTGGCATCTGCAGCCATCTGGCTGGAGGCAGAGTCACTGGGCGGATCTTAGGGACCAGCCCTAAGGTGTGGTGGTGGGTTTCGGATTTCAATCCTAAAATATGCAAAGTGTGCCTAGCTGGAGTTCCTGAAGTGTGCTGTGCTGTGCTGTGTGGTTTTTGGCTTTTGCCTGCTCTCTGCTTGGCCCTGTGAAGGCAGGCCAGCTTCTTCTGCCATGATGGAACTTCCCCTGGATCTGTAAACTTCAATAAATAATATCCCTTCCTCCATCACTGTGCCTGGTCTGGAAGTTCATCTCAGTGAACTGGAAGCTGTCTGCTGCACATGCCGAGCTCCACCCTGACTCAAAGAGTTCCGCAGTGGACATTCTGTACAGTGAAGTGCCTTTCCCCACATACCCGCAATGCTCCACCCATCATGTCACAGAGCAACCCAAATGTCCCACTGTCACATGGATCTTCCACAGGTGGCTCAGATGAAGCCTATCCCTGGACAATGACATGTTGCGATCACCAGCGTCTATAATCTTTGGTCCTTTTATTCTTTGATTCCCTATTATTGAGTGGATGGCTTCAAGTGCCGTACTCAATTTCCAATGAATAACTTTCTAATATAACATTTTATCACATGGATATTGGGCCTTAAACGATTCAATGGAATTTAATCCCAACCATGTATAGTGCCTCTTAGAGATACGGTGAAATGCTGTATCTATCTTCCTGAACTGTTCCGTGGAGAATATCCGTGGGTCATAAGGAACAAAACAATTGCCTAGGACTGAATTTGCATAATGTGGTTTCAACCACGGATTGATTAACTGAGCATTTGGTAGCTGTAATGCCGAAGCACTGGCTGTTTTCTTGATTACGGAATTGAATACTCTGTGTGCTGAATGGAAATGAAAACAGATTCTAGAGGCAGAGGAAGAGTCCACTGCTGGGCAACTGAGGACAGGACTAGAGGGATGTGACCTTAGAACGCTTTGTCAGAGAGAGACAGAGTTATTGGTAGCGCTTAGTTAGACTCTGGGATTTAAAAGGACTGGATTGGGTTGGGTGTGGTGGTGCACGCCTTTCATCCCAGCACTCGGGAGGCAGAGGGAGGAGGATCGCCGTGAGTTCGAGGCCACCCTGAGACTGCAGAGTGAATTCCAGGTCAGCCTGAGCCAGAGTGAGACCCTACCTCAAAAAAAAAAAAAAAAATGACTGGATTGGAACTGTCTGCTCTTAGCTCAGTGATAGGGAGCCAAATTCTTAGTATCCCAAAAGCTGGGTTTTGTTTGCATGGTCAAGAAAAGAGAGTAAGCCAGATAAGGTGGCGCACGCCTTTAATCCCAGCACTCGGGAGGCAGAGGTAGGAGGATCGCCGTGAGTTCGAGGCCACCCTGAGAATACAGAGTGAATTCCAGGTCAGCCTGGGCTAGAGTGAGACCCTACCTTGAAAAGCAACAAAAGAGAGAGAGAAAAGAGAGAGAGAGGGAGAGAGAGAGAAAGAGAGAGAGAGGGAGAGAGAGAGAAAGAGAGAGAGAGAAGCCTGCTTTTCAGGACTTCAGGGAGGGTCAGAGGAATCATGCTCAAAGTAGCTGACCTTCTGAAACATGGTAGAAATAAATTCACTTCTCTCCTTGTGGGACAAACCCGTAGAGTTCCTGCAGGTCCTGAGTTGTCTGAGACTCAGCGACGGTCACACACCATCAGTCACTGTCATTGTCCCCCACAGGGCTGGCAGTGTGGAAGGCAGTCCCTGAACTCCTTGAGATCTTTGACGTGGGAGCGAACACCACAGCAGTGCCCGCCTGGCCACCGTTTATTTTGTAAGATTTCCTTGATGCAGATGAGGCTGGCTGTCACTGGCTTCTTCATAACCATCCCACGACTTTGGCAGTGAGTCCCTCTGTGCTGGTGAGTGGCACAGACTGTGTGATCCTCAGCAGCTGGAGGAGAGGGTCTGTCTGCCCTCATGTCAGTGCCCCTCGGAGGAATCAGCAGGACCCTGGCCCAATGCTTTGAGGAAGCCCAGCCCTGGAGACTGAGTGCCTCAGTTCGTTTCTAAGAACACTGATTACGGTCAAGAAGGACATCGATATTGCCTCCATATTTTGAATTCTGTAAAACAGAATTTTAGCTGAAGCTTTTCAGGGATCGTCCTCCCTCCCTCCCTTCTTCCTTCCTTCCTTCCTTCCTTCTTCCTTCTCTTTCCCTCTTTTTTCCTTCTTTTCTTCTTTCCTTCCTCCCTCCCTCCATTCTTTCTTCCTTCCTTCTGTCCCTCCTTTCTTCTTTCTCTCTCTCCCTCCTTCCCATCATTCCTTCCTTCCTCATCTTTCCCTCTTTCTTTCCTTCCTTTCTTCCTTCCTCACTCCCTCCATTCTTTCTTCCTTCCTTCCATCCCTCCTTTCTTCTTTCTCTCTCTCCCTCCTTCTTTCCTTCCTTCCTCCTTCTCTTTCCCTCTTTCTTTCCTTCTTTTCTTCCTTCCTTCCTCCCTCCCTCCGTTCTTTCTTCCTTCCATCCCTCCTTTCTTCTTTCTTTCCCTCCCTCCTTCCCTTCCTTCCTTCCTCCTTCTCTTTCCCTCTTTCTTTCCTTCTTTTCTTCCTTCCTTCCTCCCTCCCTCCATTCTTTCTTCCTTCCTTCCATCCCTCCTTTCTTCTTTCTCTCCCTCCCTCCTTCTCTTCCTTCCTTCCTCCTTCTCTTTCCCTCTTTCTTTCCTTCTTTTCTTCCTTCCTTCCTCCCTCCCTCCCTCGTTCTTTCTTCCTTCCATCCCTCCTTTCTTCTTTCTTTCCCTCCCTCCTTCCCTTCCTTCCTTCCTTCCTCCTTCTCTTTCCCTCTTTCTTTCCTTCTTTTCTTCCTTCCTTCCTCCCTCCCTCCGTTCTTTCTTCCTTCCATCCCTCCTTTCTTCTTTCTTTCCCTCCCTCCTTCCCTTCCTTCCTTCCTCCTTCTCTTTCCCTCTTTCTTTCCTTCTTTTCTTCCTTCCTTCCTCCCTCCCTCCATTCTTTCTTCCTTCCTTCCATCCCTCCTTTCTTCTTTCTCTCCCTCCCTCCTTCTCTTCCTTCCTTCCTCCTTCTCTTTCCCTCTTTCTTTCCTTCTTTTCTTCCTTCCTTCCTCCCTCCCTCCGTTCTTTCTTCCTTCCATCCCTCCTTTCTTCTTTCTTTCCCTCCCTCCTTCCCTTCCTTCTTTCCTTCTTCTCTTTCCCTCTTTCTTTCCTTCTTTTCTTCCTTCCTTCCTCCCTCCATTCTTCCTTCCATCCCTCCTTTCTTCTCTCCCTCCCTCCCTCCCTCCTTTACTTCTTGGTAGTTATTAAATTATCATTTGACAATTTCCAGGGATGAGAAGTGCAATCTGTACATAAATGTTCAGTGTTAGCACATGTGATTTACTTTTCTCACTTATGCGAAGCTTTTGTTCATTAAACTTCTGCAAATGAGCCAGGAAACACATCAGTCCCGTGACAATCATGGACTTGAGCATCCGTCACACCCACAAACCACCAGCTCCCCATTCATGCTCTCCTCACAGCTCGTGCAGTCTCCCGAGGCTCAGCAAGCTGTGCTGGCACTGGCGCTTTCCCCTCGCCTTCTCTCTCTGCAGCCTAAGTGCTCAGCTGACAGAGCCAGGCAGCATCTGCAGCAGCTCTGGCTTCACTGGGCGCTAGAGGCGGCTGCTGACCCCGCTGTCAAGAGGCTCTGCAGGGAGGTGCGGACCCATGAGCACCTAAGAGATGCTCCCTGTCAGAGCATGATGGAAGGGAAGGCCCAGGATGAATTAGGAGGGGAGTGCACCCTTCACAGCCTCTGGTTTCAATGTCCTATTCAGGACCACTGAAGCATGCAGCGTTTCCAAATTAAACGAAAGGAACCCTCCCTACACACAACTGTTGCGTGTTTTCTCCAGGCTGTCTGAGCAAGGGACGTGAGAACCCCACTGTGCGAAAGAAGGCACCTGTCTCAAAGCCACAGCGGTGTGCCCTCTTTCCTCCTGCCTAGGTGGTTGGTGACACTAGCACACTTAGAAATGAGGGTTACTTTACTGTTTGGTTTTCATAAGTCAGCATAGTTTATTTCTATTGCTTCACGAACCAGATTGTTCTAACAGAAAAATGACATAGATGGGTCCTGTGCAAAACCCCCCAAATTTGAACAGAACACTATTTTGTTAAAGTTAAAATAGCAAGGATATGAGATACTTGCAATTTTCAGAAGACTAGCTGAAGAATGTAAAGCCATACCCTATGAAAATACATTTTGTCTACGCTTATCAATTCAAAAGGAAAGATTTGTTTGATATTATTTATTTATTTATTTGAGAGAGAGGGAGACAGAGGAGAGTGAAGAGCGAGAATGGGCATGCCAGGGTATCCAGCCACTGCAAACGAACTCCAGACACCTGCACCACCGTGTGCATAGGGAAGCCTTAATTGTGTTTCTTTCTAAAGCACTAACTACAAAGATAATAATTTTGCAGTGAAAATAGGATATGATTGTGGGGAATCTGTAGAAAGCCCAGGAAAAGACTTTTGGAAACCTTCCAAAGTAGCCCCACGGAAGTGGTTTAATAGCAATACAGACTAAATTACCGCGGTTGATAATTTTATTTTACACCATACTATGGGCTCCTCACCTGGATCGCTCACAGGTGGGAAAATTCAATTATGAGCCGAACCACTAGCAGAAATTTTCTTACAGGAGAGGCACACGATGAAATTCCCATTGAACTTGCTATAACCTGTTATATCCTTTGCCAAGATCTTTTTGGAAAACTCCACATGACATACGCCGAAGGCCAGCAAGTGCTGATTCAATTTACTGTCAGTAACAAACTGCCCCAGAGTGCCAAGGCATCTAACCACGTCACCCCCTGAGGTCCCTTTTCTCCATTCCAGGAAAAAGCACAGGGCAGTGGTTGTGTGGACCATAAATTGCAATCATGAGCCATTTGGGGAGACTGCCATTGGAAATACAGGCAATTCAGGAGTGTACCTCCTGAAAACTTTCCTGGTCCCAACCCTAGCATCTACCAATGTCCTCACAATAAATCTTAGAGCACAGCAGAGAGATGCTTTCTCGATACATCCAAGCAGTGAGAACATCCACAGAACGCCAGGGTCCTTTCTTATCCTCACGTGAGAGACTACTGGTAGGTTTCAATTTTGGCTAATTAATTGGAAGTGGCATCTCCTAAGGTGGTCTTCACTTTTCGTATTAAATAATCTCAGATGTACATTTTCACTTGCCACAGGAAAAATGACGAGGGTGTGGTGAGGTGATACGTGCTCGTGTAGTGGTCTCTGTCAAAGAAGAGAAATCTGAACTAGAGAACCCGGGTCTTTATTTATTTATTTATTTTTAACTTGAGCGAGACAGAGAGAGAGGCAGAGAGAGAATGGGTGCACCAGTGGCCTCTCAGCTACTGTGAACGAATTCCAGACGTGTGCGCCCCCTTGTGGGCATGCACGGCATTGCGCCCTTGCATCACTTTACATCTGGCTAAACGTGGGACCTGGAGATTTGAATGGGCGTTCTTAGGCTTTGCAGGCAGGCACCTTAACCGCTAAGCCATCTCTCCAGCCGAGAACCCGGATCTTTAAATTAGCGGTCGGTCTACTTGCAAGGAAACACTGTGTTTTGGGGAGGCCTTAACCTGCTGTTTATCAACGTCTTTCAAAGCTGTTTGGAGTTCAGACATTTTGAGCTGGTAATAAAGGCTTACATCAAGAGCACCCTCTGATCACAAGACTTGCAGGAACCTCAAGGAAGACATGGAGAACTTGTCTCCTGCCACTGCCTTAATGACAAGACTGAAATAGTTTTCCACTGAGCCACAGACACGAATATTTTAACTTGGCTTCCAGGCAGCTATATCCTGTGTGATTTCTGCTCCTTTTTTTTTTTTTTTCCTGTTCACACAAACAGAAAAAGAAAGAAAATCTGAGATATATGTCTTTGTATCGAATGCTTGAAGAGTGATGTTTTCCCAGGTCTAGATAAACTTTATTGTTAAGTTTTAAGATTGCTCAATTTAGTATTGTTCATATTTAGTAGAAAGAGAAAACAAAAGGCAAACAAAAATTATTAGGAACGCCCCCCTGTGTCAGTTACCTTCTCATTGCTGAGGCAAATCATCCGACTGGAAGCAACTTATAGGAGGAAAGGGTTTATTTCAAGCTTGCAGTTTCCAGGGGAAGCTCCATGAGAGTGAAGGAAGCTGGCTCACGTCATCACACGTCCTCAGCAGAAAGAGAATAGCAAGAGTGAGCTAGCTCTGAACACACAGTGGGGCTGGGCGGCGAGGTAAGCCCTCAGCAACACACCTCCTCCAGCAGGGCTCCACCTACCGAAGGCTCCTCCACCAGCTGGGAAATAGGAAGCTTAATCACAAATACATGAAGCTATACGGGACATTTTACATTTGAACAACCACACCCCAGATAGGTAAGTGGTTTAGTTTTACCAAATCATACCTCAAAACTGTATGAACACCGGGCGTGGTGGCACACGCCTTTAATCCCAGCACTTAGGAGGCAGAGGTAGGAGGATCGCCATGAGTTCAAGGCCACCCTGAGAATACAGAGTGAATTCCAGGTCAGCCTGAGCTACAGTGAGACACAAGTACAGTATGTCCAGCTCCCAGTGAAACTTGAGAAGGGACGGATGCTTGCAGGCTTCTCTATTCTACATATACATGGTAGAGGCTGGGTGAAGGTTGAAAAATAGGTACAGGAGCTACAAAGATGGCTCAGCTGTTAAGACACTTGCCTGCAAAGCCTAAGGACTAGGGTTCAATTCCCCAGCACAGATGTAAAGCCATATACACAAAGTGGTGTGTTCAGAGTACATTTGAAGCAGCCAGAGGCTCTGGCATGCCCATTCTTTCTTTCTCTCTCCTTCCCTCCCTCTCTGTGTCCCTCTTGTGTTTGTCTGTCTCCTCTCTCTCTCTCTTTCTCTCTCTCTCTGCTTGCAAATCTGTAAGCTTAAACAGGAAAAGGAAATCAAATTCCATAGTAAAACTTTCTTTTTCCTAGCTGGGCGTGGCGGCACATGCCTTTAACACCAGCACTCAGGAGGCAGAGGTAGGAGGATCGCCATGAGTTTGAGGCCACCCTGAGACTACAGAGTGAATTCCAGGTTAGCCTGAACTAGAGTGAGACCCTATCTCAAAAAAAACAAAAAAAAACAAAAAAAAAAGTTGGTGAGCAAGTTGTGACATAGATGGGTGCTGTGTAAACCCCCCCAAACTTGAATAGAACACTATTTTGTCAAAGTTAAAATATCAAGGATATGAGATCCTTGAAATTTTCAAAAGACTAGCTGAAGAATGTAATGCCTTATCCTATGAAAATACATTTTGTCTACGCTTATCATTTTAAAAGGAAAGATTTGTTTAATATTTGTATTTATTTATTTATTTATTTGACAGAGAGGCAGACAGAGAGAGACAGAGGAGAGAGAAAAGAGAGAATGGGCACACCAGGGCCTCCAGCCACTGCAAACGAACTCCAGACACATGCGCCACCGTGTGCATCTGGCTTACGTGGGTCTTGGAGAATCGAACCTGGGTCCTTTGTCTTAACTGCTAAGTCATCTTTCCAGCCTCAAAGGAAAGACTTTATTTAATATATAACCGTGAATTAACACCCTTGATGAGATCAGAGGGCAGCATTATAATGACTTTAGAGATTTCTTGTACCCAAGAAGATATCTTGCTTCCATAAGAACATGACCCACTGAAAAGACTCGTTAAATAGAATGTGAACTGTAACCTTTAGAAAACATATTGGTAATAAATTGTGAATCGTGAAGAATAAAGCAGATGGCAAATTACATGGGGAACTTTCAAATCATCGGCTTTCCAGATGGATTCTGTGGCCAGTATCGGTCACTCGTGTTTGCACAAGTGTAACATTTTCACTCTCTTCTTAAAAGAAATCTCACTAAAAACAAGAGCCAGGGCTGTAGGGATGGCTTAGCAGTTAAGATGCTTGCCTGTAAAGCCAAAGGACCCAGGTTCGATTCCCCAGGACCCATGTAAGCTAGATGCATAAAGTGGTGCATGCATCTGGAGTTCCTTTGCAGCATCTGAAGGCCCTGGCATGTCCATTCTCCCCATTCCCTCTGTCTCTCTCTGTCTCCCTCTCTTTCTCTCTCTCTCTCTCAAATAAATAAAGAAAAGAAACAAAAGAAGAACCAAAGAACTAACTGCAGGGGACCCTATTGCTACCAGATCCTTTCTGAGGCCAAGGTCACAGATTCGGTAGATGATTAGGGTTTTGGAATTTCAAAGCTGTCACTCCACACTCGCAGAAGCCCACATTGTGTGCAAATGATCAGCTCCCTTAAGTCGCTCTGTTTTTTAAATATCTCCACTTCGTCTCCTTCACAGCAGCAGTTGGCAACAACTCTGGTGAGAGCATTTTCACACAGGTTAAAAAGGAGAAGAAGGGGGCTAGAGAGATGGCTTAGTGGTTAAGGCGCCTGCCTCCTAAGCCTAAGAACCCGGTTCCAATCTCCAGCGGTTCCAATCTCCAGGTCCCACCTTTAGCCAGATGCAAAGTGACGCAAGGGTGCCATGCCGCACTTGACCACAAGGGGGCGCATGTGTATGGAGTTCGTTCGCAGCAGCTGAGAGGCTGCTGGTGCACCCATCTCTATCTGTCTCCCTCTCTCTCTCTGTGTCTCTCTCCAAAAATAAAAAAATTTTTAAAAAAGGAGAAGAATGTGCCAAATTGTACGCAGCAACAGTGGGTATATGGTGTGTTCTCTAGCTGGATCTCCTTAAGGTCCCTCCAGGCCCTGGAACTGTCCACCTGGCCTAGGCATCATAGATCCTCCAGAGTGTTGCATGCAGTCAGTAAGATGCATTTTTTAAAATTATTATTGCCCAGTCTCTGTTTTCTGAATTCAGGATGATGGTTAATCTCAGACCTGGATCCTTGTCATGGTACCCAGAGTTCGTGGAACCACTCAGTCGCATGACGGTTTGCTCGCTGTCCCCAGCTGCTTCCCTTTGAACAAAGTCGTAGCTTGTTTCCTGATGAACAACTGGAGAACAACTGGAGTGATTTATTCTCCCATGCTGCATCTTGGGTCAAACTTGCCCTGACTGGAAGGGTGATATTTGTTCTTCGATCTGCACATAATTTATCTGTACAGACATCCCAAGGGGTATCCTGAGGCCCAGGCCATTACAGCCATTTTTTCCTTGATGATCTTTCAACCCATACTCTATAGTGAAAATGTAAATAATTCTCCCTAGGATGCTGAAATCTCCCTGGAGCCACATCACAGTTCAGGAATCAGAGTAGAAGTATGCAGGAAAAAAAAATTTTTTTGAGGGGTGGGGGAGAGACACAGAGAGAGACAGAGAGAGGGAGAGGAAGACAGAGATGGGCGCGCCAGCAGTCTCTCAGCTGCTGTGAACAAAATCCAGACACATGCACCCCCTTGTGGTCAAGTGTGGCATTGCGCCCTTGAGTCACTTTGCATCTGGCTAAACGTGGGACCTGGAGATTGGAACCGCTGGAGGTTGGAACCAGCATTCTTAGGCTTAGCAGGCAGGCGCCTTAACCCCGAAGCCATCTCTCCAGCCCTGTTTTTGCTTTTTTTTTTTCAAGGTAGGGTCTCACTCTAGCCCAGGCTGCCCTGGAATTCACTATATAGTCTCAGGGTGGCCTTGTACTCACAGCGATCCTCCTACCTCTGCCTCCTGAGTGCTGGTGTTAAAGGCGTGCGCCACCACGCCCAGCTAGGAAAAAGAAACTTTTACTACGGAATTTGATTTCCTTTTCCTGTTTAAGCTTACAGATTTGCAAGCACAGAAAGAGAGAGAGAGAGAGAGAGAGAGAGACAGACACACACAAAGAGGGACACAGAGAGGGAGGGAAGGAGAGAGAAAGAAAGAATGGGCATGCCAGAGCCTCTGGCTGCTTCAAATGTACTCTGAACGCACCACTTTGTGTATATGGCTTTACATCTGTGCCAGGGAATTGAACCCTGGTCGTTAGGCTTTGCAGGCGAGTGTCTTAACAGCTGAGCCATCTTTGTAGCTCCTGTACCTATTTTTCAACCTTCACCCAGCCTCTGCCATGTATATGTAGAATAGGGAAGCCTGGAAGCATCCGTCCCTTCTCAGGTTTCACTGGGAGCTGGACATACTGTACTTGTGAGATCCGCAGCATTTCATGCACGCTTGATGTGTGAACAAATGGCCCTTTGAGATCACTGTGGGGAGAGAAAGATGGGCCATGATTTTCCTGTTCAAACAAAACACACCTTACTTGATTTGTCGTTATTATTAAGCACTGCTTCCATCTAAGGGGAAAGGAAATTATTGAAAGAAAGTCTATTTCTCCCAAAAAACTGATAGTGTTAGGAATTTACTGTCTCTGGATGAGTTTTTTTGTTGTTGTTTTGTTGTTTTGTTTGTTTTTTTGGGGGTTTTCGAGGTAGGGTCTCACTGTAGCTCAGGCTGACCTGGAATTCACTCTGTAGTCTCAGGGTGGCTTCGAACTCATGGCGATCCTCCTACCTCTGCCTCCCGAGTGCTGGGATTAAAGGCGTGCGCCACCACACCCAGCTCGAGTTTGTGTGTGTGTGTGTGTGTTGCGAGTGCAAAGGATGTCAACGTGCGACAGGAGAAGGGCAGGCCCCTCTTTAGGGAATAAAGAACAGAGGCTCTCTGTATCAGCAGAGATGGGACCGCAACAGGTTGTCAACATGTAACCCTGAGTTATAGTTTTATGTGTTTGTTACATGACAAGAAAATACTTGGTTGATCTAAAGGAGAGCCCACCAGTCTGGGTAGGACCCTCATTAAGGTCTGGGGTCTTTCCCCCCGCCCCCTTTTCCCGTTTTACATGTCACACCGAATGGAAGTCTCCTGATTTAATTTGTATTCTCTGATTTAATTTGTATTCCAGGGCTGGCAATTGGTACCCCAGGGCCTCCTTGTCAGGGGATCCCAGCTGGGGGTCCTGGGTGTGCATCTTTGACTGTAGGCTGTCCCAGCAGGATGTTCTAGTGTCGGTCAGGGCATGTCGATTTCGTGTTCCTTTGGACATCTGACCTTCATTAACAACATGCAAAGCAGGAGCTGCCTGGTTCTTAATTCCCACTAGGACACAAATGAAGTCACGGACTCAAGAGCATTAAGGCCAGCGTCCTTCTGCCATACCCCTGCCCCTGCTCATGTCTCCCTTCACTACACCCCAGCCAGTTCTTTTTTTTTTTAATTATTATTTTTTATTGACACCTTCTATACTTACATACAAAAAACACATGATATTTCCCTCCCCTCCCCCATTCCACTTTAGAACTCCAATCTCCATCGTATTCCCTCCCTCTCTCCATTAGTCTCTCTTTTAATTTGATGTCATCATATTTTTCTTCTATTATGAGAGTCTTGTGAAGGTATTGCTAGGCACTGCAAGGTCATGGCTATCGAGGCCAATTTCTGTCTGGACAGTTGCATTGTAAGGAGTCGTACCCTTCCTTTGGCTCTTCCATTCCATCTGCTCCTCTTCCGCAATGGTCCCTGAGCCTTGGAGGGTGTGACAGAGGTGTTTCAGTGCTGGGCACTCCTCCATCCCTTCTTCTCAGCACTATGTTGCCTTTTGGGTCATCCCAGTGGTCATCACCATCTGAAAAGAGAAGCTTCTCTAACCAGAAGTGAGAGTAGCATTAATATGTGAATGTGAACATTAAGTGTAGTGCTTTCAGGGTAGCTTGGTGGGAATAATATATACATTTAGTCAGACAAGAGCAGGCTTTATACCCCTAAGGCTCATGACCTCCCCTACCATAGACTTTTGCTTAGGTTTTTCAGTACCAGGTATGTATTCCCTCCCATGGGAAGAGAATGCATAAAAGAAGGGCAGAGGGAGGGTCAATCTAAATCCGGCCATTTCTTTACTCCACATTGAAAGAATGCTTTGTAGAAGGCTGGCTTTCTGGGGAAAATACACAAATTCAATCAAATGCATAGATAACAAGTCTTTGTAAACCTCTGGGCCTTTTCAGGGCTGCAATCCAGGCTCTTGTTTGAACAAAGATCTTACAAAGAGCATTCTTCTCTAACTCCTTGTGGCCCTTAACCTAACAGCGAAAGTTCAAGCTGTGTTCCATCCTGTCCCCCACACCAGGGGGTGTTAACAGTGACAATGGCCAGGCATTCTCAGTGACAACAGCCCATCTGTCACAATCACGGACGGCAGACTGAGGAGCAGTGAGTTTGGTGCGATTCATTTCACCATCCCCCTTTTCAACAGTGGGGTATTATAATCTTCATTTTATAAAACCAATTTAAAAATATTCCTCATAGTATCAAAAGCTTTGTGAGAGAAAGAGAATGAGAAAGACGGGTTTACTTTACAATAATGAGTTTCCCAAGGTAATTTAAAAAAAAAAAAAAAGAAGAAGTCTTCAGGGCTGGAGAGATGGCTTGTGTTCATGTGTCTTGAGGGGAAGAAAAGTTCCCCGTGACAAACATATGAACATATGAAGTCAACATATTTGCACTTAGGAAGTTGGCTACAATCCCACTGAAGACATTTTAAAAAATATTTTATTTGGGCTGGAGAGATGGCTTAGTGGTTAAGGCACCTGCCTGCTAAGCCTAAGAACGCTGGTTCCAATCTCCAGCTGTTCCAATCTCCAGGTCCCACGTTTAGCCAGATGCAAAGTTATGCAAGGGTGCAATGGCACACTTGCCCACAAGGGGGTGCGCACATCTGGATTTCGTTCACAGCAGCTGAGAGACTGCTGGTGCGCCCATCTCTATCTGTCTTCCTCTCCCTCTCTCTCTGTCTCTCTCTCTCTGTGTCTCTAAAAATAAAAAATATAAAATATAAAAACTACCTTATAAAAAATATTTTATTTTTATTTATTGATTTGAGAGAGAGAGAGATACAGGAATAGGCAGGTAGAGAGAGAGAGAAGGGTGTGCCAGGGCCTACAGCCACTGCAAGTGAACTCCAGACACATGTGCCCCTTTGTGCATCTGGCTTATGTGGGTGCTGGGGAATTGAACCTGGGTCCTTTGGCTTTGCAGGCAAATGCACCTTAACCACTAAGCCATCCCTCCAGCCCCAACTGAGCTGTTTTTGATAAAAGTTCAAAACAGTTGTTTAAGCTTTCAATGTGGAGGAACTTTTTGCTATACAACACTGCACCCCCTCCTCTGGCTCTAACACTCTTTCTGCCCTCTCTTCCATGATATTTCCTGAACCTCAGGACAGTGAGACAGAAGTTCCCTTATGGATAATCTCTGGACCACTGTGCCACAGCACGAGTCGCTTGAATCGTGGGTAGGAGCTTGGCCAATTGCGTCTTTCCACCAGCACCTACCACACGACTGCAAGAAATTCTTCTGCCACCAAAGCTGACAGCAGTGACTACAGGGATACTCGGTGGGGGCAAGCACAAATATTTAGCAGGCTATTTGACAGGACCAGATAGGATTCAGATGGCAGACTTTCTGGGAAAAGGTTCACAAATGCAATAGAATGCATAGATCACAAGTCCTTATATCCCTCAGGGCCTTTTCAGAGGACTGCAATCCAGACTCTTTTAAAAAAAAAAAATTTATTATTTTTTTTGAGAGAGACACAGAGAAAGAGACAGAGAGAGAGAGAGAGAGGGAGAGGAAGACAGATAGAGATGGGCGCACCAACAGTGTCTCAGCTGCTGGGAACGAAATCCAGACGCGTGCGCCCCCTTGTGGTCAAGTGCGGCATTGCGCCCTTGTGTCACTTTGCTTCTGGCTAAATGTGGGACCTGGAGATTGGAACCAGCATTCTTAGGCTTAGCAGGCAGGCACCTTAACCCCTAAGCCATCTCTCCAGCACCCAGGCTGTTTTTTGAATGAAGAGCTGCTCTTACAAACTATAAGAGCACTTAACAAGAGTAACAGTGGCTTTCCCCCTAGGGCCTCTGACCTCCCTGTGATAGGCTTTTGATCAGGTTGACAGTGCCAGACATGAACTCCCTCCTGTGGAGCAGGTCTTGAACCCAAACAAAAAGTTGTTGGGGGCCTGGAGAGATGGCTTAGAAGTTAAACGCTTGCCTGTGAAGCCTAAGGACCCCGGTTCGAGGCTCCATTCCCCAGTATCCACGTAAGTCAGATGCGCAAGGTGGAGCATGCGTCTGGAGTTCGTTTGCTGTGGCTGGAGGCCCTGGCGTGTCCATTCTCTTTCTTTCTCTGTCTCTAATAAGTAAAGAAATAAAAATAAAAACTTTAAAAAAAAAACAAGTTGGGCTGGAGAGATGGCTTAGGGGTTAAAGCGCCTGCCTGCTAAACCTAAGAACGCTGGTTCCAATCTCCAGGTCCCACATTTAGCCAGATGCAAAGTGACACAAGGGTGCAATGCCGCACTTGACCACAAGGGGGCGCATGTGTCTGGATTTCGTTCACAGCAGCTGAGACACTGCTGGCGCACCCATCTCTATCTCCCTTTCTCTGTCTCCTCCAAAAATAAAAAAAATTAAAAAATAAAGTAAATTAACAGGGCTGGAGAGATGGCTTAGCGGTTAAGGCACCTGCCTCCTAAGCCTAAGAACGCTGGTTCCAATCTCCAGAGGTTCCAATCTCCAGGTCCCACGTTTAGCCAGATGCAAAGTGAGAGACTGCGCAATGCCGCACTTGACCATCTCTATCGTCTGGATCTTCACAGCAGCTGAGACACTGCTGGCGCGCCCATCTCTATCTGTCTTCCTCTCTCTGTGTCTCTCTCCAAAAATAAAAATAATAATAATAATAAAAGAAGTTGTTGGCTACAACAGTCATGTCACTATCACAGAGGCAGACACATCCTGCCTGGCATGTTGGTTTGTTAGCACACAGGGTTTGATGACTTTCTTCTCCAGCAGCCTACATAGAACCTTCCAGTATTAGGAAAGCTAGCCAGCAAAGAGGTTGCTTCCAGCTGAGTTGAAGCCTTACCTCTCCATGTCCTATAGCCAAAGCATGCCATGTCTTCAGCGATAGAGTCTTATCATTTAGTTCTGGAATGCAAGCTGTGACAGGGACAATAACCTTTTTGTTTGTTTGTTTTTTTTCATTGTAGGGGCCTCAGTGATCTCCCTGGTCAACAACTCTTTTATTTATTTATTTATTTATTTATTTATTTATTTATTTATTTATTTGAGAGTGACATACAGAGAAAGAGGCAGAGAGAGAGAGAGAGAGAGAGAATGGGTGCACCAGGGCCTCCAGCCACTGCAAACGAACTCCAGATGCATGTGCCACCTTGTGCATCTGGCTTACGTGGGTCCTGGAGAATCGAGCCTTGAACCCGGGTCCTTAGGCTTCACAGGCAAGTGCTTAACCAGTAAGCCATCTCTCCAGCCCCCTGGCCAGCAACTCTTGATGCTGTGATCTCTAATCAACAACCTCATGGCTTTTGGGAGTGCCTTTTCATCCACGCAGAATATCTGGTAGGACTCTTTAAATTGTTATCTTTACAATCTTCTCAGATACTGTCCTAAACATTTAAGACACCCAGACATTTATCAAACCTCGTCTAACTTTCTTATAAAACTACCACAGAGGGCTGGAGAGAGGGCTTAGCAGTTAAGGCGCATGCCTGTGACACCTAAAGACCCGGGTTCGATTCTCCACGTCCCACCCTAAGCCAGATGCACAAGGGGGCGCACACATCTGGAGTTCGTTTGCAGTGTCTCGAGGCCCTGGCGTGCCCATTCTACCTCTCACTCTCTCTTTTCCCCCTCTCTCTGCCTCTAATAAATCAATAAGTACATAAAAATAAAATTTAAATGCCGGGCGTGGTGGCGCACGCCTTTAATCCCAGCACTCGGGAGGCAGAGGTAGGAGGATCACCAAGAGTTCAAGGCCACCCTGAGACTACACAGTGAATTCCAGGTCAGCCTGGACCAGAGTGAGACCCTACCTCACAAAACCAAATAAAATAAAAAAATAAATAAAATAAATAAATAAAAATAAAATTGAAAAAAAAACAAACTACCACAGGAAGTTGTAGCAGAAGATGCCGGAACACCCGTGAACATCCATTTCCAAGAAGGCACTAGCCGCTTTCAGGAGTCCACAGCCTGGGGGACACTACAGGACAAAGAGGTCCCAGTTGCCTGGACCCATTGCTTCCTCGTCAGGGCAAGACCGGAGAAAGGGCAGAGGGTGGAAGGCACGATCCCAGGCATCTTCCTTCCACAGTTCTGCTTCCTTACCGTCAGGTACTTCTCTCTCCACTCCTGACAAGCTGCTTGGCCGGGCCCAAGGCCAACGGGGAGTGATGCTGCTCTGCAGCCTTGGTTTGATTGACTCCGAGACGCTGGAACTGAAGCACAGCCTGGCACCTGGCTGCTGTGATAGCCTCTGCCTAGGTGAGTAATTTCCACCTTTTAATCATTTTTTTTATTTTTATTTTGCATACCTTTTTATTATTTTTTATTATATATTATTATATATATTTATATATATTATATTATTTTATTTATTTTGTTCATTTGAGAGAAAGAGGCAGAGACAGAGAGAATGGGCACGCCAGGGCCTCCAGCCACTGCAAACAAACTCCAGAAACGTGCACCTCTTGTGCATCTGGCTTTACGTGGCTCCTGGGGAATCGAACCAGGGTCCTTTGGCTTTGCAGGCAAACGCCTTAACCGCTAAGCCATCTCTCCAGTCCTGCGTACCTCTTTTTTTTTTTTTTGCCACACCTGTACGTGGCTCACTCTGGGGGCATAGCTGTCCACCCCTGGGCTGAGCTGTGGCTCTCTCTGCCTATGGTATCCTATTCTGCACGCTCTCTGGGAACTCTGCTCTTCTCTCTAGCACCGCTTTTGGCCTTCTGTCATTTTTTTCCCCCTTAGGAACTCCAGCTTGATACAAATCTTACCACATTTATCTTCCTTTCCCTCTGTGTTGCCTCCCCACTTTATGGACCGAATCTGTCACCTTTATCTCCTTCTCTACTTATGTGCCAGCTCCGAGGATGCCAACCACATGTCCTTTTCCCTTTGTGACTCTTCTTTCACATAAACAAGCGCTCTCTGGACAGCCTCATCGGCCTCAACTATATACCTTATTACCCACAATGGCCAGGCTCGTTCCACAGAAACTTCTGGCCCCTTATGTACCACACGCAGGGATTTCAGCACATTCTCCAATCCTTCAAGTGTTGTCAGGGCGTCCATGTATTCCTGCAGTGGACCCCACTCATCAAACGTGCATAACCCATTCCACACACAGGAAGATGGCCATCCTGGATTCCCTCCCCACACACTCTTCCCTCCTGACACTGCGGCCTTTCTGACATGACTTACTGCCCATAGCAAAAGCCACCCAACTCCAACCACCTCCAGAAGACACATCGCCACAGGCCACAGAGGGAGGGTCAGCCATGTCACTATTATGAACTGGGATGGTCCCAACCTACTGAGCCCCCCTGAAGTGCTGTTCTGGGGTCTCCATACTCTTTAATTTATACTTTTTTTTTAATAAAAAAATTTTTTTTCTAATTTCTTTTATTCATTTATTTGCAAGAGAGATACAGAAACAGGCAGGGAAGGAAAGAGAGAGAAAATGGGCACGCCAGGGCCTCCAGCCACTGCAAACGAACTCCAGACGCATGCGCCACTTCGTGCATCTGGCTTACGTGGGTCCTGGGGAATCGAGCCTTGAACCGGGGTCCTTAGGCTTCACAGGCAAGCGCTTAACCGCTAAGCCATCTCTCCAGCCCTTTTTTTGGTTTTTTGAGGTAGGGTCTCACTCTAGCCCAGGCTGACCTGGAATTCACTATGTAGTCTCAGGGTGGCCTTGAACTCACAGCAATCCTCCTACCTCTGCCTCCCTCCCGAGTGCTGGGATTAAAGGTGTGCACCACCATGCCTGGCTTTAATGTATACTTTTTATAGTTTCCAAAATGATAGGGTTCCAAGTGGCTTTTAATATGTCCTTAGCTTTGCTTAACATTCTCCCTGTCTATCCCCCATTCCTCATCTCCTCACATGCATCCATGATTAATATTACCCCCTCTGCTTTCAAGTCACATGTGCCTCTTCCAAGCCTCATTTCCCCTTCAGATCAAAAGCAGACAAATGGACTTCATGACATCAAAAAGCTTTTGTACAGGGCTGGAGAGATGGCTTAGGGGTGAAGGCGCCTGCCTCCTAAGCCTAAGAATGCTGGTTCCAATCTCCAGCGGTTCCAATCTCCAGGTCCCACGTTTAGCCAGATGCAAAGTGACGCAAGGGTGCAATGCTGCACTTGACCACAAGGGGGAGCATGCGTCTGGATTTTGTTCACAGCAGCTGAGAGGCTGCTGGCGCTCCCATCTATATCTGTCTCCCTCTACCCTCTCTCTGTGTCTCTCTCTCAAATTAAAAAAAAAAAAAAAGCTTCCATACAGCAAAAGAAATATCAAGTTAACTTAGAGACAGCCTGCACAATTAAAGAAAGCATTTGCTAGCTAAACTTCTGACAAAGGATTATATCTCAAATGTGTAAAACTACCAAAAAACTAAACATCGATAAAAATGGGCTTTAAGGAGTGGAGAGATGGCTCAGTGGTTAAAGGCACATCCTTGCACAGCCTGATGGCTTGATTTTGATTCTTCAGTACCCATGTAAAGCCTGATGCACAAAGTGGCACATATATCTGCAGTTTGGGCAAGAGGTCCTTGTGCACTCATCCTCTGTCTCTCTCTCTCTCCCCCTCTTGCAAATAAATAATAAAATATTTTTTTTAAAAAGTATTGAAACTAAACCAAGAGTTTTCCAAAAGAAATACAAATAATGATATGCACACGAGAATGATATATGTCATGGGAATTGTAATGATATACACAATGGAACTTTATTCAGCTATAAAGAAAAATAAAATTTGAAGGGGAAAATGGATGGAATTTGATTACGATTATACTACGTGAAGTAGCCCAAGCTCAGAAAGGCAAATATCCCATGTCAACCCTTATATGTAAATCCTAATTTTTTGTTTGTTTGTTTTTTGAGGTAGCGTCTCACTCTAGCTCAGGCTGACCTGCAATTCACTATGTAGTCTCAGGGTGGCCTCGAACTCATGGCAATCCTACCTCTGACTCCCGAGTGCTGGGATTAAAGGCGTGCGCCACCACGCCCGGCTCTAATTTTTAACATTTATATTTAAGTACGTAATGAAATGTGAGAGGGAGTATGGGCTATAACTCAAGATAGACCAGCAGAGAGGAGCAAGAGATGATGGGAGGAGGTTATGGAGGGAGGGGAGAAGGGAAAGAAAAACAAAATGTGTTAGAAATACAATGTGATGAAGCTTAATTCTTTGTAAGCTAATATTAAATAAAAATTTTAAATATATTTTATTTATTTATTTATTTGAGAGAAAGAGAGGCAGAGAGAGAGAAAGAGAGAGAATGGGTGCGCCACTGCAAACGAACTCCAGATGCATGGGCCCTCTTGTGCATCTGGCTTATGTGGGTCCTGGAGAATCGAACAGGGATCCTTTGGCTTTGCAGGCAAATGCCTTAACTATCTCTCCAGCCCTTAAATAAGAATTTTAAAGTATTCAATATCCGTAGTCATCAGAGAAATGCAAATTAAAACTACTTTGATATCCTCTCTCCAAACAGACACACATGTAATCTGAACACAGAGGCGCACCCAGAGACCTTCATCATGTGAGGCATGGCAGGTAACCCCAGAGCTGTTCTTTCCGCACAAGGCCAGCTGCCTCGCGGGAAGCCGCTTATGTCCATATTTCCATGACACCACATCTCTGAGAGGGAACCTCAGCACCTATGCTCCACTGCTACCCTCTGCCAGACCACCAGCGTAAGCTGGCGGACATTATCTCGTGCTTTGAATTATTATCAGTGAGTCGAGAACACAGGTTCATGGTCTACAGATGGATTTTGATATTTGTCACATCTTCCCAGAGCTTCAATTCAAGGTCTAGGTCATACGTTAATATATAAATGAGTGGGGGCTGGAGAGATGGCTTAGCGGTTAAGGCGCCTGCCTGCTAAGCCTAAGAACGCTGGTTCCAATCTCCAGCGGTTCCAATCTCCAGGTCCCACGTTTAGCCAGATGCAAACTGATGCGAGGGCGCAATGCTGCACTTGACCACAAGGGGGCGCACACGTCTGGATTTCATTCACAGCAGCTGAGAGACTGCTGGCGCACCCATCTCTATCTGTCTTCCTCTCTCTCTCTGTCTGTCTCTCTCTCTCTGTGTCTCTCCAAAAAAAAAAAAAAAAAAACAGAGGGCTGGAGAGATGGCTTAGCGGTTAAGGCGCCTGCCTCCTAAGCCTAAGAACCCGGTTCCAATCTCCAGGCCCCACGTTTAGCCAGATGCAAAGTGACGCAAGGGCGCAATGCCACACTTGACCACAAGGGGGCGCACGCGTCTGGAGTTTGTTCGCAGCAGCTGAGAGGCTGCCGGTGCGCCTCTGTCTCCCTCTCCCTCTCTGTCTGTCTTTCTCTGTGTCTCTCCAAAAAATTGGACGTGTCCCTGGATAATGAGCCACACGCCGTATGCTGAAGACAGAAATTGTTTCATCCTCAGTGGTCCTCTAGTTTCTGTATTCAATAAGGTGAGTCTTGACCTCCGATGGTAAAGGGAAGGGCTGGCTGTTGAAATGACTCGAGAGGGAAACTCTATCTCTAGCTCTTTTTTTTTGTTTGTTTGTTTTTTTGTTTTTTTGAGGTAGGGTCTCACTCTAGCCCAGGCTAACCTGGAATTCACTATGTAGTCTCAGGGTAGCCTTGAACTCACAGCAATCCTCCTACCTCTGCCTCCCGAGTGCTGGGATTAAAGGCGTGCGCCACCACGCCCGGCATCTCAAGCTATTTGAGAGACAGGAGAGAAAGCAAAATGCAAGAGTGGATACTCAGGTATAATTTACGGAAATCTCTAAAGTTTCTCATTGTTTACAGAGAAAGGGAAGGGTTTTTAAATAACTTAAATAGCAGCAAACCATGCAAGAAGGATGGTTAGGGGAAAATGTAGGGTAAAAGAAAAAGATGAGTTCCCATCTGTGGAGACTTTCAGAAGATAGTAGATGCTGAGGTGACTTCATTTTTATTTCGTTGGTTTTGTGCCTTGTAAGCTTTTATATTATATTTTTGTAAGTTTCATTTTCACTGACAATAATTATGTCTGTGGGGACTCAATGCGATGTCTTGATAGATGTTTGCACGTGGAATCACCAAGTCAGGCTAGTTAAGAAACCCACTATTTGGCGTGCTTATCATTTACAAAACCAGATGTTGCTGACCCATTCATTTATATTTTTTAATTTTATTTTTGGAGAGAGACACAGAGAGAAACAGAGAGAGAGGGAGACAGATAGAGATGGGTGCGCCAGCAGCCTCTCAGCTGTTGTGAACGAACTCCAGACGCGTGCGCCCCCTTGTGGTCAAGTGCGGCATTGCGCCCTTGTGTCACTTTGCATCTGGCTAAACGTGGGACCTGGAGATTGGAACCACTGGAGATTGGAACCATTGTTCTTAGGCTTAGCAGGCAGGCGCCTTAGCCACTAAGCCATCTCTCCAGCCCATAAAATATTTTTTAAAAGAAAGCAACAAACCAGACTCAAAGAAACAAGGATGGCATGTTCCATTGTATAGCAGGCATCTATAGAAAAAGACATGAAAGTAGCAGGATTTCGTTCACAGCAGCTGAGAGACTGCTGGTGCACCCATCTCTGTCTTCCTCTCCCTCTCTCTCTGTCTCTCTCTGTCTCTCTCTCCAAAAATAAAAAAATAAAAAATAATTTTAAAAAATTAAAAAAATATATTTTATTTATTTATTTGAGAGAGAGAAAGACAGAGAGAGAGAGAGAATGGGCGAGCCAGGGCCTCCAGCCACTGAAAACGAACTCCAGATGCATGTGCTCCCTTATGTATCTGATTTACGTGGGTCCTGGAGAGTCGAACAGGATTCCTTTGGCTTCACAGGCAAACGCCTTAACCGCTAAGCCATCTCTCCAGCCCCTAGGTTGGCTTGTTTTGCTTAACGTGACGATCTTTGACTCTACCCATTTTCCTGTAAACAATACAATTTTGTTCTTTCTGTGTCTGGATTAAACTCTTCACTTACACATTCATCAGTGATGGGCGCCTGGACAGACTTCTCTGATACAAATAGTGTCTTGAGAAACACAAATGTGTCTAGTGTGTGTGAACACATGTGAATAGTCTGCAGATGTGAAAGTCAATTTGAACGGTGGCACCTTGCAATTCTGCTATTTCTTTTTTTTCTTAACTTTAAAAAAATGTTTTATTTATTTATTTATTTGAGAGAAAGAGACAGAGAGAGAGAGAGAGACAGAGGGATCAGGGGAGGGGGAATGGGCACGCCAGGGCCTTCAGTCACTGTAGATGAACTCCAGATGCATGTGCCCCCTTGTGTATCTGGCTTATGTGGGTCCTGGAGAATTGAACCAGGGTCCTTGGGCTTTGCAGGCAAGTGACTTAGCCACTAAGCCACCTCTCCAGCCCCAATTCTGCTCTTTCGTTGTGAGTGTTCTGTAAGGGTTATCTTAGGTATTGATGATAATCAGGTGTTGAAGACACTACTGTCATCAGGTCTGGAACAATCCGTCTCTTCATCGTCTATAGTTTTATGCAGTTTATTGTTTTATGCAGTTAGGTGCACCAATGCTCAGAGCATTCACATTTATGTTGGCTGCAACTTCTTGATGGACTCTCCCCTTTAGCATGTAGTGGCCTTCTTCATGTCTTCTAATGTTGGCTTGAATCTGTTTGGTCAGAGAAAAATGGAGCTACTCCTGCTTGCTTCTGTAG
Organism: Orientallactaga sibirica; assembly: GCA_036365145.1. Lineage (NCBI taxonomy): Eukaryota > Metazoa > Chordata > Mammalia > Rodentia > Dipodidae > Orientallactaga > Orientallactaga sibirica. The sequence goes on along the minus strand of JAEOAD010002614.1, from coordinate 2,055,246 downwards.
AAGTGTGTTTCCAAGACCATTTTCTATAATTTCTGCTTCAGTTTGTGTGGTTTTACCAGTAATTTCCTGAAGGTAGCAAGAAATTGGAACTTGTTTTTTATTTTTATTTTTTGGAGAGAGACAGAGAGAGAGGGAGAAGGAGACAGATAGAGGTGGGTGCGCCAGCAGTCTCTCAGCTGCTGTGAACGAAATCCAGATGCGTGCGCCCCCTTGTGGTCAAGTGCGGCATTGCGCCCTTGTGTCACTTTGCATCTGGCTATACATGGGACCTGGAGATTGGAACCAGCGATCGTAGGCTTAGGAGGCAGGCGCCTTAACTGCTAAGCCATCTCTCCAGCCCTTTGCTCCCTAATTTTAAAGGACGGCTTTGCTCAAGGAACCCCTGCTAGATTGAAAATCAGAACTAATTCTTCATTTTTCTCAATATCCATGCACTTTGTATTACCACCTTCTAAATCTTTCTCCAAAGTGTAGAAGCCACTTACTTTAAATAGGGGAATAAGTTTAAATGAAGGCACATTGATTTCAAACCCAAGTTTCAAGAGATCTTCTTATATGCTTCTCTTGTTCGCTTGGAAGCTGATACTATCATATAAACTAGTCCTGTCTGCATTGCTAAATGAGAAGAACATACAACTTTAACACCCCTCACTAGCCTTGCCAACCACCTACCAATTACAAAGTACATAAAATAGATCATGTGGCCCAGCCAATGTGTTCCCCCTCTCCAGCTGAACAATGATCCATCTCTCAGTCTAGCAAAGATCAGCAGAGCCACTAGACTGAGCCAAGCCTGTATTGTCTACCCACAGTCATGAGCTGAATGGATAATTCTTCAAAGTAGATTATAGCATAAATGGTCAACTGAGTTCATTTACAAAGACACATATAGGGAAAGGAGATAGATTAAAAATAAATAGTAAAATGAGTGATTTAAAAAAAAATCAATGTATAACAGAGCCAGGCATGGTGGCACACTCGGGAGGCAGAGGTAGGAGGATCGCCATGAGTTCGAGGCCACCCTGAGACTACATAGTGAATTCCAGGTCAGCCTGGGCTAGAGTGAGACCCTACCTCGAAAAACCTTAAAAAAAAAAAGTAAATAAAGGCCAGGAGTGGTGGCACACACCTTTAATCCCAGCACTTGGGAGACAGAGGTAGGAGAATCACTGTAAGTTAGAGGCCACCCTGAGACTACATAGTGAATTCCAGGTCAGCCTAAGCTAGAGCAAAACCCTACCTCAAAAAAAAAAAAAGTGCATAACACCTATATGATAGAATTTGTATCCGTAGTTTTATTTCAAGGATATTATCACGGATAATTAAAATCACACATAGCATAAAATAGCAACATTTACTTCTTATCATTTGAATCACATATGCATTCATTTCCTTCTTATGATCAAGCATTCTTCTGTGTATCTCTGAAATTATTTTGCACATGTTGTAAGACTGCATAAATAAAATGTATGAAATTGTTTTTAGAAGCTAGTTTTTTCACAGTGGATGTTTCACCTCTATATAGGGTCACAAATTGAATCAGCAGGATCATCAGGTATAGTCCGTCAGCTAAAGTATAATGTTAACTAGGTTAGAAAGATACATTGGAAAAACTCAAATTGAAAGACTTTTTTTTAGTAAAATGCATGGCCTGTTATAAATTTAAAAATTGTGGTGCACGCCTTTAATCCCAGCACTGGGGAGGCAGAGGTAGGAGTATCTCCATGAGTTCGAGGCCACCCTGAGAATAAAGAGTGAATTCCAGGTCAACCTGGGCTACAGAGAGACCCTACCTTGAAAAAACAACAAAAAAAAATTGTAATAAAAATTTATAATATATATTGTACATTCATTTACTCTACCTTCCATGTTATAATCAGTTCATTTGATCTGATAATATCATTTTTGGTGTTTTATTCTATATGAGGATATTTTCTTCCTAGAAAAACTTAAATAATAAAAAGGAAATCATGATTTTGAAATCATATACTCAAATGGTTCAAAAGAAATAAAATGTTTGCAAGTGCTATGAATGAATGACTGGCCAAAAGTGAGGCAGGAAAAAATAATGGAATAGTATTTCTATTTATATATTTATATACATTGTCTATAACTGTAATCGACCAATTAGTCACTATTTTTATTCAAATAAAATTAACAGATTTCAATTATTTGGATAGGCATCAGTTTCTCAGAGAATGCAACAAGGAACTTTTGGAACTTTTATTTTATTTGAGAAAGACAGAGAGAGAGGGGGAGAGAGAGTGTGTGGGCACGCCAGCGGCCTCTCAGCTGCTGTGAACAAACTCCAGACGCATGCACCCCCTTGTGGGCAAGTGCGGTATTGCACCCTTGCATCACTTTTGTGTCTGCCTAAATGTGGGACCTGGAGATCAAACGGGTGTTCTTAAACTTGGCAGGTGGGTGCCTTCACTGCTAAGCCATCTCCCCTGCCCTGGAACATTATTTTTTATGAACCATTTTCCTTTTATTTCTCAGCTTTCACTGGTCATATAACTTTATATTTAATGCATTCCAACAACACTTTTGCAGGACATGCAACATGTCATTTTCCAACCTGTTTTGAAGAAATGCTTCACAATATAATTATACCAGCAAAGAAGTATTGGGAGACCAAAGTGCTGTGGCAGAAACAATTGTTCACTAATATTTTCAAGATGGTTTATCTGACAGGGATGTTACCTGGGAGCCTGCTATTGTTTTACCTTTATTCAGCTGAATGCCGATATTGCGGAAGAATTTTTATTGCTTCGGACATTAGATTGTAGAGGATTTGGGAAGACTTTTTAATCTATTAAGAAAATTGAAATTGAAGTTAAAATCGTGACTGTCCCAAGAATATTAAATGCTGTAATTTAAAAGTTTGAAAGGATGACATTTTGATGAATGGCTTCTTCACTACTTAGGGCTCCATTACCCTATAAAATGTGTGCTTGGAGAGAGCAGTTTTGAGGTGTGCCTGAAGCTGCACAGATGTATTTAATCCAGCAGGGCTGACACAGCTCTGCAGCTTTTATAATGGTAGAAGGAGATCTTGGCTAAGAGATGGAATGATGTCATTATAAACACCTCCCAGGGCTTCACTGCTGCACTGCAGAGTGTGTGGGCTGAGTCTCCTCTAATATTCAGAAGCCACAGTTTGTTCATCTGTTTGTTGTTTTTTTTTCTTTTCTCAGCCTTAATTTTATCCATTCCTCACAAATACTGGGAATAGTGAAACCGGAGTTTCTCTTTATGCCTCTATTTTAACATTGTAAAAATAGTAATTCCTTTCTGATATGGACAGGAGCTAGCCTAGGGATAAAAAAAAAAGAGTTAAAGAAAAATTTTCAGAACCTAGAGAGAGAAATAGCCTAGCAGATACAGGAGGCATGTAGAATGTCAAAAAGTCAGGATAAGAAACCAACATTCTGGGGCTGGAGAGATGGCTTAGTGGTTAAGGAGTTTGCCTGCAAAGCCAAAGGACCCTGGTTTGATTCCCCAGAACCCACGTAGGCAAGATGCACAGGGGGGGTGCATGCATCTGGAGTTCATTTGCAGTGGTTGGAGGCTGTGGTGTACCCATTTTCTGCCCCCCATCTCTTTCTCTTTCAAATAAGTAAATAAATAAGTATATTTTTAATAAAGAAACTAACATTCCATGTCATATTGCACTGAATGCCAAGTATACACAATGAAGAACTAATATTGAACTTTGCAAGAGAGAAGTGCCAAGTCACATATAAAGGCAGACTCGCCAGAATAACAGAAACCGTAAGAGCCAGGATGGCATGAAACACTGTGTTTCAAGTTATGAAATATAATAACCTCCAATCCACACGAGCTAATGACATAGATGAGAAGAACAAGGAGTATTGTGGGACCAAGGGTGAAAACAAAGGGAAATATGGGGTACATAAAAGTCCCCCAAAATAAAATGAAAACTTGACATTTGGCACTTGTACATCATCCTGAAAAATAAATCCATTGTAATCAATCTAATTAAAGGATCTTTAGTATATATTTAGAGGTTTTTATTTATTCTCTTTTGGTTTTCTGGGTTTTTTTTTTTTGTTTTGTTTTGTTTTTGTTTTGTTTTTAAATTGTTTTTATTTTTATTTTTGGAGAGAGAGAGAGAGAGAGAAAGAGAGAGATAGACAGAGGGAGAGAAAGACAGAGATGGGCGCGCCAGCAGTCTCTCAGCTGCTGTGAATGAAATCCAGATGTGTGCGCCCCCTTGTGGTCAAGTGCGGCATTGCACCCTTGAGTCACTTTGCATCTGGCTAAACGTGGGACCTGGAGATTGGAACCGCTGGAGATTGGAACCAGCGTTCTTAGGCTTAGCAGGCAGGCGCCTTAGCCGCTAAGCCATCTCTCCAGCCCTTGTTTTGTTTTTGAGGTAGGGTCTCTAGTCCAGGCTGATCTGGAATTCACTACATAGTCTCAGGCTGGCCTTGAACTCACAGCGATCCTCCTACCTCTGCCTCCCGAGTGCTGGGATTAAAGGTGTGCGCCACCACACCTGGCTTATTTAGAGGTATTTTGATGCTTTATTTTTATTTTCTATGGACATTGAAAAATGAAATAGAATTGTTGTAAAACCTGTCTTGGAAAGAAATCATTATCAAAATGTATGCATCAATGTTAACCTATAATAGCCTAAGGAAATTTATTATTTGTTTTGTTTTTTGAGGTAGGGTCTTACTCTAGCCCAGACTGACCTGGAATTCATTATGTAGTCTCAGACTGGCCTCAAGCTCAGAGTGAACTTCCTATCTCTGCCACCCAAGTTCTGAGATTAAAGGCATGCATCACTATACCCAGTGAAATTTATGATTTCAATGAATATTATATCACTCAAACAAGTAGCATTTAGTTTTATGAAACATTTAGTAAATCTAAAATAACATTTTTATAGGTTTTAAGAAGTAAGATTACTTAAGTTTATGACAGTGTACTTATAAGGCCTTTTAATATATCACCAAAACATTCACATCCACGCACATTTACACTTTAAGTTGGTATATTCCAGAAATATATTAAAAGCAAAATGAAGAATAATAAAAAAATTAAGAGGCAACAAGTTTTATATAGTTTGAATCTTACATTGTTATTCTCTATTTTTTGACAAGACAACATATAAAAACAAATATAAAAATGTCACTGACACATGACATAAATACATAAATCCTAGATGCACCTTAATAAAATGAAGTAGAAACTTTATGTCTTTGGAAATATAAATTAAAGAGCTCTGGGGCTGGAGAGATGGCTTAGTGGTTAAGGCGCCTGCCTCCTAAGCCTAAGAACGCCGGTTCCAATCTCCAGCAGTTCCAATCTGCAGGTCCCACGTTTAGCCAGATGCAAAGTGACGCAAGGGCGCAATGCCGCACTTGACCACAAGGGGGCGCACGCGTCTGGAGTTCATTCACAGCAGCTGAGAGACTGCTGGCGCACCCATCTGTATCTGTCTTCCTCTCCTCTCTCTCTCTGTCTCTCTCTCAAAAAATAAATAAAGTAAAAAAAATTTAAAAAATAAAAATAAAAAATAAAAAAGAACTCTGGTGAGGTTGCTTATGTAGATCTGAAAGAGGTAATTATTCTTTTGTTTTTGAGAGGGAAACAACAGAGGGACAGTCCTTACACATGGACATTTTTTTAAACATTTTAGGTCAAAGCTTTTCATACTTTTATTCAGTTTATAAATTTTATCCTCAAAAGCTATGAAAACTGTTTCAGATATTTAGTGAGAATCCAGATTTAAAGACATATCAAGCTCAGGACAGGAAGGGAAAGTTAGAAGAAGGTAGCCAATTTTTAAAAATATTTTTTAAATTTAATTTATTTATTTGATAGAGAGAAAAAGAGAGAATGGGCACTCCAGGGCTTCCAGCCACTGCAAACAAACTAAATGCATGTGCCACCTTGTGCACCTGGAGAATTGAACCAGGATCCTTTGACTTTGCAGGCAAATGCCTTAACCGCTAAGCCATCTCTCCAGCCCCCTCCCAATATTGTTTTTCTTTATAGTTTGAATTCTGAAGCTACTATTTTCAGAGTATCTCTCCCACGGTGATTCCAGTTGCTCTCTTGAGAGTGGCTGGAATATCTGGGGAAATGAATCCTTATATACTATCCCACCAGAAAGCAAAAAAGCTCTGCACTGCAGGAAGAGGTGAACAAAATTATCCAAGCCATGTTCGAAAGAATCCGAGAGAGATGATGAATGGCTGTGGCACAGTGAAAGAGAAGAAGAACAGCTGTTTGTAAGGTAGGTGGTTCTGGATAACAGTCCAGCTGTTTAATGGGAAGAAGAGAGAACCTGGCTCTGAGCTGAGAGCAGAACTGACAGAGAGGGACGACATTAGAGGTCTCCCTTCTCACCAGCCCATCTCACACTCTGTCCCCACCACAGCTGACAAGGCTCCATCCACTGTGCCAATGTCAGCAAACCAAGGTTCCTATCAAGTAATGTTTGCACTGCTTTCAAGACTTGTCCCTCTGAGACTTGAGCCCCTGAGGATTTTTCAAAAGCATCAAAAAAAAAATAAATAAATAAACGTAATATATTCTTTCTTTCCTCCACGTCCCCCTGGCTGAATCGCTCCTGAGGACATGGAAATTCTCTGTTAATTATGATTCTGTTATGGAGCCCCGCCTTTTCATTTTCCTCACCTTTTTCTTGTCTCCTGCCAGTTCCAAGGTCCCATCCCTGTTTGGGGACCACTTGTTCCCACCGTCCAGTAGTGCTTGGAAGAACGTGAAATGAACATGCAACATGCACAGTATGTGGCCAATGAGCTTCAGATCCAATATGACGGGTATGCAATGTGTTCATACGGTAGCGTTCACAGGCAATTAATTTTAAAAAAATGAAATTTAACTGAAAAACACACGTCTCTGATAGTAACAGTACTTCAGTTGTCAAGTTTATTTTCTGTAAGTTTGTAAGGAAAGTGTAAGAGAAAAGCAAAAGAGAACACCGGATCTTGATCGCTACAGACAAGACTGTTTATTAAGAGAAAAACAGCGAGGGGACCTCAGCTCTCCTGCAGGATGAAGGCTGAAGCACCCGGCCAGGCTGGGGTGCAAGCTTATAAGGGGGATCCTAAGAAAAACAGCCTGGACCAGCTGCAGGTCCGAGGATGTAGATAAGGAACTGTAGTTATTTGTGTCCTTGCTCAGAATAAACTTTTTTAGCCACGTTGTCTAGGAAGGATAATCCACAAGACAATTTCTGTTTTCCCTGGAGGTTTTCTGAGCTCAGGGCAGTGTAGTTTCTCATTGGGGAGTGGACAGGCCTGTCAAGGGCATGCGTCTGAAGATTTATGGCTTGTTGGTCTTGGGGATAATTATTAACTCTTTAGTTCCCTCGAGTTTTCAGGGAAGTCTATTAACCCTTCATAAGGTAGTAATTATTTTTTGCTAGTATTATTCGTGCTCTTTTAATTTTATTAATGTTTTAAATATATTTTATTTACTTATTTATTTGAGAGGGAGAGAGAAAGAGGCAGAGAGAGAGAGGGACAAAGAGGAGAGAGAGAGAGAGAGAGAAATGGGCGTGCCAGGGCTTCCAGCCACTGCAAACGAACTCAGGATGCATGCGTCCCCTTGTGCATCTGGCTTACGTGGCTCCTGGAGAGTCGAACCGGGATCCTTTGGCTTTGCAGGCAAATGCCTTGACCACTACGCCATCTCTCCAGCCCCTTTATGAATGCTTTTAAACAACTAATGGAGATTACATAAAATTCCTTATATGCCTAAGGCCTGGGAACATTCGCAAATATACAAACTAAAAACAATGATGGTAACCATGATGGTAAAGATCGACTGAAGAAAGCAAAAGAGAAAATGAGCCAAAACCTGACATACTGGAAAAATACAAATAAAACAAAGATTATACCTGTACGTTCTGACAGGGAGGATAATTTGTCACACATTACACGTTTTCTTTAAGTGGATCAGAAAACTCAACGCCAAACAAAAACATTTTAAGGCTTCAAGAGCATAATAAAAAAGATAACCTAAGCCGGGCGTGGTGGCGCACGCCTTTAATCCCAGCACTCGGGAGGCAGAGGTAGGAGGATCGCCGAGAGTTCGAGGCCACCCTGAGACTACATAGTGAATTCCAGGTCAGCCTGGACCAGAGTGAGACCCTACCTCGCAAAACCAAAAAAAAAAAATAAAATAAAATAAAATAAAGATAACCTCTTAGGACATAGAACTGTCTTAGTATAAGTAAATCATAAATGACAAAAGAAATGCAATTTGAAAATGCGTGCACTTTTAAGTATAACAAAATTCAAATAAGAAAACAATGTACATATTTTGAGGACAAGAAGCTGCTCTAAAGCTAACTCCCTGGCATCTCTTTTCTGAAGAGCTTTTTATTTTATTTTATTTATTTTATTTTATTTATTTTCTTTTATTTTATTGACAACTTCTATACTTACATACAAAAAACACATGATATTTCCCTCCCCTCCTCCCATTCTCCTTTAGAACTCCAATCTCCATCACATCCCCTCCCTCTCTCCATTAGTCTCTCTTTTAATTTGATGTCATCATCTTTTTCTTCTATTTTGAGGGTCTTGCGGAGGTATTGCTAGGCACTGCAAGGTCATGGATATCGAGGCCAATTTCTGTCTGGACAGTTGCGTTGTAAGAGGTCATACCCTTCCTTTGGCTCTTCCATTCTATCCGCCCCCTCTTCCGCAATGGTCCCTGAGCCTTGGAGGGTGTGACAGAGGTGTTTCAGTGCTGGACACTCCTCCATCCCTATCTTTTCTGAAGAGCTTTTACTGTAGAACAGTCATTACAAAGACCGTTCACCTGCAGTGTTATAGGTAAGCAGAAACCGATAACGTCTACTCTCAGCTACGTGAAGTAAAGACACTGAATGTCAGTGTAAAAGCCCGATTTGCATCAGCCCAATACTGACAACAATAATGATGTGACCTAAATAAAATTATGACCACCTCGCAAATCAACTAAAACCAGGGATGCAATTAGACCGGTCATAGGACAGGTATATGCTCAAATGAGAGTAAAATCTCAAAAAAATAAAAGAAAAAGAAATGAGGCCTGGAGAGATGGCTTAGCGGTTAAGGCGCCTGCCTGCTAAGCCTAAGAACGCCGGTTCCAATCTCCAGGTCCCACGTTTAGCCAGATGCAAAGTGACGCAAGGGTGAAATGCCGCACTTGACCACAAGGGGGCGCATGTGTCTGGATTTCGTTCACAGCAGCTGAGACACTGCTGGCGCGCCCATCTCTACCTGTCTCCCTCTCCCTCTCTGTCTGTCTCTCTCTGTGTCTCTCTCCAAAAAAAAAAAAAGGAAAGAAAGAGAAAGAAAAAGAAAAAAAGAAATGAAACATATATTATCCAATTTTTTCCATTACTTCTGCAATGAGGGTTTCTTTAGAGCACCTTGCAATAAAATGATGTTTTCTTTTGAACAAATAGGAGGCAGGAGTTGAGCATACAGCACTGGAAATGGGGTATGATCTCAGGGCTTTTAAAGTCTGACTTTAGTCTCTAATATGACAAGTGCCAAAGCCATAAGTAGGAAAGACATGAGCAAAAATGACAAGTTATTTCCCAGTTCTTAAACATCTGTTTGTTTGTTTTCTTTTTTTTTTTCTCATTGTCACAGAAGTGTTTTTCCTTTGTCTGAAGACGTTGGCTTTGGGTGAATAGAAACATAAAGTAGAGATTGGACAAACCTTGGTTGTCTTGTGCTGGTAACTTCTGCAAAGACTGAAAAATACCAGGAAATATGTAAGATGATCTATTTTAAGCCATTGTAAATTTTTTTTTCCTGAAATCTCAACTCTAAATCCTATCATAAAATCCTATTTCTTACCTTAACAGATGATGTTTGCATTCAATTGATTAAACCTCACCTGTGAATTAATTTTATCACAGTGGCCAGTGTGGTACAAAGTTGGATAAGATTAAGATTAATTTTAAATATAACCTTTAGGGCTGGAGAGATGGCTTAGGGGTTAAGGCGCCTGCCTCCTAAGCCTAAGAACCCGGTTCCAATCTCCAGGTCCCACATTTAGCCAGATGCAAAGTGACACAAGGGCGCAATGCCGCACTTGACCACAAGGGGGAGCATGCATCTGGAGTTCGTTCACAGCAGCTGAAAGGCTGCTGGCGCGCCCATCTCTATCTGTCTCCCTCTCCCTCTCTCTCTCTGTCTCTCTCTGTGTCTCTCTCTAAAAATAAAAAAATTTTTAAAAAAGTTTTTTAAAAAATAGCCTTTAATAGAGTGAGGTGTCAGATGAAGACACAATTTAGGCATGAATTCTTGACTCACACGCAGCAGACCTTGAGTCAAATAACACTTGTTAGCTGACGGGTTGAATGTGAAGAAAGTCAAACTGAAACTATCTGGAAACACATCAGTGAACGAGAAAATGCTCTTTGAGAAAGAAAGCCAACAGCAGAGACTTCTGGCTGGTCCTTTTAATTGTGAACACCTGTAGGTACTGACGTTCCAAATTGTAAAGAAAAGGAAACCCTCGGGGTTCTTTCAGTTTTTGTGTTTTTTCTTTTTTCAAGAAAATATTGAGAAGAATTATGGATATCAAGTAGCTCCAAATATACTCAGGAAACTTAAATTTGTTTTAGAAAATAAGACTCACATAATTACATCACATATAAACTGAAAGTCATGGTATTTTAGCAACAAAAAAATGTTAGGGCCACTGGTTTTGTGAGTTTCAGAATGTTAACTTTAACTTGGCCTTTTTGCACAAAATATTTTTTTTTGGAGAGAGACAGAGAGAGGGGAGGAGACAGATAGAGATGGGCGCACCAGCAGCCTCAGCCACTGTGAATGAACTCCAGACACATGCGCCCCCTTGTGGTGAAGTGCGGCATTGCACCCTTGCGTCACTTTGCATCTGGCTAAACATGGGACCTGGAGATTGGAACCACTGGAGATTGGAACCAGCATTCTTAGGCTTGGCAGGCAGGCGCCTTAACTGCTAAGCCATCTCTCCAGCCCTCTGCACAAAATATTTTAATGGGATGACTAACTTAAGTGAATATGACTGTTTGAGGCATTTTATTTTCTTCAGTTCAGTGACAGATTTTTATGCATTAATAATGTATTTATGGAAGAAGCTGCAGGGGAGAAACATGCTAACAAATTATGAGTAATATACAACACTATTACTCAGCTCATTATGACCTTCCCCATGAGAACATTCATTCCCAGGGCTTCATATTTCACTAAGATTATGAAGGGTACCATAAGCCATTTATTGAGAAATCATTGGCCATTAAATAAAATTCATTTCTATGTGTTGCTAAAAATTTATTACCATTTATTATTGCAATTATTACAAACTTTATGCCTTGCATAAAAATAGATATGTATATCTTAATAAATGTTATGAATAAGCATGTAACAAATATATTATAAATCACTGCTCAGTACTTATATATCACTGGATGATCAATAATTGGAAACAAAATGCTATGCATGTAAAACCCATTGAAACTACTAGGCATTTTTACCTTATTTCCATCTTTTGGTAACACTGATATGTGAGGTTTAAAATTCCTCCAAGAGGAGAAGTTAAATTTCCCAATGGAGTGATTTGTTAAATCATAATTTTATACGCAAACCCTAGATCTGAAAAACTCTTCACATGTAAGCACATGACTTGGGGAAACTTTCACGTGATCTTTGCATTTTCATTCTGATGAGTTTATTTGTGAAGAAACTTTTGTGAATGAAATCTGTGCTTTTACCACTGTGTTCATTTCCACTATGAAAATTTTCTCTCTTTAGCATTGATATTCTCATGAAAAAAAAAAGGTATTAATGGCAGGTCTGCTTTTGCTCAGAGAGTTGATGTGCTTGACACGAGGGCTGCCTTCCTGGCTGCCACACTCACTCACTTGCTGTTCTTGCAGCTGGAAGCCTCATGCTGGAGGTGACAGTAGAGGTGAAAGATGAAAGTATATGACAGCCCCTTGGCGTGGAGCTGTTCTCTAAGCCTTGGCAGCTCACGTCGATGCGTGCTAGCTAAAGGAGAATGAATCATTAGAGCATAGACCTCTGTTGAGTTTTGTTACTGGGTGCAAAGCGTTAAGTTCTAACAGGTAGAAGAAAGGAAGGTCAGGACACTCTGTATACAGACTCATGTGAAATATGATCACACGTAGGGTGGATTTAAGATCTTTTCTCAATTGAAAAGGGAGGGGAATGGTAGAAGCTCATTACCATAGACTGTGTAAATCAAGAGCATGTCACCATAAATCACTGAAACCATTCAAGTAAAAGATTACCTTGTCAAACATGAAATGTCAGGACAAGGAAGCCTTGAAATAGTCTCTCAAAAATCACCTTTCCGGGCTGGAGAGATGGCTCAGTGGTTAAGGGGCATGCCTGAGAAGCCTAAGGACCCCAGTTCAATTCTCCAGGTCCCATGTAAGTCAGATGCACATGGTGGTGCATGCATCTGGACTTTGTTTGCAGTGGCTGGAGGCCCTGGCGCACCCATTCTCACCCTTTCTCTCTCTCCTCTCTGTCTCTAATAACTAAATAAATAAAATTTTGGGCTGGAGAGATGGCTTAGCGGTTAAGGCGCCTGCCTGCTAAGCTTAAGAACCCGGTTCCAATCTCCAGGTCCCACGTTTAGCCAGATGCAAAGTGATGCAAGGGTGCAATGCTGTACCTGCCCACAAGGGGGCGCATGTGTCTGGAGTTCACAGCAGCTGAGAGACTGCTGGCGCACCCATTCTCTATCTGTCTCCCTCTCCCTCTCTCTCTCTCTGTCTCTCTCTGTGTCTCTCTCCAAAAATAAATAAAATGATAATTTAAAAAAAATTTTAATCACCTTTCCTCTGAATTTATGGATCATGGGGGCTGAAGTAGGCCTCCGTCAGTTACTTTCCCCTCATCGGGGAACTCTACCTGTTCAAGGCTTCACACATACCGGAGGTTTCTTGAGAAAAGGATCCAGGAAGGTAATTTGGCGCCAGAAATCAGGAGTGTGGAAGCAGTTATCTTGGGCTGTCTCATGCAAACAAGAAAAGCAGAAGTTGGCTTAGCATTGCCTCAAGCATCAAATGCATGTGAACTCATGGGAGATGTTCTTGGACATCCTAGAGACACACACTATTTCTATCCATTCCTGGCCTCACTCATCTTCTAGTGGGGAGGGCTAAAAGAAAGCCCAAAACTCTAAGAAGATAAACAGAAGGGGCTTCAAGACCTCAGAATATTCTAGAGTCTCCTTTGAGTATAGACAAGTACATTAAAAAAAATTTATTTGAAAGAGACAGAGAGAGAGAGAGAGAGAGAGAGGAAGCGGCAGATAGAGTTGGGTACTCCAGGGCCTCTCAGCTGCTGTGAACAAACTCCAGACGCATGCGCCCCCTTGTGGTCAAGTGCGGCATTGTGCCCTTGCGTCACTTTGCATCTGGCTAAACGTGGGACCTGGAGATTTGAACAAGTGTTCTTAGGCTTTGCAGGCAGGTGCCTTAACCATTAAGCCATCTCTCCAGCCCTAGAAAAGTCCATTTTAAAACACCATGAATAAAACGCTAAATTAAGAGACTCATAATTCATTTACCATTTCAGTTATTTGGTGATATCATTCTTTTTTGCAGAAATAATTTGCAGCAGGATTTATAGTACTCTGACCCAAAACAATATCCATAAACAATTTTAGCACATAGGACAGAGGGAGGGGAAATTTTAAGAGAGAACATACACACACCTGAACAGAGAGTTTGTTATGTAGGCAGCAGACAAGTTAATTTTTATTCTTCTTGACTGATTCTTCCAAATCAAATATTTGTCAGAACCAGTTTGAAATAATTGTTTAAGATAAATGTAATCTAAAAATTCACAATACTGAAAACACCTTAAACATTTGAACATTTCAATATATTTTTATAAGGAAAGCAACAGAAAGTAATGGATTTATTCATCATTGTATTTGGGGTCAATCTAAGCATCATTACTGTGCTCGAGTAAATGCACTTATTTTGCTGCTACGATGACAAGAGTGATCATGAACACGATGGATTTTAGAAAGAACTGAATTTCAGGCATTTTGGCAAATAACAGGTTGGAAATTCATTTAGAAAAGAGCCATTTGGAAGAAATTGGTCCAAATATCTCTAAGAGACAAAGTAATAAAACTTCTTTATCAAAATCATGTCATCCTCTGAGTTGGAATATTACTCCACTTAGCTATCAAAAAACAAAAATGAACATGTTGTGATTTTAGAATAGGGATTATAAGAGTAAATTCCTAACCCTAGTTGTCCTAAAAATAATATTGGGTAGGGTGTGGTGGTGCACACTTTTATTTATTTATTTATTTAATTTTTTAATATTTATTTTTATTTTGAAGAGAGACACAGAGACAGACAGAGAGAGGGGGGGAGAGGAAGACAGATAGAGATGAGCGCGCCAGCAGCCTCTCAGCTGCTGTGAATGAACTCCAGATGTGTGCGCCCCCTTGTGGTCAAGTGCGGCATTGCACCCTTGCGTCACTTTGCATCTGGCTAAACGTGGGACCTGGAGACTGGAACCAGCGTTCTTAGGCTTAGGAGGCAGACACCTTAACCGCTAAGCCATCTCTCCAGCCCTATTTATTTATTTTTTAAGTTTTTTTCCTTTTAATAAAAATCATGCATTTTGACAGTAGTAAAAGTTAAATTTCAGAGGCAGTTTGAACTTTTTAATGTTCATTAATTTTAAGTCCATTGCTCTAAAAATGCATGTATTTTTTTACTTCCTTTGCTATTAAAATATTAGTCATAGTAAATGTTAGCAGTTGAAAAATCATCTCTCTAATGAGAAATCCAGCATTTCACAAGTCAGATTTTTCTAAAGTCTGCATGTTATACACATTTTCTGCCAAAAAAGGGAAAAACCCACCCTCCTTTTATCTTCCAACTGGTCAGAATCGGTACCTGCAGCCCTGAAGGCAGACATGCAAGTTGGCTTCCTGATTACTGTACGACCAAGGCTTATCCTGGCAACTTAATATCTGATGAGGATGTTCACTTACTCACCACTTGTTCTCTGCATTTAGCAAAAAAAAATTTTAAAGTGTCCGTTCTAGGGCTGGAGAGATGGCTTAGTGGCGAAGGTGCCTGCCTGCTAAGCCTAAGAACGCTGGTTCCAATCTCCAGGTCCCACATTTAGCCAGATGCAAAGTGACACAAGGGCACAATGCCACACTTGACCACAAGGGGGCGCATGCATCTGGATTTCGTTCACAGCAGCTGAGAGACTGCTGGCGCACCCATTCTCTGTCTTCCTCTCCTTCTCTCTGTCTCTCTCTGTCTCTCTCTCTCCAAAAATAAATTTAAAATTATTTTAAAAATTTTTTAAAAAGTGTTCGTTCTCTGGTGAGCTTTGAGCTTTGGTTAAAGCCTTTCACGTGTGCAACTCTGCGCTGAAAGAGCACTCTTCAAGGTGAGTTTTATAATGACTGGTGAGGGAGGATCTCTGGCTGAAGGGTTTCCCACATGTGTTACATTCATAGGGTTTCTCCCAGTGTGAATGCGCAGGTGTGCAACACGTGAGGAGCTCTGTCTAAAACTTTTTGCACACGTATTACACTTAAAGGGCTTCTCCCCTATATGAATTCTCTGATGTTGAATAAGAGCTGGTGCACGCTTTTAATCCCAGCACTCAGGAGGCCATGGTAGGAGCCTCACTGTGAGTTCTAGGCCAGCCTGAGACTATATAGTGAATTCCAGGTCAGCCTGGGATAGAGTGAAACTCTACCTTGAAAAACCAGAATGTGTGTGTGTGTGTGTGTGATGTATATATGTAAGCATTTGTTAGGACATTGACCGACAACGTAAATCCATTCCTTGTAGATATTTACTCATTTATTTTATGACAGCAGCTTACAGCAAGCTGAACCAAAATGTGATGTGTTTCCTTGGTCTTATAACTGTGACTGTGCCGTGAAGATTTCTGTCTGTCTTGGGCCCTTTCAATACATGTGCTTTTGTTGACCTTTGGCTGAAGGGGCTGAGATTATACAAATTAGACCATTTCTTCATCAAAAGAAAAGCAAATAATATTTAATCATTATACCTTAATATGTTAGCAATCCATTACAGATTACATGATCTAAGAGGTCTTTTTTTTTTTTTGAGAAACACAGAAAGAGAGGGAGACACATCTGGCCTTACCATCCTGACCTGGAGACTGGAACAAAATGGAACTTTTTAGGTCAGGAGGCAGACACCAACCGCTAAGCCATCAAATCCAGCCCTATTTATTTATTTTTTGTTTTTTCAGATTAATAAAATCATGCATTTTTGACAGTAGTAAAGTTAAATTTCAGAGGCAGTTTGAACTTTTTAATGTTCATTAATTTTAAGTCCATTGCTCTAAAAATGCATGTATTTTTTTTGACTTCCTTTGCTATTAAAAGATTAGTCATAGTAAATGTTAGCAGTTGAAAAATCATCTCTCTAATGAGAAATCCAGCATTTCACAAGTCAGATTTTTCTAAAGTCTGCATGTTATACACATTTTCTGGAAAAAAGGGAAAACCCACCCTCCTTTTATCTTCCAACTGGTCAGAATTGCGTCACCTGCAGCCCTGAAGGCAGACAGTGTTGCTTCTTGATTACTACCACCAAGGACTTTATCCTGGCAACTTAATATCTGATGAGGATGTTAACTACTCACCACTTGTAAAAATAAATTTAGCAAAAAAAAAAATTTTAAAGTGTCCGGTCTAGGGCATGATTTATGGCTTAGTGGCGAAGGTGCCTGCCTGCAAAGCCTAAGAACGCTGGTTCCAATTGAGGAATTTACATTTAGCCAGATGCAAATTGACAGATATGCACAATGCCACACTTGACCTATAAATCAAGGGGGCGGGATGCATCTGGATTGCTCACAGCAGCTGAGAGACTTGGGTATAGAACCGATTCTCTGGATGGCTCTCCCTTCTCTCTGTCTCTCTGATCTCTCTCTCCAAAAATAAATTTTAAAATTATTTTAAAAATTTTTTTAAAAGTGTTCGGCTTCTGGTGAGCTTTGAGCTTTGGTTCCAGCCTCCAGCGTGCTCAACTCCAGCGCTGAAAGAGCCAGCTTCTCAAGGTGAGTTTTATAATGACTGGTGAGGGGGGATCTTCGGCTGAAGGGTTTCGCTCACAGCAGTGAGACATTCATAGGGCGCCCATCCAGTGTGAATGCGCCTCTGTCTGTGCAACACGGAGGAGCCAATTGTAAAACTTTTTGCACACGTATGACTTTAAAGGGCTTTTATTTTATGAATTCTCTGATGTTGAATAAGAGCTGGCACACGCTTTAATCCCAGCACCAGCCAGGCTAGAAGGGTTTCATCAGAGTTTGAGGCCAGCCTGAGACTATATATTGAATTCCAGGTCAGCCTGGGATAGAGTGAAACTTCTACCTGAAACTCAAAATGTGTGTGTGTGTGATGTATATATGTAAGTGGTTAAGCACTTGACCTGTGAAGCCCATTCCTTGTAGATATTTACTCATTTATTTTATGACAGCAGCTTACAGCAAGCTGAACCAAAATGTGATGTGTTTCCTTGGTCTTATAACTGTGACTGTGCCCTGAAGATTTCTCAGTCTGTCTTGGGGTCCTTTCAATACATGTGCTTTTGTTGACCTTTGGCTGAAGGGGCTGAGATTATACAAATTAGACCATTTCTTCATCAAAAGAAAAGCAAATAATATTTAATCATTATACCTTAATATGTTAGCAATCCATTACAGATTACATGATCTAAGAGGGCTTTTTTTTTTTTTGGAGAGAAACACAGAAAGAGAGGGAGACAGATAGAGATGGGCGCGCCAGCAGCCTCTCAGCTGCTGTGAACGAAGTCCAGATGTGTGCACCCCCTTGTGGTCAAGTGCAGCATTGCACCCTTGTGTCACTTTGCATCTGGCTAAACGTGGGACCTGGAGATTGGAACCGCTGGAGATTGGAACCAGCGTTCTTAGGCTTAGGAGGCAGGCGCCTTAACCACTAAGCCATCTCTCCAGCCCCCTAAGAGGGCTTTTTAAAGCAACTGACTCCATGCAAAGTAGCATTTCTTCAAAGGTACAGCCAATATCTTCCCAGAAACAGTGACAAATTCCAAAGGTGCATGGGTCCTATGAGGGGAACGTTGAATTTCACGTCTCAGTTTAGACAGCAAGAAGACATGAAGTGAAAAGCCAGGAATCAGACAGCTAAAGGACAAGGAGAAACCAGAGTTCAGGTGAGTATTGCTGAAAGAAAACCCCAGCTCCACTTCCTACATAAATTGAAGTTATCAGCCTTTACCATCCTGACCTCCGTGTTCAGAACAAAATGGAACTTTAAAATCAGTGGTATGAGGTAAAGAAAGACTATGCATCAAATAAACAAGGATCAAGAATCTGCTTCTCTTTTTCAGATGGACGCAGAACCTGAGGAGAGAATCAGCCCATCGCACCTCACCAGGGCACCAGCTGAAGCCATAGAATAATTGGGGAAATGAGCAAGAATGCTGCTTTCTCCTTGAACCTGGTATCAGCACAGGGGTGAAGGAGATAGACACAGAGAACACTCAACCCCTACCAAACCAGAGATCCAGAGACACAGAGACTCCCATGACCTTGTCACTGAAATAGACCTAAAATGAACCCAACATGGCTCAGGGAAATTCGTGGAAGAGGGGGGCGGAAAGATCGTTAGAGCCATAAATTGGGTCATTATGCACAGAGACATTGCCTCACCCCCATAACGATGGATATCCCCACAATGCAAGACCCAAAATCCCCAAGGGGGGAGGGCAGGGAGAAGGCTAATGATAGCTGTATACACATTATATAGTTAACTAATAAAAATAAATAAATAAATAAATCCACTCAAAAAAAAAAAAGACGCCAGTGTACTAGGTCCTATGAAGGCATCATTTATATGTTTGAGAAAATACAAGATGTGCAAATGGCTGAAAACATAGAGAATTGAGAATTTACAAAAGTCAAAAGGATATTGAAAGATATGAAAATACACTATTTGAAGCTATAAATCAAGTGGATGGGATCTTGGGGAAAATTAGATCATCAGAAATTGGGATTATTGATATAGAAGTTGGGTGACTGGATGGTCGTTAAATGTAATCACACAGATGTGAAACAATGACAATATTAAAAATACATCTGGTTGGGAGAGATGGCTTAGCAGTTAAGAGCGCTGCTAGATCTTGCAAGAACGCCTGGTTCCAAATCTCCAGCGGTTTCAATCTCCAGGTCCCACGTTTAGTTAGATGCAAAGTGACACAAGGCTTGTCATGCAGTGGACAAAAGCAATGTACATATTTTGCATCTGTATTTCCCACAGCAGCTAGAGGATTTTGTGGCCCATCTCTATCTGTCTAATTCCTCTTCTGTCTCTTCCAAAAAAAAAATACAATTGTAAATGGTTAAGATAGATGAAGACTAAAATTGGCTTATTTTATCCAAAATGTGAAGATATGAGCTAGGTGTGGTGGCACACTTTTAATCCCAGCACCAGAAGCCAAACTTTTGAGAAGGATTTCTGAGTTTGAGGCCAGCCCAAGACAACATCTTAAATTCCAGGTCAGCACCTAGAAAGAGAGACACCATTCCAAAATTTTTGTGGCCTGAGAGATGGCTTAATGGTTAAGCACTTGCCTGTGAAGCCCCAGGACCCACGTGAAGCCAGATGCACAAGGGGGCACATGCATCTGGAGTTCGCTTTGCACTACCGAAAAAAACTAAAAACAAAAAAACAAACAAAACAAAAAGTCTTGAAGCAACCAGAGAATAGAGCACATGATCACTGGAAGGAAACCCTAAGACTGGGCGGGTAACTTTTCAGAATAAGAGATGAAACTTGAACAGGAGAAGGGCACGCCAGCAGTGTCTCAGCTGCTGTGAATGAAACCAGATGCCCATGCGCCCTTGTGGTCAAGTGTGGCATTGCTACTGAGCGTCACTTTGCATCTGGCTAAACGTGGACCTGGAGATGATGGGAACCATCCTCTTACAGCTTAGGAGGCCTGCGCTATAACCACTTTGCCATCTGCTCCAGCCCCACCAATGATTAGTCATCAGAGACAGGGTCTTCACTGAACCTGATGCTCTGCAGCTCCCAGGATTGAATTATCTCAAAGCCTGTCCAAAGACCTTAGAGATCTGTTTGCAATGCAACTGCCTCCCAGAGCTGGGATTAAAGATGGGCACCCCAACACTTAGCTTTATGTGGGTGCTGAGACTTTACTGTAGGTCCTCGTACACATGGGCAGCAAACAGTGGTTGAACCCAGTTTTTTTGAAACGGCAAACCCTATGAAAATGTCTGTGTATGTCAACTATGGGTCCCTTTTTGGTATGTAACAAAGCATTTACCATTTTATTTTATTACTTTCATACATAAATGTATGACTTTGGTGACAAACAAAATTGATATTATAACATTTAAAACATGAACATAAGCTGGGCAGGCTGGGCGGAAGCCTTAATCCCAGCACTGATGCAGAGGTAGGAGGATCCCATAAGTTCTATTAACCCTGAGATGACAGAGTGAATTCCAGGTCAGCCTGGACTAGAGTGAGACCCTAACTTCCAAAAAAAAAAAAAAAAATTGAACATAGCCAAAATTTAAGATTCTCAACACTGAAATAATATTATAAATATTTGTTTATTTATATGTGAGAGAGAGAGTGACAGACAGACAGACAGACAGACAGACAAGTTAGAGTATGGCCACACAAAGGGCCTCTTGCCACTACCAAGAAACTCCAGATGTATGAAAGCACTCCAAGCAGTGGTTAAAATGCAAATGGTGCCACATGGAACCTGTGGTTTTCAAGCTTTGCAAGCAAGAACATTTAACCACTGAGCCATCTCTCCAGCCCACTAATATTTTAAAAAGTTGTTCTTTATCAATATAAACATTTTCCGATTTGAAGCAAAATGAGCTTTGGAAATAGATCGAGTAAATTAAAAACAGCTCCCAGCATTTGAGATCCCCATTCTGTCTTGGAAACAAAACTGTCTTTGTTTAGGAAGGTGTCACATCCTGCCTCCTGGAGGAGTGACACCTGATAAGAATGCTATTTCTGGTGAATGCACGACTTAGAAATAAAACCAATTTTATTGATAAAAAAAAAAATTACAGCACAAAGTGAACTGAATACATAGGTATGGAAGATTTAAACAATGAATAACTCAGTCTTTTTTTTTTTTTTTTGGTTTTGCAAAGTAGGGTCTCACCTGGTCCAGGCTGACCTGGAATTGAACTCTGTAGTCTCAGGGTGGCCTCAAACTGTTAACTATCCTCCATACTCTCTGCCTCCCAGTGCTGGGATTAGCATGACGCCACCCACACGCCGCTCAACCTGGGGAATTATGCCTCTTTCCAGCCCTCCTGTGTCTGCCTTCATGCAGGCATAGACTTAAATGCTAAGCACCAAAAATTACCAGTTTGGGGTCTTTGAATTTAGATCTTTCCTGAACGGTGTAGACTTTCAAGAAGGTAAATTGCCTGGCTGGAAGTCAGCAACTGAACTAGTGTGTAATTATAGGAAATGTGAAACCATATCAATGCTTGCATTGTCAGCTATCAGAAACTTTCATTTTAGTGTGAAAACATAGTGAAATGGAATGTTCATAAAACATCTTTTAAATTTTTTTATTGACAACTTCTCTAATTACATACAAAAAAATGCATGATATTTCCCTCCCCTCCCCATTCCCCTTTAGAACTCCAATGCTCCATCATATCCCCATCCCTCTCCCCATTAGTCTCTCTGTTTTAATTTGATGTCATCATCTTTTTCTCCTATTATGAGGATCTTGGCTAACCAGGTATTGCTAATTGCACCTGCTCAGTCATTGGGCCTGTCTGGCCAAACTTGAATATTCAGTGTCCACTGTTTTCACTGCTGATGACTTCTGTCTCCCATACGCTGCATGCAGTGCAGCTTTTTCCAGCTTCAGTTGGCTGGTCTACAGGAGAAGGTTTTCTGCTCAGCACCAGCTTGTTTTCAGGACCCCTTGGCCAACTCACTGGAAGGTATCCCATCCCAGGCACTGAAAATTTTCTAGCAACAGTCTACATGTTTAAGTGTCTTTAAATGTAGCTAAAATATAGACTAAATGTAGCTAAATTATATAGCTAAAACAATACTTGGGATATGTAAACATCAATTTTTACTTAGTCATAAATAACTTTTGATGCTTAAATTACTGTAGAATTGCATCAATGCAAGAAATGTTCTTAAGAGCTCAAGTCTTAATTACTAGATGTGGTAATGTAATCCTCTTTTTCGATCATAGTTATACTTTCTTCATTAATATTTCATTTAGTTTTTGAAATTTTGCCTTTCACTTAAAAAAATGATGGAACCTAATTATTACCTGCATCTTCCATGATAATTTATTTCCTGCACAGTTAATTAAGAAAACATTTAGATCTTTCAAGAACCAGGGCATTTTACATTTTGCTGTCATTATGGAGGCTTAAGTAAATTAAATGTGTATCAATGACAGACAATATGATCAGCTAGATTTTAGATGAAAGAAAGTGTTTGAGATTAAACACTTACTGGGTTGTCAATCTTATATGACCGGAGGCAGGCTAACTTCTCAAATATCTCGCATTCACAGTATAACATAGATATTTTGTACTAAAGTTCCCAGAAGAATTGATATCTGTGTTCAGGATTCAAAGCTGAGTAAAACGTCAATGATTCTGGAAAGTTGGAATGTGGCGGTCCAAAGTCAAGTTATTTTGGGCTGACTTAAGGGGCTTATTTTATTTATTTTTATTTTATTTT
Organism: Orientallactaga sibirica; assembly: GCA_036365145.1. Classification (NCBI taxonomy): domain Eukaryota; kingdom Metazoa; phylum Chordata; class Mammalia; order Rodentia; family Dipodidae; genus Orientallactaga; species Orientallactaga sibirica. The sequence continues at coordinate 2,032,431 of JAEOAD010002614.1, read as the reverse complement.
ATTTTATTTATTTAAAAGAGAGAAAGAATGCCGGGCATGGTGGCGATCCTTTAATCCAGCACTGGAGGCAGAGGTAAGAGGATCACAAAGTCTGGAGGCCACCCTGAGACCACATAGTGAATTCCAGGTCAGCCTGAGCTAAAGTGAGACCCACTCTGAAAACCAAAAAAAAAGAAAGAGAGAGAGAGAGAAAGAGAGAATGGGTGCACCAGGGCCTCCTGCCCTGCAAACGAACTTCAGACGATGCTCTCTTGGACATACCAACTAGCCGTGAGGCCAGCTCCAGGTACACTTGTTCTGGGTTAGACTAGAATTTATGCATTGCCCCTTCAGGAGAGGACCTCCTTTAATCTCCACGACTGCCTTCCATTCCATGTTTGCTTCACACCAACACAAGCTGACAGAAAACCACAATGCTTCCCAGCCTCCTATAAACTTCCACTTGCCCCCCACAGACCATTCAAGAATGTTGCATATGGCCGCTGGAGAGATGGCTCAGCGGTTAAGGCACCTGCTCAGAAACTTAAGGACCCCGGTTCAAATCTCCAGGTCCCACGAAGCTGTGATGCACATGGTGGCTCATGTGTATGGAGTTTATTTGCAGTGGCTTGAAGCCCTGGCATGCCCATTCTCTGCCCTCTCTCTCTCTCTCTCTCTCTAACAAATAAAGAAACAAAATAAAATCTTTCTTTTAAAAAAATGCTAAACCGGGCGTGGTGGGAGCATGCCTTTGAGGCAGGAGGATCGCTGGGTGGAGTCCCAGGCCACCCTGAGACTGCATAGTGAATTCCAGGTCAGCTCTGGGCCAGAGGAGACCCTACCAAAAAAAACAAAACCAAAAAAAGGAATGCTGTGTGAGCCACTCTGTATTCTGCCTATGAGTTACATTTCATGCTTTAAAAGCTTGAGAAAATTCAAGCATGAAAAGATCCTGTGTGGAAATTACATTATGACACTACTTTAAATTAGATTATATGGAACTGTGTTTTATTATGCCATCATTTACTTTTTCATTTTACACCTACCTGCTTAGATTTTAGATAATGCATCTAAAAAGTGAGGGCTTTAGTGATGAACGGATTGTATTAATATTTTCTTTTATTTACTTATTTGACAGAGAGAAAGAGAGAATGACACGCCAGGGCCTCCAGCCACTGCCACTTTCCCAGCTTGGGTTTGCAATGCCTTCATGCAGGCATAGACGACAATGCTACTGCACCAAATAGCCAGTTTGGGGTCTCTGAATGGTAGATCTTTCCAGAACGGGTGTAGACTTTCAATCTTTTAAATTGCCTGGCTGGAAGTCAGCAAATGTACTAGTGTGTAATTATAGGAAATGTGAAACCATATCAATGCTTGCTATCATTAATCAGAAAATCTATCAGAAACTTGGTAAATTACATTTTAGTGTGAAAACATAGTGAAATGTTCATTGGTGTTTAAATATCTTTTTTTAAATTTTTTTATTGACAACTTCTCTAATTACATACAAAAAAATGCATGATATTTCCCTCCCCTCCCCCATTCCCCTTTAGAACTCCAATCTCCATCATATCCCCTCCCTCTCTCCATTAGTCTCTCTTTTAATTTGATGTCATCGTCTTTTTCTTCTATTTTTGAGGGTCATGTGGAGGTATTGCTAGGCACTGCGAGGTCATGGATATCGAGGCCAATTTCTGTCTGGACAGTTGCATTGTAAGAGGTCATACCCTTCCTTTGGCTCTTCCATTCTATCCGCCCCCTCTTCCGCAATGATCTCTGAGCCTTGGAGGGTGTGACAGAGGTGTTTCAGTGCTGGACACTCCTCCATCCCTTCTTCTCAGGACCATAATGCCTTTTGGGTCATCCCAGTGGTCATCGCCATCTGAAAAGAGAAGCTTCTCTAACCAGAAGTGAGAGTAGTGTTCATATGTGAATATGAACATTAAGTGTAGTGTTTTCAGGGCATCTTGGTGGGAATAATATATACATTTGGCCAGTCAAGAGCAGGCTTTATACCCCTAAGGCTCATGACTTCCCCTGCCATAGACTTTTGCTTAGGTTTTTCAGTACCAGGTATGTATTCCCTCCCATAGAGAGGGCCTTCAGTCCAATTATGGAGCAGTTGGTTACCCCAAGAGCAGACATGCCACTATTGCACCCATTCAGTCATTGGGCCTGTCTGGCCAAACTTGAATATTCAGTGTCCACTGTTTTCACTGCTGATGACTTCTGTCTCCCATACGCTTCATGCAGTGCAGCTTTTTCCAGCTTTCAGTTGACTGGTCTACAGGGAGAAGGTTTTCTGCTCCACACATGCTTGCTTTCTTAGTGACCTTGCCTCTCAGGCAAGAGATGTCTTCAGCAATAGGGTCTTACTATCTGTTTCTCAAGGGAAACCAGGGGCTTTGGCAATAGCCTTTAATGTTTTGGAGGCTACCAGGACCTCCTTGGCCAACAACTCACTGGAAGGTATCCCATCCCAGGCACTGAAAATTTTCTAGTAACAGTCTACATGTTTAAGTGTCTTTAAATGTAGCTAAAATATAGACTAAATGTAGCTAAATTATATAGCTAAAACAATACTTGGGATATGTAAACATCAATTTTTACTTAGTCATAAATAACTTTGATGCTTAAATTACTGTAGAATTGCATCAATGCAAGAAATGTTCTTAAGAGCTCAAGTCTTAATTAATAGATGTGGTAATGTAATCCTCTTTTCGATCATAGTTATACTTTCTTCATTAATATTTCATTTAGTTTTTGAAATTTTGCCTTCTACGAAAAAATGATGGAACCTAATTATTACTCTGCATCTTCCATGATAATTTATTTCTGCACAGTTAATTAAGAAAACATTTAGATCTTTCAAGAACCAGGGCATTTTACATTTTGCTGTCATTATGGAGGCTTAAGCAAATTAAATGTGTATCAATGACAGACAATATGATCAGCTAGATTTTAGATGAAAGAAAGTGTTTGAGATTAAACACTTACTGGGTTGTCAATCTCTATATGACCCTTGAGGCAGGCTAACTTCTCAAATATCTTTGCATTCACAGTATAACATAGATATTTTGTACTAAAGTTCCCAGGAAGAATTGATATCTGTGTTCAGGATTCAAAGCTGAGTAAAACGTCAATGATTCTGGAAAGTTGGAATGTGGCGGGTCCAAAGTCAAGTTATTTTGGGCTGACTTAAGGGGCTTATTTTATTTTATTTTATTTTATTTTATTTTATTTATTTAAAAGAGAGAAAGAATGCCGGGCATGGTGGCGCATGCCTTTAATCCAGCACTCGGGAGGCAGAGGTAAGAGGATCGCCGTGAGTTCGAGGCCACCCTGAGACCACATAGTGAATTCCAGGTCAGCCTGAGCTAAAGTGAGACCCTACCTTGAAAAACCAAAAAAAAAAAAAAAAAGAGAGAGAGAGAGAGAGAAAGAGAGAATGGGTGCACCAGGGCCTCCTGCCCTGCAAACGAACTTCAGACGCATGCTCTCCTTGGACATACAACTAGCCGTGAGGCCAGCTCCAGGGTACACTTGTTCTCTGGGTTAGACTAGAATTTATGCACATTGCCCCCTTCAGGAAAGGTCCCCTTAATCTCCACGACTGCCTTCCATTCCATGTTCGCTTCACACCAACACAAGCTGACAGAAAACCAATGCTTCCCAGCCTCCCATAAACTCCAATTTGCCTCACAGGACCGTTCAAGAATGTTGCATGCAGGCGGGCTGGAGAGATGGCTCAGTGGTTAAGGCACATGCCTGTGAAACCTAAGGACCCCGGTTCAAATCTCCAGGTCCCATGTAAGCCAGATGCACATGGTGGCTCATGTGTATGGAGCTTGTTTGCAGTGGCTAGAAGCCCTGGCATGCCCATTCTCTCTGTTTCTCTCTCTCTTTCTCTCTCTCTCTCTCTCTCTCTCTCTGTCTCTAACAAATAATGAAATTAAAATAAAATCTTTTCTTTAAAAAAAAAAATGCTAAACCGGGCGTGGTGGTGCATGCCTTTGAGGTAGGAGGATCGCCGTGAGTCCGAGGCCACCCTGAGACTGCATAGTGAATTCCAGGTCAGCCTGGGCCAGAGTGAGACCCTACCTCGAAAAAACAAAAAACCAAAAAAAAAAGGAATGCTGTGTGAGCCACTTGCATTCTGCCTATGAGTTACATTTCATGCTTTGGTGCTTGAGAAATTCAAGCATGAAAAGATCCTGTGTGGAAATTACATTATGACACTACTTTAAATTAGATTATATGGAACTGTGTTTTATTATGCCATCATTTACTTTTTCATTTTACACCTACCTTGCTTAGATTTTAGATAATGCATCTAAAAAGTGAGGGCTTTAGTGATGAACGGATTGTATTAATATTTTCTTTTTATTTACTTATTTGACAGAGAGAGAAAGAGAGAATGGACATGCCAGGGCCTCCAGCCACTGCAAACGAACTCCAGATGCATGTGCCACCTTGTGCGTCTGGCTTACACGGGTCCTGGGGAATCAAACCTGAGTCTTTTGACTTTGCAGGCAAACGCCTTAACCGCTAAGCCATCTCTCCAGCCTCGTGAGCTGATTTTAAAACAAGGAAATTATTTGGAGATTTATGTTCTGAAAACCCGTTTTGCAGGGCTATAATTACTACCAGTTGTGGTCTTTCTCTTAATGGTCCTGTGCTTTTAAACAAATTAAAACTAATCACTGAAGAAGCCATAATTGGGTAACTGCTAATGATTAAATTGATTTAGATCACAATCTAAGTGACCTAAACTTCCTCACTCTTTATCCAGTACTGTCTCCATGCAGAAACAGTGCAGCTACCTCTATAAGACATATTTTTTTTTTGGCTGTGATAAAAGAATTCACATAACATTGCAAACTAAGTCTATATTAAAGGTGTGAATTTCATTAGAATTTCGATAGCATGAGCTGAATCGAAGGAGATAAGATGGTATGGCATGCAAGCACTGAAAAGGCGTGCATAGGAAGGGCCAATCAGGTGAGTTAAATAGTAATTTCTACTTTTATTCATTCACAGCTATCTTTAGATGTATTTTCTAAAGTATCCGAGATCTTTGACATCTGGTATAAGAGGCAAAGAAATAAATGTGTTACCTAAACCAATCATCTCGCATTCATTCATATAGAGATGATTCAATGTGACGTGACTCGAGAGATATGACAAAAATGTATGTTCCCTGCATGAGCAATTTCATCAAATCATCTTCCCGACTGTGTCGGAGAAAGACATCTGGGGGAAAACATCTTTGTTTTCTCATCCTTTACCTAATATTCTCGGTGAAATTTCAGTTAATTTGTGTTGTGGTCACAGCGGAGATGCAGAACAAAGCGATTTTCTGCATAAAAGAAGATTATCCGCTGCAGCTATTTGTAACACCCCAAACACGTGCATGCCTCACTTGGGGTTGGGCAAAGCTCAGAAGAGTCCCCTCTGGGTTCTTATAAAGAAATTGCATTTTCACAGCGCCTCACACCCTCCTTTACAATTGTTAATGAGCGTGGGGAGGTTCCCTGCAAATAAATGCTGGTGTCTGCAGACAGTTGAAACTGCAGTTGCTCAGTAGAGTGAGTTGGGGGGCTTTTGAACCAATGTGTGGACACAAGTCACTTTTCACTAAGATTTTCACATATCCGTGAAAAGCAGCAGCCAACCCAGCTGCCAGCAGTGTGATCTAAGCGACACATAGCAGACCCCACATTTTATTTTGTTAACCATAAAGGTTAATTCGAGCCTTACAGAGAAATTAGTTCTTTGTTAAGCCAGCCTTTTCACACTTCTCTTTGTGTCATTTATATAAAATTACTATTACCATTATGTCTGAAACAACAAAGTATTTCCTATGTTCAGTTACTAAAGTCAAAGGACTTTTCTGATTGCCTGACACTGTTAGAAAATATACTTTAGCCGGGCATGGTGGCACACGGGCTATAATCCCAGCACTCAGGAGGCAGAGGTAGGAGGATCACTGAGAGTTCAAGGGCACCCTGAGACTACATAGTGAATTCCAGGTCAGCCTGAGCCAGAGTGAGACCCTACCAGGAAAAACCAAAAGAAAAAAAAAAGAAAGAAAAGAAAGAAAATATACTTTATTTAAGCTATTCCATCAAGTTATAAAATCATATTAATAAATGAAAATACACTGTACACTGTGGATTTCTAGAATGTGGTGGATAAGAAAATCAGCTGTCCATGGTCATAGGTCAGAAAGAAAACATGACCACCAAGATGCCAGGCAAAGTTCCAGGACTTCAAGTGTGGCACAGAGCCACACAGACAAACAGAAGGCCAGGTCTCTGTTTTATAAGAAACCCAGTAATTATAGTTTTTAGAAACCAAATGGCCATTGCATAATGTAGGAAAATGACTGTCATAATGTAGTTTAACAGCCATTTGTTCATTATTGAGGTTAATAGCTATTAAACTTACCCCTATAAGGTTTTCTTTATATTAATGTCTCCACCAGCATAGTAGGATGCCATCTTTCTTTAAATATACTAATTACAGGGCTGGAGAGATGGCTTAGCGGTTAAGGCGCCTGCCTGCTAAGCCTAAGAACCCGGTTCCAATCTCCAGCAGTTCCAATCTCCAGGTCCCACGTTTAGCCAGATGCAAAGTGACGCAAGGGCGCAATGCCGCACTTGACCACAAGGGGGCGCATGTGTCTGGATTTCGTTCATAGCAGCTGAGAGACTGCTGGTGCGCCCATCTCTATCTGTCTTCCTCTCCCTCTCTGTCTCTCTCTGTGTCTCTCTCCAAAAATAATAATAATAAAATTTAAATATACTAATTACAATGTTAAAACTAATTAAGTATAGTTTTCTAGGTTGGTAACATCTGAATGCTATCTGTGACACACATAGTGGAAGAACTAACCCACTTTTGTGCAGAATGAATGCTTGTGTGTGTGATATTTAAATTTTTAAAATATTTATTTGCAAGCAGAGGTGGGTGGGCTCATACCATTGCGAATGAACTCCAGATGCATGTGCCACTTTGTACATCTGGCTTTACGTGAGTCCTGGGGAATTGAACCCAGGCCATTGGGCTTTGCAAGCTAGCACCTTTAACTGCTGAGCCATCTCTCCAGCCCATGTGTGTGTGTGTGTGTGTGTGTGTGTGTGTGTGTGTGTGTTTAATTGGTCTGCACCCAGGGCTTTGTGCATACTAAGCAAGCACTCCATAGAAATCTTTGCTCAAGCTTAAAGGAATTCTACCACGAGTTATGATAGCTTTTGCATTTTATATCAGCTTTCCTCGCCTTTGACTATGCCCTTATTCCCTATTTCTGAATAATTTAAACTTTCATGTAGAAGAAAAGAGATTGGAAGATCTTGCAGTGAATACAGTCTGTAATATTAGTCAAATGTTAGAGAAAACACATGCCATGAACTAGTTAGATATTCTGTTTAAAGTGAAAATAAGGATGGCTGTGGGTTCTATGTGAAAATGGCTAATTGCTGGCAATGGATGCCAGAAAGATATAGAACTCATGGGCAAAGTTACTTTCTCAAATCCTAGATTTTTTTAATCCAACCTGGTGGAAGGAATTCAGTAAAACTGATCAGACCATCTGAAATTAATAATGACAATTATATATAAAAATTTTTTAAATGGATAAATATGTATTGAAAAAAGAAGCCAAAATTGTTTTATTTAATTTCTAACAACAATGTATCAATATATAAACAAATGTGAAAATAAAATGGAAAAATGAAATATACAGGGCTGGAGAGATGGCTTAGGGGTTAAGGCGCCTGCCTCCTAAGCCTAAGAACGCCGGTTCCAATCTCCAGGTCCCACGTTTAGCCAGATGCAAAGTGACACAAGGGTGCAATGCCGCACTTACCACAAGGGGGCGCACGCGTCTGGAGTTCGTTTCACAGCAGCTGAGAGACTGCTGGCGCGCCCATCTCTATCTGTCTCCCTCTCCCTCTCTCTCTGTCTCTCTCTGTCTCTCTCTCAAAAAAATGAAATATATAGTAAAGAGACATTTTAATTTATTTATTTGCAAGTAGGGATAGATAGACAAAGAGAGAGAATGGACATGCCAAGGCCTGAAGCCACTGCAAGTGAACTCCACATATATATGCCACTCTGTGCATCTTGCTTTACATGAACACTGGGAATCAAACCCCAGTCCTTAGGCTTTGCAGGTAAGTGCCTTAACTGCAGAGCCATCTCTCCAACCCAGTAATGGGATATTAATAATAATGGTGTGCACTGTTTGCTTTTCCTTTTTTAAAAATTTTTATTTATTCATTTATTTGACAGAGAAAGAGGGAGAGAGAGAGAATGGGCACAGCCACTGCAAACAAACTCCAGATGCATGCGCCCCCTTGTGCATCTGGCTAACTTGGGTCCTGTGGAATCGAACCTGGGTCCTTTGGCTTTGCAGGCAGATGCCTTAACCTCTAAGCCATCTCTCCAGCCCCCCTGTTTGTCTTTTCTAATGGTTACTTTTATATTATGTGTTAAATTCATGTGATAGACTACTATGGTCTCCAAATCAGATTAGTATAAATTCTTACAGAAATGATTTGATATAAAACTCTGGTTTATAATTATACAGAGAAAAAAATCATGATTTAATGTGTTTTTCAAGACTGGAAGATTCTCAGAAGTTTCTCCTGAATAATCCACAATCTACCATTTCTTAGTGTTTGGTGAATGCTTTAATGTAAAACTCTTTTTCTTGAGTGGCAGAAGAATCAGCACAAGCTGTTGTCTTTTAGAAACTTCACATATCTGGATATATTGCCAATCTCAAAACTTTAAAATATACTTAATCCCTCTGTGGCCTACTTTAAGAAGTATCTGACAGAATTCTTTGCATACATATGTTTAGTAAATAGTAGCAGGCACTTGGAAACTTGGAAAATATTCTCTGTTTTTAATTTATCCTTAAAGGCTAATCTTGACTGAATTTGTAAGAATAAAACATGACAATAAGATAGCATGCCAGCAAAAAGGAAAATCAATGCTATGACAAGGGAACTCATCCCTAGCTACACATGATTGAATATGGCTGGGTGCATACTATAAGAATGCCATACTGGGGCTGGGGAGATGGCTTAGCGGTTAAGGCACATGCCTGCGAAGCCTAAGGACCAGGTTCGATTCTCCAGGACCCACATAAGCCAGATGCACAAGGTGGCGCATGCATCTGGAGTTCGTTTACAGTGGCTAGAGGCCCTGGAGTGCCTATTCTTTCTCTCTCTCTTTCTCTTTGTCTCTAATAAATATATATATATATATATATATATATATATATATATATATATATATATATAATTTTTATTATTATTATTATTTATTCTTTTATTTATTTTTGGAGAGAGACACAGAAAGAGACAGACAGAGAGGGAGAGGAAGACAGATAGAGATGGGCGCACCAGCAGCCTCTCAGCTGCTGTGAACGAACTCCAGATGCGTGCGCCCCCTTGTGGTCAAGTGCAGCATTGCGCCCTTGCGTCACTTTGCATCTGGCTAAACGTGGGAACTGGAGATTGGAACCAGGTTCTTAGGCTTAGCAGGCAGGCGCCTTAACCACTAAGCCATCTCTCCAGCCCCTCTAATAAATACATTTAAAAAAAAAATAAAGAAAGTCGTGCTGATTAGGTGCCATTCACAGCCTGGCTACGTGAAGGTTGATTTTACTCATCTTTGGCTGGATGAATTATGTACAAAATTGAACTATTTTCTATCTTATCATCTAAGGAACATTTACCCATGAAACCGAGAGCAATTCTGTTTTCTGCAGGGAGATTTTTCCCCAGAAAAGGTCAACCGTGTCCTCACCTTTTATAAGTGGTGAGCATGTGAGACAACACACAGGACACAGGGACCTTGCAGGACTATGTGGTCATCAGTCGGCTGAACACAACATCACAGAGCACAGCTGTCCTAGAGAATCGCTGATCAGGGACAAATCAGAACCATGAAAATGAAAGAGCAGCCCTGGGAAGCATGAGATTGCGTTCAAGCAACCATCACTGCGCAGACAGAGCGGCCAGAGGACGTCTGTGGATTCCAGAACCCAGACACTCCAGTTCATTATAGAAAAGTTGGCTATATGCATATAGTCTCTCCTCAGCGTTCCATAAACCTCTGAGCATGTCCACACTATTTATAATGTCAGCTACAGGGCCAGTGATATTCTGTGTACCTGTTCTCGAAAGACAGAATTCTTTTTTTTTTTTAACTTTTTATTTTTGCATTTTTTTTTTTTGGAGAGAGACACAGAGAGAGAGAGGGAGACGGAGAGAGAGAGGGAGAGGGAGACAGATAGAGATGGGCGCACCAGCAGCCTCTCAGCTGCTGTGAATGAACTCCAGATGCATGCACCCCCTTGTGGTCAAGTGCGGCATGGCGCCCTTGCGGCATTTTGCATCTGGCTAAACGTGGGACCTGGAGATTAGAACCGCTGGAGATTGGAGCCAGTGTTCTTAAGCTTAGGAGGCAGGCGCCTTAACCCCTAAGCCATCTCTGCAGCCCAAAAGACAGGATTCTTTTAAAATTGTGTTGCATGGTTAGTTGGGTCCAGAGACAGTCCTTGTGTTTATGGAGGCCCAAGTTTATGAAGTCAGGAACCATCTCCCATAAGAGGTTCAGGGAAATGAGAGACTGGAGGGACTGGGAGTTTCAAATGCCCTCATTCCCTATGTCTGAATAATTTAAAGGTTCATGTACATGAAAAGAGATTGGAAGATCTTCCAGTGAATACTGTCTGTAGTAGTAGTCAAACATCAGAGAAAACACACACCAAGAAGTAGTTAGATATTCTGTTTAAAGATGACGGTGGGTTCCATGTGAAACAGGATCAGAAACAGGCACGGATTGGCACAGACTTAACATCTACACTCAGGGGGCAGAGGCAGAGGCCAGCCTGGGTTATGCAGCAAGACATTTTTTGAAAACAAACTTCAAAGAAATCAAAAATAAAGGGAAGGATATGGATAAAATAAAAAGATGAAAGGCTGGAGAGACAACTTAGCCATTAAGGAGCTTGTCTGCTAAGCCTAAGAATGCTGGTTCCAATCTCCAGCGGTTCCAATCTCCAGGTCCCAAGTTTAGCCAGATGCAAAGTGACGCAAGGGCGCAATGCCGCACTTGACCACAAGGGGGCGCACGCGTCTGGAGTTCATTCGCAGCAGCTGAGACACTGCTGGCGCACCCATTCTCTATCTGTCTCCCTCTCCCTCTCTCTCTGTCTCTCTCTCAAAAAAAAAAGTGAAGAAAATAACAATAGGGCTACTGTCAGCCTAACACTCTGAGTCCTTTGATTTGAATTGGTCTAGAAGGCTGTGAGCTTTTGTTCCTGTTTTCACTGGAGACACTTCAACTTGACTTTATCTGATTAGGATGGAGGCGAGACAAATGAGCCATAACAACACTGAAATTCTATACCATGTTGAAAGCATTGGAAGCAGCTCAAATTAATTATTCTTTGCTTTTCTCTCATAGAAAAGTAGTGAAATTGAAATATTGATACCTTAGAACTTGCTGTCTCAGCTCACCTTCGTCTCGTGTATAATGATATTCATGTACTTTTCAGCTTCTAATGTGATTTAGATGAATAACTGGTGAACCCAAGAAGGCCAATCCTTTGAGAGCAAGGCTGCAGTGAACTGGACTAGCTTTGGCCTAACCCATTTGTGAGTCGTAACTCAGCAGTTCTACTCCTCAGTCATTACCAAGGCACGAGGAGAGCAATCTCCAGGAAACAGAAGCATATGGTGACATTTGTAATGTCTCCAAGGGATTAAAAGGCAATTGTATTTTTTTATTTATTTTTGGGGAGAGAGACAGAGAGAGAGAGAGGGAGAGGAAGACAGATGGAGATGGGCACGCCAGCAGTCTCTCAGCTGCTGTGAACAAAATCCAGACGCATGCGCCCCCTTGTGGTCAAGTGCAGCATTGCACCCTTGCGTCACTTTGCATCTGGCTAAACGTGGAACCTGGAGATTGGAACCGGGTTCTTAGGCTTAGGAGGCAGGTGCCTTAACCGCTAAGCCATCTCTCCAGCCCGGCAATTGTATTTTGATAGAACTTATGTGAACGTGAAAAAAAATGTGACTATAATTACTTTTTCTTGATGTGGTCAGAGCTGGAGAAAAACTAGTGAGAAAAATGGAATGAAGTTGGGTGTAAAGTTTTGTTCTTAATATTTCATTAATTTAGCTGATATTTATTGCATCCACATAGCTTTATTCGCAGGTACCCTGTAGAGTGGGAACCTCTTTGTAATTGATATATAACCAATGCAACTTATAACAATCTTAAGTAAGGAAAATGCATTTTCTAGAATTAATCTTTAGGAATTTGTCACTCCCACAGATAATTTTGTCAATAAGCAATTATATAGTTGCAAGTGGCTATAAGTAAAAGAAATTAATAAGAACCAACCAATTTCTCTACTCTCTTAGAAGTTACTATTGATAGTAAATGCCAAAATGCCAATACTCATTGCAAAAGAGTACAAATATTTTTCTACTTCACAATATATAGCCTACTACAATGGCATGTAACATGTTTTTTAAACAATTTTATTAATACTTTATTTTAAAAAAATTTTTTAATTTTTTATTTATTTTTATTTTGGAGAGAGACACAGAGAGAGAGAGGGAGAGGCAGACCGAGATGGGTGCGCCAGCAGTCTCTCAGCTGCTGCTAACGAAATCCAGACGCGTGCGCCCCCTTGTGGTCAAGTGTGGCATTGCACCCTTGAGTCACTTTGTATCTGGCTAAACGTGGGACCTGGCGATTGGAACCACTGGAGATTGGAACCAGCGTTCTTAGGCTTAGCAGGCAGGCGCCTTAACCCCTAAGCCATCTCTCCAGCCCTCAGCATGCTTTTTATTCATGTCCTCTAAATGACTAGTCTCCTGTTTAATTTTCTTCGAACATTTCCAAGTATGTTCTTTACGCTTAAGCAAATCTGAGTGATTACAAATTATTTTTTTTTAATCTGGGTGATGGATTGTTAATGTCTAGCCATGAGGGAGTTGTAAACAAAACTCAATGCTTCTTAAATAGAGTGGTCACTTTCAACTAAATTCCTCTCAAATTACCTGGGGTCTCATTTTGAGCTCATGTGTGGAATTTCTGACAGTAATAAATGTGTAAACTTACATGTCGTGGCTCTCCAAGCTGGAGCTGGAATGACTTCTAAGCATGAACAAAGGACAAAGCTCCCAGGGCTGAAATGACATGCTCAGCGCTGGCTTCTCATGGTAGGGCAGGAAGCAGGGTGTTGCCCACAGCCACGATTTAGGGCCTTTTCGCCCTGGCATCCACTCTGCTAAAGAGAAGCCCAATGCATTTAGTAATGACGTTTGCCACATCGTTTTCTTCCAGCTATAAAAAAATACCACCGTTTGCAAAGTTCATAAGTTTTCCAAATTCTTCTCAAACTCTCACCTATCTACGTTGTGACGAAAAGGGGAAAAAAATTAAAAAGTCAAAAACTGAGTTTGCAGAGTTTTTTTTTTTTTCTGACCCTTTGCATTTTTTTCCTGTTTCTGGCCTTATCAGAATGGCAGACTTGAGTCTGAAAACATTTCTGAATGGTGCAAACTATTCTCTAGGAACACAGAACACTAGAATCAAATCAGGCCTTAAAGAAACTCACGCCGGCGTGGTGGCGCACGCCTTTAATCCCAGCACTCGGGAGGCAGAGGAAGGAGGATCGCCATGAGTTCGAGGCTACCCTGAGACTACAGAGTGAATTCCAGGTCAGCCTGGGCTAGAGTGAGACCCTACCTTGAAAGACCAAAAAATGAAAAAACCAAAAAAAAGAAAAAAAAAAGAAACTTAAGTGGGTGATTTACAGAAAAGGGTTCCTGGACACTGTCCATCCCACAGAAGGCATTTTACAGTCCATCACTGCCGCCAGGCTTTTCCCTAAGCACCTCTCAGAGGAAACTTCGCTGCCTTCCACACTGCCTCACTTCCCCCTTCCTGCCTCGCTCTTCCTCAGCAACCTAAACTGTTTCTTCATATTTCAAGCTCTGTATCACCAATCTGTTGGTACATAAACACATCAAGGGCTGAAGAGATGGCTTAGGGGTTAAGGCGCCTGCCTGCTAAGCCTAAGAACGCTGGTTCCAATCTCCAGTGGTTCCAATCTCCAGGTCCCACGTTTAGCCAGATGCAAAGTGACTCAAGGGTGCAATGCCGCACTTGACCACAAGGGGGCGCATGCATCTGGATTTCGTTCACAGCAGCTGAGAGACTGCTGGTGTGTCCATCTCTCTCTGTCTTCCTCTCCCTCTCTGTGTGTCTCTCTATAAATAAATAAATAAATAAATAAATAAATAAATAAATAAATAAAATAAATAATAAACACATCAAGATATTTAAGCTGGAAACAAAACAACCTCCTTTACACTGAATTTCATTGTAGAACCATTAAGGTAACCATTTTTTCTCTGATTACCCCCAGATGTCAAATCAATAGAATAATACAAGTTAATTACAGGTCTTAGAAGGGAGAAAGAGAAAAATCCACAATTACAGTCAGAGACTTCAGCAACCGTCTCCTATTAACGGATAGGGCAGCTAGACAGAAAATCAGTAAGGAAACAGAAATAACGTTAAGTGAAATCAAAAGTTTTCAAAATCTCGTCTAATTGACACTTTTAGAACACTCCACAAATAATATCATATTACACAGTTTTAGCAAACATAAAAAGCTTGTCATTATAGACCATGTCACAAAGCCTTTAACACGCATCAATACATTTGTGAAAATTTTCAAGATGAAAAATATGATTTACCTTCAAAATGAAGTTAGATTGCAAAACAGTCACAGAAGGATGTCATAAACACATCCTGTCAAACATTTGTAACTTAATAACACATGTCTACTAAGTAATCCACTAGGCAAAAATTAAGCACAAAAAGTGAAAATTGGGCTGGAGAGATGGCTTAGCGGCTAAGGCGCCTGCCTGTCTCCCTCTCTCTCTCAAACAAACAAATTGGTAAAATATTTTTAAAAATCTGTTCCTTCAAGATCAATAAAAGTGATGAATTTCGAGCTATACAAACTCGGGGGAAAGAAGATAAAATTGCCAATACGGTCTGTGAAAGGATGGAGATAAGGAAGTTTCTTTGGTGCTCTTGTGATCAAACAAGTCTGGCTGAGGAACAAATGATCAAGTTTGCTCAGGACATACACATGCAAAAGACGTCATAGGAGATATTCTATTCTATATTTTCACTCTGCACACCTTTTCTTTGAGATGTTCAACGAAGCCATTGGCTTCCCTTGTCAAAGTAAATGAACGTGCACGTGAAAATGTTGCTTGTGTATTTTATTTTTACATTTCTGCATAAATGCACTCTGCACACCTTTCCTTTGAGATGTTCAAAGAAGCCATTGGCTTCCCTTGTCAAAGTAAATGAACGTGCAAGTGAAAATGTTGCTTGTATATTTTATTTTTCCATTTCGGCATAAATGCACGAGTGCATGCATTCCGTGGCTAGAGAAGGCAATAGAAAGTGTAAAGTTTGGTGTTAATTCTTTATGCCTGTCTCACTGTAAGGCATTACAACATGCCACCATGAACAAGATTTGGCTGGGCCATTTCAAAACAATTAGTATCAAGGACTTTAATTCAAATACGCATATCTTGCTGGGCGTGATGGCGCACACCTTTAATGCCAGCACAGAGGTAGGAGGACCACCATGAGTTTGAGACTATATACTCAATTCCAGGTCAGCCTGGGCTAAAGTGAGACCCTACCTTGAAAAACAACAACAACAACAAAAATCTTATAATCTCAGAGTGGATAGGAACAGCTCGAGGTACCATGTCTCCCCCCAAAAGGGACTGAATGATGTCACTTGGTCCCCACAATGAATACAATAATACGAATATACTAATAACCCTCTTAGGAAGACCTTCAGCAGAATTGGGGTAGCGGAGAGTGGATATAAGAATTTTATTTAAAAAAATTAGCCGGGCGTGGTGGCGCACGCCTTTAATACCAGCGCTCGGGATGCAGAGGCAGGAGGATCGCCGTGAGTTCGAGGCCACCCTGAGACTACAGAGTGAATTCCAGGTCAGCCTGGGCTAGAACGAGACCCTACCTCGAAAAACCACAAAAAAAAAAAAAAAAAAAGATTTTGTGTCTGGTGTGGTGGCGTACGCCTTTAATCCCAGCACTCGGGAGGCAGAGGTAGGAGGATCACCAAGAGTTCGAGACCACCCTGCGACTACAGAGTGAATTCCAGGTCAGCCTGGGCTAGAGTGAGACCCTACCTTGAAAAACAAAACAAAACAAAAAAACAAAAAAGATTTTTATTAAAAAAAATCAATAAAAAACATAAAAAGTAATTCCAAAAATAAAAAGATCTGTACTTCATATTATGATTCTTTTTTGAAAACTAATTTTTTCTTTTTTTAAGTTATTTATTTATTTATTTATTTATTTTTATTTTTGGAGAGAGACACAGAGAGGGACAAACAGAGAGGGAGAGGGAGACAGAGATGGGCGCGCCAGCAGTCTCTCAGCTGCTGTGAACGAACTCCAGGCGCGTGCGCCCCCTTGTGGTCAAGTGCGGCATTGCGCCCTTGCGTCACTTTGCATCTGGCTAAACGTGGCACCTGGAGATTGGAACCAGCGTTCTTAGGCTTAGCAGGCAGGTGCCTTAACCCCTAAGCCATCTCTCCAGCCCTATTTTTTTCTTTTTTAAAGATTTATTTTTTATTGATTAGAGGCAGACAGATAGAGAGGATGGGCACGCCAGGGCCTCTAGCCACTGCAAACCAACTCCAGAGGCATGCACCACCATGTGCAACTGGCTAACGTGGGATCTGGAGAATCGAACCTGGGTCCTTAGGTTTCGTAGGCAAGCACCTTAACCACTAAGCCGTCTCTCCAGCCCTCTTTTTAAAAACACCGCTGTGGATAGTAAAATACTCCCATGATGACAAGCAGTGTAACAATGGGTCAATGACACAGAATTTCCAGGTGGTACTCTAGTGTGTAGCTGAACACAGATACAACAAATCAGGCTAGAATTTTTTTTCAGGCTTAACTGATATATATTAACGATATAATTATTTTCTGAATAGCCATCCAATGAATTGTTTTGTACCCCGTTATCTTAATGGAATAGAATGCAAGGCATAGGCCTTTGTTCAATGTCAAAAAATACATTCTTATTTCTGCATACACAGATGCTAGGAGCCTAAATAAGGGGTGTTCACATACTCCTGGGGGAAAGTCTGTGATGTTTAGAGAACTGGATACAGATTTTAAGATATCATTAGATACAGCATTGTCAAAGACATATTTCAAGAAAGGTGAGGCACTTTGGTTGTTTGCTGAAATGTTTGCTCAGACAGAAGATGTTCAAATGTTATGGCCTGAGTGAATTCAGTATATTTTATTTATTAATTGTCTTTTCTATTTGGTAGAAAAACTGGGATTATCAGGCAATTACAATGCATGTGGTCACTTCCTAATTAACTGGTGAATCTTTTTTTGTTAAGGTTGATGCTAGACATGCTTATCTTACCTCTTATGTATTCCTTCAAGAAACTACATTCGTGTGTTTATTTATATATTGAATTTCAGTAATGTGTTTCACACCTATAAATCCCCAGCCTCTGACTACGGCGGAGACCACCCTTCCATACTGCATTCTTCTCATGTGGGAAGATGCTTAAATTGTAACTGACTGGCTCTCAGACTGTAGTTCAAGTGTGCTAATCCAAATTATGTTCATTTTCTTCTCCCTCTCTCTCTCTTTTATTATTTTATTTTATTTTTAGAGACAGAGAGAGAGGGAGAGGAAGACAGAGATGGGCACGCCAGCAGTCTCTCAGCTGCTGTGAACGAAATCCAGATGCGTGCGCCCCCTTGTGGTCAAGTGCGGCATTGCGCCCTTGCGTCACTTTGCATCTGGCTAAACGTGGGACCTGGAGATTGGAACCGCTGGAGATTGGAACCAGCGTTGTTAGGCTTAGGAGGCAGGCGCCTTAACACTAAGCCATCTCTCCAGCCCTCTCTCTCTTTTTTAATGGTTGTGCTAGAACCTCCAGCCACTGCAGAGGAACTCCAGATGCATGCGCCATCATGTGCATCTGGTTTATGTGGGTTCTGGGGAATCAAACCTGGGTTCTTAGGCTTTGCAGGAAAGTGCCTTAACCACTAAGCCATCTCTCTAGCCCTATGTTCATTATACATGATTGATGTTATATTTCTTGTCTGTTCTTTCTCTCTCTCTCTCTCTCTCTCTCTCTTTGGTTTTTCAAGGTAGGGTTTCACTCTAACTCAGGCTGACCTGGGATTCACTCTGTATTATCAGGGTGGCTTTGAACTCATGGCAATCCTCTTACCTCTGCCTCCCGAGTGCTGGGATTAAAGGTGTGCACCACCACGCCCGGCTCAGTCATTTTTTTTTTATTGTTAAAGTTAGTACAAAAAAAAATTCCTTCACCAGGTGAAGGGAAAGAGAGGACCATTCATAACCTGTGTGCATTCCAGAAAATGGTGCATTAAATATGACACACATTCCTTTCCAGTCAGCAATCAGTGTGAGCACACAGCCAGCCTGGGGCAGACACAGCGTGGGTCAAGGTGTCCGGAAAGAGAGGCATGGAGATGAGCTGGGGATGCAGTCAGCCAATAGTTTTATAAGGTCCTCGGATTTAAGTTCCAGGAATTTAGAAAATTATGTGTTCATTGTGATGGAATATTTAGAATCTTGGAACCATATAAAAAGAAGTTTTGGGGGGGGTTGGAGAGGTGGTTCAGCAGTTAGAACATTTGCCTGCAAAGCCTAATGACCCAGGTTCCAGTCTCCAGTGCCCATATAAAGCCTGATGCACAAGGTGGTGTGTGTGTTTAGTGTCTGTTTGCGATGGCTAAAGGCCCTGGCATGCCCGTTCTTTTCCTCACTCCCTCCCTCCCTCTCTCTCTCTAAAATAAATGAAATATTTTTTAATTAATTAATTTTTTTGGAAAGAGAGACAGAGAGGGAGAGGAAGACAGATAGAGATGGGCGTGCCAGCAGCCTCTCAGCTGCTGTAAATGAAATCCAGATGTGTGCACCCCCTTGTGGTCAAGTGTGGCATTGCACCCTTGTGTCACTTTGCATCTGGCTAAACGTGGGACCTGGAGATTGGAATCGCTGGAGATTGGAACCAGTGTTCTTAGGCTTAGGAGGCAGGTGCCTTAACCGCTAAGTCATCTCTCCAGCCCTTAATTTATTTTTTAATTTTTATTTATTTATTTATTTGCAAGCAGAGGGAGATAGGAGAGAGGCAGACAGAGAGAGAATGGGCACGCCAG
This sequence comes from Orientallactaga sibirica, assembly GCA_036365145.1. NCBI lineage: Eukaryota > Metazoa > Chordata > Mammalia > Rodentia > Dipodidae > Orientallactaga > Orientallactaga sibirica. The sequence goes on along the minus strand of JAEOAD010002614.1, from coordinate 2,013,120 downwards.
GGCCTCTAGCCACTGCAAATGATCTCCAGATGCATGTGCCCCTTGTGCATCTGGTTTATGCAGGTCCTGGAGAATCGAACTGGGATCCTCTGGCTTTGCAGGCAAACACCTTAACCACTAAGCCATTTTTCCAGCCCTGGAATATTTTTTAAAAGAGAAGTTGTCTCATGAAGTCACAGACTGTTCTCAGCACAGAGGATGAAGGAGGAGCTCCCTCCAAAGGAACCAGTGCTCTAAATGCAATTACGGGCACAGAATGTGGCGTAATGGCAAGAAAAAGAATGGGATTGCCGACTAAATGGGAGCTTTCATCTTGCTTCAGCAGCACAGTTTAACCACGCTAGACAAAAGGAATGATTTTTGTAATGTTTTGAAATGCAAATAGCAATAATAATGACAGGTAATATCAAAGATGCACCAACCAACACTGAGATGCTCCTTTTTTACAAAAAAAGTGTTTTATTTTTATTTTATTTTTTTTTTTGGAGAGGGACACAGAGAGAGACACAGAGAGAGGGAGAGGAAGACAGATAGAGATGGGCGTGCCAGCAGCCTCTCAGCTGCTGTGAACGAAATCCAGATGCGTGCACCCCCTTGTGGTCAAGTGCGGCATTGCGCCCTTGCGTCACTTTGCATCTGGCTAAACGTGGGACCTGGAGATTGGAACCGCTGGAGATTGGAACCAACGTTCTTAGGCTTACGAGGCAGGCGCCTTAACCACTAAGCCATCTCTCCAGCCCTGAAATGAGCTTTTTAAAAATATTTTTCTTTATTTGTTCTTAGAGAGAAAGAAAGAAAGAGAATGGACACACCAGGGCCTCCAGCCATTGCAAATGAACTCCAGACATATGTGCCACCTTGTAGATCTGGCTTATGTGGGTCCTGGAGAATTAACCGAGATCCTGAGGCATTGCAGGCAAATGCCTTAACCATGAGGCAATCACTCCAGCCCTAAAATAAGTTATTAAGAGGACAGACTTTTCAGCAGCATCCCGCCCTCGCTGTATCACACACCTGGGAACCCCCCTCCTCTCCAGGCTTCACTACATTAAAGGCTTTTGCCAAAGCCCTTGGTTGCCCTTGAGAAACAGATAGTAAGACCCTGTTGCTGAAGACATCTCATGCCTGAGAAGCATGGTCACTGAGAAAGCAAGCTGGTGCCGAGCAGAAAACCTTCTCCCTGTAGACCAGCCAACTGAAAGCTGGAGAAAGTTGCACTGCATGCAGCGTATGGGAGACAGAAGCCATCAACAGTGAAAACAGTGGACGCTGAATATTCAAGTTTGGCCAGACAGGCCCAATGACTGAACGGGTGCAATAGTGGCATGTCTACTCTTGGGGTAACCAACTGCTCCATAATTGGACTGAAGGCCCTCTCTACGGGAGGGAATACATACCTGGTACTGAAAAACCTAAGCAAAAGTCTATGGCACGGGAGGTCAGGAGCCTTAGGGGTATAAAGCCTGCTCTTGTCTGACTAAATGTATATTTTATTCCCATCAAGCTGCCCTGAAAATACTACACTTAATGTTCATATTCACATGTTAATGCTACTCTCACTTCTGGTTAGAGAAGCTTCTCTTTTCAGATGGCGATGACCACTGGGATCACCAAAAGGCAACATAGTGCTGAGAAGAAGGGATGGAGGAGTGCCCAGCACTGAAACACCTCTGTCACACCCTCCAAGGCTCAGGGCCCGTTGCGGAAGAGGGGCAGATAGAATGGAAGAGCCAAAGGAAGGGTACGACTCCTTACAATGCAACTGTCCAGACAGAAACTGGCCTCGATATCCATGACCTTGCTGTGCCTAGCAATACCTTCGCAAGACCCTCAAAATAGAAGAAAAAGATGATGACATCAAATTAAAAGAGAGACTCATGGAGAGAGGGAGGGAATACGATGGAGATTGGAGTTCTAAAGGGGAATGGGGGGAGGGGAGGGAAATATCATGCGTTTTTTGTATGTAAGTATAGAAGTTGTCAATTTAAAAAAAGGAAACAAAAAAGAAAATAATCAACTATAAAAATCCTGTAAATGGGGCTGGGGAAATGGCTTAGCAGTTAAGGCATGTGCCTGCAAAGCCTGCTGTGGAAGGCACCCGTGCACATGACAGGGGCTTGGAAAACAAGCTCCTCACATTCCCCTCGTTAATCCCCCCATCAGTGCCACCTCGGTACTGCAGACCTCTTCAGGTTGCTTGTTATTTTATCTCCCTCAAACACTCCGTTTCTCTTTGCCTAGCCTAGCTGCAGAGATTCATGACTCTTGCTTCCCAGAGAGAGAAATTCCACAGACACCTACCAGCAGTGATCTGGCGGCCAGAATCCACGCGCGCATGTGCTGGGAACACCTGCCAACAGAACCGAGCTCTGCAGCCCTCACCTAACCCACACTTCTTACGTCAACGTCCTTTTCGCTCTGGATCCTTCTGTCACAATGATGCAAACATCGTGTTTTGTTGTTCTGTTTCCCACCTGGAAAAGGAATGTCTTGTTCCCTGCTGCACCCACTTCTTCCCTTCTTTGGCTCTTCTCTATAAACACAAGGTCAAGGACCGTGCGTGTTCCTTCTTAGGTCAGATTGCCCTCAAACATCCAGCCAGCAAGCTGCACTCGACCAACACTGATCTCCAAGAAAACTAATCCACAAAATGCAAGGACCCTCAGTCCTTACTCGCTTTGGCAGTGTCAGCATAATACACATCCTTTAGAAAAATATCTTATCTAGTTATTTATTTAAAAGAGAGGCAAGGGGCTGGAGAGATGGCTTAGTGGTTAAGGCACCTGCCTGCTAAGCCTAAGAACCCGCTTCCAATCTCCAGCCGTTCCAATCTCCAGGTCCCACGTTTAGCCAGATGCAAAGTGACACAAGGGCGCAATGCCGCACTTGACCACAAGGGGGCGCATGCATCTGGAATTCGTTCACAGCAACTGAGAGACTGCTGGTGCGCCCATCTCTATCTGTCTCCCTTTCCCAATCTCTCTGTTTCTCTCTGTGTCTCTCTCCAAAAATAAATAAAAAATAATAAAAATAATAATAAAAAAGAGAGGCAGGGGGCTGGAGAGATGGCTTAGCAGTTAAACACTTGCCTGTGAAGCCTAAGGACCCAGGTTCAAGGTGCCATTCCCCAGGACCCACGTAAGCCAGATGCAGGAGGGGCACACGCATCTGCAGTTCGTTTGCAGTGACTGGAGGCCCTGGCGCACCCATTCTCTATCTATCTGCCTCTTTCTCTGTCTGTCACTCTCAAATAAATAAATAAATAAATAAATAAATAAATAAATAAATAAATAAATAAATAAAACACACACAAAAAAAAAGAGAGAGGGAGAGAAAGAGAGAGAATGGGTGCACCAGGGCCTCCAGCCACTGCAAACGAACTCCAGACGCATGTGCCCCCTCATGGATCTGGCTTACGTGGGTCCTGGAGAATCGAGCCTCGAACTGGGGTCCTTAGGCTTCACAGGCAAGCGCTTAACCGCTAAGCCATCTCTCCAGCCCATATAAATACACCTTCTTTACTCAGATCCTGGTTTCCAGGCTCAGGATCTCTTGAAGGATCTTTCTTTTTTTTCCACCCGGCCCCATGCCTGCTGTTCAAACAGCTCAGGCCTTAGTCCCTAACTCTCCTTTGCTTTTCTCTGAATAGCCTCTAGGTAGGTATCCTCTATTTTCACGACATGAAATGACGTATGGATGTCACCCACATTTATATCATTACATCACATCTCAGTGACCCCCTGCTTACCATCTCACTGGAACAGCTGTTATAAATCTTAACTTTACTATGTGCACAGAAGGACCCAATCGCTCCTCATAGTCACCCTCCCTCCCTTGTTTCTGGGAATGTTCTGGCAAAAATTATGATGCTGGTGTGGGAGCCTTCTTCCTCTAGCATGCTACATCTGGTCTGTCAAGACTGCAAGGCCTTCAGAAAGCGCTTTTGATTTTGACCACTGCTTGGCTCCTTCCAAATTATCATTTAGATCCACCTTTCATTTCACACACAAACTATTGAATAGGCCGGGCGTGGTGGCGCACGCTTTTAATCCCAGCACTCGGGAGGCAGAGGTTGGAGGATCGCTGTGAGTTCGAGGCCACCCTGAGACTACATAGTTAATTCCAGGTCGGCCTGTGCTAGAGCGAGACCCTACCTGGAAAAAACCATATATTTTAATATATATATATATATATTTTTTTAAATATATATATATTTTTAAAATATATATATATATATTTAAGAGGCAGGAGAGCTGGCTCAGTGGTCAGAAGACATTTCTGGCAAGCATGAGTGCCTGATGAAGCCTAATAGGCATCTCAGGTTCAATCCCCATATGGTAATTTAAATGCATGTTTCCCAGGCTGAGGAAATGGCTTAGCGGTTAAGGCGTTTGCCTGCAAAGCCTAAGGACCCCAGTTTGATTCCCCAGGACCCACGTAAGCTAGATGCACAAAGGGCACATGTATCTGGAGTTCGTTTGCAGTGGCTGGAGGCCCTGGTGTGCCCATTCTGTCTTTCTATCTGCCTCTTTCTCTCCCTCAAATAAATAAAAATATTTTAAATGTATGTCCTCCCCAGACTCAGGGGTTATTAAAATTGCATTTTAAGAGCTGGGCGTGGTGGTGCAGGCCTTTAATCCCAGCACTCGGGAGGCAGAAGTAGGAGGATCGCCATGAGTTCGAGGCCACCCTGAGACTACATAATGAATTCCAGGTTAGCCTGGGCTAGAGTGAGACCCTGCCTTGAAAAACAAAACAAAAACAAAAACAACTGCATGAATAGTTCACGTAACATGTAACGTATTTCTATTTCTAACCTTAAAACCCCATACTGTTTTTTTTTGTTTTTTTTTTTGGAGACAGACACAGAGAGAGAGAGAGAGAGAAGGAGAGGGAGACAGATAGAGATGGGCGCACCAGTAGCCTCTCAGCTGCTGAGAATGAAATCCAGACGCGTGCGCCCCCTTGTGGTCAAGTGCAGCATTGCACCCTTGTGTCACTTTGCATCTGGCTAAACGTGGGACCTGGAGATTGGAACCGCTGGAGATTGGAACCAGTGTTCTTAGGCTTAGGAGGCAGGCACCTTAACCACTAAGCCATCCCTCCAGCCCTCCTTATTTCTTTAACACTGTGATTCTGATATCTTTTTATTTATTTTTGTTATTTGTTTGGTTTTTGAGGTAGGGTCTCACTCTGGCCCGGCCTGACCTGGAATTCACTATGTATTCTCAGGGTGGCCTCGAACTCACAGCGATCCTCCTTCCAATGCCTCCCGGTTGCTAGGATTAAAGCTGTGTGCCACCATGCCCGGCTATGACCTCTGATATCTTTACAGCTAACAGATTTTACAATATTTCCCCAAGTGAAATTCACCTGAAGTTGCTTCCTTAGCGGACTTAATGATTAAGCAGCCCCTCATTACTTCTCTATGCTTTCTGCTGTTGAACTTAGTAAGAAAAACCTGTATAGTGCTTAATGGCATACATGAAATTCACCACCCACTCACTACGCTTCTTTTGCCAGGAAAATGGATGAATCAATTTGGCCTTTTATTAAGTTTACTTAACAAAATTTAAAATTTTTTTTATAATTCTGTTAGTACTCCATTTTTCACAACTCCACAGTTAAAGTACATCCTTTGTCCTTCCTGGCATAGTTTATATATCAATGCAAAATTATACCTTTATGCTTTTTAAATTTTGAAAAATATGATAGCCTTTATGAAATGTGTATGAGAGCACAGAGTGAAATTGTCAGGATTACTTAGGCGACTAGTTTCTTTCTCAATAGCAATATAGCCTATATTTACTCTAACCCAACCACAGAAATAAATTATTATAGGTATTTTGGCCTTTCTCCCTGAACAATGAAAGATGATATGAATGCGCTATCACAGACAGCATCACCTGAATGAAATATGAATGATTTATTTTCCTTATTTACCTGACGACTGAAAATTACTCCATAAGCTTTGACTGTAAATATCTTCATCAAAAAAGAAATAAAAAACAAAGTCTTGTCTACACCACCGAGCATCTATTTTATTTCACAGCTGTATTTTTGTTTTGAGTTTATGCTGGAGGTTAATTGCTATGGTCCACCTTCCTGTCTATAAATAAATATTTAAAATAAATGGAGTTGCATGTCCCTCCAATCAATTGCAAATTGGTTGGCATGAGAGGTCCCCAAAAGAACATTATGTAGAGCATCTGGTCTTCTTGTTAAGGAACAGTTCTAAGTGTTTTCACTCTTGCACGCATGCCTTGTAATAGAAAAATTCTATGCTAGGCAGTGCATACAAAGCACACGGGCCACTGATTCTCAAGAGAATGCAGGGAGGTTTCGTGGAGGTTAAAGCTTCTTTTTTTTTAAACTTTAAAAAAAAATTTTAATTATTTTTTTGGAGAGAGACACAGAGAGAGACAGAGAGAGAGAGGGAGAGGAAGACAGATAGAGATGGGCACGCCAGCAGTGTCTCAGCTGCTGCGAACAAAATCCAGATGTGTGCGCCCCCTTGTGGTCAAGTGCGGCATTGCGCCCTTGCGTCACTTGGCATCTGGCTAAACGTGAGACCTGGAGATTGGAACTGCTGGAGATTGGAACCAGCGTTCTTAGGCTTAGCAGGCAGGTGCCTTAACCACTAAGCCATCTCTCCACCCGGTTAAAGCTTTTGAATTGAGTCTAGAAAATTCAGTAGCTGCAGCATGCGTACCATCCTGCAGGTAAGAGGGGATTTTTTTTTTTCCACAATGGCCACAAGCTCAGCACAGTGTGCTCACCACCGAGGCATGGGAAAGCCACATACGCCAATGCAAAACAACCAAAAGAAAAGTCTCGGCCTTCCTGGCGTTTTCTGTTGACTATGGACAAAACTCCCCAACTTAGAAAAGGAAAATTATTGCTTACTGTTATAATTAGACCTGAAAAGCCATACCTACCATCACGTTTTGAAGGCTTGGTATCAATGCAGCAGCATTCACAGGGCCGTGGTTAAAGCCAGAGGGCTCTAACCCCATCAACAGATTAATCCATCTACAGATTCACAAATTACTGAAATTACTGGAATTAAGGAAACTTTACAAGATGGGCCTTGTTGAAGGAAATAGATCCCTGCCAGCAGGTTCTAACCATATATTTCTCTCTCTCTCCCTCCAGGGACTTAAACCTCTAAAATCACAAACCAAAATAAATCTTGACTTACTATGTTGGGGTCCCCCCTAGAGCCAGCCCAGGAGGGACGGCAGGGTCTCTGCTGAGTGGGGGGTGAGAGGCGCGGAGTCACGACACAGACTCTGGGAGTTGGGTGGAAGCAGGCAGAGGGCAAGCTGCTGCAAATTCGTTTATTCAAGGAAGTGTAGGGGGTTTTAAGGGGTTTGGCTGGCCAATCATTGTATGGGGTGGTCCCCTTCTTGTGAACAATGACAGCTGGTCTCCTGGCAGATCATCTTGCAGCAGGTTTCTCGTGAGCATGGGACTGTAGCCATTGTCACGCCAGGCCTGCGCAGGACGCCATGTCCACAGAAGCCACTTCCTGGTTTCTTCTGACATGTGGTCTGGCTAGGACCCGACCTGCATTGTGCCATACATATCCTCCTTTTTGTTTTTATTATTGGTGACCCTGGGAGGCATGGTTCTTTGCCAAGCCATTGTTGAACCCAGGCCCCAAGGGATCATCACATGCGACGGTGCCTGTCTTAGGTTGCCCCATCTCATGGGGTCTTACCCGTCATTGACTACCCGCCATCCTGGTGAGAAAACCCGAGGGGTGTGGCCTGGTTTCTTTTAGCATGTGGTCTGGCTAGGGCCCGTCCTGCTCTGTCCCCTGACGGACACTATTGTATTGTCTGTTTCTTTATTATTATTATTTATTTTATTTGAGAGAGGGAGAATGAGACAGAGCGAGCACAGGCTAGAGAGAGAGAATGGGCACACCAGGGCCTCCAGCCACTGCAAATGAACTCCAGACACATGTGTCACCTTGCACATCTGGCTTACGTGGGTCCTGGGGAATCTAACCTAGTGTCTTTGGCTTTACAGGCAAAGGCCTTAACCTCTAAGCCATTCTCCAGCTTGAATTGTCCATTTCTATAATTCTGTCCCTTTTGCTTCCCATAATAAGATGTACCATTGACAGAGGTGACCCTGAACGTAGTTCATGTCCGAGGTTCATGAATTCAAGATTCAGTTATCAGTTGATGTGCTCTGTGAAGCTCTGTGAGTGGGCCCTGGGAACTTTGAAGTAGCAAATGGATTCACAATATGGTGACCTTACTGGGATGTGATGCAATGGAGATAGTGGAGCCTGGCTCAGGGGGATATAGTTAAGGACTCTGCCTTGTCCTGGCAAATTCTCTTCTTCTGTGCCGTAAGGAGAGCTTGCTTTCTGCACTAAATGCCCTTGGCCGTGATGTCTGTCCTTGCCTCAGACCCACAGCAATGCAAACAGCTTCCCAGGGAATTAAACCTGTAAAACCAGAAGCAAAGTAAATCTTTCCTTCTTGAAGCTGTTTCACTCAGATAGTTGTGACGGTAACACAAAGACAGATTAAATGCCGGGCGTGGTGGCGCACGCCTTTAATCCCAGCACTGGGGAGGCAGAGGTAGGAGGATCGCCGAGAGTTCGAGGCCACCCTGAGACTACAGAGTGAATTCCAGGTCAGCCTGAGCTAGAGTGAAACCCTACCTCAAAATAAATAAATAAATAAATACATAAATAAATAAATAAATAAATAAATAAATAAAGACAGATTAACACAAAACCTGTACTATCCACTTATGTCACTGTGTGCATTTGTGATTCACGTGGTACACATTCCTCTATCCATGATATTGACATGACTCAACTGTCCTACTTCCTTCAAACACTGATAACTATTTCCAGCCTTCATAATAGTACAGTAGGGAGGAATCATACATGCTTTCACAGATTTGAGTCATGTACAGCTGATCATATGGACTCGGGAAAATTAGTTGTCCTCACATAATTTCAAGATGAGTCTTCTATTCGTCTAGAAGGCAGTCTGGCCTTTAAAAGTAAAAAACAAATGTAATGAGAATAGATTTACAGAAAACGTTCACTGATACATGTCATGTACCATATATAAGAAAAGAGATCTCAGGCTGGAGAGACGGCTTTGCGGTTAAGGTGCTTGCCTGCAAAGCCAAAGGATCCAGGTTCGATCCCCCGGGATCCACCATAAGCCAGATGCACAAGGTGGTGTGTGTGTCTGGAGTTCATTTGCAGTGGCTGGATGCCCTCTCTCACCCTTTCTCTCTCTCTCTCTGCCTTTTTCTCTGTCACATAAATAAATAAGATTAAAATGTTGCCAGGCATGGTGGCGCACGCCTTCAATCCCAGCACTCGGGAGGTAGAGGTAGGAGGATCGCCATGAGTTTGAGGCCAGCCTGAGACTACAGAGTGAATTCCAGGTCAGCCTGGGCTAGAGTGAGACCCTACCTCAAAAAAAAAAAAAAAGAAGAAGAAGAAGAATAAAATGTTTTTGTTAAAAAAGTAAAGAGATCTAGATATTTCCTCGGCTACCATAAAGACCAAAGAAGAAACGTGATGGAGAACAGAGGGGGCGGGAGATGAAAGGAAGAAGGGAATAAAGGAAGAAGGAAAGACGGAAGAGAAGAGAGGAAGTAGAGTGGGGGAGGTGAGCAATGGTTTAGAATCCCACAGGACTTTCTGGTTGGGTTAAAGTTACAGGCTTGTGTATTTTATTTTCAACTCTCTGGAGTAAAATAGGCAAGTTTGAATGAAAAAAAGAATGCTTGGGGCCTGGAGAGATGGCTCAGTGGTTAAGGCACCTGCCTGCTAAGCCTAAGAACGCTGGTTCCAATCTCCAGCGGTTCCAATCTCCAGGTCCCACATTTAGCCAGATGCAAAATGACGCAAGGGCGCAACGCCGCACTTGACCACAAGGGGGAGCACGGGTCTGGAGTTTGTTCACAGCAGCTGAGAGACTGCTGGTGCACCCATCTCTATCTGTCTCCCTCTCCCTCTCTGTCTGTCTCTCTCTGTGTCTCTCTCCAAAAAAAATAATAATAATATTAAAACCAGTAATATCATATATTTATGCAAACTGGAAAATTAATTAAAATACCTTGAAAACACTGAGGATGAAGAGTGTTAATCTACGCCCCTTTGCCCTCGTGTGATTACGATAAACAGATAAATCCTGTAACCCGCACGTTACATTTGCAAGTTTTGATATATTCAATTATGGAAAACAACAGCTTGAGTCATCTACAAAACATGCCCCAGGCATATGTTAAAGAGAAGACTGGGGTGCATGTATTATTCATAATTTTCTGTGGAATTTAATGGTGTGAACACAAGCCACACCCTTGAATGTTCTGATTTCAAACTTTTTTCTTTTTTCCCAACTTGGACTGCTGGTTGCCTAGCCACAGATCGTAAAGGGTTCTACTGTCAGGAATCCATCTACTGTTTTTTTTTTTTTTTATATTCTTGGAGAGAGAGACAGAGAGAGATAGACAGGGAGAGGGAGACAGATAGAGATTGGCGCGCCAGCAGCCTCTCAGCTGCTGCAAACCAAATCCAGACGCATGCGCCCCCTTGTGGTCAAGTGCGGCATTGCACCCTTGAGTCACTTTGCATCTGGCTAAACGTGGGACCTGGAGATTGGAACCAGTGTTCTTAGAACGCAGGCGCCTTAACCGCTAAGCCATCTCTCCAGCCCCTCACCCATCTACTGCTTATTTTTTAAATATTATTTATTTATTTGAGGGAGATACAGAAATAGGTAGAGAGAGAGAGAACAGGCACGCCAGGGCCTCTAGCCAATGCAAACGAACTCCAGATGTGTGTGCCACCTTGTGCATCTGGCTTACGTGGGTCCTGGAGAATTCGGCCTCGAACCGGGGTCCTTAGGCTTCACAGGCAAGCGCTTAACCACTGAGCCATCTCTCCAGCCCCTCACCCATCTACTGCTTTTAAATTTCGCTTCCAGAGAACATTTGTGAAGAGACAGATACACTTTACCTTCTATAGATGTGTCACTATTTGACTTTCCTGTACCACTGGCATTAAAATTTTATAAGCCACTGAACAGGTAAATTGAAAACGGAAAGAGAAGTGCTTGGGAAAGTGACGGAATAGCCATTCTGCTAGAGAACGTATGCATTGTCAAGACGGCGCCCCAGAAAGTTCTTCTCTGAACACTTCTGAGCATTGGCTGATGTCTGTTTGATTTGAGTTAGCTCAAATGAGGGGAAAAAAAAAAGATGAGGAAGTGTGTGAGATAGCCCACACTAAAATGAATGGTCAATGTTTACAATATACAGGACACTTTTCAATCGATGCCAAGTGTATGCTTCTACGGAGACAACTAGCTTAATTTATTAATTTATTAATTTATTAATTATTATCTATTAATTTATTTATTAATCTTCTAGCGACGTTCCCCTATCTCATATAATTTGATCTCTGCTTCTGCCCTGCTTGCCCTGTTGTCCTCAGCGAAAGTGAAAAACTTGTCTACAGTTCCTGCCTGTATCGATCGCCCTGTTTTCACCTTTTTTTGTGCTTATTTTTGTACCTATTATGTTAAGATTCTTTTCCTCAATAGAAAGCCTTTTACCACGTGCCCTGCGCCCTGTGCATGCAGTCCCACACTGCTCCTCTCTTGCTCCATTCCGGGCAATCTGTGCCACCCCACCCCGCCCCCTCCCCCGTACCCTGGTCTGCAGCCGCCACCATCCTCTCTCCACCCTTTTTTTCTCTAAAATTTTCCCAAATGGTTGGAGTTTGCAAAGTTTCCTCAGCTCTGGCACACTGCCATTAGCTACCCTGCCTCAGGAAATCACTCTGCTTCCAGTATTGCTAAATGTTGAACTTTTCTTTAAAATATATCTTATTTATTTACTTGAGAGAGAGAGAGAGAGAGAATGGGCACACCAAGGCCTCCGGCCACTGCAAAAGAACTGCAGACGCATCCGCCCTCTTGTGTATCTGGCTTGCGTGGTTCCTGGAGAATTGAACTGGGATCCTTTGGCTTTGCAGGCAAATGCCTTAACTGCTAAGCCATCTCTCAAACCTCCCCCCCCATATATATATATAATTTATTTATTTTAGAGAAAGTCAGACTTTTAAAGATATCCATTCTTGGGCTGGAGAGATGGCTTAGTGGTTAAACGCTTGCCTATGAAGCCTAAGGACACCGGTTCAAGGCTCGATTCTCCAGGACCCACGTAAGCCAGATGCACAAGGGGGCGCATGCATCTAGAGTTCGTTTGCAGTGGCTGGAGGCACCCATTCTCTCTCTCTCTCTCTCTCTCTCTCTCTCTCTCTCTCTCTCTCTCTCTCTGTCTCTCTACCTGCCTATTTCTGTATCTCTCTCTTAAATAAATAAATAAATAAATAAATAAATAATAAAATATTTTTAAAAATATCCATTCTTATGACAACGACCTGAGTTGTCAACGCTCATTTTGGCTCAAGTGATTTCTTGCCATCCTGTCATTTCTCTAAACTACTACCAACACCTCCTACCTGTCACCTATTTTGATGTTCTTCCTGCCTTTCCAATAAATGAAATGTCCACTTTTCCCTTTGCCTGGGGAAAGATTTCTAGTATCTTCTTTTTTCTAGCAGGGCTCTTGTGCCCCATCACACATCCCAAGAATACAACATGCCCAAGAATCTTTCTGGCAGAGGGGTGGCAACTGGCATGCTGAGTACAGCAGTCTGCACAACTCCACCAGACGACGGAGCCTCTTCCCTGGTCACTAAGAGCCACCAAGCACCTGGAGCCTTGTTTAAGGAAGAGCTGGCACAGACGCAGCTTCTATCCTGTTCTTAGGCTGGATGGGGAAATTCAGCTCTTTGACTTTCCCTCTTCCCAGCTCTGTAGTCTGTGTGCCATTGATCAACACAGTCCTGGTTGCTTCAAGTCTGTAATGCCCCCTGTGTTAATCCCCCCATCCCCTTATTGCTGAGACCAAATAAATACCTAACAAGATGCAACGTAAGGGACCATCGATTTATTTTGGTTCATCATGGCAAGCACGAGCATGACGCACTTGGTCCCATTCAGTTCCCTTCAGGACGCGGAGGGGGCAACCCTGGTGCTCAGCACGCGCTCTCCTTTTAACTCAATGTGGGACCCCCGGCCTATGCAATGGTGCTGTCCACAATTAGGGGGCGTCCTTCACTTGCCTTCACCTAATCTAGGCAGTCCCTCGCAGACATGCCCAGAGATGTGTCTCCACGCTGATGCTAGATCCATTCTGAGAATCAAGTCGAGCCGTCATATCCCTCCGTCATGCTCAGCATAAGGAACCCCATGTTCTCAAATCCTCCAGGTCTGGCCCCTCTCCCCCAAAGTCCTCCAAGGGCCCATGTGTCCAGGTCTTCCTAACTGGCCTGGGACACTATTGGAAAAGGCGGACACTCAGGGGGGTGAGGCCCAGGGGGAGCAGGGTAGGACACCCGGAACTTCTCCTTGAAGGGGGTCATAAAATCCAGTTTTCCTCTCTCTCGTCTTTTGGCCACTATGAAATGTTATTCATCCCAATCACGTGATTCCATGCTGTCACAAGCCCAAAGTAAGAAGGACAATGACAATCTGAAACTATGGCACAACAACCAAAAAAAAAAAAAAAAAAATCACCCTTTCTTCTTTATAAATTGTTTTGAAGCAATTTTGTGACAGTAACAGAAAACTAATAATCAGGAATTGTGTTTTTTTTTTTTTCATGGAAAATGGAGATGTCTTATCCATGAGTGTATCTTCAGCATATAGAAAAAAAAAATCTAGGGCTGGAGAGATGGCTTAGCGGTTAAGGCACCTGCCTGCTAAGCCTAAGAACATCAGTTCCAATCTCCAGGTCCCACGTTTAGCCAGATGCAAAGTGACGCAAGGGCGCAATGCCGCACTTGACCACAAGAGGGCGCATGTATCTGGAGTTCATTCACAGCAGCTGAGAGGCTGCTGGTGTTCCCATCTCTATCTGACTTTCTCTCCCTCTCTCTCTGGTTCTCTCTCCAAAAAATAAAAATCTACACATAATAGGTGCTTCAAAAATTGCTGCTGTCAGCCGGGCATGGTGGCGCATGCCTTTAATCCCAGCACTCGGGAGGCAGAGGTAGGAGGATCACCATGAGTTCAAGGCCACCCTGAGACTACAGAGTGAATTCCAGGTCAGCCTGGACTAGAGTGAGACCCTACCTCGGAAAAACAAAAATGCTGCTGTCAGTCAGGCATAGTGGCACACACCTTTAATCCTGGCTCTTGGAAGACAAGAGGTAGGAGGATCATCATGAGTTTGAGGCCATCCTGGGACTACTAGTGAGTTCCAGATCAGCCTGGGCTAGAGTGAGAGACTACCTGGGGGGAAATTGCTACTGTGGACTGATTATGTTTTATACTGGATGTTAATTTCTTTTCTTGATACTGTGACCTGAAAAGAAAGACCCATGTGCCACTTTGTGCATCTGGCTTTAAGTGTGTGCTGGGCTGGGGAGCTGAATCTGGGCTGTCAGGATTTGTAAGCAAGCGCCTTTAACCACTGAACAATCTCTCTCCATCCCCTCTCCTTTTTATTCAGTCCAGAATCCCAGCCCAGTTAGGGTGGGTCTTCCCACATCCTCCTGTCTAATCCCCACCCAACCTGGAAAATCCCTCACAGGTGTGCCTATAGATTGATCTCCTATTCACGTGACAATATGAACCACAACTAACCCTTTCTTTAGAATTCCAGACATATATGAAATTTTGAAAGTGTCAAGATTATAGAAATGTGTGTCTAAAACATTACTCACGTAGCTTAATGAGAACTAATTCCAAAACAATAGCTGTAAAAATTAACATTAAAGCCGAGCGTGGTGGCGCACGCCTATAATCCCAGCACTCGGGAGGCAGAGGTAGGAGGATCGCCGAGAGTTCGAGGCCACCCTGAGACTACAGAGTGAATTCCAGGTCAGCCTGGAGGACCAGAGTGAGACCCTACCTCAAAAAACCAAAAAAAAAAAAAAAAAATTTAACATTAGTTTTTTTTTTTTTTTGTGTTTTGTTTTTTTTTTTTTTTCAGACAAGGTCTCATATAAGCAAAGGTGGCCTCCAACTTGCTTTGTAGATAAGTATAGCAGACAGCTTCAGGTTTGCTGAGATGAACTTCCACACCAGGCACAGATATAGAGGAATGGATTTATTGAAGTTTATAGATCCAGAGGAAGTTCCAAAATGGCAGAAGAAGTTGGCCGCCAGACAAAGAAAGAAAAAGCCAAAAGCCACACAGCACAGCACAGCACACTTCAGGAACTCCAGCTAGGCACACTTTGCATATCTTTAGATTGAAATCATAAACCCATCACCACATCTTAAGATCTGCCCAGTGACTCTGCCTCCAGCCAGGTGGCTGCAGATGCAAACTATAAACTAATAAAACACTGAGTATATTGGGGGCCGTCTATTCAAACTACCCCACTAAGGATGACTTTGAATTCTTTTTTTTTTTTTTTTTTTTTTTTTTTGGTTTTTCGAGGTAGGGTCTCACTCTGGTCCAGGCTGACCTGGAATTAACTATGTAGTCTCAGGGTGGCCTCGAACTCTTGGCGATCCTCCTACCTCTGCCTCCCAAGTGCTGGGATTAAAGGTGTGCGCCACCACGCCCAGCAACTTTGAATTCTTGAACCTCCTGCCCCCACTTCCCATGTGCTGGCACCACAAGCATGCACTTATTTTGTAATCTTTTTCTTTTGCTTTTTAAAGATGTTTATTTATTTGCAAGCAGAGAGAGACATACAGAAGATAGAGAAAGAGAGAATGGGCATGTCGGGGCCTCTAACCATATGTTGAACCATCCCTGGGATGAAAGCTACTTAATCAAGGTAGATGATACTTTTGATAAATGTTCCTGAATTTGGTTTGTGAGGATTTGATTGAGTTTTTTTTTTTTTTTTTTTTGTTTTGTTTTGTTTTTTGTCTAATTTCATTAGGGATATTAATGTATACTTTTCTATTGTTTTTTACTTTTCTATTTTTGTCGTGTTTCTGGTTTAGGCATTAAAGTCATGCTGGCATCAGAGAAAGATCTTGGAAGCATTCTTTCTTTTATAATTGTACAAAATAATCTGAAAACAAAGGGGTCTAATCTGTTGGTTATGCTTTCTTGGGACTCTTCCAAGAGGGTTGTTGCATTTCTGTTTTCTGTTGTGTTTTTCTTCAGCATTTCCCTCTCTTGCTTGAGTTCCATGTTCATTTCTTTCTTTTTCTTTTTTCTTTTTTTTCTTTTTTTTTTTTTTTTTTTTCATTTTTTGTTTTTCAAGGTACGGTCTCCCTCTAGCCCAGGCTGACCTAGAATTCACTATGTAGTCTTAGGGTGGCCCGGACTCTCCGCAGTCTTCCTGTCTCTGCCTCTCTAGAATTCACTATGTAGTCTCAGGGTCTTCCTGTCCGCAGTCTTCCTGTCTCTGCCTCTCTAGAATTCACTATGTAGTCTCAGGGTGGCCCGGAACTCTCCGCAGTCTTCCTGTCTCTGCCTCTCTAGAATTCACTATGTAGTCTCAGGGTGGCCTGTAACTTCAGTCTTCCTGGTCTGCCTCTCTAGAATTCACTTGAACTCAGGGTGGCAATCCTCCTATCCTCCTACCTTTCCCTCCAGAATGCTGGGATTAAAGGCGTGCTCCACCACGCCTGGCCATGTTCATTTCTTGATTTGAATTTTTATTTTCTCTTGGAGTTCATCCTGCCTTTGGACATGTCCTTGCTGAGCTTTTTCCATTGGCCTAGGAACTCATTTATTTTTTGATTCTCCTCAAACTCCGTTAGCTCTCTGTCGATCTCTTCTTGATTGTCTTCCATTTCGTTAAGCCATCGATGGAGCTTCCTCATTCTCTTTGGTTTTCTGCAGCCATCGACTAAGTTGCTCTTGTTGATTTCTTACATTTCCTTCAGCCATCCTTTGAGTTCTTTTCATTGCCTCTCTTCCAATGCGTATCTTTGATTACTAATTTGAATTCTTCTTCTTATTTTTTTTTTTTTTGGAGAGAGACACAGAGAGAGGGAGAGGGAGACAGATAGAGATAGGTGCGCCAGCAGCCTCTCAGCTGCTGTGAATGAACTCCAGACACGTGCGCCCCCTTGTGGTCAAGTGCAGCATTGCGCCCTTGTGTCACTTTGCATCTGGCTAAACGTGGGACCTGGAGATTGGAACCGGGGTTCTTAGGCTTAGCAGGCAGGCGCCTTAACTGCTAAGCCATCTCTCCAGCCCTAATTTGAATTCTTTTTGCTGATTTTCTTCCATTTTCTTCAACCATTCTTGCAGTTCCTGTCTGAGTGCTCTCTGTCCAGTATCTTCCCATACAACCAGCTGTCTGGTTATGATCTTGTTCAGTTTGTTTAGATTTCACGTTGGGGTGCTATGCTTTGGGTTTCCTCTAAGCTTTTAGTTGGAGGTTTCCATTGTGGGACTAGCTAGTCTTGGTTGAAATCCTTTTGCTGGGCATTTTGTGTTATCTGCTTTGGGTTGGGGTCTGCCCATCTAGAGCTGAGTTGTCTCACTGATGCTGCAGCAGAGGCAGCTCTCGTACAGCCTGTGCTGGGTGGCCTGGTCTCAAGTGATCATGGTTGGTAAGGGATTGAAGACTCTATTGCATTGGTGAGGGGGTACACTTGAGCCTGAAGAGGGTCTACTTTGTTTGGGACCCCCCAGCACATCTGGGTAAGACTTTGGAAGACTCATCTTTTCTAACATTCAAGCTGGGCATAGTCTTGTTTGCCATCTTCCTTTTTGGAGTGAGATCAGCTCCAAGCTTCTCCTGAGGGATAGTGCTGGTTCACAGTTGCACTCCACATTAGCCCTTCTTCAGATAATTTTTTTTTGGGGGGGATAGGGGCTTGCAAGGTGGTCATGAGACGCAGAATCCAAGTTGGTTGGCTGCTTGCTGCTGACCTTTTCCTGGTTTGTCCTCTTCCAGGCAGTCGCCCTGGAATGCCATCTAGCCCTAGCATCCATTCTCACAATGGCATGTGGCCCTGTTTGCATGGGGCTGACCTTCTGTTGGTTTGTCCACTCCCAGGCAGCTGCCCTGGAATGGTGTATATCCCTGGTAAGAAACACCCACACCACACTCAGCCCTGTCTCACAATGGCCCACAGCCCTGCATGCAGATCCGCTTTTTTTTTTTTTTTCCAGTTAATGTTCACAACCTCTAAATTTCAGACCACAGGGACAAGTGTTTTTGCACCTCCAGGAAACTGTTTGACATTTCTGAAGAAGATAAAGTGGTATCGTTCTTATTTCAAGATGTGTTTCTCGTTGAAATGTATACAATAAAACTTCCACAGGGGAGAATATCTCCAGTCATCAGACGCAAGGCACATCGTTTGTAAACTTTTTGAATTTTAACATATGTTCCTATAGACAGTAGACACCTAATGTTACAGGGCAGAGATGGTATATTAATCAGGATTTCTTTTTTTCATGGCCTGAAGGAATTGTTTGTCTGTCATGACATTTTATTTCATTTACATTCTTGGTAAACTGTCCCCAGCATTTGCGAATCACCAGATATAAAACGGCATCCTTGCCAAACACCAGGGAAACAGGGTGCCTGATATAAATCGTAATATAACCCTTCTGAAATCAAGGTGCTTTATTCACAATTCTTGGATAATTATTTTTTTTAATTATCTTATTCATTTTTGGAGACACACACACACACACACACACACACACAGAGAGGGAGAGGGAGAGGGAGACAGATAGAGATGGGCGCACCAGCAATGTCTCAGCTGCTGCGAACGAAATCCAGACGCGTGCGCCCCCTTGTGGTCAAGTGTGGCATTGCACCCTTGCGTCACTTTGCATCTGGCTAAACGTGGGACCTGCAGATTCGAACCAGGTTCTTGGGCTTAGCAGGCAGGCGCCTTAACCGCTAAGCCATCTCTCCAGCCCTGGATAATTATTTTGAGTTTCAGATTGGTGAGTTAACACTGGAGCTCATACGCTGTTTAAGTCAAGTACTTATATTGAGTATATAGCATAGACATGCTTTATCATTTCATGTAATGATTTTAGATTGTCCCAAGAGATGGGAGAACTGAGTTCACAGACATCCTGTCAACGGTGCAATGCAGCAGAAGCACAGAGCTGGTCTGCTCCTGATAAGGAGTGTAGGTACCCAAGAGACTCACTCAACCCTCCACTCTTCTATTTATACTTTAGATTCTCAGACAGGTCATAAGGGATCGCTTGGAAATAGCACCTCCCAGAATATAGCGCCTGACCTGAAGTGAGGTTGAGCTAGTTTGATGAAACATGTTCTAGAAATTCACAAAAGTGGGAGACGGTGGGGCATTCACAACAAGAGAAAATTCTGACTTAGGGCTTCAAGAACACAAGTAGTTCATTGTCAGGCAACTAGTAGATCCAAAACCAAGAGCAGGGCTGGAGGGGTGGCTTAGCGGTTAAGGCACCTGCCTGCGAAGCCAAAGATGCCAGTTCCAATCTCCAGGTCCCACGTTTAGCCAGATGCAAAGTGACGCAAGGACGCAATGCCACACTTGACCACAAGGGGGCGCATGGGTCTGGAGTTAGTTCACAGCGGCTGAGAAGCTGCTGGCGCGCCCATCTCTGTCTGTCTTCCTCTCCCTCTCTGTCTCTATGTGTCTCTCTCCAAAAAATAAATAAATAGGCCAAGTGTAGTTGGGCACACCTTTAATCCCAGCACTCGGGAGGCAGAGGTAGGAGGATCGCCATGAGTTCAAGGCCACCCTGAGACTAAGTAGTGAATTCCAGGTCAGCCTGAGCTAGAGTGAGACCCTACTTTGAATAAATAAATAAATAAATAAATAAATAAATAAATAAATAATAAATATAAAGAATTCTCCTAACTTAAAAAAAAAAAAAAAAAAAAACAAGAGCAGATACCAACCCTGTTATAGTGGGAGAGTCAGGGAAGGAGTCAGAACACACAATGGAATGGTATTCAGCCATAAGTGAATGAAATCTTACAATGGCACTAAAATGTAAAGCACCCTGTGCTAAGTAAAATAAGCCAGCTACATAAAGATAAATATTGCATGGCTGTTTGCCATGGAATTTGAAAACCCTGGTCTCGAGTCAAACCATGGATATTGAAGGCTGGGTTGGTTGAGAGAAGGACAGGACGAAGCTGGTCAAAGGATAAAAAGTGACAATTAGATAGGAGGAAGAGACTTTGAGCAATCTGTATTGTAACAGGGAAATCTTTTTCATTCATCTTAATATCATATGCTTTTATTTACAGTTTTATATGGATTTACAGAATATTTATATATATATATGAAGTATTTGCTTTGGACATATATTTTTATATGTAGACAGCATTTGACCTATCTACGATATCTCATTGTTTTGTTAATCAAGGTTTTTTCATTTTTTTTAAATTTATAAACAATATTGAAATTAACCTGCTTCAAGTGTTTTTTGGAACATACATAAGATTTCCAAATATAGGGCTGGGGTTAAGTTGGTATGATTGATGCCTATTATGTATCAGATATTAAATTTAGCATCTCTTATTATTATACTTATTTAATATTTTATTTTTATTTATTTATTTCACAGACAAAGAAGGAGAGAGAGGGAGAGAGAATGGGCAAGGCCAGGGCCTCCAGACACTGTAAACAAATTTCAGACAAGTGCGCCCTCTGGTGTATCTGTCTAACATGGGTCCTGGGGAATTGAACCTGGTTCCTTTGGCTTTGCAGGCATACACCTTAACTGCTAAACCATCCCTCCAGACCTATTATACTATTTTTTAAATAAATTATTTAGGCATGACCTTCTATAAGCCTTTGGGAAATATGCCCTAGAGCAGAATAAATATGTTTTTAAAAGAATTCTAGATAATAAGTATTTGTGCTTCTCTCCTTTTTCTTTAACTGGCAGATAAAATATAAAAGTTATACATATTAATGAGTGTCAAGTGATGTGTTGGCATATGTATTTTTTCTCAGTCTTAGAATCTCTATTTCCTTACACATATTATTTCTATATTTTGTTACAAATTCTTATTTCTTTTACGAGCTGCTGAGATATCTTGACAAGAGTAATTGCGCAATAAGATAAAATATGGGTTGATCACGCATCTTGTTTTTGATATTCTCTGTACTTGTAATGACGCTGAGGCTGAAGATTTCGGTTTCGATTATTTTCTTCAATATTATTGCAAAAATAATTACACTGAGTAAAGATTGAGAGGAAAAGCAATCAATGCAAGTTTCTGTAGGGAGTGTTTAAATATTCATTCAACATTCAGAAGAATCAATAGAAACACTAATTAAAAACTTGAGTACAATGTTGCTGGAAAGATTAACATGCAATTTCAAAAGGTGGAATTAGGAAATGCACTGATAATGTTTGCGTAAACATTAGCTCATCACAAAGTCAAGAATTCTCCTACTCATATCAGCTCGGCAGAAAATCCTCTTAATTCATATTTTACTTTTAATTAGCATATAAAGTAATAGTTTTCATTATAGTACTTTCATACACAATTTGTTGTTTTTTTTGGAGAGAGACACAGAGAGAGAGGGAGAGGAAGACAGAGATGGGTGCGCCAGCAGTCTCTCAGCTGCTGTGAACGAAATCCAGACACGTGCGCCCCTTTGTGGTCAAGTGTGGCATTGCGCCCTTGCGTCACTTTGCATCTGGCTAAACGTGGAACATGGAGATTGGAACCACAAGGGGGCGCACGCATCTGGATTTCGTTCGCAGCAGCTGAGACATTGCTGGTGCGCCCATCTCTATCTGTCTTCCTCTCCCTCTCTCTCTGTGTCTCTCTCCAAAAAAAACAAAGGAACATACAATAATGTGCATAACTACCTGGTTGACTCTACAGAGAATTATGCTGGATGCAAAGAAAGCCAGTCCCCAGAGTCTACATACTGTTGATCCCACTTCTGCTCTCTTAAAAGAACAGAGCTGCAGAAATGAAGAAGAGTGTCTGTCGCCAGAGCACAGGGAGCATGCCCGATCTCATCTGACCTTAGAAGCTAAGTAGGGTCAGATCTCGTTAGTATTTGGATAGGAAAAAATGAGGACTAGTTCTGAGGAGAGTGGAGGCAGGAGGGCAGTGGGTGGTTTTGCTAAGGCAGCGCAGAAGCCCTGGCATGAAACGTCAGCTTCTCAACTATATCAAAATGTCTGGGCTGGAGAGATGGCTTAGTGGTTAAGGCGCCTGCCTCCTAAGCCTAAGAACACTGGTTCCAATCTCCAGGTCCCACGTTTAGCCAGATGCAAAGTGACGCAAGGGCGCAATGCCGCACTTGACCACAAGGGGGCGCATGCGTCTGGATTTCATTCACAGCAGCTGAGAGACTGCTGGCGCGCCCATCTCTATCTGTTTTCATCTCCCTCTCTGTCTCTGTCTCTCTGTCTCTCTCTCTCTCTCTCTCTCTGTGTCTCTCTCCAAAACTAAAAAATAAAAATAAAATGTCACCTCACTGTAATATTGTCTTAAGATATTGACAACATTATTGCTTTACAGTGTCACCAAACCTAAAACCGGACTGGAGGGACTGCTCAGTGGTAAGGGGCGCTTGCTTGCAAGACCTGACAGTCCAGATTCCCTTCCCCAGCACCTACGTAAAGGCAGGTGCACAGAGTGACACATGTCTTGCAGTTTGGTTGCAGTGGCCAGAAGCCCTGGCATGCTCATTTCCCTCCACCCAGCTCTTTCTTTCTCTCCTTATACATAAATAATAAATAAAGTATTGTTTGAAAAAAAACTAAAATTAGGGGCTGGAGAGATGGCTTAGTGGTTATTGCACTTGCCTGCAAAGCCAAAGGACCCAGGTTCGATTCCCCAGGATCCATGTAAGCCAGATGCTCAAAGTGGCACATGTGTCTGGAGTTCATTTGCAGCAGCTAGAGGCCGTGACACACCCATTCCCACCTCCCCATCTGCCTCTTTCACTCTATCGCTCTCAAATAAATAAATAAATTTTTTTTAAAAAAAACTAAAATTAAACTTACCTGGAAATCATATTTGAGGCATCTGAACAAAACATAGAAAAGCAAAAGTTATTGTTCCTGGAACAATGTGTTTCTCCTCCATTTCATACCACATTTTATATCCTTATTATCAATGTTTATTTTTGGATAATTTTTTTTAAAAATGCATGGACTAGTGCTGGTGAGATGGCTTAGCAGTGAAGGCACCTGCTTGCCAAGCCTAGGAATGCCCGTTCGATTCTCCAGTCCCCACGTTTAGCCAGATGCAAAAGTGATGCAAGGGTGCAATGCTGCACTTGCCCTCAAGGGGGCGCACATGTCTGGAGTTCGTGCACAGCTGCTGAAATGGCCCTGGCATGCCCATTCTCTCTCTGTGTGCCTCTTCCTCTCTTTCTGTCTCTGTTTCTCTCTGTCTCTCTCAAAAAAAAATGAATAGACAAAACGTAGTATATGATTGCATCTGCTCTTCCAGCTTCAAGTTTGCAAAGCACTCTATTGCGACATTCACCACTTATTCACAGAGATAAAACAGAATGTCCAGCAGCACTCAATTACTGATCATATATATGTGTAAATATACTGATGAATCTATTTTCTGCTGCTTCAGATCAGCACGGTAAGTTCATTAAGCCAGAATCACTAATGAGCAAGGTCATTTCCTCATTACTTTGTTTTTGCTCTTCCCCCTTTGCTATTGTCATTAAAAGACCTTAAAACCTAATTTGGAACTAATTATTTCCCACTTTGTCCCTTCACTGTGCAAAGCAGCATGTGATCTTCTGACCTTGAGACCCCATTGACACAGAGCTTATTAAAGTCACCCAGAATGAACTGAACTCCAAATATCCTGTGCTCAGGGTGAAAGATGAACGCTTACTATCTCCACAAAATAACTCTTTAAGGGCCAGTATCAGTGTGGCCATTAATAGTATTATTATTACTGTTAACTAATAAAATATTAGCATTACATAACAAACCAGTGGCATGAGCAAATAAGCATATGAGATATTAAATACACATAGCAGGGCTGGAGAGATGGCTTCGCGGTTAAGGTGCCTGCTTCCTAAGCCTAAGAACGCCGGTTCCAATCTCCAGGTCCCACGTTTAGCCAGATGCAAAGTGACGCAAGGGCGCAATGCCGCACTTGACCACAAGGGGGCGCACGCATCTGGATTTCGTTCTCAGCAGCTGAGAGACTGCTGGTGCACCCATTCTCTGTCTGTCTCCCTCTCCCCTCTCTCTGTCTCTCTCTGTGTCTCTCTCCAAAAAATAAATAAATAAAATAAATAAATACACATAGCACATGCACTGTTAATGTCATGCAGAAAATGCTAAAAGGAAACTCTTAAAATATTACTACTAAATGGCTGGAGAGATGGCTCAGTGGTTAAAGATGCTGGCTAGCAAAGCTTGTTGTCCCAGGTTTTGTTACCCCAGTACCCACATATAACCAAAAGCACAAAGTGGCACATGCATCTAGGGTTTGTTTACAGCTGTATGAGTCCCCCTGGTGCACCCATTTAAATATGTATGTATGTATGTATGGATGGATGGATGTATGTATGTATGTATGTATGTATTTATGTAAATATCAAAAAGAATAGTACTGGAGAAGAAAAACACATTTCATTCCTTTTCCTAAATATGAAAAACTTCTGGGCTGGAGAGATGGCTTAGCGGTTAAGGCGCCTGCCTGATAAGCCTAAGAACCCCAGTTCCAGTCTCCAGGTCCCACGTTGAGCCAGATGCAAAGTGACGCAAGGGCGCAATGCCGCACTTGACCACAAGGGGGCGCATGCGTCTGGATTTCGTTCACAGCAGCTGAGAGGCCCCTGGTGCGCCCATTCTTTCTCTGTCTCTTTTTGATTTTCTCAAAAAAAACCAGTTTTGTGACTGTATCTCAAGATGTGCTAATAAGAAGTAGAAATTATGGGTCCAAAGACGTCAGAAACCCAGAGGCTCAAGAGTGCTCAACAGTAAACCAGACTGCTAACAGACCTTCCAGGGCTGAAGGAGCCTTGCAGAAGAGGGGGCAGGAAGAGCCGCATGGTGGGCAGGGATATCCTCAGGCAGAACACCGTCTTCCCTCCCCCACGGAGACTGACAGGCCTTAATTACTCCACACTGACCACTGAAAACCCCACTGAGGAGAGCCCTCAGGGAAAGTGGGAGCAGGGGAGAGGGGATCGAAGACGACAACCTGTGTACAAAAGATAAAAATAATAAAATTCAAGAAAAGGGCTGGAGAGATGGCTTAGCGGTTAAGGCGTTTGCCTGCAAAGCCAAAGGACGCAGGTTCAATTCCCCAGGACCCACATAAGCCAGATGCACAAGGTGGCGCATGCATCTGTAGTTCATTTGCAGTGGCTGGAGGCCCATTTTCTCTCTCTTTTTCCCTCTCTCAAGTAAAAAAAAAAGACAAGCTAATCAGTCACTTCATCAATTACTTCCAAACTGTACTTTAGGGTTTTTTTTTTTTTTTTTTTTTTTTTTTTTTTTTTTTTTTTTGGTTTTTTGAGGTAGGGTCTCACTTTAGCTCAGGCTGACCTGGAATCAATTACTGAGGGTGGCCTCAAACTGTGATCCTTTACCTTTTTTTTATTTTTTGAGAGAGAGAGACAGAGAGAGAGAGAGAGAGAGAGGAGGAGGAGAGGGAGACAGATAGAGATGGGCGCGCCAGCAGTCTCTCAGCTGCTGTGAACGAAATCCAGATGCGTGCGCCCCCTTGTGGTCAAGTGCAGCATTGCGCCCTTGCTTCACTTTGCATCTGGCTAAACGTGGGACCTGGAGATTGGAACCAGCATTCTTAGGCTTAGGAGGCAGGTGCCTTAACCGCTAAGCCATCTCTCCAGCCCGCAAACTGTACTTTAAAGCCTGATGCAGTCTGTCTGCCCAGTGAATGACATTCTCAAGAAGATTACATGTGGCATTCTTTTCTTTTTTTAATTTTAATATCATTCCCAAGCTAACCTACTTTTCACTTAATGCAAAGTACAGTGCCAGCTAACTATTTCCAAACCAAGCCAGATAGAACAAAATGTATGTACAAAGGAATGGGGAAAGGGGGAAAAAACTGGGGCTGGAGAGATGGCTTAGTGGTTAAGGCATTTGCCTGCAAAGCCAAAGGAGCCCGGTTCAATTCTCCAGGTCCCACGTAAAGCCAGATGCACAAGGGGACGCATGCCTCTGGAGTTTGTTTGTAGTGGCTACAGGCCCTGGCGTGCCCATTCTCTCTCTTTCTCTCTCTGTCTCTGTCTCTTTCTCTCTCTCATATAAATAAATAAATAAAATACATTTAAAAAAACATTGAGCATTCAAGTAGTAATTATGTTATGCAGATTTTGCTTTTCCTGTATATCAAGACAGATTTGGTATTCTTATATTTCAAGTCTTTTAAATCATGTGTTGGGGAACACAATATGGTTGTGCTGTGATTTCCCAGCATGCCACCACCAAGAGAATGCTGTGTCTGCTTTGTGAGCAGTGTCATGAGTATCCATTCCCCCTCCTGCCTCTCGTCTCAGTCTCCTGGCTTATGACATTGCTAGGTATTTAGGTGTTTATATCCTTGTATACTCTAAATATTAATAATACATTTATACATGCTGCCAGGATTTTAAATCCCTGAGCTCATAGTTTAATTTTATATTGATGCCACATGTTTTTTATATCAAATTTTCCCTCGTTTCCTTTTATGAGTTTTGCAATAAATAGAAAAATTCTCATATGTGATTTGATTACAAGTGTCTTTTCTATCCCCACCTTCAAAAAAAAATTTTCTTTCTGTATATTATATTTATATACTGTCTTATATATATTTATAGTTCAGATTTGTTTTATATGACTCTGATATTCCCAGTTTATTTTTGTGATTGCATTATTCAGTGCTGGCTTGAACTGCCATTTTTATTATAATTTCATTCTCCTTTCTTAGGCATTTTCATATTCTTTTTTAATATTGTCTCACACTTCAATGACTAACCCTTGTATATCCATATTGTGGTATTTTGATCACTGTGTTTATAAATCTGGTTTGGCACATTTGAAATCACAGTTTATGGTTTACATGTCGCATTATTCTTGGAAATATTTTCCAAATGATTTTATAATTAAATCATCAAGGTAACTGTAAAGAGTTCGTTGAGAATCATTTAGCAAAATGCATTCATTTTTATAATTTCTGCAGAATTCTCTTAACGCTATTGAATCTACTCAGTTTGGAAGACTAAGCATCTTTCCATGTATTTGAGGTGGAAATAGATTTTACATTTCACAAAAGATTATAACATTTCCTGGTGGAGTTTCTTTTAGATATTATTCAGGACTTTTGATGGATATTGTATGAAGAAATGCTTTTACTTTCTAAATGGCTTTTATTTTACATAATCTACTTTCTTCACTTTCAACTTGTGGCAACAAATGAGTTGAGAATCACAGTAGCGATGCTGGGGGATAATTGTCAAAGTCATTGCTTTGGAGACAAAGATTATGTTCTCCAGTGTCCAGCTCTCACTCGTCTTTGGCTAAAACAGGGGTTACATACATCAAATTCTCCCTAAATTAATAATGTTTATCCCATTTAAACTATGCTGACTTCACTCTCCATTGGAGAATCTGTTCTTTTTCAGAAGGTAGTGAGACTGGAGGAGATAAACCACCCCTCGCACTTCAGCCAAGACACAGCTGAAACCACAAAGGAAGTGGGGAGATGAGCAAGAGTGCTGCTTCCATGCTGAACCTGAAAATCAGCGCCAGGGTGAAGGAGACAGACACTGAGGACACTCAACACCTACCAAAGCAGAGATCCAGAGGCTCTAAGAGCTCATCACTGAAGTAGACTTAAAACTCACCCACCACGGCTCAGGGGATTTTGTGGAAGTGGGGGCGGAAAGATTGTAAGAGCCACAAGTTGAGACATCATGACCAGAGGCACTCCTCCCCCCCAATAACTGACTGACTGCTGCTCCCACAACACATAACCCATCACCCCATGGGGGATACCTGCAACCCCACTGAGGAGGGTTCCCAGCCGAATGGGGGCAGGGACAAGAGAAAAGAGGGTGCCAACTCATGATGTATCCATACAAAATATATTGTTAAAATAATAATAATAATGAGGGCTGGAGAGATGGCTTAGGGGTTAAGGCGCCTGCCTGCTAAACCCAAGAACGCTGGTTCCAATCTCCAGCGGTTCCAATCTCCAGGTCCCACGTTTAGCCAGATGCAAAGTGACGCAGATGCCAAAGTCTGGAGTTCATTCACAGCTGCTGAGAGGCTGCTGGCGCACCCATCTCTATCTGTCTTCCTCTCCCTCTCACTCTTCAAAAATAAATAAAATAATTTTAAGAAAAAATTTAAAAAATTAATAAATTAAATAAATAAATAATATACCTTGAGGGCTGGAGAGATGGCTTAGCGGTTAAGGCGCCTGCCTCCTAAGCCTAAGAACGCTGGTTCCAATGTCCAGCGGTTCCAATCTCCAGGTCCCACGCTTAGCCAGATGCAAAGTGACGGCTGACCACAAGGGGCGCACGCATCTGGAGTTCTGTCTCCGCGCCCATCTCTATCTGTCTTCCTCTCCCTCTCTCTCTCTCTCTCTCTGTCTCTCTCAAAAAAAATGTAGTCTAATTTCATTACAAGACTCAGCTAACTGTACAAAGTCTTCCTATCACTCCTTACCCTTTCTTCAGTGGGGGTAGAATTTTACTCCACACAACCCTCCCTACCGCTGGTCAATTGCGTTCCAAGATCATGCAGTAATCTACGGTGGTGATCAGTCATGCTATTAATATCTGGATAGTTCCAACTCCACTCTTAAGAACAACGACTTGAATATTTCTTAATTAAATTCTATTTTTTTTAACTTTTGGTTTTTGGAGGTAGGGTCTCACTGTAGCCCAGGCTGACCTGAAATTCATTCTATTCTCAGGGTGGCCTTGAACTCATGGTGATCCTCCTACCACTGCCTCCCGAGTGCTGGGATTAAAGGTGTGTACCACCACACCCGGCTAAATTTTATTTTTTATTTTTTTTTATTTTTGGAGAGAGACACAGAGAGAGACAGACAGAGAGGGAGAGGGAGACAGATAGAGATGGGCGCGCCAGCAGCCTCTGAGCTGCTGCTGTGAACGAAATCCAGATGCATGCGCCCCCTTGTGGTCAAGTGCGGCATTGCACCCTTGCGTCACTTTGCATCTGGCTAAACGTGGGACCTGGAGATTGGAACCTCTGGAGATTGGAACCAGCGTTCTTAGGCTTAGCAGGCAGGTGCCTTAATCCCGAAGCCATCTCTCCAGCCCCCAAATTTTATTTTTTTAAAGGTGATACTCTTGTATCTTCTCTCCACCACCCCCACTCCACTGAGGGCGCCTCCCCCCTCAGTGAGGTTATTGGTATTCACTGCGGGGGTCTTGAAGTCCTCAGCCAGTCTCCGTGGTGGGGGGGGGACTCTGTCTTTGGATGATCCTACCCACACCGTGGCTCTTACAGTCTTTCTGCCCCTTCTTCTGCAATGTTTCCTTGGCCTTGGTGGGAATTTTGGAAGTCTGATTTAGCATTGAGTGCTCTGTAGCCTCTGGATTCTTCTGATGAGCTTTGAGTGACCAGAATTTCTCACTGTCTCGTAGGAGCTGGTTGTCAGGCGGTGGGAGTGGCAGTCGCTTTGCCTCCTCTTCTACGCTGACTCCTGGGGCCCCAGCCGATGTGGTGGAGGTGACACGTCTCGTGGCGAGCAGTCAGCTGTCTTTTCTTGTTGTACTGATGGATCTGGGATATTTCCAGTATTCTCTGACATCTATAAAATAAAACAGGTTCTCCAACCAAGAGTGAGAGCAGCTTGGATTTTGGGGGGTGGGGGGGAAACACGTAGTTATTTGAGAGGCTTTTTAAAAATATATATTTTTAAAATTTATTTAATTAATTAATTTATTTTTTTGAGGTAGGGTTTTGCTCTAGCCCAGGCTGACCTGGAATTCACTATGTAGTCTCAGGGTGGCCTTGAACTCATGGTGAGCCTCCTACCTCTGCCTCCCAAGTGCTGGGATTAAAGGCATGCACCACCATGCCCAGCTTTAAAAATTTTTTTAAATATTTTTTTTATTGACAACTTCTATACTTACATACAAAAAACGCATGATATTTCCCTCCCCTCCCACCTTTCCCCTTTAGAACTCCAATGTCCATCAGATCCCCTCCATCTCTCCATTAGTCTCTCTTTTATTTTGATGTCATCATCTTTTTCTTCTATTATGAGGGTCTTGCAAAGGTATTTCTAGGCACTGCAAGGTCATGGATATCAAGGCCAATTTCTGTCTGGACAGTTGCCTTGGCCCATTGCAGAAGAGGGGGCAGAAAGAATGTAAGAGCCAAAGGAAGGTTACAACTCCTTAAAAATATTTTTAAAATTTCATTTAGGGGCTGGAGAGATGGCTTAGGTGTTAAAATGCCTGCCTCCTAAGCCTAAGAATGCTGGTTCCAATCTCCAGCAGTTCCAATCTCCAGGTCCCATGTTTAGCCAGATGCAAAGTGACACAAGGGCGCAATGCCGCACTTGACCACAAGGGGGTGAACACATCTGGATTTCATTCACAGCAGCTGAGAGGCTGCTGGCATGCCCATCTCTATCTGTCTCCCTCTCTCTGTCTCTTTCTGTCTCTGTGTGTCTCTCCAAAAAAATAATAAAAAATAAAAAATAAAAGTTTTTAAAATTTTTCATTTAGGAGAGAGAGAGAATGGAGAGAATGGTGCACCAGGGCCTCTAGCCACTGCAAACAAATTCCAGATACATGCACCACCGTGTGCATCTGGCTTGCATGGGTCCTGAGGAATTGAACCCAGGTCTTTAGGCTTCACAGGCAAACACCTTATCCACTAATCAATCTCTCCAACCACTTGAGAGACTTGAGAGCCAAAATCTGAAATCTCTCTGAAATCTGAGTTTCCTGTCCATTGGATTCTAACTTAGTTCTCCGTACCAGATACGTGTTCTCTCCCACAGAGCAGGCTCCTTGTCTAATCCTAGAACAGTCAGTTGCCTACATAGGATGTGTGCCACTATTGCATAGGTGTGTACTTCATGCCCAGTTGGTTGATTTCATAGCTTTCAGAATCTTCTGCTTATCTTTGTTGTTGGTGACCATTATTTCCCTGGTAACCATTATTTCCCAACAGCTCACAAAGCACTTTTTTTTTGGAGAGAGACACAGAGAGAGACAGACAGAGAGAGAGAGGGAAGATAGAGATGGGCGTGCCAGCAGTCTCTCAGCTGCTGTGAATGAAATCCAGATGCCTGCACCCCCTTGTGGTCAAGTGCAGCATTGCGCCCTTGCGTCACTTTGCATCTGGCTAAACGTGGGACCTGGAGATTGGAACTGCTGGAGATTGGAACCGGCGTTCTTAGGCTTAGGAGGCAGGTGCCTTAACCGCTAAGCCATCTCTCCAGCCCCCCCTTTTTTTAGAAAGAGACACAGACAGAGAGAGAAAGGGAGAGGAAGACAGATAGAGATGGGTGCACCAGCAGTCTTTCAGCCACTGTGAACGAACTCCAGACACATGCGCCCCCTTGTGGGCAAGTGCAGCATTGCACCCTTGTGTCACTTTGCATCTGGCTAAACGTGGGACCTGGACATTGGAACCGCTGGAGATTGGAACCAGCATCCTTAGGCTTAGGAGGCAGGCGCCTTAACCACTAAGCCATCTCTCCAGCCCCGCATAGTACTTTCTCAGGTTACGAGGGCCAGCCAGGAGGGAACTGGTTTCTCTGTCAGTTCCATTGTGAACTTTCAAGGTCCTGTGACCACAGGCTGTGGTGTCTTCAGCAATGGAGTCTGACCTTTTAGCTCTGACAGGTAACTAAGTGTTTTGGCAATGGCCTACTTTTTTTTTTAGGTGATCTTGTGGGTCTCCCCAAACGAATAGCTCACTGTGAGGAATAATCCAATTCTGGCTGTAGAATGTACCAGCCAGAGTCCATAGTTTTAAGGTTAAGATTTCTCCACCTTCGACCCATCCCCTCTGCCTGGACCATCCCCCCTTCACTGATTAAGGGTGAGGTCCTGTAGAATGCCATCTGTGGTACTGACTGGTGCTGTCATTAATTCTGTGTAATTTTCTCCATTCCATTTTCCTACCCCCTTGAATCCCTTTCACCTCTTATGTTCTTTTATTTTTTTTCCTGTCCCTAAACTTGCATGTCAATTAGCCCCGTCACTATTTACCCTGAATATTTTCAACGCCTCCTTAAATGATGGAAGTTTATTTCATGAATGTAATCTTTGGGCCATTGAGTATATGAATTTTTAACTTTGCAACAAATGTCAAAATAGATCTATAATGCATTTAAGCATATTTGTACCAGAGCATAAGTTCTGAAGACCATATTTATTTAAATTTTCCCCAATATTAAAGATTTTTACACTTCATAATTTAACTAAATATTTAACTGGCTTATTTATAAAATATTAGCTACTGGGAGCAAAATATTTAAATAGTCAACAACTTGAGAAATTCTATTTTTTAGTGTTTTGATCTTTTAGTAGGATTCTCCTGTTTCAATCCGTCACTACTCGTATGAAATTTTAAACACAGGAGATCTTATATTTACTTCATTGAGTACATTTACTCTTTGAAATGTCACCAAGAATTTTTTTTAAAGTATTATATTTGAGAGTTTAGGTTGCTTTGAGAAATTTTGTCCCCTCAAAACAATGGAACTTTGCAGGGCGTTGTGGCGCACGCCTTTAATCCCAGCACTTGGGAGGCAGAGGTAGGAGGATTGCCATGAGTTTAAGGCCACACTGAGACTATGTAGTGAATTCCAGGTCAGCCTGGACCAGAGTGAAACCCTACCTCAAAAAAAAATGGAACTTAATATAAAAAGTGTAATATTTTGTCGTGCTCTTTCTAATGTAATGTAATGTAAAGAACTTTCAGGCTGGAAAGATGGCTTGAGTGGGAAAGGTGCTTGCTTGCAAAGCCTAAGGACAGGTTCTATTCCCTAGTACCCACATAAGCCAGATACACATGGTGGTGCATGCACCTGGAATTCATTTATACTGGCTAGAGGCCCTGGCACACCAATTATCTCACTCTCACATAAACAAAAAGTAAAAAGAGGGCCTGGAGAGATGGCTTAGTGGTTAAGCGTTTGCCTGTAAAGCCTAAGGATCCAGGTTCAAGGCTTGATTCCCCAGGACCCACATAAGCCAGATACACAAGGTGGCACATGCATCTGGAGTTAATTTGCAATGTCTGGAGCCCTTTCAATCTCTGCCTCTTTCTCTCTCTGTGTCTGTCGCTCTCAAATAAACTAATAAATAAATAATAAACAAAAAGCTTTTTTTAAAAAAAGTAAAAAGAACTTTCAGCATTTATATTTTTTCATATTTACACCTCAATATGAACTATGAGTCCTGAAATAGTCTCTCCTATTATTTATTTATTTATTTTTGGAAAGAGACAGAGAGAGAGGAGGAAGACAGAGATAGGCGAAGAGCTGCTGATAATGAGATGGATTGTGGTCAAGTGCAGCATTGCACCCTTGCGTCACTTTGCATCTGGCTAAACGTGGGACCAGGAGATTGGAACCAGCATTCTTAGGCTTAGGAGGCAGGCACCTTAACCGCCAAGTCATATCTCCAGCCCTCTCCTATTATTTTTCACAGCTATAAGAAGTCTTTATTTTCAAAAATACTGTGTGCATCATACTGGAAAAATAAGTTGAGAATGCGTCTAACAAGAGGCCCCAGGTTTGCATCCAGTGACATCTTGTTCTCTGCATCTGGCAATAGAAAAATTAAATTTCTGGTGTGTTTCTTTAAATAAATTTTTTTTTAATTATTTTTTTTGGAGAGAGACACAGAGAGAGACAGAGAGAGAGAGAGAGATAGAGGAAGACAGATAGAGATGGGCGCGCCAGCAGTCTCTCAGCTGCTGTGAACGAACTCCAGATAGGTGCACCCCCTTGTGGTCAAGTGCGGCATTGCGCCCTTGCGTCACTTTGCATCTGGCTAAACGTGGGACCTGGAGATTGGAACCGGCGTTCTTAGGCTTAGCAGGCAGGCGCCTTAACCGCTAAGCCATCTCTGCAGCCCTGAAGTGTTTTGTTTAAAATATCTGGCTACCCTGACAACCTGTTCCTTGATTCTGTCAAGAACCAGAAGAATTACTATGCGGTAGCTACTGATGTTCTGGCCTCTTACAACTGGGTATCCTCAAGGTTTTAAGTTTTTTCCTCACCTCCCCCCACTCTGCTCCATCTGCCTTTGTCTACCTGTTGTTATCTATGTGTGTTTAGGTTTCAGCTCCACTCTCTGCACTGAGACTCAGATCCATAGGCCATCCCTTCTGAAGTTCACCCAGGACATGTGTCACAAACGCAGCGAGGTTTTCTTCTCTGTGCTCCCAGGTGCCAGCGCTGGCACCTAGGGGAGCTACAGGGCGGGGTGTGGGGGACTTGAACATGGAAATGGGAGGACGCCTTAGGAAGTTCAGCCAACAACCTAACTGTTGTATTTCTTTGTGGTTAGGAAATTAAATCCTCTCAGCTGCTACATATTCTGTGTTTGGAGCAAGCTTGGCAAGGAGGAAGGGGACCAAGTGACAGTTGTAAGAATGACCTAGTGAGGACTAGAGAGACGGCTTAGTGGTTAAGCGCTTGCCTATAAAGCCAAAGGACCCCAGTTCAAGGCTCAATTCCTCAGGACCCACATGAGCCAGATGCACAAGGGGGTGCATGCCTCTGGAGTTTGCATGCAGTGGCTGGAAGCCCTGGTAGATCCATTCTCTCTCTCTGCCTCTTTCTATCTCTCTGTCTGTTGCTAATAAATAATTAAGAATAAACAGGAGCCGGGCATGGTGGTGCACGCCTTTAATCCCAGCACTCGGGAGGCAGAGGTAAGAGGATGGCCGTGAGTTCGAGGCCACACTGAGACTACATAGTTAATTCCAGGTCAGCCTGGGCTAGAGTGAAATCCTACCTGAAAAAAAAATGGAACTTAATATAAAAAGTGTAATATTTTGTCATGCTCTTTCTAATGTAATGTAATGTAATGTAATGTAATGTAATGTAATGTAATGTAAAGAACTTTCAGGCTGGAAAGATGGCTTGAGTGGGAAAGGTGCTTGCTTGCAAAGCCTAAGAACAGATTCTATTCCCTAGTACCCACATAAGCCAGATGCACATGGTGGCGCATGCACCTGGAATTAATTTATGCTGGCTAGAGGCCCTGGCACACCAATTATCTCGCTCTCACATAAACAAAAAGTAAAAAGAGGGCCTGGAGAGATGGCTTAGCAGTTAAGAATTTGACTGTGAAGCCTAAGGATCCCAGTTCGAGGCTTGATTCCCCAGGACCCACATAAGCCAGATGCACAAAGTGGCACATGCATCTGGAGTTCATTTGCAGTGTCTGGAGCCCTTTCAATCTCTGCCTCTTTCTCTCTCTGTGTCTGTCACTCTCAAATGAACTAATAAATAAATAATAAACAAAAAGCTTTTTTTAAAAAAAGTAAAAAGAACTTTCAGCATTTATATTTTTGCATATTTACACCTCAATATGAACTATGAGTCCTGAAATAGTCTCTCCTATTATTTATTTATTTATTTTTGGAAAGAGACAGACAGAGAGGGGGAGAGGAAGACAGAGAGAGATGGGCGCGCCAGCAGCCTCTCAGCTGCTGTGAATGAACTCCAGATGCATGCGCCCCCTTGTGGTGAAGTGCGGCATTGCGCCCTTGCGTCACTTTGCATCTGGCTAAACGTGGGACCTGGAGATTGGAACTGCTGGACATTGGAACCAGCGTTCTTAGGCTTAGCAGGCAGGCGCCTTAACCACTAAGCCATCTCTCCAGCCCTCTTCTATTATTTTTCACAGCTATAAGAAGTCATCTTTATTTTCAAACATACTCTGTGCATCATACTGGAAAAATAAGTTGAGAATGACGGCTTGTCTAACAAGAGGCCCCAGGTTTGAGTCCAGTGACATCTGCATGTTCTCTGCACGTCTTTCTTGCAACTGCAATAGAAAAATTAAATTTCTGGTGTGTTTTTTTAAATAAATTTTATTTATTTTTTTAATTATTTTTTTTGGAGAGAGACACAGAGAGAGACAGAGAGAGAGGGAGACAGATAGAGATGGGCGTGCCAGCAGTCTCTCAGCTGCTGTGAACGAAATCCAGACACATGCGCCCCCTTGTGGTCAAGTGCGGCATTGCGCCCTTGCGTCACTTTGCATCTGGCTAAACTTGGGACCTGGAGATTGGAACCGCTGGAGATTGGAACCGGCGTTCTTAGGCTTAGCAGGCAGGCGCCTTAACCCCTAAGCCATCTCTCCAGCCCTCTGGTGTGTTTTGTTTAAAATATCTGGCTACCCTGACAACCTGTTCCTTGATTCTGTCAAGAACCTGAAGAATTACTATGCGGTAGCTACTGATGTTCTGGTCTCTTACAACTGGGTATCCTCAAGGTTTTAAGTTTTTTCCTCACCTCCCCCCACTCTGCTCCATCTGCCTTTGTCTACCTGTTGTTATCTATGTGTGTTTAGGTTTCAGCTCCACTCTCTGCACTGAGACTCAGATCCATAGGCCATCCCTTCTGAAGTTCACCCAGGACATGTGTCACAAACGCAGCGAGGTTTTCTTCTCTGTGCTCCCAGGTGCCAGCGCTGGCACCTAGAGGAACTACAGGGCGGGGTGTGGGGGACTTGAACATGGAAATGGGAGGACGCCTTAGGAAGTTCAGCCAACACCCTAACTGTTGTATTTCTTTGTCGTTAGGAAATTAAATCCTCTCAGCTGCTATATATTCTGTGTTTGGAGCAAGCTTGGCAAGGAGGAAGGGGACCAAGTGACAGTTGTAAGAATGAACTAGTGAGGGCTAGAGAGATGGCTTAGTGGTTAAGCGCTTGCCTATAAAGCCGAAGGACCCCAGTTCAAGGCTCAATTCCTCAGGAGCCACATAAGCCAGATGCACAAGGGGGTGCATGCCTCTGGAGTTCGCTTGCAGTGGCTGGAGGCCCTGGTAGATCCATTCTCTCTCTCTGCCTCTTTCTATCTCTCTGTCTGTTGCTAATAAATAATTAAGAATAAACAGGTACCGGGCGTGGTGGGGCATGCCTCTAATCCCAGCACTCGGGACGCAGAGGTAAGAGGATCACCACAAGTTCGAGGCCACCCTGAGACAACAGAGTGAATTCCAGGTCAGCCTGAGCTTCAGTGAAACCCTACCTCGAAAAAAAAAAAAAAAAATAAACAAAAAAGTTTTTAAAAAATGACCTAGTGAAAGAATTAAATCCAGTGAGTCTAAAGCGAAACATAGCAGGAAGAGTTATTCAAATGAAATTCATGGTCACCAAGGCAACAAAGTAATTCCCAGTTCCCTTTTTTTTTTTTTTTTTTTTTTTTTCAAGGTAGGGTCTCACTCTAGCTCAGGCTGACCTGGAATTCACTCTGTAGTCTCAGGGTGGCCTCGAACTCTCAGCGATCGTCCTACCTCTGCCTCCTGAGTGCTGGGATTAAAGGCGTGCACCACCATGCCCAGCTTTCCCAGTCCCTCTTTTTACCTGTATCCATTTATGTTGACAAAGCTCCAGAAATTCAGGTGGGTTGGATCAATCCCTGATTTCTTACTTTGACAGTAAACATCTGATGTTTGACAGAAGCCTCAGCATTCTTGTTTTTGTTTTTGTTTTTCAAGGTAGGGTCTCACTCTACCTCAGGCTGACCTGGAATTCACTCTGTAGTCTCAGGGTGGCCTCAAACTCATAGCGATCCTCCTACCTCTGCCTCAAGAGTGCTGGGATTAAAGGCGTGTGCCACCATGCCCGGCTAGAAGCCTTAGCATTGTTGAGGGCTGTTATATGCCACATTGTTCCACTACAGTTGATGTAGCAGACAGCTTCAGGTTCTCTGAGATGAACTTCCAGACCAGGCACAGTGATGGAGGAAGGGATTTATTGAAGTTCAAAGATCCAGGCGAAGTTCCATAATGGCAGAAGAAGCTGGCCTGCCTTCACAGGACCAAACACAGAGAGAAACCCACAAGCCAAAAAAAAACCACACAGCACAGCACAGCACACCTCAGGAACTCCAGCTAGGCACACTTTGCATATCTTTAGATTGAAATCTCAAACCCACCACCACACCTTAAGATCCACCCAGTGACGCTGCCTCCAGCCAGGTGTATGCAGATGCAAACTACAAACTAATAAAACACTGAATATATTGAGGGCCATCTATTCAAACTACCACAGTGGTTATGGGAAGGGCTTCCTGGGCCATGCCTGCCCATGAAAGAGTCACAAGTTTCTGATCCCTTCTGTGCATTTCTTCACAGACAGTCACACATTCTCACTTTGATAGTGAACAACTTTATTATCAAGGTGGCACACTTGCAGAATGTGAGACAGGAACATGAGGTGGCATTCTGCCCCAAGAGTTTGAACTATATTGTTGGGGACCCCTAGGGCCAGCCCAGGAGGGACAGCAGGGTCTCTGCAGAGTTGGGGGTGAGAGGCGTGGAGTCACAACACAGACTCCGGGAGTTGGGTGGAAGCAGGCAGAGGGCGAGCTGCTGCAAACTCGTTGATTCAAGGAAGTGTAGGGGGTTTTAAGGGGCATGGCTGGCCAATCATTGTATGGGGTGGTCCCCTTCTTGTGACCAATGACAGCCTGTCTCCAGACAGATCATCTTGCAGCAGGTTTCTCGTGAGCATGGGACTGTAGCTGTTGTCACACCAGGCCTGCGCAGGACGCCATGTTCACAGAAGCCACTTCCTGGTTTCTCCTGGCATGCGGTCTGGCTAGGGCCTGACCTGCATTGTGCCATACATATCCTCCTTTTTGTTTTTATTATTGGCGAGCCTGGGAGGCATGGTTCTTTGCCAAGCCATTGCTGACCCCAGGCCCCAAGGGATCATCACATGCGACGGTGCCTGTCTTAGGTTGCCCCATCTCATCGGGTCTTACCCATCATTGACTACCCGCCATCCTGGTGAGAAAACCCGAGGGGTGTGGCCTGGTTTCTTTTAGCATGTGGTCTGGCTAGGGCCCCACCTGCATTGTGCCATACATACAGACCCATAACTCATGACTACTTCGGGGTTTACATATAAAGTTTTGATCATTTTATTTCATTAGGTCCTAGTTTTCTGCATCTTTATTCTCTATGAAAGAAAACGGAGGAAAGGGAAGGGAAAGAGTGCAGTGTGCTTTTGTGGTGCAAAGGCAGAGTGTCAGGTGAGTGGGGACAGAGGGTCTGCATTCATACGTTGATTCGCTACCAACACTTACAGAATGCCATCAGAAGTCACACAGTCATATTTAGCTTCTTTTTTAAATTTTTTGTTTAACATTTTTATGTATTTGTGAGCAACAGACAGAGAGAAAGATGCAGATAGATAGAGAGAATGGGCATGTCAGGGCCTCCAGCCACTGCAAACAAACTCCAGATGTATGCACCGCCTTGTGCATCTGGCTTACATGGGTCCTGGGGAATCGAGCCACGAACCAGGGTCCTTTGGCTTCACAGGCAAGCCCTTAACAGCAAAGCCATCTCTCCAGGCCTATATTTAGCTTCTTAAAGGATAGCAGAACTCCTTGCGTTTGTCACAGTTAGGAAAAGAAAATAGAGAGAGGGGCATGTATTTAATGAGCAAATACATCTGAGAGTTCCCGGTGAAGACAAAATGCCATGGATACATGCCATCCCTCTCCTGTCCCCTCCCAGAGATGACAAATTCACAGTGCTGATGACAAACCTCAAAGCTCTACCATCCCTCCTCTGTATTGTCCCACAGTAGAGAAAACCAGGCATGGACTCTACCCAGACCTGGTTTCCAGCAGTCATTTAAAATCTGGTTTAATGACTATTTCATCTGTGACCATTTCAATACAAAAACACAGATGGCCGGGCGTGGTGGTGCACGCCTTTAATCCCAGCACTCGGGAGGCAGAGGTAGGAGGGTCGCCTTGAGTTCGAAGCCACCCTGAGACTACATAGTTAATTCCAGGTCAGCCTGGGCCAGAGTGAGACCCTACCACAAAAAACCAAAAAATAAATAAATAAATAAAATAAAATAAAAATAAAAATAAAAAAGAGAGAGAGCCGGGCGTGGTGGCGCATGCCTTTAATCCCAGCACTTGGGAGGCAGAAGTAGGAGGATCGCCATGAGTTCGAGGCCACCCTGAGGCTACATAGTTAATTCCAGGTCAGCCTGGGCCAGAGTGAGACCCTACCACGAAAAACAAACAAACAAACAAACAAAAAACACAGATGGTTCTTTACCTTAATACGAACACAATCCCTGTCAAAAAATTCTTTAGGTTTAAGGTATGTTCGCAAAATATTTGCCGACTCCGAATACAATAAAAATACCAAATGACACCTTGAAATCCACACAAGGTGATACTTAGGAATGCGATTTCAGAGTTTTCCCTTGTCAACCTCTAGTGAAGGTGACCAGCTGGGGAGCTTACAACCCAACGATCCAAACCCCAAAAGAAGGCATGGGAGGAGATTATGATAAAAATAGATGATGTGCATGTGTGGAAATTGTTAGTAAAAGTCTTCAAAAGGGCTGGAGAGATGGCTTAGCGGTTAAGGCGCCTGCCTGCTAAGCCTAAGAACCTGGTTACAATCTCCAGGTCCCACGTTTAGCCAGATGCAAAGTGACACAAGGGCGCAATGCCGCACTTGACCACAAGGGGGAGCACGCATCTGGATTTCGTTCACAGCAGCTGAGACACTGCTGGCGCACCCATCTCTATCTCTCCCTCTCCCTCTCTCTCTGTCTCTCTCTCTCCCTGTCTCTCTCTGTGTCTCTCTCCAAAAAAATAATAATAATAAAATTTTTAAAAAAGTCTTTAAAAGATCCTGGGTGAGGGCTGGAGGAATGGCTTAGCAGTTAAGGCGTTTGCCTGCAAAGCCAAAGGACCCAGGTTCGATTCCCCAGGACCCACATAAGCACAAGGTGGCACATGCGTCTGGAGTTCAGTTGCAATGGCTGGAGGCCCTGGCATACCTATTCTCTCTCTCTCTCTCTCTCTCTTTCTCTCTCTCTCTCTATGTTAAATAAATAAATAAAAATTTTTTTAAAATTTTAAAAAAAGAACCTGGGTGAGCATGAGTTAAATTTCTGAAGTTTCGCTAACATTTCATGTAGAATGGAAACGTGCTTATGGGACACAGTGAGGCTCTGCGGATCCATCTGCTTGTTTGGCCATGAGCTCATGCAACAGCATTGGCCCCCTCTCGGTGATGAGGGCAGCGGGCACGTGAAACAGGAGACAGAGCTAACTGGCAGAAGGCACTGGGCACCCACCTCCGGGGTGAGAACCTGGCCAGCTCATCCCCACTCCCCTCATGCCCACTCATGTCCCTGCATCAGCCCTTGACACATGGACGGTCATGGCATGTCACTTTCCTGCCTCCCTTGTCTCAGTTGTTCATGAGGGTGAGAATTACGATTTTTGTCTCTTTGTCCCACTGCTTCTCTCACAGGACGCCTTATGTCTTTCATTTGCTAACATTTTGCTCTCATTTACTATACACAGGCCTTCTCCCAGAATGCACACTTTAATTTAGGAAAATACAAATTTATAAGCAGCATCTATTTTTTTTTTTTTTTTTTTTTTTTTATTCTCACTTGGTCCAGGTCAGCCTGGAGGTCCAGGGTGGCCTCAAGATCCTCCTACCTCTGCTATATTAAAGGTGTGCGCCACATTTTTCATTCTCTTCTCCAGGTCCAAAGATGCTATATCATTTTTGAGCCGTTTTTATTCCCTAGATATTGATAGTTTTCATAAAAAGGGCCAACATTCATGTGTGAAGGAAAGCACTTTTCCATAACCTTACAGATTTAGGATAGCTTTCTGCATCCTATGATATTAATCTATAATCAATAGCAGAGATATTCCATGAGAAAGGTTAAAAAAAAAAAAAGAGCTGAGAGCTGGAGAGATGTCTTAGTGATTAAAGTGTTTGCCTGCAAAGCCAAAGGACCCAGGTTCGATTCCCCAGGACCCACGTAAACCAAATACACAAGGGGGCACATGCATCTAGAGTTCATTTGCAGTGGCTGGAGTCCCAGGCATGCCCATTTTTTTTCTCTGTCTCTCTTTCTCTCTCCCTCTGTCAAATAAATAAAAATAAAATATTAAAAAAAAAAAACGAAGTCGGTCAAGAGTCCCCATGTAATTTTCAAAGGAGGAGTGAATTTGACACGTAGCACAACTTAAAACACTTTTTAAAATTTTATTTAATATTTATTTGACAGAGAAAGAAGGAGAAAGAGGGAGAGAGAAAAAGAGAGAGAGAATGTACCAGGGCCTCCAGCCTCTGCAAACAAACTCCAGATGCATGTGCCACCTTGTGCATCTGGCTTACGTGGGTCCTGGGGAATCAAACCTGGGTCCTTTGGCTTTGCAGGCAAATGCCTAAACCACTAAGCCATCTCTCCAGCTCTTAAAACACCTTTTTGCAAATGCCTTTCCGTGTGCATTTGTACGTGTGGGGGCATGTGCGAGTGTGTGAGAGGGTTTGTAGAGGCCAGAAGATAACCTTGGGTGCTATTCCTAGGCACGCTGCCTGCCTCCTTGGGAGAATCACTCTAGCTCAGGTGATTCTGGAATTCACTATGCAGTCTCAGGGTGGCTTCACTGTAGGTGTGAAAGCTCTCCAGAACCTGTCACAATGTTCCACTATCATGCCCCCTAATGCTTGATAAGTGGGAATCTTTCCCTAGACACACTCTAGGTATTTCTTACAATGTAATGATCCCACCAAATGTCTACCTTCTCACTTTCCATCTGGTTTGCATTCCTGCTCTTTGGAATTCTGACAGCCCCATCCTCTCCCGTCCACTGAACTCCACTTCTTCTGAAAACTGTTGCAGGGCTGGAGAGATAACTTAGCAGTTAAGACACTTGCCTGCAAAGCCAAAGGACCCAGGTTCAACACCCCTGGACCCACATAAAGCCAGCTGCACAAGGTGCATGCATCGGGAGTTCATTTGCAGTGAGGCTGGAGGCCCTGGTGTGCCTATTCTCTCCCGCTCTCTCTCTCTCTCTCTTTATCTCAAATAAATAAATATTTTTAAAAAATAAAATAAAAGCTATTGCAGACATCTTGACAGGAATCTCCTTGCATTCTCATTTCTTTTTAATTTTTATTTTTGGAGAGAGACACAGAGAGAGATAGAGAGAGAAGGAGAAGAAGACAGATAGAGATGGGCGCGCCAGCAGCCTCTCAGCTGCTGCGAATGAAATCCAGATGCGTGCGCCCCCTTGTGGTCAAGTGCAGCATTGCGTCCTTGTGTCACTTTGCATCTGGCTAAACGTGGGACCTGGAGATTGGAACCGCTGGAGATTGGAACCAGCCTTCTTAGGCTTAGGAGGCAGACGCCTTAACCACTAAGCCATCTCTCCAGCCCTGCATTCTCATTCTTGTAAAATCTAAAACAAATACCATCCTCTTCCGCCAGCATTTGCCGTGTCCTGGTATTTCTGTGCTGCAGCCATTTCTCTCAGTGCCTTTGTGGGTCTAACACAGGATTGACACACTAAATAAGTCTTTTCTGAATAAGTCAAATAATGGCATAAGCTGGTCTGTTTAATTACTGTGGTTGTTTGTTCTTCACAGCATAATTCAATCAGAGTTCAATCAGACAAGTTTGCACTCACTTCACGTCCTCTATGTTTCTCATTCTGACCCCCCACTTTACAACTGACTAACATGGAATTCTCTTCTGCAATGTTTTTTTTATCCCATTTCTTCCCCTCTCCACGTATCACTTCTCAGACCTGTTGTGTTGCTGGCCATTCAGTAGATGAAAATTGCTATCAAGGAAAAAGTGTCAGTCGATTAGACACATTACAGATAAATGAATGTGACATTTCCAATGTGACAGTTCAGTGAAAACTTCCTTTGATGACTGTAGCAGACAGCTTCAGGTTCGCTGAGATGAACTTCCAGACCAGGCACCGTGATGGAGGAAGGGATATTTATTGAAGCTTACAGATCCAGAGGAAGTTCTCTAATAGCAGAAGAAGTTGTCCTGCTTTCACAGGAGCAAACACAGAGATCAAAGCCACAAGCCAAAAGCCGCACAGCACAGCACAGCACACTTCAGGAACTCCACCTAGGCACACTTTGCATATCTTTAGATTGAAATCCTAAACCCACCACCACACCTTGAGATCCGCCCAGTGACACTGCCTCCAGCCAGGTGGCTGCAGATGCAAACTACAAACTAATAAAACACTGAAAATATTGGGGGCCATCTATTCA
Organism: Orientallactaga sibirica; assembly: GCA_036365145.1. NCBI lineage: Eukaryota > Metazoa > Chordata > Mammalia > Rodentia > Dipodidae > Orientallactaga > Orientallactaga sibirica. The sequence continues at coordinate 1,968,869 of JAEOAD010002614.1, read as the reverse complement.
AACTACCACATTACAGATAAATGAATGTGACATTTCCTGTGTGACAGTTCAGTGAAAACATCCTTTGATGACTCTCCACAGGAAGGTATCAAAACAGCTCATTTGGGCTGGAGAGATGGTTTAGCAGTTAAGGCATTTGTCTGCAAAGCCAAAGGACCCAGGTTCGACTCCCCAGGACCTACGTAAAATGTACAAGGTGTCACATGATCTGGAGTTCACTTGCAGTGCCCCTCCCTCCCTCTCTCTGTCTCATAAATAAATAGATAAATAAATAAATAAATAAATAAATAAATAAATAAAGCTCTTTTCGGGCTGGAGAGATGGCTTTAGCGGCTAAGGTGCCTGCCTGCTAAGCCTAAGAACGCTGGTTCCAATCTCCAGGTCCCACGTTTAGCCAGATGCAAAGTGACGCAAGGGCGCAATGCCACACTTGACCACAAGGGGGCGCACGCGTCGGGATTTCATTCACAGCAGCTGAGAGGCTGCTGGCGCGCCCATTCTCTATCTGTCTTCCTCTCCCTCTCTGTGTCTCTCTCTCTCTCTGTGTCTCTCTCCAAAAATAAATTAAAAAAAAATTTTTTAAATAGCTCTTTTCACCATTTCACAAAACACTGTGATTACTCTTTTGGATTTCAGAAAACACAAATCTCCAATTGCAAACAGGTGGTTATTACTGACCTAAAGACAGAACGGCATAGATTTCAGATCTTCATGAAGGTAAGGCGGGAAGTGAGAAGGACTCACAGACTCACACCTGGCATTTGTTAAGAGCTACAATACACATCTCTCATACATTCCTTTGGTTCTTGGGGAAATCACTTTGAGCATACTACCTGACTTCAGGGCCCAGGGTGAGAGGAGCCTCAGAACATTCTCTCAAGGTACAGCTAGTTGAAAGAGACAAGAGATGGGCTGGACAGATTGCTTAGTGGTTACGGTGCTTGCCTATGAAGCCACGAAAGGTGCTTGCCATGAAAGCCAGATGCACAAGGTGGTGCATGAGTCTGGAGTTGGTTTGCAGTGGCTAGAGGCCCTGGCATGCCCATTCTCACACTGTCTCTGTCTCTCTCTCACAATAAATAAATAAAAATTTAAAAAGGTTAAAAGACAGGAGAAAGCACTCCTGAGCATCATCAGGTTGTCTCATACTCAAATGCCTTCTCAAAATAACACCCTGAGGGCTGGAGAGATGGCTTAGCGGTGAAGACACCTGCCTGCCAAGCCCAAGAATGCAGGTTCGATTCTGCAGGTCCCACGTTTAGCCAGATGCAAAGTGACACAAGGGCGCAAGGCCGCACTTGACCACAAGGGGGCGCACGTGTCTGGAGTTCGTTCACAGCAGCTGAGAGGCTGCTTGCGTGTCCATCTCTCCCTCTCTCTCTCTCTCTCTCTCTCTCTCTCTCTCTCTCTCTCAAAAAAAAAAAAATAGGGTTTGATATTTGGCTCTTCCCAGTCTTCTCTTCCAACGTACCATCTCTCTGAGAACTAGGGATGCTGAGGAACATCTCTGTCCTTATTGCTGCAACCCAGGTGTGGCCTGAGCAGAGGATACAGCCTGGCCCCTGGCTAGAAACTGCCATGTTTCCTTTGCAACTGGATTTCATGCTACACAGCTGTAGGATAATTTGAAACATGCTAGGATCCAGTGAATACAATTGGCAAATATGATTTGTGATGGAATTGTTAAGGTGGTAGATGTGTGATATGTTTTCATAGTGGAAATTTAGCTGTTGCTGGCCAGGAAGTTGATTTTCTATATATTTAATGCGATCTTACGTTGTCTGAAAATAGATTTAAATTACATATTATACTGCACTGAGAAAGGAAATGCACTTGCCTGCCAGTGATATACAAGTTTGGTATTTTCCAGACAGCTTCTTGTAGACAAATGATAATAGATTGAGGCAGGCAAGATCACATTAAATAATTCCACCAAATAATTACAATGAATTTATGGCAGATTAGCATGAAGAATCACATTAGCCTGAACATTCAATTATGATGCAAACTCCATTTTACTTAATATATATTTGAGGGAAAAAAAAGAATTCAGTTACTGTGATCCCAAGAGAACATCAATTTGTCGGGTTTAGAAAGAAATGGAAGTAATGAAGGTTCCTGTTTTTATTCTCTTCATTTAAGTATATATTCAATTAAATTTCCATTTGACCTCCTTTCCAATAAATACAAAAATCTCAGGCTATTTTGCACCTACATCCATTAGCTTGGGCTCGCTTCTAACGTGAAGTATTGCAGGAGCTAAAGTGGAGTATATTTGTGATGGGTTTCCAAAGACTGACCATCCTCAGTGAATGAAGACCACGTGTCCAGTCCAGCCGTCCCATTTGCATGTTAATACCAGGACACATACATCCCACGAAGCTTAATTTTAAGTTAAATGGTTGTTGTTACACGTGCTGTTTCCAATTTTGTTTCCCATTTCTCATAATATATTTCACTTAATATTCTTTTGCTAAGAACACTGTCTTTGTGAATGTGCATACGTTTATATGTACCCAACTGAGGGACTCTGTGTTAGCGTATGATAGAGAAAGGGAGAAAGAAATGGAATGGAATACACCAGCATTTATGGTTGTGTGTCTGGCTATAGACACATTACAGATAAATGAATGTGACATTTCCAATGTGACAGTTCAGTGAAAACTTCCTTTGATGACTGTAGCAGACAGCTTCAGGTTCGCTGAGATGAACTTCCAGACCAGGCACCGTGATGGAGGAAGGGATATTTATTGAAGCTTACAGATCCAGAGGAAGTTCTCTAATAGCAGAAGAAGTTGTCCTGCTTTCACAGGAGCAAACACAGAGATCAAAGCCACAAGCCAAAAGCCGCACAGCACAGCACAGCACACTTCAGGAACTCCACCTAGGCACACTTTGCATATCTTTAGATTGAAATCCTAAACCCACCACCACACCTTGAGATCCGCCCAGTGACACTGCCTCCAGCCAGGTGGCTGCAGATGCAAACTACAAACTAATAAAACACTGAAAATATTGGGGGCCATCTATTCAAACTACCACATTACAGATAAATGAATGTGACATTTCCTGTGTGACAGTTCAGTGAAAACATCCTTTGATGACTCTCCACAGGAAGGTATCAAAACAGCTCATTTGGGCTGGAGAGATGGTTTAGCAGTTAAGGCATTTGTCTGCAAAGCCAAAGGACCCAGGTTCGACTCCCCAGGACCTACATAAAATGTACAAGGTGTCACATGATGTGGAGTTCACTTGCAGTGCCCCTCCCTCCCTCTCTCTGTCTCATAAATAAATAGATAAATAAATAAATAAATAAATAAATAAATAAATAAATAAATAAAGCTCTTTTCGGGCTGGAGAGATGGCTTTAGCGGCTAAGGTGCCTGCCTGCTAAGCCTAAGAACGCTGGTTCCAATCTCCAGGTCCCACGTTTAGCCAGATGCAAAGTGACGCAAGGGCGCAATGCCACACTTGACCACAAGGGGGCGCACGCGTCGGGATTTCATTCACAGCAGCTGAGAGGCTGCTGGCGCGCCCATTCTCTATCTGTCTTCCTCTCCCTCTCTGTGTCTCTCTCTCTCTGTGTCTCTCTCAAAAATAAATTAAAAAAATTTTTTAAATAGCTCTTTTCACCATTTCACAAAAACACTGTGATTACTCTTTTGGATTTCAGAAAACACAAATCTCCAATTGCAAACAGGTGGTTATTACTGACCTAAAGACAGAACGGCATAGATTTCAGATCTTCATGAAGGTAAGGCGGGAAGTGAGAAGGACTCACAGACTCACACCTGGCATTTGTTAAGAGCTACAATACACATCTCTCATACATTCCTTTGGTTCTTGGGAAATCACTTTGAGCATACTACCTGACTTCAGGGCCCAGGGTGAGAGGAGCCTCAGAACATTCTCTCAAGGTACAGCTAGTTGAAAGAGACAAGAGATGGGCTGGACAGATTGCTTAGTGGTTACGGTGCTTGCCTATGAAGCCACGAAAGGTGCTTGCCATGAAAGCCAGATGCACAAGGTGGTGCATGAGTCTGGAGTTGGTTTGCAGTGGCTAGAGGCCCTGGCATGCCCATTCTCACACTGTCTCTGTCTCTCTCTCACAATAAATAAATAAAAATTTAAAAAGGTTAAAAGACAGGAGAAAGCACTCCTGAGCATCATCAGGTTGTCTCATACTCAAATGCCTTCTCAAAATGACACCCTGAGGGCTGGAGAGATGGCTTAGCGGTGAAGACACCTGCCTGCCAAGCCCAAGAATGCAGGTTCGATTCTGCAGGTCCCACGTTTAGCCAGATGCAAAGTGACGCAAGGGTGCAATGCTGCACTTGACCACAAGGGGGCGCGTGTGTCTGGAGTTAATTCACAGCAGCTCAGAGGCTGCTGGCGCGCCCATCTTCTATCTCTCTCTCTCTCAAAAAAAAATAGGGTTTGATATTTGGCTCTTCCCAGTCTTCTCTTCCAACGTACCATGTCTCTGAGAACTAGGGATGCTGAGGAACATCAGTATCCTTATTGCTGCAACCCAGGTGTGGCCTGAGCAGAGGATATAGCCTGGCCCCTGGCTAGAAACTGCCATGTTTCCTTTGCAACTGGATTTCATAATACACAGCTGTGGGATAATTTGAAACATGCTAGGATCCAGTGAATACAATTGGCAAATATGATTTGTGACGGAATTGTTAAGGTGGTAGATGTGTGATATGTTTTCATAGTGGAAATTTAGCTGTTGCTGGCCAGGAAGATGATTTTCTATATATTTAATGCGATCTTACGTTGTCTGAAAATAGATTTAAATTACATATTATACTGCACTGAGAAAGGAAATGCACTTGCCTGCCAGTGATATACAAGTTTGGTATTTTCCAGACAGCTTCTTGTAGACAAATGATAATAGATTCAGGCAGGCAAGATCACATTAAATAATTCCACCAAATAATTACAATGAATTTATGGCAGATTAGCATGAAGAATCACATTAGCCTGAACATTCAATTATGATGCAAACTCCATTTTACTTAATATATATTTGAGGGAAAAAAAAAGAATTCAGTTACTGTGATCCCAAGAGAACATCAATTTGTCGGGTTTAGAAAGAAATGGAAGTAATGAAGGTTCCTGTTTTTATTCTCTTCATTTAAGTATATATTCAATTAAATTTCCATTTGACCTCCTTTCCAATATATACAAAAATCTCAGGCTATTTTGCACCTACATCCATTAGCTTGGGCTCGCTTCTAACGTGAAGTATTGCAGGAGCTAAAGTGGAGTATATTTGTGATGGGTTTCCAAAGACTGACCATCCTCAGTGAATGAAGACCACATGTCCAGTCCAGCCATCCCATTTGCGTGTTAATACCAGGACACATACATCCCACGAAGCTTAATTTTAAGTTAAATGGTTGTTGTTACACGTGCTGTTTCCAATTTTGTTTCCCATTTCTCATAATATATTTCACTTAATATTCCTTTGCTGAGGACACTGTCTTTGTGAATGTGCATACATTTATATGTACCCAACTGAGGGACTCTGTGTTAGCGTATGAGAGAGAAAGGGAGAAAGAAATGGAATGGAATACACCAGCATTTATGGTTGTGTGTCTGGCTACATGACTCTCAGTATCTGGAAACATACTATTTATTTAGAAGACTGAGATTTTTTTCCATCTTAAAATTTATGCATTCATGTAAGTTTTTTTTTTTTTGAGAGAGACGGAGAGGGAGACAGATAGAGATGGGCACACCAGCAGCCTCTCAACTATTGCGAACGAACTCCAGACACGTGCGCCCCCCTTGTGGTCAAGTACGGCATTGCGCCCTTGCGTCACTTTGCATCTGGCTAAACGTGGGACCTGGAGATTGGAACCGCTGGAGATTGGAACCAGCGTTCTTAGGCTTAGGAGGCAGGCGTCTTAACCACTAAGCCATCTCTCCAGCCCTCGTGTAAATTTTTATTTCAACTTTAAATTTTTCTTTGAAATTCCTTTGATTTTGCAGAAAGGATACAACTTCAAAAATTAAGTGGGACTCAATGACTTGGGCACCTTTGGCTGGGTCCTTGGTCGAATGCCATCCACTTATAAACTTAATGGTTAATTTATTACAAACTGGTCTTATTTATACTATTTAAAATCACAATAAGGCCAGACATGGTTGCGTGTGCCTTTAATCCCAGCACTCAGGAGGCAGAGGTAGTTCAAGGCCACCCTGAGACTACATAGTTCCAGGTCAGCCTGGACTATAATGAGACCCCCACCTCAAAACCACCTCCCCCCAAAATCAGAATCATCCTTCATGCATGCACACACTATACACAGACATCACAGAAACCACATATATTTCATACACACACACAACAAATCATAACCAGTCCACCTAATAATCTAGATTTTATCTTTATTTATTTACTTAATAGAGACAGAGAAAAGGAGAGAGAGAGAGAGAGAGAGAGTGAGAATGGGCATGCCAGGACCTCTAGCCACTGCAAATAAACTCTAGATGCATGTGCCACCATGTGCATCTGGCTTACATGGGCCCTGGGGAATTGAACCAGGATCCTTTGGCTTTGCAGACAAACGCCTTAACTATTAAGCCATCTCTCCAGCCCTCCACCTAATGATCTCCATTTCAACTATTCCACAAATTAACCTTAAAGTCACAGGCACTAGAGCTGCTGAGGGTAAGTAATGTGAATCCTTACGAAATTCAGAAACAATGCTGATATGCCTGAATTAAAAAAAATTCACATAAAAATGTCTCTTTAGGGCTGGAGAGATGGCTTAGCTGTTAAGGCGCCTGCCTGCTAAGCCTAAGAACACCGGTTCCAATCTCCAGGTCCCACGTTTAGCCAGATGCAAAGTGACGCAAGGATGCAATGCCACACTTGACCACAAGGGGGCGCACGCATCTGGATTTCGTTCACAGCAGCTGAGACACTGCTGGCGTGCCCATCTCTATCTGTCTTCCTCTCCGTATCTCTCTTTCTGTCTCTCTCCAAAATAAAAATAAATAAATAAAAATATTTTTTAATGTCTCTTTACAATCATTTTCACTATATACCAAAAGCGTTCCAACAGTTATCATTCCTTTAAGAGACTAGCTCTAGGGATGGAGACGTGGCTCAAAGAACAAAGACTCTTCCTTGCAAAGCCTGACAGCCCAGGTACCCTTGTAAAGTCACATGCACCAAGGGGCTGCATGCATTTGGGGTTTGTTTGTAGTGGCAGGAAGCCCTGCCATGCACATACTCCCTCTCTTTCTGTCTGTGTCTTTCCCTCAGTCTCTCTCTCTATCATAAATAAATAAATAAATAAATAAATAAATAAATAAATAAATAAAAATAATTAAGTGAGGAGATCAGCTACCCCTCTCAAAATGGCCAGTGTAGCAGACAGCTTCAGGTTCGCTGAGATGAACTTCCAGACCAGGCACAGTTATGGAGGAAGGGATATTTATTGAAGCTTACAGATCCAGGGGAAGTTCCATAATGGCAGAAGAAGCTGGCCTGCCTTCATTGGGCCACGCAGAGAGAGAAGCCACAAGCCAAAAACCACACAGCACAGCACAGCACAGCTCAGGAACTCCAGCCGGACACACTTTGCATATCTTTAGATTGAAATCCGAAACCCATCACCACACCTTAAGACCCGCCCAGTGACACTGCCTCCAGCCAGGTGGCTGCAGATGCAAACTATAAACTAATAAAACACTGAATATATTGGGGGCCATCTATTCAAACTACCACAGCCAGGGTCCAGGTGAAACCACAGAAGAATTAGTGAGATGAGCAAGAGCGCTGCTTCATTGGTGAGCCTGACAACTCGTGCCACAGTGATGGAAACAGATATGGAGGGAACTCAAAACACCAAGGCAGAAATCCAGAAGCTTCTGAGAGCACAACATGAAAACAGACTTAAAACACAACCGCCACAGCTCAGGGAATTTTGTGGACCAGGGACAGTAAAGATGGTAAGAGCCACACACGGGGACCCTTACAAGGACTGGCTGCTGCTCTCATATCGTGTAACCCACAATCCCCTGGTGAATACCAGCAAATCCCACTGAGGACCCTCAGCAAAATGGGGCCAGGGAGGAGGAAAATGATGGTACCAAAACATGATGTGCTCATACATAAGGGCTGGAGAGATGGCTTAGTGGTTAAGCGCTTGCCTGTGAAGCCTAAGGACCGTGGTTCGAGGCTCGATTCCCCAGGACCCACGTAAGCCAGATGCACAAGGAGGCACATGTATCTGGAGTTCGTTTGCAGTGGCTGGAGGCCCTGGCATGCCCATTCTCTCTCTCTCTCTCTGTCTCTTTCTCTCTTCGTTGCTCACAAAAAATAGCTGAAAATAAACAGAGTTTCTACTTAATAATAAATAAACAAACAAACAGCTGAGATGCAGAGATAGCTCAGCAGTTAAGGCATTTGCCTGCAAAGTCTAATGACACGGAGTCAGTTCCCCTGTACCCACGTAAAGCTCAATGCACAAAGTGGCACATGTATCTGGAGTTCATTAGCAGTGGCAAGAGGCCCTGGTGCACTCATTCTTCCTCTCTCTCTTCTTGCGAATAAATAAATAAGTAAATCAAATATTTTTAAAAATGAAAAAGGGGCTGGAGAGATGGCTCAGCAGTTGGGGCGCTTGTCTGCAAAGCTCATGTTTGACTCTCCAGGTCCCACATAAGCCAGATGCGGTGACAAGCATGCACTGTCACTCATGTGTCCAAGGGGCACATGTATCTGGAGTTTGATTGTTGTGCCTGGAGATCATTGGAGCACCGATTCCCATTCTCTCTCTCTCTCTTACGTTTAAAAAAAAAAAAAAAAAGGCCAGTGTGTTGGGCTTTCCTCAAAGTAAATAAATAAGTAAAATTTATTTTAAATAACATGTAAAAATAAAATTTGGGGGCTGGATGATGGCTTAAGATTAAGGCTTAGAAGCCTAAGAACCGGTTCCAATCTCCAGCGTTCCAATCTCCAGGTCCCACGTTTAGCCAGATGCCAATTGACACAAGGGCGCAATGCCGCACTTGACCACAAGGGGGCGCACACATCTGGATTTCGTTCACAGCAGCTGAGAGACTGCTGGCGCGCCCATCTCTGTCTCCCTCTCCCTCTCTCTCTCTCTGTCTCTCTCTCTGTCTCTCTCTCTCCAAAAATAAATAAAATAATAATAGAAAAAAATTTTTTAAATTTGGGGGGCTGGAGAGATGGCTTAGCCCTTAAGGCATTTGCCTCAAAGCCAAAGAATCCTGGATTGACTCTCCAGGACCCACATAAGCCAGATGCACAAGGGCGCACATGCATCTGGAGTTCGTTTGCAGTGGCTGGAGGCCCTGGCATGCCCATTCTCTTTCTCTCTTCCTCTTTCTCTCTCTCGCAAATAAATAAATAAATAAATAAATAAATAATTTTAAAGTGTTTAAAAAAATAAAATAAAATTTTATTTAAAAACAAAATAAAATAAAATCTGGTTCTAGCTCATGACAAGCAATAGGTTTCACAATATATGACCACTTAATGGGAATTTTACCAGTAGAAAAATCTTTAAAATCATTTACTCTTTAAATGGAATATAAAGTGAACTTCACTTAGACCTTTAGACAAGGGACCTGAACTTAGAAGTATCCTGTGTACTTTCTCCTTCCTGTTCCAGAGGAAAACCGAGATTTTTCCTTTTTGGTTTTGTTTTTTTTGTTTTTTTTGTTTTGTTTTGTTTTGTTTTGTTTTGTTGACCTGGTCTCACTTCTCAGGCTGACCTGGAATTAACTATGTCTCAGGGTGGCCTCGAACTCACAGCGATCCTCCTACCTCTGCCTCCCGAGTGCTGGGATTAAAGGCGTGCGCCACTATGCCCAGCTGAAAACCGAGCTTTTTCAACCTGCTTTGTGTCCCCACTCTTCTCTTTGGGGTGACACAATCATGGTTTTTGTTGCTATGGAGGTATTGGGGCTTATGGATGCCCCCCACCCGGCAATTTTGATTATTTCTCAGAACGTGTGATCTTTTATTACATTTTTCTCCACCCCCACCATCGTTGCTCTCTCTAGGAATGCTGATGTGGTTATTGGGGATCTGTGACATTCAGACACACAGTGAACGGATGCAGACATAACAGAAAGCACGCTTTCCACGTTGCTGGGACCAGGTGCTGACATACACGCAGCAGGTGCTGGGGAACTGGGAGATGACCCCATCCGAAGCTCAGGTGAGCAGAGTCTCAAACATGACCTCTGGGTGTCAAGCAGTTGCCCAGGTGAGTAAGAAAAGGGTGACTATGGGGCTGGAGAGATGGCTTAGCGGTTAAGGCATTTGCCTGCGGAGCCAAAAGATCCTGGTTCGATTCTCCAGGACCCACGTGAGCCAGATGCACAAGGGGCACATGCATCTGGAGTTCATTTGCATTGGCTAGAGGCCCTGGCATGCCCATTCTCTCTCTCTGTCTGCCTCTCTTCACTCTCTCTCTCTCTCTATGGTTGCAAATAAATAAATAATAAAATATTTAAAAAGAAAAAGAAAATGGTGACTATAAAGTGGGAACTGCTCCTGTTAGGTGGTTATCAACCCAGAAACTAGAAACCTTTTCTCATTATTTCTATCATTCTCTTGCCTGAAAAGCCTAAAGAATGCCTATCAGCTTTGTCGAATTAGCAACCAGCAGAACACACGTGCCCTGGGTGGCACTGGCAGACGACTTGCGAACACACAGAACCAAACCAGATTGGCATGCTTGCCAGTGTCTGTGGTGTAAAAACTTCCTTATGAGTGATTTTGAGTTGCCATTGTTTTTTTCTTTTTTTCTTTTTTATTTTTCTTTTCGTTTTTCAAGGGAGAATCTTGCTCTAGTCCAGGCTGACCTGGAATTAGTCTCAGGCTGGGCTTGAACTCAGAGCAATCCTCCTACCTCAGCTTCCCAAGTGCCAGGATTAAAGGTGTGTGCCACCACACCCAGAGACATTTTTCCATATCAACAGCCAGGATTGAGGTGGCTCTGATCAGCACACGCCTATTACTACCGCAGGACAACGTCCCACTCAGAGACACAAGCCTCTGACGTCCAGCCTTTCTCTGTTTTTCTCCAAAGCTTTGGTTCCCCCTTAGACAGAGAGAGAGAGAACTGGCACACGAGGGCCTCAGCCACTGCATCTGAACTCCGTATGCATACGCTTCCTTGTGCACATGGGCAACATTGCTTGTGTCATCTTTGTCTGTCTGGCTTATGTAGGATCTGGAGAGAGATCAAACATGGATCCTTAGGCTTTGCAAGCAAGCGCCTTAACCACTAAGCCATCTCTCCAAGCCTCTTCAAAGCTTTTTTCCAGTGGCCATTTAATGCCATTGTCTTCAAGATTTCTGGCTGACAGTGTGACCGAGGGTGGTGGGAGGTCAAACGACAATGACAAGAGGAAGTGTGTGGTCTTTGATGCACACAGGGCCAAACCACTTTCCCTGATTCAACGAGTTTGATAGGAAAGGAGACTGGAGCAATGAAAGCTGAGCACAATCAGAAGAGGAGACAGACCAGGGACACACCCAGCGGAGGGAAGCAGATTCTGACCAGCATGATAGACGCCTCCAGAGTCTGGAGCAGATAAGACAGCCAGATGCAGGCAGTGGGAAAATCCTTTGCAGAGAAAAGGACAGAGGCTGGGGCAGCTTCCAGATATCTATATGGAAAGACGCTGAATACTGATTTGAGTAATAAATCCGCTGTTCTTACTGGAGATGCGATTCTTGGGAACAAGGCGTCTGGACGTAGAATTTTATCAACAGAGAAATCAATGTTTCGGCTTGAGCTTCTGAGATCATGAGAGGCCAAACACATCACCAGCTTCACACGTGGATCCCAAGTCCTCAGTCCCTCAGTGTGGAAAGTCCTCACTGGGGAGGAATTGACACCAGAGTAGACGGAACAGGTCCACCATCACAGTGAAGTCTGGGCTGGGATGTATTAAGATATCACTGGAGCCGGGCGTGGTGGCGCACGCCTTTAATCCCAGCACTTGGGAGGCAGAGGTAGGAGGATCGCCGAGAGTTCAAGGCTACCCTGAGATTGCATAGTGAATTCCAGGTCAGCCTGGAGCAGAGTGAGACCCTACCTCACAAAACCAAACAAAACAAAAAGATATCACTGGAGGGGGCTGGAGGGATGGCTTAGCGGTGAAGGCACCTGCCTGCCTGCGAAGCCTAAGAACGCCCGTTTGATTCTCCAGGTCCCACGTTTAGCCAGAAGCAAAAGTGACGCCAAAGTGCAATGCAATGCACTTGCCCTCAAGGGGCGCATCTGATGGAGTTCGCTCACAGTGGCTGAGAGGCTGCTGGTGCACCCATTCTCTCTGTCTCTCTCTCTCTCTCGCTTTCTGTCTCTCTCTGTGTGTTTCTCTCTGTCTCTCTCTCTCATAAAAGTTATCATTGGAAAGGTGACTTTTCATATGTTTTTCATGGCCTGGCTGTGTCAGAACTGGGATGCTTCATGGTCAGGGACAAACTGGAGCAATAGCCTGGAAAACATGGCCTCATGGCTCAGATGCACTGTGATAAGGAGGTGAGAAGTTGTCTCTAACCTCAAAGACGAGCCTGAGTGACACCCCGGAAGTCATCCTGAACTAGTACTGAGTGAAAACAGCAGTTGAGATGAACTTTCAAATCAAGCACAGGAAGCCGGGCGTGGTGGCGCACGCCTTTAATCCCAGCACTCGGGAGGCAGGGGTAGGAGGATCGCCGTGAGTTCGAAGCCACCCTGAGACTACATTACACAACTTTAATAGAATCCTGAACACCCATTCCAACTACTACAACATCAGAGCTGACTGTGATGTGAAACTTCAGGGGAGTGATTCCACGTGCTGGAAGATGGAGAGGAATCCAGGGAAGGGAGGAGATGGAGGTGAGGAGTGGGTGTGTGGGGAGCAGGTTTGAGGAGGGCAGGCTGGGGGGCAAGGCAAGCAGCAGGGAGAAATTGCTGAGCAGGCAAGAGAAATAGAGTGCCAAGGGAAAGGGGTTCCTTGGGTGCAGAGAGAAAAACCTCATCAGTGACATACCCAGTAGATATTGAAAGGGCAGATGAGCAAAGAGATAAGGAAACCTATTGTATGTATGCATTAGCCAGGTCCTACAAAAACTGGCCCAATAATGTTGACATGTGACAGATAGATGAACAAATAGGCTGTGCAGAAACTACCAAGGGAAGCATATACACAATTTGCTGGATGCGGAGATGGGGAGTCCAGGAACTGCTAAGGGAATTACTTCAAAGCAAGCCCCAGTAATGCATCAAACCCCAACTACAATGGCAGAGATGCTCACTGCATTGACGCCAAAGAGAGGCTGCTGGAGATGCTCGGCTTGGTTTCTTTTCAGTTGCTTATGATTTTTTTAAATTTTAAAAAAATTTTTAAATTATTTTTATTTATTTTTGGAGAGACAGAGAGAGATAGACAGGGAGGGAGAGGAAGACAGATAGAGAATGGGCGTGCCAGCGGGTCTCTCAGCTGCTGTGAAAGAAATCCAGACGCATTTTGCCTTTGTAGTCAAGTGCGGCATTGGGCCCTTTCCGTCATTTTGCATCTGGCTAAACGTGGGACCTGGAGATTGGAACCGCTGGAGATTGGAACCAGTGTTCTTAGGCTTAGGAGGCAGGTGCCTTAACCTCTAAGCCATCTCTGCAATCTGGTTCATTTTTTTAATGTTGGTTTGGGAGCCAGGCGTGGTGGCGCATGCCTTTAATCCCAGCACTCGGGAGGCAGGGGTAGGAGGATCACCACGAGTTCAAGGCCACCCTGAGACTCCATAGTGAATTCAGGTCAGCCTGGGCTACAGTGAGACCCTACCTCGAAAAACCAAAAAAAAAAAAAAAAAAACAACTTAGGTTTGTATAAAAGCCAGCATTGGTTGGAATTATTGAATTAAAATTAAATTATTGAATATAATTAAATAAATAACTGAATTAAATAAAATTAAATTATTGAATTATTGAATTAAAGTAAGGCTTATAAACATATTGAGTGTAGTTAGACCTAACTTGCAATTTATTATACATAATTTCTATATAACACATTCCACCACAGTATTATTTAGTCCAGAAGCAGCTGCAAGACTAGATGTGGATAAGGATTGGCACATTGGTCCCGGAACCTGTGGTTGTTTAGTGCAAAGCTTGTTTTGACCATCATTTGCACAGGACTTTTCAGTCCATGCAAGGAATTCTTTCAAAAGATGAGAGAAAGAAAACAACTGTGAAACCATTTATGGAAGTTGTCAAAAAATTTTAAAATTTGGGGGCTGGAGAGATGGCTTAAGCGCTAAAGGCATTTGCCTCAAAGCCAAAGAATCCTGGATTGACTCTCCAGGGTCCCACATAAGCCAGAAGCACAAGGGCACATGCATCTGGAGTTAGTTGCAGTGGCTGGAGGCCTAGGCGTGCCCATTCTCTTTCTCTCTTCCTCTTCTCTCAAATAAATAAATAAATAAATAAATAATTTTAAAGTGTTTTAAAAAATAAAATAAAATCTGGTTCTAGTTCATGACAAGCAATAGGTTTCACAATATATGACCACTTAATGGGAATTTTACCGGTAGAAAAATCTTTAAAATCATTTACTCTTTAAATGGAATATAAAGTGAACTTCACTTAGACCTTTAGACAAGGGACCTGAACTTAGAAGTATCCTGTGTAGTTTCTCTTTCTGGTTCCAGAGGAAAACCGAGATTTTTCCTTTTTTGGTTTTGTTTTGTTTTGTTTTGTTTTGTTTTGTTTTGTTTTGTTTTGTTTTGTTGAGGTAGGGTCTCACTCTAGCTCAGGCTGACCTGGAATTAACTATGTAGTCTCAGGGTGGCCTCGAACTCTCAGCGATCCTCCTACCTCTGCCTCCCGGGTGCTGGAATTAAAGGCGTGCGCCACCACGCCCAGCTGAAAACCGAGCTTTTTCAACCTGCTTTGTGTCCCCACTCTTCTCTTTGGGGTGACACAATCATGGTTTTTGTTGCTATGGAGGTATTGGGGTTTATGGATGCCCTCCACCCAGCAGTTTTGATTATTTCTCAGAACATGTGAGCTTCCATTACATTTTTCTCCACCCCCACTGTTGTTGCTCTCTGTAGGAATGCTGACGTGGTTATGGAGGGTCTGTGACATTCAGACACACAGTGAACGGATGCAGACATAACAGAAAGCACGCTTCCACACTGCTGGGACCAGGTGCTGACACACACGCAGCAGGTGCTGGGGAACTGGGAGATGACCCCATCCGAAGCTCAGGTGAGCAGAGTCTCAAACATGACTTCTGGGTGTCAAGCAGTTGCCCAGGTGAGTAAGAAAAGGGTGACTATGGGGCTGGAGAGATGGCTTAGCGGTTAAGGCATTTGCCTGCGGAGCCAAAAGATCCTGGTTCGATTCTCCAGGACCCACGTGAGCCAGATGCACAAGGGGCACATGCATCTGGAGTTCATTTGCATTGGCTAGAGGCCCTGGCATGCCCATTCTCTCTCTGTCTGCCTCTCTTCACTCTCTCTCTCTCTCTATGGTTGCAAATAAATAAATAAAAAATATTTAAAAAGAAAAGAAAATGGTGACTATAAAGTGGGAACTGCTCCTGTTAGGTGGTTATCAACCCAGAAACTAGAAAACCTTTTCTCATTATTTCTATCATTCTCTTGCCTGAAAAGCCTAAAGAATGCCTATCAGCTTTGTCGAATTAGCAAATCAGCAGAACACACGTGCCCTGGGTGGCACTGGCAGACGACTTGCAACACACACAGAACCAAACCAGATTGGCATGCTTGCCAGTGTCTGTGGTGTAAAAAACTTCCTTATGAGTGATTTTGAGTTGCCATTGTTTTTTTCTTTTTTCTTTTTTATTTTTCTTTGGTTTTTCAAGGAGAATCTTGCTCTAGTCCAGGCTGACCTGGAATTAGTCTCAGGCTGGGCTTGAACTCAGAGCAATCCTCCTACCTCAGCCTCCCAAGTGCCGGGATTAAAGGTGTGTGCCACCACACCCAGAGACATTTTTCCATATCAACAGCCAGGGTTGAGGTGGCTCTGATCAGCACACGCCTATTACTACCGCAGGACAACGTCCCACTCAGAGACACAAGCCTCTGACGTCCAGCCTTTCTCTGTTTTTCTCCAAAGCTTTGGTTCCCCCTGTAGTGCCAGGACCCCCAAATGTGGGTTGGGGTCCTTGGGAGTCACCCAGTGAGACAACAAGACTGAGAAGCTCGACTGCAATTACATGGAATTCTTTATTACCAAGCCTAGACTGGGACTCTGTCCACACAAACCAACGCAGTGGGAGTGTGAGAGAGAGCCCCCACTCTTGGGGGGAAAGGGTTTATATAGAGAAGGGATACAGCAGTTACATCATATTGCAACATTTGAAATGGTTGGTTCAAAAAGCGCGCGCGCGGGAACATTCTGAGCTGCTTATCTAGGATCAGCCGCTTGTTTGCAGATTCTTTATTACCTCCGGGATGTCCTAAGACTTCCCAGGAATGAACAATAAGAGAGAGGGAGGGGGTTGGGAAAGAAGCAAAGGTCAGTACATTAGCCCGCTAGTTTCTCATTTGAGTCAGGCCTGGGCTTTTTTATTTCAGATGGCAGTCTGTTTTACTATAATGGCTATCTGCTTAAAAATGGCAGTACTACTGTCAAGCTGGAGTGCTAGCAAGCGGAGTTACAGAAGCTAAAGGCAATATCTTAATTTCTTAGATCTCACACCCCTTAGACAGAGAGAGAGAGAACTGGCACACGAGGGCCTCAGCCACTGCGACTGAACTCCGTATGCATACGCTTCCTTGTGCACATGGGCAACATTGCTTGTGTCATCTTTGTCTGTCTGGCTTATGTAGGATCTGGAGAGAGATCAAACATGGATCCTTAGGCTTTGCAAGCAAGCGCCTTAACCACTAAGCCATCTCTCCAAGCCTCTTCAAAGCTTTTTTCCAGTGGCCATTTAATGCCATTGTCTTCAAGATTTCTGGCTGACAGTATGACCAAGGGTGGTGGGAGGTCAAACGACAATGACAAGAGGAAGTGTGTGGTCTTTGATGCACACAGGGCCAAACCACTTTCCCTGATTCAACGAGTTTGATAGGAAAGGAGACTGGAGCAATGAAAGCTGAGCACAATCAGAAGAGGAGACAGGCCAGGGACACACCCAGCGGAGGGAAGCAGATTCTGACCAGCATGATAGACGCCTCCAGAGTCTGGAGCAGATAAGACAGCCAGATGCAGGCAGTGGGAAAATCCTTTGCAGAGAAAAGGACAGAGGCTGGGGCAGCTTCCAGATATCTATATGGAAAGACGCTGAATACTGATTTGAGTAATAAATCCGCTGTTCTTACTGGAGATGCGATTCTTGGGAACAAGGCGTCTGGACGTAGAATTTTATCAACAGAGAAATCAATGTTTCTCGGCTTGAGCTTCTGAGATCATGAGAGGCCAAACACATCACCAGCTTCACACGTGGATCCTGTCCTCAGTCCTCAGTGTGGAAAGTCCTCACTGGGGAGGAATTGACACCAGAGTAGACGGAACAGGTCCACCATCACAGTGAAGTCTGGGCTGGGATGTATTAAGATATCACTGGAGCCGGGCGTGGTGGCGCACGCCTTTAATCCCAGCACTTGGGAGGCAGAGGTAGGAGGATCGCCGAGAGTTCAAGGCCACCCTGAGATTGCATAGTGAATTCCAGGTCAGCCTGGTGCAGAGTGAGACCCTACCTCACAAAAACAAAACAAAACAAAACAAAAAGATATCACTGGAGGGGGCTGGAGGGATGGCTTAGCGGTGAAGGCACCTGCCTGCCTGCAAAGCGTAAGAACGCCCGTTTGATTCTCCAGGTCCCACGTTTAGCCAGAAGCAAAAGTGACGCAAGGGTGCAATGCCGCACTTGCCCTCAAGGGGGCGCATGCGTCTGGAGTTCGTTCACAGTGGCTGAGAGGCTGCTGGTGCACCCATTCTCTCTGTCTCTCTCTCTCTCTCTCGCTTTCTGTCTCTCTCTGTGTGTTTCTCTCTGTCTCTCTCTCTCATAAAAAGTTATCATTGGACAAAGGTGACTTTTCATATGTTTTTCATGGCCTGGCTGTGTCAGAACTGGGATGCTTCATGGTCAGGGACAAACTGGAGCAATAGCCTGGAAAACATGGCCTCATGGCTCAGATGCACTGTGATAAGGAGGTGAGAAGTTGTCTCTAACCTCAAAGACGAGCCTGAGTGACACCCCGGAAGTCATCCTGAACTAGTACTGAGTGAAAACAGCAGTTGAGATGAACTTTCAAATCAAGCACAGGAAGCCGGGCGTGGTGGCGCACGCCTTTAATCCCAGCACTCGGGAGGCAGGGGTAGGAGGATCGCCGTGAGTTCGAAGCCACCCTGAGACTACATTACACAACTTTAATAGAATCCTGAACACCCATTCCAACTACTACAACATCAGAGCTGACTGTGATGTGAAACTTCAGGGGAGTGATTCCACGTGCTGGAAGATGGAGAGGAATCCAGGGAAGGGAGGAGATGGAGGTGAGGAGTGGGTGTGTGGGGAGCAGGTTTGAGGAGGGCAGGCTGGGGGCGAGGCAAGCAGCAGGGAGAAATTGCTGAGCAGGCAAGAGAAATAGAGTGCCAAGGGGAAAGGGGGTTCCTTGGGTGCAGAGAGAAAACGCATCAGTGACATACCCAGTAGATATTGAAAGGGCAGATGAGCAAAGAGATAAGGAAACCTATTGTATGTATGCATTAGCCAGGTCCTACCACAAAAACTGACCCAATAATGTTGACATGTGACAGATAGATGAACAAATAGGCGCAGCAGAAACTACCAAGGGAAGCACGAGGAATTTGCTGGATGCGGAGATGGGGAGTCCAGGAACTGCTAAGGGAAGTTACTTCAAAGCAAGCCCCAGTAATGCATCAAACCCCAACTACAATGGCAGAGATGCTCACTGCATTGACGCCGCAGAGGCTGCTGGAGATGCTCGGCTTGGTTTCTTTTCAGTTGCTTATGATTTTTTAAATTTTTAAAAAAATTTTTAAATTATTTTTTATTTATTTTTGGAGAGACAGAGAGAGATAGACAGGGAGGGAGAGGAAGACAGATAGAGAATGGGCGTGCCAGCGGTCTCTCAGCTGCTGTGAAAGAAATCCAGACGCGTGCGCCCCCTTGTGGTCAAGTGCGGCATTGGGCCCTTGCGTCATTTTGCATCTGGCTAAACGTGGGACCTGGAGATTGGAACCGCTGGAGATTGGAACCAGTGTTCTTAGGCTTAGGAGGCAGGTGCCTTAACCACTAAGCCATCTCTGCAATCTGGTTCATTTTTTTTTAATGTTAGGTTTGGGAGCCAGACGTGGTGGCGCATGCCTTTAATCCCAGCACTCGGGAGGCAGGGGTAGGAGGATCACCACGAGTTCAAGGCCACCCTGAGACTCCATAGTGAATTCCAGGTCAGCCTGGGCTACAGTGAGACCCTACCTCGAAAAACCAAAAAAAAAAAAAAAAAAAAACAACTTAGGTTTGTATAAGCCAGCATTGGTTGGAATTATTGAATTAAAATTAAATTATTGAATATAATTAAATAAATAACTGAATTAAATAAAATTAAATTATTGAATTATTGAATTAAAGTAAGGCTTATAAACATATTGAGTGTAGTTAGACCTAACTTGCAATTTATTATACATAATTTCTATATAACACATTCCACCACAGTATTATTTAGTCCAGAAGCAGCTGCAAGACTAGAGGTAAGGATTGGCACATTGGTCCCGGAACCTGTGGTTGTTTAGTGCAAAGCTTGTTTTGACCACCATCATTTGCACAGGACTTTTCAGTCCCATGCAAGGAATTCTTTCAAAAGATGAGAGAAAGAAAACAACTGTGAAACCATTTAAAAATGTCTAATAAGGGCTGCCTCCTAACCCTAAGAACGCTGGTTCCGATCTCCAGCGGTTCCAATCTCCAGGTCCCACGTTTAGCCAGATGCAAAGTGACGCAAGGGCTCAATGCCGCACTTGCCCACAAGGGGGCGCACACATCTGGATTTTGTTCACAGCAGCTGAGAGGCTGCTGGTGTGCCCATCTCTATCTGTCTCCCTCTCTCTCTCTGTCGGTCTCTCTCTAAAAATAAAAAATTAAAAATTAAAAAAAATTTCTAATAAAAGCCAGGCATGGTGGCGCATGCCTTAAATCCCAGCACTCGGAAGGCAGAGGTAGGTCGACTGCTGTGAATTCAAGGCCACCCTGAGTGAATTCCAGGTCAGCCTGGGCTAAAGGAAAACCTTACCTTGAAAAAACCACACACAAAAATATGTCTATTATGGGGCTGGAGAGATGGCTTAGTGGTTAAGGCACTTGTCTGCAAAGCCAAAGGAGCCAGGTTTGATTCTCCAGGATCCACATAAGCCAGATGCACAAGATGGTGCATGCATCTGGAGTTCGTTGGCAGTGGCTGGAGACCCTGGTGGTGTGCCTGTTCTCTCTCTCTTTCTCACTATCTGCTCCTCTCTCTCTCTCTCTCTCTCTCTCTCTCTCTCTCTCTCTCTCTCTCCCTCAAACAAATAAATAAAAATAAAATGTAAAAAAATATCTATTAAGAAAGGCCAGTGTGTCGATGGAATTTGACAACTGAACTTTATAATTTAAAAAATGAGCTAACTTTACCTGGTGAAGTTATTACACAGAAATGTTGATTCGGCTGAAAATCCTTTATCAAAATGGCAGTTGGTAAGGCTAGAATGTCAAAAATACGTTGAGAAATAATCTATACTGTTTAAAGGAAGTGGCTGACCCGCAGTCTAAGCCCTTAGAACCTCAGAGTCTGCTTGACGAGGAAGCTGCCCAGCTTTCCTACATCTTAGCTTATTCTCCAGGGAACTCTGCTCTTGGCAGAGGGCCCACGTCTCAGGCTGATGGGGTCGGAGCACATCTGAGAACCTCCCAGAACAGGAGAAAGAGGCTGTGAAGAAACAGACCACAGAGCGCAGAAGCATTGGGAGCGATCTGGACTCTGCTTGCAGTTTTCTCCTCCCCATTCAAATACACAGGACGACCCAGGGTAGCGTTCTCACCCCTGCAAACATCACAGAAACACTTTCCATTCTTCAGTTCCTGGGACTTTTGTGTGTGAGTCGGGCACTGCAGCCACAGCTGTCATAAGAGCAAGCATTGAAAGTAGGTGAAAACTACTGAGTTCAGAATCTTTTATTAATTATTATTATTATTATTATTAGTTATGTATATACTCAGTGTGTAAACAGCACATGTGAGCCTGGGATCTTTAATGTAAAGCTCTACCAATGTGATTTCATGTCTAAAACAGTTTTCTATGTATCTATCTATTCTTCTATTTTTTTTTATTTTTATTTTTGGAGAGAGACACAGAGAGAGAGGGAGAGGAAGACAGATAGAGATGGGTGCGCCAGCAGTGTCTCAGCTGCTGTGAACAAACTCCAGACGCGTGCGCCCCCTTGTGGTCAAGTGCGGCATTGCGCCCTTGCGTCACTTCGCATCTGGCTAAACGTGGGACCTGGAGATTGGAAGCGCTGGAGATTGGAACCAGCGTTCTTAGGCTTAGGAGGCAGGCGCCTTAACCCCTAAGCCATCTCTCCAGCCCTGATTCTTCTATTTGAACAGACAAGGTCAGTGTACTTCAGACCAATGAGGAAACTGAAAGTCGATAACAGTCCTCTAGATGAACAAAATCTGAAGACTCCATCTGCAGAGCCCCATGCTGGTTCCAACGAGCCTGAATGTCTTCTGTTCCTAGGTGGAGCCCAGACTTGTGGGACAGGCTGGGATTAGAATGCTTTGAGCTGGTTTGGGCCCTATTAAAGCAGCAATAACAACTACAAGGGTCTCAGGAAATGGCTTAGTTTGGAAAGTCCAAAGATCCAGGAAATGCTCAGAGCAAGCTGCTGGCTAGCTAAGACGTAGTAGGAGTGAAAGGGTGATAGGAGGGTACTTGAGGTGAATAAGATCAAATATATTATATACATGTATGAAATTATAAAAATAAAATAAGCCGGGCATGGTGGTGCATTCCTTTAATCCCAGCACTCGGGAGGCAGAGGTAGGAGGATTGCTGTGAGTTCGAGGCCACCCTGAGACTACATAGTGAATTCCAGGTCAGCCTGGGCCAGAGTGAAACCCTACCTTGAAAAACTAAAAAAGAATAAATAAATTAATTAATTAATTAAAATAATTTTTAAAAAATTGCTGGAGAGATGGCTTAGCAATTAAGGCACCTGCCTGCTAAGCCTAAGAACGCTGGTTCCAATCTCCAGGTCCCACGTTTAGCCAGATGCAAAGTGACGCAAGGGTGCAATGCCGCACTTGACCACAAGGGGGCGCACGCATCTGGATTTCGTTCACAGCAGCTGAGAGACTGCTGGTGCGCCCATCTCTGTCTGTCTCCCTCTCCCTCCCTCTCTGTCTCTCTCTGTGCCTCTCTCCAAAAAAAAAAAAAGGTGAAGATGTGATTGTAAAGACCAAATAAAATGCAAAACTCGCCACCACCACCACATTTGTTCAACAACAAGAAGAACAACAACAAAAAAAAAAAATCCCAAGAGACTCCAGATAAAACTCTGTCCCCCGTGCCCTGTTGGTGTAGAACCACTTTAAAAAAAAAAAAAAAAAACGCAGAATGCCACGTTTGCCCATCTCCCAGAGTTCATTATGCGCGGGATCAAGTGAAATTTCAACAGCAGGAACAATTCCATATTAGTAATTTCAATTCAGTGTTTTATACCATGTCTCTAGTTAATGCTGCAGCTATCTACTGAGCCAGTTTGGAGAGGTATTTCGGGTAGATAAGGCCAGGATTTATGCTGCCTTCTAGGAATATAAATTATCATTTGTATCTCTGGATAGGTAACAGATTCTTACTGTATGCACATTTCAGAGCCCTTCAGTCTCATGCTCTGATGCACAAAGCTGGCCGTGCAACCCATTTAAACTCACTTGGAAATTAACTTGGGCTTGTCTTCTTGGTCTTTCTTCATTAAATTCCCATTCAATTGCTGCACAGTTCAGGTGATCTGAAACCAACTGAAGCTTGTTAATTTGCTGCTTCATGGGCATTGTTCATCCCTGAACACAAATGACAGTAGATTCAGTAGTCTGATTGCCAATGTAAGCACATCATATATCATATATACCACACAGGCCAAAGGGCTTCATACTTAATAGATACTAATAAAAACTTTTGGGCTGGA
This sequence comes from Orientallactaga sibirica, assembly GCA_036365145.1. NCBI lineage: Eukaryota > Metazoa > Chordata > Mammalia > Rodentia > Dipodidae > Orientallactaga > Orientallactaga sibirica. Next base: position 1,945,656 of record JAEOAD010002614.1, on the reverse strand, counting down.
GAGATGGCTTAGGGGTTAATGCACCTGCCTCCTCAGCCTAAGAACGCTGGTTCCAACCTCCAGGTCCCACGTTTAGCCAGATGCAAAGTGATGCAAGGGCGCAATGCCGCACTTGACCACAAGGGGGCGCACGCGTCTGGATTTCACAGCAGCTGAGAGACTGCTGGCGCACCCATCTCTGTCTGTCTCCCTCTCCCTCTCCCTCTGTCTCTCTCTCCAAAAATAAATGAAATAATTTTTAAAAAATTTAAAAAAAAGACATGAAAGTAGAAGGAAAACTATCTGGGGAAAGAAGAAGGGAGTGACATAAAAGAGAAGGCCCAGGGGGTGAATTTCATCAAAGTATGTGATATTCATGCATGAAAATGTTATCGTGAAACCCGCTTCGGTTTCTAATTTTACAAACTATTTTACAACTTTGTTGCCTTCACAATCCTTTCGGAATATTTGAAATGGGAAACTCTGTTTCCTGTTTGCTTTCCGTGGAAAGATTTTCTATAAGGGAATCCCCGTGGGGTGGGGGGGGCTTACCTATCCTTGTCACGCTGACTCTATACTTTTCTTGAAGATTGAAATGAGTTAGTTTTTCCCCAATGCTCAGTTTTGCCTGTGGTACGGGTTTAAAAAAAAATTTTTTTTTTAAGCATCCTCCGAAGAACTAGGGGCAAAGAGAGTCTTTGGCTCAAGTAAACACGCCCAAGGTCTTAAAATGTCACTGGCACTAAACTTCACTGTCTCGGGCCATGGCCAGAGCATGAAAGTGTCCCTACAGAGCTGGGAAAATCTCTTGTTATTCTCTGTACACCTGGGGGATGGTGCCTCTGAGCATCTTGGAAGCTTCGAATAGTATGAGCTTTAAGGCTCAAGGCATCTGAGGAGACAAACCGAAAAATTGTTCTCTGACTTTATTTCAGATCAGTCAAGTTTTTTTTAAGCAACCAAAGGAATTATAATTGATTTTTTTTTCTGGTTTAATTTTATTTATTTTTATTTATTTATTAGAGACAGAGAGAGGGAGGAGAGTGTGTGTGTGAGAGAGAATGGGCCCTCCAGGACCTCCAGCCACTGCAAACAAACTCCAGATGCATGTGCCACCTTGTGCAGCTGGCTTGCGTGGCTCCTGGGGAATCGAACCTAGGTCCTCAGGCTATGCAGGCAAGCGCCTTAGCCGCAAAGCCATCACTCCAGCCCAACCATAACTGATTTAATGAGCCATTCGCAGTTTCACTGTAGCAGCCCTGGGTACTTACACAGGCATGGCTTAATCTTTGAGATAAGCATATGCTACTGGCAGGATTAACCAAGGAGGAGCCTGGAAGAGGTGGCCCAGCTCCTAGCACGCCTGCCCACGGGCCACCACCCACGGCCCTTTCGCTGCACAGCCCTGTGCAAGCGAGACCTACCGGCCCCACGCCTCCTCCGCAACTCGGTGGACAGATGCGTGGGCTCCCTGGCTCAGGAGAGGGAGGAAGAAAGGAAGGGAGGGAGGAAGGGAGGGACAAAGAAAGGAAGGGAGGCAGGAAGGGAGGGAGAAAAGAAGGGAGGGAGGAGAGAGAGAGAATGGAAGGGAGGGAGGAAGAGAGGGAGAAAGAAAGGAAGGGAGGGAGGAAGAAAGGAAGGGAGGGAGGAAGAAAGGAAGGGAAGGAGGAAGGGAGGGAAAAAGAAAGGGAGGCAGAAAGGAAGGGAGGAAGAAAGGAAGGAAGGGAGAGGGGAGGGAGGAAGAAAGGAAGGAAGGGAGAGAGGAAGAGAGGGAGAGAGGAAGAAAGGAAGGAAGGGGGAGGCAGGGAGGGAGGGGAGGGGAGGAAGAAAGGAAGGGAGGGAGGAAAGAAAGGAAGGGAGGGAGAAAGGAAGGAAGGAAGGGAGGAAAGAAGGGGGGAGGAAAGAAGGGAGGGAGGGAGGAAGGAAGGAGGGGAGGGAGGAGGGAGAGAGGACGGAAAGGAGGGAAGAGAGGGAGGGAGGAAGGAAGGAAGAGAGGGAGGAAGAAAGGAAGGGAGGGAGGAAGGACGAGAGGGAGGCAGGAAGAAAGGAAGGGAGGAAGGAAGGAAGGAAGGAAGGAAGGAAGGAAGGAAGGAAGGGAGGGAGGGAGGAGGGAGAGAGTAAGGAAAGGAGAAAGGAAGGGAAGAAGGGAAGGAGGGAGGAAGGGAGGGAGAGAGGGAGGGAGGAAGAAAAGAAGGGAGGGAGAAAGAAAGGAAAGGAGGAAGGAAGGAAGGAAGGGAGGGAGGGAGGCAGGAAGGAAGGAAGGGAGAGAGGGAGGAAGGAAGGAGGGGATGGAGGGAGGAGGGAGAGAGGGAGGGAGGAAGGAGGGGAGGAAGGGAGGAGGGAGAGAGTAAGGAAAGGAGAAAGGAAGGGAATAAGGGAGGGAGGGAGGAAAGGAGGGAAGAGAGGGAGGGAGGAAGGAAGGGAGGGAGGAAGGAAGGAAGGGAGGGAGGAAGGAAGGAAGGGAGGGAGGAAGAAAGGAAGGGAGGGAGGCAGGGAGAGAGGGAGGCAGGAAGAAAGGAAGGGAGGAATGAAGGAAGGGAGAGAGGGAGGAAGGAAGGAGGGGAGGGAGGGAGGGAGGGAGGAGAGAGAGAGTAAGGAAAGGAGAAAGGAATGGAAGAAGGGAGGGAGGGAGGAAGGGAGGGAGAGAGGGAGGGAGGAAGAAAAGAAGGGAGGGAGAAAGAAAGGAAAGGAGGAAGGAAGAAAGGAAGGAAGGAAGGAAGGAAGGAGGAAGGAAGGAGGGGAGGGAGGGAAGAAGGAGAGAGTATGGAAAGGAGGAGGGAGGGAGGAAGGGAAGAAGGGAGGGAGGGAGGAAGGGAAGAAGGGAGGGAGGAAGGAAGGAAGGGAGAGAGGGAGGAGGAAGGAAGGAAGAGAGGAAGGAAGGAAGGAAGGGAAGGAAGGAAGGGAAGGAAGGAAGGGAAGGAAGGAAGGGAAGGAAGGAAGGAAGGAAGGAAGGAAGGAAGGAAGAGAGGGAGGGAGGAAGAAAAAGGAAGGGAGGAAGGAAGGAAGGAAGGAAGAGAGGAGGGGAGGAAGAAAGGAAGGGAGGAAGGAAGGAAGGAAGGAAGGGAAGGAAGGAAGGAAGGAAGGAAGGAAGGAAGGAAGGAAGGAAGGAAGGAAGGGAGAGAGGGAGGAAGAAAGGAAGGGAGGAAGGAAGGAAGGAAGGAAGGGAAGGAAGGAAGGTAGGGAAGGAAGGGGAGGGAGGGAGGGAGGAGGGATAGCCCAGGATCACCTCTGAGCCTCTGGCACCTTGTGGGCCACCCGGAGCTCCCAGGACCACTGCTCTGTCCGAGGCACCTTGAGGACCAACCCAGAGCGCTCCAGGGGCACCGCTCAGTTTTGGACACCTCCAGGGCCAACTGGGGGCACCCAGGAGCACCGCTGAGCCCAGGGCACCTCGAGGGCTAAACCAAAATGCCCAGGGGCACCGCTCAGCCCCCGGCACCTCCAGGGCCAACCTGGGTCGCCCAGGAGCACTGCTCAGCCTCAGGCAGGGCAGGGCAGAGGCGCAGCACACCACCAGCCCCAGAGTTAGGGCAGGAGGTGAAGCTAGGCCGGGCCTGATGCCACACCCCTACCTTCCACACACCACCAATGGTGGGGAGAAGCAAGGGGCAGAGGCAGAACGAAAAGAGCAGTCCCTTTAGCAATGAATGTCCGTTCCCACCCTGGCACGGCTTAGGCCAGGCCTGAAGAGAGCATATAGCACAGCCTCATGGATGAACCAGAGCACAGTTTGTGTTTTGGTTTTGATTTTCCGAGGTAGGGTTTCACTCTGGTCCAGGCTGACCTGGAATTCACTATCTCGTCTCAGGGTGGCCTCGAACTCAAGGCGATCCTCCTACCCCTGCCTCCCGAGTGCTGGGATTAAAAGCGTGAGCCACCACGCCTGGCTAAGAGTATCATTTTTAAATTCTAAGAAAGTCAGGTGTACAAAAATCTGGATCTCAAGACCAAAACCATTGTTGGGCAGGGAGAGCAAGGTCCTGCCCTGTCCTCAAGTGGGGCTCCAGAGAGCTGCATTTGTAGCCGGATCACATTATATTATTATTGTTATAGACAGATCATATCATTACTCATATCACAGCAACATATGCCTTCAAGAAATTGAGGGAGGGCTGAGGAGATGGCGCAGCATGTAACAGCGCTGCCCACAGAAGCATGATGGCCTGCGAGCATTCTGATTCAAACCGAGTTCTGTTTCAGCGCATCCGCATAAACCGCTGCCTGGAACCCCACTCGTGGAGAGAAGAGACTGGAGCATTAGAGAATTGTTGAGGTTCACTGGTCATCCAGCCTGACTGAACATGGCAGCTGTGGGTTCAGTAAGACTGTCTCAAAGAAACATGCAGATCTGGGCGTGGTGGTGCACGCCTTTAATCCCAGCACTCGGGAAGCAGAGGTAGGAGGATCGCCGTGAGTTCGAGGCCACCCTGAGACTACATAGTGTATTCCAGGTCAGCCTGGGCTAGAGTGAGACCCTACCTCGAAAAACCAACCAAACAAACAAACAAACAGAAACATGCAAATGAGCAGGAAAGGACCCTTGTTACTCTCCACTGGCCTGTGCACACAGGGTGTGTACATCTGCATACACATGTGCATGAACCACGTACACACCACACCACACATTCTACAGAATACTCACACACAGGGGGAAAAAAGCAAAAAAAAAAAAAAAAAAATTCAGTAAGTCAAATTCCTCTTACTACCAAAATTTCCAATTTTCTCAAACTTTTCTTCAGTCTCTTTGTGCTACTGCTGTTTAAGAAAACAAAGCAGTACTTATATGATATATCATTTTATTAAATGTATTTATTTATTTATTTATTTATTTATTTATTTATTTTGGGGGGGAGAGACACAGAGAGAGAGACAGAGAGAGAGGGAGAGGGCGACAGATAGAGATGGGCGCGCCAGCAGTCTCTCAGCTGCTGTGAACGAAATCCAGACGCGTGCGCCCCCTTGTGGTCAAGTGCGGCATTGCGCCCTTGCATCACTTTGCATCTGGCTAAACGTGGGACCTGGAGATTGGAACCGCTGGAGATTGGAACCAGCGTTCTTAGGCTTAGGAGGCAGGCGCCTTAACTGCTAAGCCATCTCTCCAGCCCAAATTTATTTATTTTAAAATTTTATTTTATTTATTTATTATCTGCAAGCAGAAAGAGAGACAGAGAGAGAATGGGTGCACCAGGGCCTCTAGCCACTGTAAATGAACTCCAGATTCATGCACCCCCTTGTGCATCTGGCTTACATGGGTACTGGGAATCAAACCTGGGTCCTTTGGCTTCGCAGGCAAGCGCCTTAACCACTAAGCCATCTCTCCAGCCCAAATGTATTTTTTTATTTTTTTTTTGGAGAGACACAGAGAGAGAGGGAGAGGGAGACAGATAGAGATGGGCGCGCCAGCAGTGTCTCAGCTGCTGTGAACGAAATCCAGATGTGTGCGCCCCTTTGTGGTCAAGTGCGGCATTGTGCCCTTGCGTCACTTTGCGTCTGGCTAAACGTGGGACCTGGAGATTGGAACCGCTGGAGATTGGAACCAGCGTTCTTAGGCTTAGCAGGCAGGCGCCTTAACCACTAAGCCACCAAGTGTCATTTTGAAATACAAATTATGGTTATCCATAGTCACTCTGCTGTGCAATGGTGCATTAGAATTTGTGGCTGTAATATAACTATAACTTTTGCCTGGTGAGTCTCTTCTCCTCAGCCCTCCTCCATCTCGGCCCATCTCAGCGCCCGGAACCTCTGCTCTCTGCTCTATGAAATCAGCTTTTCTTAGCTTCTACATGAGGTGAGTTTGTGTGAGTTCTGTCTTGCTGTTTCTGGTTTATTTTCCTTAGCATGGGGTGCTCCAGGATCCTCCATGGGTCTGAAAATGACAGCACCTTGTTAATAGAGGACTGCATTTCCTCATGTGACTCTCTCCTCCTTTATTCTTCCATCTGTCCACTGGTGGGACTTGTGTGGACTTCATGGCTTAGCTTTTGCGAGTGGTGCTTCAATAAACATGGGAATGCAGACGTAATTTTGAGATTCAGAGTTTATCTGTGGACCTGTGGATATACGCCCATCAGTGGAATTGCTTGTTCCTGTGAGAATCCTCGTTGTCACTTTTTTTTTTGAGAACTGTTTGTATTAGCTTCCACAGTCACTATGAGAATTTACATTCCTACCATCCAGTTTGTCAGAGTTCCTCTTTCTTTCCACTCTCACCAGCAGTTATGTAGTTGGTTTTTTTATTGTTGTTGTTTTGTTTTTTCTCGAGGATAATAACCATTCAAAATATACAAACACAATATCTCACTCTCGGTTTGATTTGCATTTCTGTGATGTTAGTCCTTTGAGCATTTTTTTCTTATAAGCCAGTGTTATATCCATTTTTTCATAAACCTGTTTTTTTTAGAGATAGACAGCCAGAGAGAGACAGACAGAGAGGGAGAGGGAGACAGATAGAGATGGGCGCGCCAGCAGTGTCTCAGCGGCTGTGAACGAAATCCAGATGCGTGCGCCCCCTTGTGGGCAAGTGCGGCATTGCACCCTTGCGTCACTTTGCATCTGGCTAAACGTGGGACCTGGAGATTGGAACCACTGGAGATTGGAACCCACGTTCTTGGGCTTAGGAGGCAGGCACCTTAACCACTAAGCCCATGGGGTGGTGCGCCCATTTCTATCTGTCTCCCTCTCCCTCTCTCTCTGTCTGTCTCTCTCTGTGTCTCTCTCAAAAATAAATAAATAAATAAATAAATAAATAAATAAATAAATAAATAAATAAATTTTTAAATGCTAATTCTAATAGCTTACTGAATATCATTACATCCCAACAATCCTACAGATTAAAATATTTCCCACCCTAAGGAATAGGTCCTCCCTGGCCTCCTCCAACTTATGTTTTCACATTACAATGACAACATTACTATGCAGTCCAGATGTTAAAGTCAGCAGTGGAGGGGTGGAGAGGCGGCTCAGTGGTTAAGGGTGCTTGCTTGCAAAGCCTGCAGGTTCAAGTTCGATTACCCAGGACCCATGTAAAGCTTGATGCAGAAAGTGGCACATAGGTCTGAAGTTCATTTGCAGCAGCAGGAAGCCCTGGTGTACCCATTCTCTCTCTTCTTTCTCTCTTCTTCTCTTCTGTGTCAAATGCATATTTTTTAAAAATATTTTATTATTTATTTATTTATTTGAGAGAGAGAGATGCAGAAATAGGCAGGTAGAGAGAAAGAGAAATGGGTGCGCCAGGGCCTCCAGCCACTGCAAACGAACTCCAGATGCATGCACCCCCTTGTGCATCTGGCTTACGTGGGTCCTGGAGAATTGAGCCTCGAACTGGGGTCCTTAGGCTTCATAGGCAAGCATTTAACTGCTAAGCCATCTCTCCAGCCCGTCAAATGCATATTTTTAAAAATATATTATGCCGGGCGTGGTGGCGCACGCCTTAAATCCCAGCACTCGGGAGGCAGAGGTAGGAGGATCGCCGAGAGTTTGAGGCCACCCTGAGACTACATAGTGAATTCCAGGTCAGCCTGGACCAGAGTGAGACCCTACCTTGCAAAACCAGATGCAAAGTGACGCAAGGGCGCAAGGGGGTGCATGCATCTGGATTTCGTTCACAGCAGCTGAGAAGCTGCTGGCATGCCCATCTCTATCTGTCTTCCTCTCTCTCTCTCTCCAAAAAATAAAAAAGTTCAATAAGCAAGATGTGGGAGCTTCATCGTGAGGAGAGGAAGTAGCTGTTTGAAGGGGCTGGGCCCCCAGAAGCAGGGAGCCTGACAGCTGGAGGTGGGCCTACGATTTGGTGTAGGACTCGCCTGAGGTGTGATGCAGACGAGAGAGCAGCACCACATTCAAAAGAGGGGCAGTGGGTTATGTGGAGTCATTAGCAGTTTCTGAATTAAGAGCCAGGAAGTAAAACCATCACTGCAAGAAGAGGAGGACCTGCAAAGTATGAAGCCTGGAAGCTGTGGCACTCAGAAAAAAGTCTGAGAGGGGAGAAGTGCTAGAAAGTGGCTGGCAGTGGAGCACTGGCATCAAGGTATGTAGAGGGCAGTATAGAGAAGATGGTCCAGAAGACCAGGGATGTAGGTCATGAAGAATGTATTTCTTTTTTTTTCTTTTTTTTTAATTATTTTTATTGACAACTTCTTTAATTGTAGACAATATCCCATGTTATCTCCCTCCCCCCCCCACTTTCCCGTTTGAAACTGCACTCTCCATCATATCCCCTCCCCCTCTCAATCAGTCTTGAGAAAGAATATTCTGGTGGGGGGAGGGGAGGAGGGAGCATGGCTGTGAGCAAAGGACAATGATAAATATGCATGAAATGTCGTGATGAAGCTCAGCATTTTGTGTGCAATTTAAAAAGTAATGGTTGGACTGGAGAGATGGCTTAGTGGTTAAGGCGCCTGCCTGGTAAGCCTAAGAACCCGGTTCCAATCTCCAGGTCCCACGTTTAGCCAGATGCAAAGTGACGCAAGGGCGCAATGCCGCACTTGACCACAAGGGGGCGCACGCGTCTGGATTTCGTTCACAGCAGCTGAGAGACTGCTGGCACGCCCATCTCTACCTGTCTTCCTCTCCCTCTCTCTCTGTCTGTCTCTCTCTGTGTCTCTCTCCAAAAATAAATAAAATAATAAAAAAAATTTTTTAAGTAATGGTGAATTAATAATGTTACCTTTTCATTATAAAACTGAAAGAATGAGAGAGAGAGAGACAGACAGACAGAGAGAAAGGTAGTCCACACTCTTTGCCCATTAAAACGGTCTGCTCAGGAAACTGCGCTGACCCAAAAGCCACATTACTCTTGTTCAGCTAGAAGAAAATTCAATCCTTTTCTGAATCTGATTCTTGGAATAATTCATGAGCTGCTTTCACCTGCTTTTATCGACCAAGTTTTAAAACGGTTCAGATGAAGCTTTACAGAATTATCAAGAGGGAAGGGGAAGGGCTGGGAAGGTGGCTCCGTAGATGAAGCACTTTTCGTGCAGGCATGAAAAGTAAGTTTGCTCTCCCAGACCTCAGGTAAAAGGCGGAAGCTGCGATGGGCTTCGGAAATCCCTTCAAGCCTAAGGTGAGGCGAAAATGGAGACAGAAGCTCGTGGGCCTGTTTAGCCTGGTAAAGAGAGTAGTGAACAAGGAGAGAGCCGGCCTTAAAACAGGGTGGAAGGTGAGGACGGACGCCAATCACTTGTCCTCTGACCTCCACATGTGTGTAGTGCTGTGTGCATGTTCACACTCACATACACACGCATCATACATGCACACCCCCAAAAGATGAATAGTCATATGCTGTCCTTCGTGTGAGCATTTGTTTACTCCTCTTTCCTAGTCCACTTCTTTGACAAACTACACGCATTAATGGTCCTCCAGCTCTGATTCTATTAAAAATGAGATCTTAGGGGCTGGAGAGATGGCTTAGGGGTTAAGGCGCCTGCCTGCTAAGCCTAAGAACCCGGTTCCAATCTCCAGGTCCCACGTTTAGCCAGATGCAAAGTGACACAAGGGTGCAATGCCACACTTGACCACAAGGGGGCGCACGCATCTGGAGTTCGTTCACAGCAGCTGAGAGACTGCTGGCGTGCCCATCTCTATCTTCCTCTCCCTCTCTCTCTCTCTCTCTCTCTCTCTCTTTCTCTCTCTGTCTCTGTGTCTCTCTCCAAAAATAAAAAAAAAATAAGAGATCTTAGGGGCTGGAGAGATGGCTCAGCAGATAAGCGCTTGCCTGTGAAGCCTAAGGACCCCGGTTCGAGGCTCGATTCCCCAGGACCCATGTAAGCCAGATGCACAAGGTGGTGCATGTATTGAATTCGTTTGCAGTGGCTGGAGGCCCTGGTGTGCCCATTCTCTCTCTCTCTCTCTGCCTCTTTCTCTGTGTGTCGGTCACTCTTGGATAAATAAATAAATAATAAGCAAAAAGAGAGAGAGAGAGATCTTAGCGCATCGAGAAATATCTAATTACACTGATATCTTCTAATAAGGGCTTACTCCCATCCTCACCTTTGCGAGCATTCCTCACAAGGTCTCTGTGGAGTTTCGTTGTTTCGTTTTGAAAGAAATTACTAGTTGATTTTTAAAAATTTATTATTTATTTATTTTTGGAGAGAGACAGACAGAGAAAGAGGGAGAGGAAGACAGATAGAGATGGTTGCACCAGCAGCCTCTCAGCTGCTGCGAACGAAATCCAGACGCGTGCGCCCCCTTGTGGTCAAGTGCGGCATTGCACCCTTGCGTCACTTTGCATCTGGCTAAACGTGGGACCTGGAGATTGGAACACTGGAGATTGGAACCGTTCTTAGGCTTAGCAGGCAGGCGCCTTAACCGCTAAGCCATCTCTCCAGCCCAGAAATTACTAGTTGAAACGACGGGAGAGTCATGGCATTGAGAGATGGGGAAGGGGTTGACTCTGTGGGCAAAAGCATTTGCTACATAAGCTTGATGGCCAGAGTTTAAATCCCCACCACCCATATAAATCCAGACCTGGCAGCTCCTGTCACCCCAGCTCTCCTATGGGGAGACGGAAGAGATCCTGGAAGCTCTGTCTGTTAGTCAGCCTGGACGTCCCAGTGATGAAGAGACCTCGCCTCACACAAGGAAGGTAGGACCCAGTACTAAGGGCTGTCCCCTCATGTCCTTGCCACACGTGGCTCTTCACCTACCCATATATACACAGCACACACTCACAAACGTTTAATAATGGAAGAAATGGGTCTTCATTAAAATTTGTTTGGACTGGAGGCCCGCTCCATGGGAGGGAATACATTCCTGATACTGAAAACCTACGACAGGGGTAGCCATGAGCCCTAGGGGTGTAATGTCTGCTGGTGTCTCGCTAAATGTATATACTATACTTACCAAACTGCCCAGTAAGCACTTCTCTTAATGTTCACACCCATATATTAACACTACTCTTACTTTTTTTTTTTGGAGAGAGACAGAGAGGGAGAGGAAGACAGAGATGGACGCACCAGCAGTGTCTCAGCTGCTGAGAATGAAATCCAGACGTGTGCGCCCCCTTGTGGTCAAGTGCGGCATTGCGCCCTTGCCTCACTTTGCATCTGGCTAAACGTGGGACCTGGACATTGGAACCGCTGGAGATTGGAATCAGCGTTCTTAGACTTAGGAGGCAGGCGCCTTAGCCCCTAAGCCATCTCTCCAGCCCTACTCTCACTTTTGGTTAGAGAAGCTTCTCTCTTCAGATGATGGCAACCTTGGGATGACTCAGAAGGCACCATGGTGCTGAGAAGAAGGGACAGAGGAGTGCTCAGCACTGAAACATCTCTATCACACCTTCCAAGTCTCAGGGTCCATTGCGGAAGAGGGGAAGAAAGAATGTAAGAGCCAAAGGAAGGGTAGGACTCCTTACAACGTGCTCTTCCAGACACAAAATGGCCTGGATATCCATGACCTCACAGTGCCTGACACTACCTACGCAAGACCATCATAATAGGAGGAAAAGATCATGACATCAAAATAAAAGAGAGACTGATTGAGAGGGGGAGGGGATATGATGGAGAGTGAAGTTTCAAAGGGGAAAGTGGGGGGAGGGAGGGAAGTACCATGGGGTATTGTCTACAATTAAAGAAGTTGTCAATAAAAAAATTGTTTTCAGAAAGAAATAGGGAATAATTTATGGGAGAACAACACATCTTCCTTAGGAGCCCTCTAGTCACACCAAGAAGGTAGATGCTGGGCATACAGGTAGTGCAGACAACTGATGTGACATGCTTTAGAAGCCAGGTATGGACTCGTGCAGAAAGCCTCCGCCTTGGAAGCCACGGGGGGGCAGAGCAGGAGGTGAGCTCCAGGTGATATCATTCCACATGATGCCATGCTCTTTCCCGACGTGCTGTGACCCCACGTCAAGGTGAGTGCTGGCTCGACGGAGGATAATGCTGCGCAGACACCCAGACGAGACAATACCGGGCCCAGAGTTTCTGCAGAATGCATCACTGTAGCTGAGAAAAAGAGAGAAAAGAGTAGAAGAGAAAGATGGTGCAGTATTCAAATGTGTGAATTGGTCAATTTGCGTCCTAGAGATTGATTTGCGACTTTTTATTTTCCTCAAGAAGAAAAGCTCCAGGAACACCAGCTGTCCTAGGAATGGACAATGCAAGGACAGTGGATGACCCGTCCCAAACCTGAAAGGCATCTGCTGAGCACGTACAATGGCTGGCTAGGGTGTGCGATGGGCTCCCTCCGTCTCCCCTGAATGGTTGTTTATCAATATGAAATTCTCTGTATAAGTTACCAAACGGGTCAGGATTGACCTCATGGAATTGGGGCACGAATTTTCATTGCTCTTCTAGGGCTGTCATCGCTGCCCCAGCCCCATTAAAGACCGTGATTCGGGCTGGAGAGATGGCTTAGCGGTTAAGGCGCCTGCCTGCTAAGCCTAAGAACACTGGTTCCAATGTCCAGCGGTTCCAATCTCCAGGTCCCACGTTTAGCCAGATGCAAAATGACACAAGGGTGCAATGCCGCACTTGACCACAAGGGGGCGCACGCGTCTGGATTTCGTTCACAGCAGCTGAGACACTGCTGGCGCACCCATCTCTATCTGTCTTCCTCTCCCTCTCTCTCTGTCTCTCTCTGTGTCTCTCTCCAAAAATAAAATAAAAATTAAAGAGCGTGATTCGTGGGTGGGCTGAGGCCTCTTCATAGACAAGCCCTCTCTACTCCTGGAACCAGATACCTATTATTCCTCACCATGTGCCACAAAAGCAAGATCTCAGTGGACATGCAGGACAATCCACCTCTAAGTGCTGGTTGGAAGATGAGAGCCCATTAGTTTATCGATCAGACTGAACTCATAATGAATACTTCCTTTAACCACAGTCCCATGTGCCTGACATGGAAAGTAGAAAACCTTGACTGAATGAATGTAGACAATGGATCTTTTCATGGAGAAGGTAAAGCAGCAGCTGGGCCTGGGGAGATGTTGCTCTTTCCAGCCTAGAGGAGACTGTACATTGCTTTCTACATAGGAAGTAGATCCATGTTTAGTGCACGGACCACACAGCCTGTGACTCTGTGAACTGATTTTGCCGCAATATTCTGCAAGTGAAAGTAGTCACACAGGGAAGTTCAAATTTCGTTTTCAAAATAAGCCGATAGCATTGTGAATTGGACCAATTTCTGCAGAGGGCAATTTGGGAATATAGTTAAAATATTACCTATATCTGCATATATATGTTAGAGAAAAGTACATATGTCCTTTGAGCAATCTCATATTTAAAAATTTACAAACTACATTCTTGAACACGTGTCAATTTCTATGGATAATTTCTCACTAGAGAATTTTCATCATAAAATATGCTAGCCCAAGCATGCTTCAGTTGATGATCAAGTAAATGCTTTATATCACTACCGTGTAACTATACACAGAGAGATTGTCTTGTTTACCCATTTCAGTTATGTAAAATTTTAATCATGGTAATATGTCACCCATACAATATGAGAAATAAAAAGTAAAACGTAATACAGCAGTATCTTCCAACAATAAGAACAGAAGAATACACTGTAGCAAGAGAATCATGAAATTGAGATTAGCCTGATCTACATAGCATGATCGACTGCCTGTGAGCAAAGAAGAGAGGAGAGATGAAGAAAGAGAGCAATAAACTCCATGAGAGGGAGAGAGGGAGAAGGAAGGAAGGGAAGGAGTGAGAGAGGGTGGAATAGAGGAAGGAAAAAAAAAACAGTCCTGTTAACATCGGTATCATTTTAAAAACCAAGAATGAGGGCTGGAGAGATGGCTTAGTGGTTAAGGCGCATGCCTGTAAAACCTAAGGACCCCGTTTCAAATCTCCAGGTCCCACGAAAGCCAGATGCACATGGTGACGCTTGCACCTGGAGTTCATTTGCAGTGGCTAGAGACCCTGTCGCACTCATTCTTACTCCCCCCCCTTTCTCTCTCTCTCTCTCCCTCTCTCTGTCTCTAATAAATAAATAAAAATTAAAAATAAATAAATAAATAAACAAACAAACAAGAATGAGCCAGGTGTGGTGGTGCACGCCTTTAGTTCCAGCACCCAGGAGGCAGAGGTAGGAGGACTGCTGTGAGTCTGAGGCCAGCCTAGGACTTCAGAATGAGTTCCAGGTCAGCGTGGGCTAGAGTGAGACCTTACTTCAAAAAAAAAACAAAAACAGGGCTGGAGAGATGGCTTAGGGGTTAAGGCGCCTGCCTCCTAAGCCTAACAACGCTGGTTCCAATCTCCAGCGGTTCCAATCTCCAGGTCCCACGTTTAGCCAGATGCAAAGTGACGCAAAGGCGCAATGCCACACTTGACCACAAGGGGGCGCATGTGTCTGGATTTCACTCGCAGCAGCTGAGAGGCTGCTGGCCACCCATTCTCTATCTGTCTTCCTCTCCCTCTCTCTGCATCTCTCTCCAAAAAATAAATTAAAAAAAATTTTTTAAATAGGGGCTGGAGAGATGGCTTAGCGGTTAAGGTGTTTGTCTGTGAAGCCTAAGGACCCCGGTTCAATTCTCCAGGTCCCATGTAAGCCAGATGCACAAGGGGCACATGCGTCTGGAGTTTGTTTGCAGGGCTAGAAGCCTTGACACGCCCATTCTCTCCCTGTCTCTCTCTCTCTCTCTCTCTCCCCCTCTCTCTGTCCCTAATAAATAAATAAATAAAAATAAAATCTTTTTTAAAAAACTTTTTAAATAGAATGTTATTTTTAAAATATTTCTGGAAGGACGTCAACTTGATTGGGTTAAGAAGTGCCTTGAAGGTTAGTAAAGCAGACCCCTGGGAGGGGTACCCCACAGGTGATTAGATAATAAAATTTCCAACCTAATCAATATATTAATCTCTTGTTGGGTCTGCAATATGACTACTAAGTGGGGGATGGGGTCTGTGGAGGAAGTAGGTCACTGGTAATCTGTCGATCGGTCTCTCCTGACCACTTCTTATATACCCTTCTCCCTGTTTCCCATCAGCCAAGAATTTAAGAACAGACTCATCCATGATATCATCGTAATGTCCCTCCCAAGCTCATGGGGTCTAGCCCACAAGGACTGAAGTCTCTGAAACTGTAAGACACGAATTCTTTCTTCAAAACATTGTTTCTGTCAAGCATCTTATTACAGCTGTGAAAAAAGTCACTAGCATACCTGAACCTTGCCTGTGTTCATGATAACTTCACTGACCTCATGATTATTGAGTGTCGTGGCAGTTTGAATAGATGTCCCTCAATATATTCAGTATTTTATTAGTTACAGTTTGCATCTGCAATCACCTTGCTAGAGGCAATGTCACTGGGGGCTGGTCTTAAGGTGTTAATGGTGTGGGTTTGAGATTCCATTGTAAAGATATGCAAATGTGCCTAGCAGGAGTTCCTGAAGTGTGCTGTGTGACCTTTTGGCTGTAGTTTTGCTCTGTGTGCTGTGTGCCTGGTTGGTTTTTCTCTCTCTTGCTTGGCCCTGTGAAGGCAGGTCAGCTTCTTCTGCCATTATGGAACTTCCCCTGGATCTGTAAGCTTCAATAAATAATATCCCTTCCTCCATAACTGTGCCTGGTCTGGAAGTTCATCTCAGCGAACCTGAAGCTGTCTGCTACAGCGTGCCGTCTTGTTAGTGTGCAAGGTCAGGCGCAAAACCTTCCATCTTGCACACTGGGACGCTCACACTTCCCAGCTACTAGGCAGTCCCTTGTTTAATCATGAATTTTTTTTAATGCTTTTATTTATTTATTTGAGAGAGAGAGAGAGACAGAAATAGGCAGGTAGAAAGAGAGAGAATGGGTGTGCCAGGGCCTCCAGCCACTGCAAACGAACTCCAGATGTGTGCTCCCCCTTGTGCATCTGGCTTACGAGGGTCCTGGGGAATCGAACCACGGTCCTTTTGGCTTAGTAGGCAAGTGCCTTAACCACTAAGCCACCTCTCCAGCCCAATCATGAATTTTTTCACATG
Organism: Orientallactaga sibirica; assembly: GCA_036365145.1. NCBI lineage: Eukaryota > Metazoa > Chordata > Mammalia > Rodentia > Dipodidae > Orientallactaga > Orientallactaga sibirica. The sequence goes on along the minus strand of JAEOAD010002614.1, from coordinate 1,929,770 downwards.
CAGTATTTTGCTTTTCTGCACCATCTCCCTCTTTCTCCCAAAGTATTTTCTCCTGGGTGTGAGCCTGGATACAGGTTTGTCTTCATCCAAGGTCTAATTAATCACGTCAGCAGTAAAACCCAAGCTTCATTGTCAACTTGTCTGAAATAAGAGATGGCTAGATCAGTAAAACACCCCTCCGGATGTGTCAGCGAGGGCTTTTCCAGAAATGACGTACAAGGGGGAAATCTGAACTCCAGTGTTGCTTGTGTCCAGCTGGGCTCCCGAGCCCAGGAGGCAACAGCCCAAACAGGGTGTGAGAATGCAGGTGCTCTTTGGACACCATGACGGGAGCTCCACCCTGCCATGCCCTCCCCTCCCTGCCAGGTTGGAGCTCAGCTCTGCCATACCTTCCCAGCCATGATGGAGCTCAACTCTGCCATGCCTTTCTGCCAGGTTGGAGCTCAGCTCTGCCATGCCCTCCCCTCCCTGCCAGGTGTTGGGGTCCCCCCAAGGCCAGCTCAGGAGGGACAATAGGGTCTCTGCCAAATTGGGGTGAGCAGCGCGGAGTCACAACACAGACTCCGGGAGTTGGGTGAAAGCGGGAGCGAGAATCCACAAACTCGTTTATTTAGCACAATGCACATAGGGTTTAAGGGGCTGCTAATCCTTGTATGGGGTGGTCCCCTTTTGGTGACCAATGACAGCCTGTCTCTGGACAGGACATCTCGTAGTAGGCTTCTCGCAAGCATGGGACTGTAACTGTTGTCACACCAAGCCTGCGCAGAATGCCATTTTTACAGAAGCCACTTCCTGTTTTCTTCTGCCATGCGGTCTGGCTAGGACCAGGCCTGTATTGTGCCATACATATCCTCCTTTTTGTTTTTATTATTGGCAACCCTGAGAGGTATGGTTTATTGCCAAGCCATTGTTGAACCCAGGCCCCAAGGGATCATCATACATGACGGTGCCTGTCTTAGGTTGTTCCATCTCATGGAGTCTTACCCGTCATGGGCTAATCACCACCTAGGTGAGAAAACCCGAGGGGGATGGCCTGGTATGGTTTTTGGAAAGCCATTGTTGAACCCAGGCCCCAAGGGATCATCATACGTGACGGTGCCTGTCTTAGGTTGCCCTATCTCATGGAAGGCCAATACAGCCAGGATGGGAGTTCAGCTCTGCCGTACCTTCCCAGCCATGATGGAGCTCAACTCTGCAATGCCTCTCTGCCAGGTTGGAGCTCAGCTCTGCCATACCTTCCCAGCCATGATGGAGCTCAACTCTGCCATGCCTTTCTGCCAGGTTGGAGCTCAGCTCTGCCATGCCCTCCCCTCCTTGCCAGGTGGGAGTTCAGCTCTGTCATACCTTCCCATCCATGATGGAGCTCAACTCTGCAATGCCTCTCTGCCAGGTTGGAGCTCAGCTGTGCCATGCCCTCCCCTCCCTGCCAGGTTGGAGCTCAGCTCTGCCATACCTTCCCAGCCATGATGGACCTCAACTCTGCAATGCCTCTCTGCCAGGTTGGAGCTCAGCTGTGCTGTGCCCTCCCCTCCCCAATGCCAGGTTTTATTAGCTCAGCTCTGCAATACCTTCCCATCCATGATGGACCATTGTAAAGATATGCAATGCCTCTCTGCCAGGTTTTTGGCTGTAGCTTTGCCATGCTGTGTGGCTGGTTTGAATAGATGTCCCCTGCCATATATTCAGTGTTTTACTAGTTAAATAAATTTCCCTTCTCCATAATCACCTGGTCTGCATCTCAGAACCAAGGTCACTGGGGTTAGTGTGCTGGTCTTAATCTTGTGTGTATTTGAGATTCCATTGTTTAAAGATAATGTTTTTAATGTGCCTGAGCAGGAGAGACAGTTCCTGAAGTGTGTGCTGTGCTGTGCCACTGACTGATGTGGCTTTTTGTCTCTGGCTTGGATCTGTGAAGGCAGGCCAGCTTTTTCTTAGTAGGCATGATGGAACTTCCCAGCCCAATCATGGATCTTTAACATGCAGTATTTTGCTTTTAATATCCCTTCCTCCATAACTGTGCCTGGTCTGAGCCTGGATACAGGTTTGTCTTCATCAAGGTCTAATTAATCACCTGCAGTAAAACCCAAGCTTCATTGTCAACTTGTCTGAAATAAGAGATGGCTAGATCGGTAAAACACCCTCCCCTCCCTTTTCCAGGTGGGGGAGTTCAGCTTGCTGCCATACCTTCCCAGCCATGATGGAGCTCAACTGTGAGAATGCCTTTCTGCCAGGTTGGAGCTCAGCTCTGCCATGCCCTCCCCTCCCTGCCAGGTTGGAACTCAGCTCTGCCATACCTTCCCATCCATGATGGACCTCAACTCTGCAATGCCTCTCTACCAGGTGGGAGCTCAGCTCTGCCATACTTTCCCAGCCATGATGGAGCTCAACTCTGCAATGCCTTTCTGCCAGGTGGGAGTTCAGCTCTGCCATGCCTCCCCTCCCTGCCAGGTTGGAACTCAGCTCTGCCATACTTTCCCAGCCATGATGGAGCTCAACTCTGCCATGCCTTTCTGCCAGGTTGGAGCTCAGCTCTGCCATGCCCTCCCCTCCTTGCCAGGTTGGAGCTCAGCTCTGCCATGCCCTCCCCTCCTTGCCAGGTGGGAGTTCAGCTCTGCCATACCTTCCCAGCCTTGATGGAGCTCAACTCTGCCATGCCTTCCCTGCCAAGCGGGAGCTCCACCCTGCCATTCATTCCCTACCAGGTGGAGCTCAGCTCTGTTCTGCTCTCCCTGCCAGTTGCATATTCTCCTCTGCCATGCCCTCTCTGCCATTTGGTATCTCTGCCCTGCCATGCCCTCCGTGTTAGCTGGGTGAACAACTCTACCATTCTCTCCCTGCCCGGTGGGACGGACACCTTTGATTCTTTGAGCCAAAAGAAATGATTCTTCTGCATACACTATTGTGTGTTCTAACAACTTAAAAAGCTGACTGGCATTCCAGGATCACCAGCTGTATGGTCTAATGTTCACTTTTACCACCTGTTCCGCTAAACAGAGAGTTTATTGAGAGAAATCGTTATATATTCTCTATCTCTGAATCGTGTCTCCTCCTGAGTCATTTCTGACACTTATCTATATTGGTAAATATATATTAAACCTAGTTGACTTATTTAATATTGTGATGGATATGGAAAGTTGTCATAAAATATAAGAAATGTTTATAGAAAAATGAGAAACTCTTCCAATAAATTAAATTGTTTTACGTCTAGATGACATAACGGTATAAAACCACTTTTAAAAGTCTTGTTTATATTATGGAAGAAATGTTTCTTGTGTGACATAAGGGGAAATGCTGCAAAATTCTATGTCAAGTTCACATTTAAAATACAGTAATGCGGGAGGCGAATGGCCTAAGCGAGGCCATGGGAAGAGAATGCATAAAAGAAGGGCAGGGGGAGGGTCAATCTAAATTCAAGATAGTGTGAATAAGACTTATGTAAACCTACTTTTTTGAATAATGGTACATCTAGAAGCTGTAGACTGTTACTAGAAAATTTTCAGTGCCTGGGATGGGATACCTTCCAGTGAGTTGTTGGCCAAGGAGGTCCCGGTAGCCTCCAAAACATTAAAGGCTTTTGCCAAAGCCCTTGGTTCCCTTGAGAAACAGATAGTAAGACCGTATTGCTGAAGACATCTCATGCCTGAGAGGCAAGGTCACTGAGAAAGCAAACTGGTGCTGAGCAGAAAACCTTCTCCCTGTAGACCAGCCAACTGAAAGCTGGAAAAAGCTGCACTGCATGCAGCTGTATGGGAGACAGAAGTCATCAACAGTGAAAACAGTGGATGCTGAATATTCAAGTTTGGCCAGACAGGCCAAATGACTGAACGGGTGCAATAGTGGCATGTCTGCTCTTGGGGTAACCAACTGCTCCATAACTGGACTGAAGGCCCTCTCTACGGGAGGGAATGCATACCTGGTACTGAAAAACCTAAGCAAAGTCTATGGCAGGGGAGGTCGTGAGCTTTAGGGGTATAAAGCCTGCTCTTGTCTGACTAAATGTGTATATTATTCCCACCAAGCTGCCCTGAAAGCACTACACTTAATGTTCATATTCACATATTAATGCTACTCTCACTTCTGGTTAGAGAAGCTTCTCTTTTCAGATGGTGATGACCACTGGGATGATCCAAAAGGCAACATAGTGCTGAGAAGAAGGGATGGAGAAGTGCCCAGCACTGAAACACCTCTGTCGCACCCTCCAAGGTTCAGGGCCTATTGCAGAAGAGGGGGTAGATAGAATGGAAGAGTCAAAGGAAGGGTATGACTCCTTACAATGCAAATGTCCAGACAGAAATTGGCCTCGATATCCATGACCTTGCAGTGCCTAGCAATACCTCCGCAAGTCCCTCAAAATAGAAGAAAAAGATGATGACATCAAATTAAAAGAAAGACTAATGGAGAGAGGGAGGGGATATGATGGAGATTGGAGTTCTAAAGGGGAATGGGGGAGGGGAGGGAAATATCATGTGTTTTTTGTATGTAAGTATAGAAGGTGTCAATAAAAATAATAATGATTTTAAAAAATAATTAAATAAAATATAATATAATAATGCATACGATGACACTGTTCAGCAACCAAAGTCTGACAGGACGTGCCTTTGTAGATTTGAGCTTTTGTGAAGGCTCACCCTTTCTACTACTAGGCCCTGAACAGTTATCCTCATTTGGTTTCCCCCTTCCCACACCTCAGAAAAAAAAAGAAAAAAATATATATAATACTTTTACATATCCAGCAAGACAGTCTTTTGTAGACAAATGTCTATAAAACATTAATACTGCTTATTTCTACTCTAAGCATTGTGATTAATGCTTCTGCTCCTTGTTGAATATGGAGGAATACTAAATATATATTTTTGCTTATAACTTTCGAAAAGGAATTGGCTCACTAATAAGACACATTAACAATGTTCCATAATTGATGAAGGCCCAGCATGATTAATATGTAAAAGCAAATCGGTGTTTATGGCTCATTTGCCATTTTAATTTAAAAAACGAAAGGACTTCTCATTTGAAATAATGGAGTGGCATAGAAATTATGAGTAAATTTCATTGAAATGTATCCCTCGAATTCAGATATCTCATTTTTAATGGTGAAACTCTATAATGCATCACTCATATTTGCTATGCAATTTTAATTTAGTCTTATTTTTATATTTTGAGGTATGCATTTTATCATATCAAGAAATTAAATTTAATTTAGAATTATTACACAAATGATAGAAATAGGCACTTCATAGAAGAAGATTCTTTCAGTTATGACTTATATGAAAAGATCTTCGGCTTTTATTTGCAAATTTAATCGAGAAACAGTTTCTCACCCAGGATTTTTCCAGAATTGATGACAACATAGATAAATGAGTCTGAGGTGCTAATTGATACTGCCATTGGAGCAAAAAAGTAGCAATGTGCCCCAAAGTTTACATGTTCATTTTCTCTTTCTAGCCGCCATGAATTCTTTACACATGTACAAAATTGTACTATGGTGAAGTTTATTTTAAAAACTCAACATACCATCATAGACTGCTTATTATCTGTTATTATATTAAGGTAGTTAATACAGTGTAATTCCATGGTGTAATAAGTCTAAATCAAGCGTCTCTAAAGGCATCAACAAAAATAGATTGCAGGGCTGGAGAGATGGTTTAGCTGTTAAGGCGCCTGCCTGCTAAGCCTAAGAACCTGGTTCCAATCTCCAGGTCCCACGTTTAGCCAGATGCAAAGTGATGCAAGGGCGCAATGCCGCACTTGACCACAAGGGGGTGCACGCATCTGGATTTTGTTCACAGCAGCTGAGAGACTGCTGGCGCGTCCATCTCTATCTGTCTCCCTCTCCCTCTCTGTCTGTCTCTCTCTGTGTCTCTCCAAAACTAAATAAAATAATAATAATAATAAAAAAATTTTTTTTAAAGATTGGGTATTTCTGCTCCCCATGAATAGTGAACCCAATCTGAGAGCACATTTCTGCCTTTGTTACTTCCTTCTTTCCTCTGACAGGAAGCCATGCAGGCTGTTGAATCGATGCCATTTCTGTGACGAAAGAGGTTCCACTGTGTTGGGGTCTGTAGCAGACAGCTTCAGGTTCGCTGAGATGAACTTCCAGATCAGGCACAATTATGGAAGAAGGGATATTATTTATTGAAGCTTACAGATCCAGGGGAAGTTCCATAACGGCAGAAGAAGCTGACCTTCTCTCACAAGACCAAGCAGAGAGAGAAAGCAAAAGCCAACCAGCCACCACAGCACACAGAGCAAAACTACAGCCAAAAGGTCACACAGCACACTTCAGGAACTCCTGCTAGGCACATTTGCATATCTTTACAATGGAATCTCAAACCATCACCACACCTTAAGACCAGCCCCCAGTGACATTGCCTCTAGCAAGGTGATTGCAGATGCAAACTAAAACTAATAAAACACTGAATATATTGGGGGACATATATTCAAACTACCACAGGGTCCCTCCTAGAGGCCAGCCCAGGAGGGACGGCAGGGTCTCTGCCGAGTTGGGGGTGAGAGGCGCGGAGTCATGACGCAGACTCCGGGAGTTGGGTGGAAGCAGGCAGAGGGCGAACTGCTGCAAACTCGTTTATTCAAGGAAGTGTAGGGGGTTTTAAGGGGTTTGGCTGGCCAATCATTGTATGGGGTGGTCCCCTTCTTTTGACCAATGACAGCCTGTCTCCGGGCAGATCATCTTGCAACAGATTTCTTGCAGCATGGGACTGTATCTGTTGTCACGCCAGGCCTGCGCAGGACGCCATGTCCACAAAAGCCACTTCCTGGTTTCTTCTGACATGCGGTCTGGCTAGGGCCCGACCTGCATTGTGCCATACACCACTGCATCCTATTTCACGTGTTGCCAGCTTGTGAAGGAAAGGGACTGGCTGAATTTTAGAATACCACGTTCAATGACGCAGTATCACAAAATGCTCTACTGCCTACTTTGTATCGGTCAATTGACTGCTGCTAAGGAGAAAGGTCAGAGATCCTTTAGGCCAGAGAAACTCAATTTGGGGGCCATCGAAGCAGGAATGGGAAAATAAAAATTTTCCTTAGGGAAAACTTCAGAGCAGTCAGGTTCACAAAACAATTTCACATCCATGTTCAGCAAATGAAGGTCTTTTAAAAGTCCTGGCCCAAAAGATGTTCCTCAGGCAGCTTAATGAAGCAAGAAAGACCCGGGGCACAGTTCAGTAAGAGTTCAATTAGTGAGGTGAGAATGAAGCTGAGTCTCTAGGTCCTAAGGAAGTCAGCACTGTGGTGAGAACCAGCAAAAGGAAGTGACTACTGTAGAGTCTTTCTTTCCGATAGGTTTATCAAATACATAAAAAGGGTTGTGGGCTGGAGAGATGGCTTAGCGGTTAAGGCACCTGCCTGCTAAGCCTAAGAACGCTGGTTCCAATCTCCAGCGGTTCCAATCTCCAGGTCCCACGTTTAGCCAGATGCAAAGTGATGCAAGGGCGCAATGCCGCACTTGACCACAAGGGGGCGCATGCGTCTGGATTTCATTCACAGCAGCTGAGAGTCTGCTGGCGCTCCCATCTCTGTCTGTCTCCCTCTCCCTCTCCCTCTCTGTCTGTCTCTCTCCAAAAATAAATAAAATAATAAAAAAAAATTTTAAAAAGGGTTGTAATTAGTCAAGTCATATTCTCAAATAACAGTACAGATAATGAGATTTTAAAAGCCAGGAGATGTCTAATATACAACACTTTTTACATTTCAGAGCTTGGAGAGGACCTGCCTTATAAGCTTCCGTGTCTTTTAGTGACAAAAGCTGCTTAAAAGCCTTTTATATGGTGATCTCCAATGGGCATGTATGCTATTTGGGGGAGGTGACCTGCTGTTAAATAATCATGAACTTCTTGACTTTAAATATATTTATTGGGCTGGAGAGATGGCTTAGGGGTTAAGGCGCCTGCCTCCTAAGCCTAAGAATGCTAAGGTTCCAATGTCCAGCGGTTCCAATCTCCAGGTCCCACGTTTAGCCAGATGCAAAGTGACGCAAGGGCGCAATGCCGCACTTGACCACAAGGGGGCGCACGCGTCTGGATTTCGTTCACAGCAGCTGAGAGACTGCTGGTGCGCCCATCTCTATCTGTCTTCCTCTCCCTCTCTGTCTATCTCTCTCTGTCTCTCTCTCTCCAAAAATAAATAAAATAATAATATATTTATTGAAGAAAAATCTGAATTCTACTCAAGGTTCTCCAGGCAAAAGAACAGACCAGCAGCCCTGGGATTGCAGACTATAATTTGTACCTTGAGACTGCAAGAGTGAAGTCCCCAGATGCAAATACGAAGCTACAGCCAGCTCATCACCACCACAGACGTCAGCGTAGCAAGGAACACAAGGAGGTAGCCATCTTGTGCTCACTTACAACCATACCCAGGTATAATTTTCTATTCACTACCTGTGGTAGTTTAAATGGACGTTCCCCAACAGATTCAGAAGGGTTTTGTTGTTGTTTTTCAAGGTAGGGTCTCACTCTAGCCCAGACTGACCCAGAATTCACTCTGTAGTCTCAGGATGGCCTTGAACTCACAGCGATTCTCCTACCTCTGCCTCCCAAGTGCTGGCATTAAAAGCATGCACCACCACGCCCAGCTCACCTCTCCATCTTTGACAAGCTGTCTAATGCGGCCAAGGGCATGACTATGTCTTGACCCAGTAGAAACGGGGCACATTATTCTTGGATGAGTTTGCAAGACCTGCCTTTAAAAATTGGGTGGCAGCAGGAGAAATGGCTCGGTGGTCAAAGGCACTTGTTTGCAAAGCATGACAGCCTGGTTTTGATTCCCCAGTACTCATATAAAGCCAGCTGCACAAAGTGGCCCATGTGTCTGGAGGTCATTTGCAATAGCAAGAGGCCCTGGTGGGTTCATACTCACTCTGTCTCTGTCTCTCAAATAATAACTACAATTTATTTTTGGAGAGAGACACACAGAGAGAGAGGGAGAGGGAGACAGATAGAGATGGGCGTACCAGCAGTCTCTCAGCTGCTGCGAACGAACTCCAGACGCGTGTGCCCCCTTGTGGTCACGTGCGGCATTGCGCCCTTGCGTCACTTTGCATCTGGCTAAACGTGGGACCTGGAGATTGGAACCAGTGTTCTTAGGCTTAGGAGGTAGGCGCCTTCACCGCTAAGCCATCTCTCCAGCCCAAGTACAAATATTTTTAAATAAAATAAAAACTGGGTGGTTTGAACACAGAAACACATTGTATCATAGTTCTAAATGCTAGAAATTCAACATCAGGGTGTCCACAGAATAGATTTCTCCAGAGGCTCTGCTCTCTGTCTGGCTATCTCTGTCTGGTCTTGACTGTCTTTGTCACTGTATATAAATCACCTCTTCTAAGAAGTACACCAGCTGTGTTGCATTTGAACCTACTCTAGTGACTTTATTTTATGTTAACTGCCTCTATAAAGGCTTTCCTCTTCAAAGGCAGCCACGTTCTGAAATGCTGAGAATGAAGACTTCAATAGATGAACTTGGAGTGGAAATACAATTAATTACATACAGCCCTACTGTGAGTCAAGCGAGCCCTTGATGCCACACTCATTCCTATATCGTGCACTCCGGGGCAACACCGTTCTAGTGACCTCAACAGAAATGCCTACTTAGGAGGCAGAGGTAGGAGGATCGCTGAGAGTTCGAGGCCACCCTGAGAATACATAGTTAATTCCAGGTCAGCCTGCACCAGAGTGAGACCCTACCTTGCAAAAACAAAAACAAAAACAAAAAAAAAAAAAGAAATGCCTACTTCGTGGTTGGCTCTTCCTCCTTCACCTCTCCTGGCCTCTCTAATTAGCATTTCACCTCAAAAATAACTCGAATATCAAAGCCGGGCATGGTGGTGCACGCCTTTAATCCCAGCACTCGGGAGGCAGAGGGAGGAGGATCGCTGTGAGTTCGAGGCCACCCTGAGACTACATAGTGAATTCCAGGTCAGCCTGAGCTAGAGTGAGACCCTACCTTGAAACACAAAAAAAAAGAAAGAAAGAAAGAAAGAAAGAAAGAAAGAAAGAAAGAAAGAAAGAAAGAAAGGAAAAAGAAATAACTTGAATCTCCAAAATAAAACTGCTGTTTTCATACATTGATGATTTCAGGTGTTTTGATTTAGTTGGGAAAAGTGATTAAACCATCAAAGTGGGGCATCGGAGTCTAATCCACCACCATGAAACTATGAACAACTGGCAATGAGTATTCCCAAGACCAAAATTGGGATCTTTCTTTTGAAAGGTGAAAACTACACATTACAGATGGGGAGAAAATGAGTTTTTCACGTGAACTTGGTAGTATAATTCCAAGAACCACTGATGGTACACGCAGGTGATGGGCAGAAATGTTCTCACATCCCCAGCTGCTAAACCAGACACCGTGAACTTCACTCCGGTGTGGCTCTGGCATCTTCTAAGGGAAAAACTGACTGATGAAAACACCCAGAATAATCCAGAATAGGACTAGTGGGGACAGGAGCAAAGAAACTCCCACTGGCTGGCCAAAATTCAAACATCAGGCCAATGGGTTTTTCGAGGTAGGGTCACGCTCTAGCTCAGGCTGACCTGGAATTCACTATGTAGTCTCAGGTTGGCCTTGAACTCACGGCGATCCTCCTACCTCTGCCTCCCGAGTGCTGGGATTAAAGGCATGCACCACCACGCCCATCTCACATTCTTATTTTTATTTATTTATTTATTTATTTATTTATTTATTTATTTATTTATTGGTTTTCCGAGGTAAGGTCTCACTCTAGCTCAGGCTCACCTGGAATTCACTATGTAGTTTCAGGGTGGCCTCGAACTCACGGTGATCCTCCTACCTCTGCCTCCCGAGTGCCGGGATTAAAGGCATGCGCCGCCACACCCAGCTGAGTTTTCTTACATCTTACGCCTTATATCTCTACCCACCTCCTTTTCTCCTCTCACTATCCCTTCTTTATATAATTTCCAAAATCAGTTTAGCAGGAGAGCCCAATTCTCCAAAGTATTCTCATTTTATATGGTTCTGTTCTCTCTCTCTCTCTTTTTCCACTTTTCTACATACTCTTTTCTTTTTCTTATCCCAAAGAACTCGGGGAGGCCTGGTAGGCAGGGTATCTGTGACTCAACCTCCCAAGAGATGAGACAGCTCTACATTATCTGATTACATGTCTTTATCCTTCCCTTTTCAGTTTTCGTGTAGCCAAACCCCCACATCCCCTTTCTCCTGCCTCTACAGCCTCCTTTCATTTACATTCCCCTCCTCTTCTGCCTGTCAATTTTACACTAAACGCTAGTCCCACCATAACATTTTTCTTTTTCTTTCTATTACTGTGCACGTAGTAAACACAGTAGTGCCAATGTCCTTCTGATGATCACTGAAAATGCCTAAATTGCAAGAAGTTACTAAAATTAAAAAGAAACAAGCAAGTGAACCGATGATCTTTGCTCCAAATGTGCAACCCCAATGCCAAAGACAAGTAGTGGGCTGGAGAGATGGCTCAGCGGTTAAGGCGCCTGCCTCCTAAGCCTAAGAACGCCGGTTCCAATCTCCAGCGGTTCCAATCTCCAGGTCCCACGTTTAGCCAGATGCAAAGTGACGCAAGGGCGCAATGCCGCACTTGACCACAAGGGGGCGCACGCGTCTGGAGTTCGTTTGCATCAGCTGAGAGGCTGCTGGAGCGCCCATCTCTGTCTCTCTTCCTCTCCCTCTCTCTGTCACTGTGTCTCTCCAAAAATAAAAAAAAGAAAAAGACAAGTAGATCAAGAGGTCCAAAGTTCAAAGCCTTTTCTTGTAGCTTCAGGCGCAGCTGTATCATGCGCTCAAATGGCTTGGGCGGACCCATCCCACTGCTATGATTCCACTGGCAACAAACATGGCCTCTTTCTTGGGTGGGTTCCACCTGATGCCTCCAGCTCTGCTTGGCAGACAGCCTGGGTTCCACATATCTCAGTCTCCCCTACAAGTTAGCCCTCACCTGCACAGCTCCATTCCCACCTGCTGTGGAGCTCCACAGAGGGCCTTCACCTGCACAGATCCATTGACACCTGCAGAGGAACTTCATGAATGAACTGAACCTTCACAGCTCCATTCCCTCCTGCTGAGGAACTGCATGAATGAACTCTGAGCCAGCTACACATCCTGTCATTCTACAGACCGTCCTCTAGAACCTTGGTACCACCCTTGATGACGCCATAACTTTTGCACTCTGCATAGATACAAAGTCAGCACTGTGTGGAAGATGTCAGATTCTGCTGATGTGTAAATATCTGCCCCAGCCCACCATGCCTGCAGTGATCTCTAATGGCCTGTAAAATTGAAACCCCTAGCATCCCCATTTGAGCAGGGCATGCTAGAGCACTGTTTGTTTTGTTTTTATTTGTTTTTTGTTTTGTTTTGTTTTGTTTTTGAGAGAGACACAGAGAGAGACAGAGAGAGAGAGAGAGGGAGACAGATAGAGATGGGCACGCCAGCAGTGTCTCAGCTGCTGTGAACGAATTCCAGATGCGTGCGCCCCCTTGTGGTCAAGTGCAGCATTGCGCCCTTCCGTCACTTTGCATCTGGCTAAACGTGGGACCTGGAGATTGGAACCGCTGGAGATTGGAATCAGCGTTCTTAGGCTTAGGAGGCACGAACCTTAACTGCTAAGCCATCTCTCCAGTCCTGTTTGTTTTTATTAATTAATTAATTTTTTGTTTGTTTGAGGTAGTGTTTCACTCTACCCCAGGCTGACCTGGAATTTACTCTGTACTGTCAGGGTGGCCTTGGACTCATGGCAACATCTGTCTCCCAAATGCTGGGATTAAAGGCTTGAGTCCCCATGCCAGGCTCCTCAGCACTCTTTTCAAATGCAAGTTTTAAAATGGCTTTTCTTTTCTTTTCTTTTCTTTTCTTTTTTGGTTTTGCAAAGTAGAGTTTCACTCTGGTCCAGGCTGACCTGGAATTAACTATGTAGTCTCAGGGTGGCCTTGAACTCACGGCGATCCTCCTACCTCTGCCTCCCCAGTGCTGGGATTAAAGGCGTCTTGCCACCACCCATATCCAGTTGGTTTACATCTGCCTTCTGTGCAACTTCAGCTGCTGGCTTTTCATTTTTATACCTGGAATGTTCAATGACTGAGGAGGTCAGTGGGACAGTCTCTGTAGCGGATAACACAGCCTCGCTTCTTCTCCTGTTTCTTAGTCCACTGACATGCGCACAGGCAGCTGCTCCTCAATTCTACCAGTATGCACTTACCTGCTGTAAGGTTCAGGAGTGATCAAGACCACGCAAACCACTCTGAGGCAGAGATGAAAGCTTTTATTCGGGAATAGCATGAGCTGCCGTGGCTGACTCTCAAGAGAGGAGCACAGCCCACCTGAGTTTTGGGCTTTATTATAGGGCTTCTTCAGTTGGGGGAGGGAAGGAAGGGAAAAAGCTGAATAAGAAAGGTTCCTTTAGGGAAGAGCTAAGATAGCCAGGGTGTGACACCAGAACAGTGACCAGGTGATTTACAAAATAAGGGGGCTGGAAACCATGACCTGGGGGATTGCAGGCAAGGAAGGGATAATGGCTGCATGGTTTCTTGAGGGATGGTTCAACATATGCAAATCCATAAATGTATTACACTATATAAATGGCCTGAAGGACAAAAATCACATGGTCATCTCAATAGATGCAGAAAAGGCATTTGACAAAACCCAACATCCCTTCATGGTGAAAGTATTACAGAAACTTGGAATAGAAGGAGCATATCTCAACATAATAAAAGCTATTTATGACAAACCTACAGCCAACATAATACTTAATGGGGAAAAACTTGAAGCTTTTCCTCTAAATTCAGGAACAAGACAAGGGTGTCCACTGTCCCCACTTCTATTTAATATCGTACTGGAAGTCTTAGCCATAGCAAGAAGGCAAGAGACACTCATAAAAGGGATACAAATCGGAAAGGAAGAGATCAAATTATCATTATTTGCAGACGATATGATTCTATACATAAAGGACCCTAAAGTCTCTACCTGCAAACTGTTAGAGCTGATAAACACTTTTAGCAATGTAGCAGGATACAAAATAAACACACAGAAATCAGTAGCTTTTCTATACACTAACAACAAACGTGCAGAGGATGAAATCAAGGAATCTCTCCCATTCACAATTGCCTCAAAAAAAATAAAATACCTTGGAACAAACTTAACCAAGGAAGTGAAGGATCTCTACAATGAGAACTTTAAAAAACTCAAGCGAGAAATTGCAGAAAACACAAGGAAATGGAAAGACATCCCATGTTCTTGGATTGGAAGAATCCAAGAAAATGTGAAAATGTCAATCTTACCAAAAGCAATCTACACATTTAATGCGATCCCCATTAAAATCCCAATATCATTCTTCACAGAAATAGAAAAAAAAATCTAAAATTCATTTAGAATAGCCAAAACAATTTTTTTTTTGGAGGTAGGGTTTCACTCTGGTCTAGGCTGACCTGGAATTCACTATGTAGTCTCAGGGTGGCCTTGAACTCACGGTGATCCTGCTACCTCTGCCTCCCAAGTGCTGGGATTAAAGGCACGTGCCACCACGCCCAGCTCAAAACAATTTTGAGCAACAAAAATCAGGCTGGTAGTATCAACACACCTGATTTTAAGCTAAATTACCTACCTTAGAGATGCTTGCACAACCATGTTGATTGCTGCTCTATTCACAAAAGCTAGGAAATGGAAGCAGCCTAGATGTCCCTCAACTGATGAGTGGATAATAAAGATGTGGTACATTTACACAATGGAGTTCTATTCAGCGGTAAAGAAAAATGAAATTATGAAAATTTCTGGGAAATGGAGGAATCTGGAAAGGATTATACTAAGTGAGGTAACCCAGGCCCAGAAACCAAATGTCACATGTTCTCTCTCATATGTGGATCCTAGCTACAAATGTGTAGACTTGTGTGTGAGCTGGAACCAGAATTGGTAGCAGAGACCAGTAAGCTGGTAAAAGGCTATAAAGGAGGGAGAAGAAGGAAGGACTTCAGGGGATGGTATTGTATATATGTAAGTAGGAAAACAGATTACAGGGAGTGGAAAGGCCCAAGAGCGGCCAAGGGAAGAGATGTGTAAAAGACGGGTGTGGGGAGGAGGGTCAATCAAAATTCAAGATATTCTGAATAAGACATATGAAAAACTACTTTTTTGAATAATTTTACATCCAGAAGGAATAGATTGTTACTAGAAAATTTTCAGTGCCAGGGATGGGATACGTTCCAGTGAGCTGTTGGCCAGGGAGGTCTCGGTAGCCTCCAAAACATTACAGGCTATTGCCAAGGCCCTTGGTTGCCCTTGAGAAACAGATAGTAAGACCCTATTGCTGAAGACATCTCTTGCCTGAGAGGCAAGGTCACTGAGAAAGCAAGCTGGTGCTGAGCAGAAAACCTTCTCCCTGTAGACCAGCCAAGTGAAAGCTGGAAAAAGCTGCACTGCATGCAGCGTATGGGAGACAGAAGTCATCAGCAGTGAAAACAGTGGACACTGAATATTCAAGTTTGGCCAGACAGGCCCAATAACTGAACGGGTGCAATCGTGGTGTGTCTGTGCTGGGGGGCAACTATTTCTAATAGGACTGAGTGTTATCAAGGCCCTGCTCATATTATGGACTGAGGACTTCTGAGTGTATCCAAGGCCCTATTCATATTAGGGAAGGAGGATTTCGGAGTGTTTCCAAAGCCCTGCTCATATTATGGAGTGAGGACTTCTGAGTGTTAACAAGGCCCAGCTCATATTATGGACTGAGGACTTCAGAGTATTACCAAGGCCCTGCTCATATTATGGAAGGAGGATTTCGGAGTGTTTCCAAAGCCCTGCTCATATTATGGAGTGAGGACTTCGGAGTGTTACCAAGGCCCAGCTCATATTATGGACTGAGGACTTCAGAGTATTACCAAGGCCCTGCTCATATTATGGAAGGAGGATTTCGGAGTGTTTCCAAAGCCCTGCTCATATTATGGAGTGAGGACTTCAGAGTATTACCAAGGCCCTGCTCATATTATGGAAGGAGGACTTCTGAGTGTTTCAAAGGCCCTGCTCATATTATGGAGTGAGGACTTCGTCCTGCTCAGTGTTACCAAGGCCCAGCTCATATTATGGAGTGAGGACTTCAGAGTATTACCAAGGCCCTGCTCATATTATGGAAGGAGGATTTCGGAGTGTTTCCAAGGCCCTGCTCATATTATGGACTGAGGACTTCAGAGTATTACCAAAGCCCTGCTCATATTATGGAAGGAGGATTTCGGAGTGTTTCCAAGGCCCTGCTCATATTATGGAGTGAGGACTTCTGAGTGTTAACAAGGCCCAGATCATATTATGGACTGAGGACTTCGGAGTGTTACCAAGGCCCTGCTCATATTATGGAAGGAGGATTTCGGAGTGTTTCCAAGTCCCTGCTCATATTATGGAGAGAGGACTTCTGAGTGTTACCAAGGCTCCGCTCATATTATGGAGGGAGGACTTCTGAGTGTTACCAAGGCCCTGCTCATATTATGGAGTGTGGGGTTCTGAGTGTTACCAAGGCTCCGCTCATATTATGGAGGGAGGACTTCTGAGTGTTACCAAGGCCCTGCTCATATTATGGAGTGAGGACTTCTGAGTGTTACCAAGGCCCCGCTCATATTATGGAGTGAGGACTTCTGAGTGTTATCAAGGCCCTGCTCATATTATGGAGTGGGGACTTCTGAGTGTTTCCAAGGCCCCTTTCATACTATGGAGTGTGGGCTTCTGAGCATTAACAAGGTCCTGCTCATATTATGGAGGGAGGGCTTCTGAGTGTTACCAAGGCCCTGCTCAGATTATGGAGGATGGGGGGCTTCTGAGTGTTACCAAGGCGCCGCTCATATTATGGAGGGAGAACTTCTGACTGTTGCCAAGGCGCCGCTCATAATATGGAGTGATGGCTTGAGTGTTACCAAGGCCCTGCTTATATTATGAAGGGTGGATTTCTGAGTGTTACCAAGACCCTCTTCATAATATGGAGTGATGGCTTCTGAGTGTTACCAAGGCCCTGCATATATTATGGAGGGTGGACTTCTGAGTGTTACCAAGGCCCTGCTCATATTATGAAGTGAGGACTTCTGAGTGTTACCAAGGCCCAGCTCATATTATGGAGTGAGGACTTCTGAGTGTTACCAAGGCCCTGCTCATATTATGGAGTGAGGGCTTCTGAGTGTTACCAAGGCCCTGCTCATATTATGGAGGGTGGACTTCTGAGTGTTACCAAGGCCCTGCTCATATTATGGAGTGAGGACTTCTGAGTGTTACCAAGGCCCTGCTCATATTATGGAGTGAGGGCTTCTGAGTGTTACCAAGGCCCTGCTCATATTATGGAGTGAGGACTTCTGAGTGTTACCAAGGCCCTGCTCATATTATGGAGTGAGGGCTTCTGAGTGTTACCAAGGCCCTGCTCATATTATGGAGTGAGGGCTTCTGAGTGTTACCAAGGCCCTGCTCATATTATGGAGTGAGGGCTTCTGAGTGTTACCAAGGCCCTGCTCATATTATGGAGTGGGGGCTTCTGAGTGTTACAAAGGCCCTGCTCATATTATGGAGGGAGGGCTTCTGAGTGTTACCAAGGCCCTGCTCATATTATGGAGTGAGGGCTTCTGAGTGTTACCAAGGCCCTGCTCATATTATGGAGTGAGAACTTCTGAGTGTTACCAAGGCCCTGCTCATATTATGGAGGGAGAACTTCTCACTGTTACCAAGGGGCCGCTCATATGGAGTGAGGGCTTCTGAGTGTGACCAAGGCCCCCTCTCATATTAATGAGGAAGGGCTTCTGAGTGTTACCAAGGCCCCGCTCATATTATGGAGTGTGGGGTTCTGATTGTTACCAAGGCCCTGCTCATATTATGGAGGGAGGACTTCTGAGTGTTTCCAAGGCCCTGCTCATATTATGGAGGGAGGACTTCTGAGTGTTTCCAAGGCGCTGCTCATATTATGGAGTGAGGACTTCTGAGTGTTTACAAGGCCCTGCACATATTATGGAGTGAGGACTTCTGAGTGTTACCAAGGCCCCGCTCATATTATGGAGTGTGGGGTTCTGATTGTTACCAAGGCCCTGCTCATATTATGGAGGGAGGACTTCTGAGTGTTTCCAAGGCCCTGCTCATATTATGGAGGGAGGACTTCTGAGTGTTTCCAAGGCGCTGCTCATATTATGGAGTGAGGACTTCTGAGTGTTTACAAGGCCCTGCACATATTATGGAGTGAGGACTTCTGAGTGTTACCAAGGCCCGGCTCATATTATGGAGGGAGGGCTTCTGAGTCTTACCAAGTTCCGGCTCATATTATGGATGGAAGGCTTTTGATTTTACCAAGGCCCCGCTCATATTATGGAGTGGAAAATTCTGAGTGTTACCAAGCCCCCCTCATATTATGGAGCCAGGACTTCTGAGTGCTACCAAGGCCCTGCTCATATTATGGAGTGAGGACTTCTGAGTGTTAACAAGGCCCCGCTCATATTATGGAGGGAGGACTTCTGAGTGTTACCAAGCCCCTGCTCATATTATGGAGTGATGGCTTCTGAGTGTTTACAAGGCCCAGTTCATATTATGGAGTGAGGAATTCTGAGTGTTACCAAGGCCCAGCTCATATTATGGAGGGGGCGCTTCTGATTTTACCAAGTCTCCTCTCATATTATGGAAGGTGGACGTCTGAGTCTAACAAAGGCCCTGCTCATATCATGGAGGGAGAATTCTGAGTGTTACCAAGGACCTGCTCATATTATGGAGTGAGGGCTTCTGAGTGTTACCAAGGACCTGCTCATATTATGGAGTGGGGGCTCTGAGCGTTTCCAAGGCCCCACTCTTATTATGGGGGGGGTTCTGAGTGTTACCAAGGCCCCGCTGATATTATGCACTGTGGGGTTCTGAGTGTTACTAAGGCCCTGCTCATATTATGTAGTGAGGACTTCTGAGTGTTTGCCAGGCCCTGCTCATATTATGGGAGTGAGGGCTTCTGAGTGTTACCAAGGCCCTGCTCATATTATGGAGTGGGGACTTCTGACTGTTACCAAGGCGCCGCTCATATTATGGAGTGATGGCTTCTGAGTGTTACCAAGGCCCTGTTTATATTACAGAGTGTGGGCTTCTGAGTGTTACCAAGGCACCGCTCTTATTATGGAGCAAAGGCTTCTGACTGTTACCAAGGCCCTGCTCATATTATGGAGTGGGGACTTCTGAGTGTTACCAAGGCCCTGCTCATATTATGGAGGGTGGACTTCTGAGTGTTACCAAGGCCTTGCTCATATTATGGAGTGAGGGCTTCTAAGTGTTACCAAGGCACTGCTCATATTATGGAGTGAGGACTTCTGAGTGTTACCAAGGCCTTGCTCATATTATGGAGTGAGGGCTTCTGAGTGTTACCAAGGCACTGCTCATATTATGGAGTGAGGACTTCTGATTGTTACCAAGGCCCTGCTCATATTATGGAGTGAGGACTTCTGATTGTTACCAAGGCCCTGCTCATATTATGGAGTGAGGACTTCTGAGTGTTACCAAGGCCCTGCTCATATTATGGAGTGAGGACTTCTGAGTGTTACCAAGGCCCTGCTCATATTATGGAGTGAGGACTTCTGAGTGTTACCAAGGCACTGCTCATATGGAGTGATGGCTTCTGAGTGTTACCAAGGCCCAGCTCATATTATGAAGGGAGAACTTGGACTGTTACCAAGGTGCTGCTCATATTATGGAGGGAGAACTTCTGAGTGTTGCCAAGGCCCAGCTCATATTATGGAGTGGGGACTTCTGAGTGTTACCAAAGCTCCGCTCATATTATGGAGTGAGGACTTCTGACTGTTACCAATGCCCTGCTCATATTATGGAGTGATGGCTTCTGAGTGTTACCAAGGCCCTGCTCATATTATGGAGTGAGGACTTCTGAGTGTTTCCAAGGCCCTGCTCATATTATGGAGTGAGGACTTCTGAGTGTTACCAAGGCCCTGCTCATATTATGGACTGAGGACTTCTGAGTGTTACCAAGGCCCTGCTCATATTATGGAGTGATGGCTTCTGAGTGTTACCAAGGCCCTGCTTGTATTATGGAGGGTGGACTTCTGAGTGTTACCAAGGCCCTGCTCATATTATGGACTGAGGACTTCTGAGTGTTACCAAGGCCCTGCTCATATTATGGAGTGGGGGCTTCTGAGTGTTACCAAGGCCCTGCTAATATTATGGAGGGAGAACTTCTGACTGTTACCATGGCGTCGGTCATATTATGGAGTGATGGCTGCTGAGTGTTACCAAACCCCTGCTTATTTTATGGAGTGGGGGCTTCTGGGTATTACCAAGGCCCCGCTCATATTAGGGAGGACTTCTGAATGTTACCAAAGCTCCGCTCATATTATGGAGGGAGAACTTTTGACTGTTACCATGGCACCGCTCATATTATGGAGTGATGGCTTCTGAGTGTTACCAAGGCCCTGCTTATATTATGGAGTGGGGGCTTCTGAGTGTTACCAAGGCCCAGCTCATATTATGGAGTGAGGGCTTCTGAGTGTTACCAAGGCCCTGCTCATATTATGGAGGGAGGGATTCTGATTTTACCAAGGCCTTGCTCATATTATGGAGTGAGGACTTCTGAGTGTTACCAAGGCCCTGCTCATATTATGGAGGGAGGGCATCTGAGTGTTACCAAGGCCCTGCTCATATTATGGAGGGAGGGATTCTGATTTTACCAAGGCCCCGCTCATATTATGGAGGGAGGACATCCTGAGTGTTACCATGGCCCCGCTCATATTATGGAGTGAGGGCTTCTGAGTGTTAACAAGGCTCTGCTCATAGTACGCAGTGAGGACTTCTGACTGTTTCCAAGGCCGCCCTCATATTATGGAGTGGGAGCTTCTGATTGATATCTAGGCCCCGCTCAAATTATGGAGTGAGGACTTCTGAGTGTTTCCAAGGCCCCGCTCATATGAGGACTTCTGAGTGTTACCAAGGCCCTGCTCATATTATGGAGTTAGGGCTTCTGAGAGTTTACAAGGCCCAGTTCCTATTATGGAGACCGACTTCTGAGTGTTACCAAAGCTCCGCTCATATTATGGAGGGAGGACTTCTGATTGTTTCCAAGGCCCCTGTCATATTATGGAGTGAGGGCTTCTGATTGATATCTAGGCCCCGCTCATATTATGGAGGGAGGGCTTCTGAGTGTTACCAAGGCCCGGCTCATATTATGGAGGGAGGGCTTCTAAGTGTTACCAAGGCCCTGCTCATATTATGGAGCGAGGGCTTCTGAGTGTTACCAAGGCCCTGCTCATATTATGGAGGGAGGGCTTCTGAGTGTTACCAAGGCCCTGCTCATATTATGGAGCGAGGGCTTCTGAGTGTTACCAAGGCCCTGCTCATATTATGGAGGGAGGGCTTCTGAGTGTTACCAAGGCCCTGCTCATATTATGGAGCGAGGGCTTCTGAGTGTTACCAAGGACCTGCTCATATTATGGAGGGAGAACTTCTGACTGTTACCAAGATGCAGCTCATATTATGGAGTGAGGGCTTCTGAGTGTTACCATGGCCATGCTCATATTATGGAGGGGGGACTTCTGACTGTTACCAAGGCCTTGCTCATATTATGGAGTGAGTAGTTCTGAGTATTAGCAAGGCCCTGCTCATATTATAGACTGGGGACCTCTGACTGTTACCAAGGCCCCAGTCATATTATGGAGTAAGGACTTCTGACTATTACCAAGGCCCCACTCATATTATGGAGTGAGGACTTCTGACTGTTACCAAGGCCCAGCTCATATTATGGAGTGAGGACTTCTGTTACCAAGGCCCAGCTCATATTATGGAGTGAGGACCTCTGTGTGTTACCAAGGCCCCGCTCATGTTATGAAGTGAGGACTTCTGACTGTTCCCAAGGCCCAGCTCATATTATGGAGTGAGGACTTCTGTGTGTTACCAAGGCCCCCCTCATATTATGGAGGTTGAACTTCCGTGTGTTACCAAGGCCCTGCTCATATTATGGAGTGGGGGCTTCTTAGTGTTACCAAGGCCCTGCTCATATCATGGACATGGGGAGCTTCTGAGGGTAACCAAGTCCCTGCTCATATTATGGAGTGGGGACTTCTGAGTGTTAACAAGGCTCCGCTCATATTATGAAGGGAGGGCTTCTGTGTGTTACCAAGGCCCTGCTCATATTATGGAGGCAGAACTTCTGAGTGTTACCAAAGCGCCGCTCATATTATGGAGTGGGGGCTTCTGAGTGTTACCAAGGCCCTGCTCATATTATGGAGGGAGAACTTCTGTTACCAAGGCTCCACTCATATTATGGAGGGAGGGCATCTGAGTGTTACCAAAGCTCCCCTCATATTTTGGAGTGAGGGCTTGTGTGTGTTACCATGGCCTGGCTCATATTATGGAGTGAGGACTTCTGAGATTTACCAAGGCCCTGCTCATGTTATGGAGTGAGGACTTCTGAGAGTTACCAAGGCCCTGCTCATATTATGATAGAGGGAGGGCTTCTGAGTGTTACCAAGGCCCTACTCATATTATGGAGGTAGGACTTCTGAGTTGTACCAAGGCCCCGCTTATATTATGGAGTGAGGACTTCTGAGTGTTACCAAGGCCCTGCTCATATTATGGAGTGAGGACTTCTGAGTGTGACCAAGGCCCCGCTCATATTATGGAGTAGGGGTTTCTGAGTGTTACCAAGGCCCCATTGAAATTATGCAGGGTGGACTTCTTAGAGTTACCAATGCCCGCTCTTATTATGGAGGGAGTGCTTCTTAGAGTTACCAAGGCCCTGCTCATATTATGGAGTGGGGCTTCTGAGAGTTACCAAGGCCCTGCTCATATTATGGAGGGAGGGCTACTGAGTTTTACCAAGGAGCCGCTCATATTATGGAGGGAGGGCTTCTGAGTGTTACCAAGGTCCTGCTCATATTATGAAGTGAGGACTTCTGAGTGTTACCAAGGCCCAGCTTATATTATGAAGGGCGGACTTCTGAGCGTTACCAAGGCCCTGCTTAAATTATGGAGGGTGGATTTCTGAGTGTTACCAAGGCCCTGCTCATATTATGGAGTGGGGGCTTCTGAGTGTTACCAAGGCCCAGCTTATATTATGAAGGGCGGACTTCTGAGCGTTACCAAGGCCCTGCTTAAATTATGGAGGGTGGATTTCTGAGTGTTACCAAGGCCCTGCTCATATTATGGAGTGGGGGCTTCTGAGTGTTACCAAGGCCCAGCTTATATTATGAAGGGCGGACTTCTGAGTGTTACCAAGGCCCTGCTTAAATTATGGAGGGTGGATTTCTGAGTGTTACCAAGGCCCTGCTCATATTATGGACTGAGGACTTCTGAGTGTTACCAAGGCCCTGCTCATATTATGGAGTGGGGGCTTCTGAGTGTTACCAAGGCCCTGCTCATATTATGGAAGGAGGACTTCTGAGTTTTACCAAGGCCACGCTCATATTATGAAGTGAGGCCTTCTGAGTGTTTCCAAGGCCCCGCTCATATTATGAAGTGAGGACTTCTGAGTGTTTCCAAGGCCACGCTCATATTATGAAGTGAGGACTTCTGAGTTACCAAGCCCCAAATACTCAAGTGCTGAGAACAGGAAATGAAAGAGGATTTTCCAGGCTTGTAAAATGCTTCCTCAGATCTACAAGATTCCCCGAGTGAATCTGCCATTTGCCAGCTCTCCTCCCACTAATTGAGGAAGGGCATCGCTGTCATAGAGGACCTCTGCTTATTTTATTTTATTTTATATTTTTATTTATTTTATTTTATATTTTTATTTATTTTATTATTTTATTTTATTTTATTTTACTTATTTTACATATTTATCTCCTGGCCAGAATTATCTTAACTCCCTGAAACTCCATGAAAACAAATCCTGAGAGACCAAGCCACAAAGATGCACTTTGGTGGGGAGGGGGATTAAATAAGGTTTTTTTTTTGTTTTTTTTTTTTTTTACATTTGTCTATTTATAGAAAAGGGGTGCAGGCCAGGGCCTCCAGCTGCTGCAAACAAACTCCGGATTCATTGCTACTTCGTGCGTTTGCCTTTACAGGGGCCTGGGGAACCAAACCCAGGGTGTTAGGCTTTGCAGGCAAGTGCCTTAACTGCTGAGCCATCTCCCCAGCACCCCCCCCCCGCCCCCTTTTTTTTTTAGCTCGTGGGCGTCCCAGTCCAGTGCACTTTCCCCAATGCTTATCGGAGCGGGAGTCTCTTCCGGATCCTGGAGCTGACATTTTCTTTTCTTTCCAGGAGCTCTGGGAATGCTCGGGTCCCTGCTCCTCTGCAGGAATGGTGTCACAGACACGCGTGGCCTGGATTGCAGATCCCGGGAAGTTCCATCATGGTGGGGGAGGCTGGCCCTCTTTCACAGATCTGCAGCAGCAGGACCCCCAGCGCTCAGGCTTCTCTGCATTCCTTTGGCTGGAATTCAGATCTGCCTCCAGCGACACGCCCCCTTGTAACTGGAGTCAGCCTGCTAGAGGCAGAAGCTGAAAACGCATCTTTTTTTTTTTTTTTTTTGGCTTTTCGAGGCAGGGTCTCACTCTAGCCCAGGCTGACCTGGAATTCACTCTGTATTCTCAGGGTGGCCTCGAACTCATGGCGATCCTCCTACCTCTGCCTCCCCAGTGCTGGGATTAAAGGCCTGAGCCACCACACCCGTCTCTTAAAACGCAATTTTAATAACCCCTGACTCTGGGGGAGGGACATACATTTTAAATATTTTTATTTATTTGAGAGAGAGAAAGAGGCAGATAGAAAGGGAGAATGGGCACACCAGAGCCTCTAGCCCGGTATTGTCATTTTTAATATTTATTTATTTGTACATATGAGTGTATGTGTACATGTGTATGGCTGTGCCAGAGCCTCTTGCTGCCACAAACGAATGTCCGATACTTGTGCCAGTTTTTCATCACTTTTTCATCTAGCTTTATGTGGGTGGCCCGTGAACTGAACCCACGTGCCACTGGGACATCTTCCCGGTTCTAAATATGAGTATTGAGTATGATAAGAGTAAAATGAACATAAATAATCCAGCTCAATACCAGGGAAAAGATATGAGTAGATTGTTCACTCAATAGAACATAGTAATGGCTATAACATGTGTGAAATCTTTGGTATCATTAGTTATTGGGAAAATTAAAATCATGAGATATCACCTCCTCATAGGCAGAATGGCTAATATAAAAATGATGTGGGGCTGGAGGGATGGCTTAGGGGTTAAGGCACCTGCCTCCTAAGCCTAAGAACACTGGTTCCAATCTCCAGGTCCCACGTTTAGCCAGATACAAAGTGACGCAAGGGCGCAATGACACACTTGACCACAAGGGGGCGCATGCATCTGGATTTCGTTCACAGCAGCTGAGACACTGCTGGCGCACCCATCTCTATCTGTCTCCCTCTCCCTCTCTCTCTGTCTGTGTCTAAAAATAAAAAATAAAAATGATGTGAATGACAGTGATTCCTTATATGATTTTCTGAGGAAGTAAATTAGTAAAACAGCAGAGCAATTACAGAAAACAATATGTGAGTCCCTGACCACGTTAAAGAATGGATCTACCAAATGACCCAGCAACCTATCTTACTACTGACTATATATGCACAGGTAATACCAAGGACGCCATGAAATGACAGTGAAATTTGATATTTTGAAACAACACGAAAAAATTCCACAATGTTCTGCTAAGAAAAATTAACTGCACATAGACTAAATACTGTGGATTCTCGAACATACTATTTAAAAACTAATTTTCAGCCAGGCGTGGTGGCACACGCCTTTAATCCCAGCACTTGGGAGGCAGAGGTAGGAGGATTGCCGTGAGTTCGAGGCCACCCTGAGATGACATAGTGAATTCCAGGTCAGCCTGTACTAGAGTGAAACCCTACCTTGAAAAACCAAATCCAAATAAATAAATAAAATAAAATAAAATGAATTTCAAAAATCCCTAAACAAAATTTATCTTTGCATTAAGCACAATATGAATTATACATCAGAAATGAAAATTTCTCATTTGAGATTAAGTGAAGTGAGGAGGCAAGAAAATGAGGCCGGGGCTGGAGAGATGACATTTGGCTTTCTGGGCCTGCCTGCAAAGCCAGAGGATCCTAAATTCAATATCTCCAGGACCCATGTGTTTGATGCACAAGGGGGAACATGCATCTGGAGTTTGTTTGCAGTGGATGGAGACCCTGGCGTGCCCATTCTCTCTCTCTCTCTCTCTCAAATAAATAAATAAAATATATTTTAAAAAAAGAAAAGAAAATGAGGCCATAAGACACATGTGAAGAATTGCATTTATGCGCATGAAGCTGAAGATAAAATCAAAGAGCCATTGTGCAACTGAAAAGATAGATAACTAGGAAATGACAATATAATTTTTCTCTCCTAAATTCCGAGTTATCTGTACAGCTACATTACAAGAATCCTCATGTCATATGTATGGTTCATAAAACTTATTCACCATCGTTTTATTTTTCATAAAAAACAGCCTATAAAAGATGTACGACATTCAAAAGAACAGATCTCTTAGTGCTAATTCTGACACATGACTAACAGTAGTGTCAGAATTAGCACTAAGAGATCTGTTCTTTTGAATGTCATACATTTTTTATAGGCTCACGTGCTCGGACACTCAGTCCCCAGCTGGTGACATTGTTAGGGAAGGAGGTCTACACATCCAGAAATGAGCCAGACGTGGTGGCGCACGCCTTTAATCCCAGCACTCGGGAGACAGAGGTAGGAGGATCCCCGTGAGTTCAAGGCCATCCTGAGACTACAGAGTGAATTCCAGGTCAGCCTGAGCTAGAGTGAGACCCTACCTCAAACAAGCAAACAAACAGGTGAGGTCATGAGCCTTAGGGGTATAAAGCCTGCTCTTGTCTGACTAAATGTATATTTTATTCCCACCAAGCTGCCCTGAAAGCACCACACTTAATGTTCATATTCACATATTAACGCTACTCTCACTTCTGGTTAGAGAAGCTTCTCTTTTCAGATGGCGATGACCACTGGGATGACCCAAAAGGCAACATAGTGCTGAGAAGAAGGGATGGAGGAGTGCCCAGCACTGAAACACCTCTGTCACACCCTCCAAGGCTCAGGGACCATTGCGGAAGAGGGGGCGGATAGAATGGAAGAGCCAAAGGAAGGGTATGACCTCTTACAATGCAACTGTCCAGACAGAAATTGGCCTCGATATCCATGACCTTGCAGTGCCTAGAAATACCTTCACAAGACCCTCAAAATAGAAGAAAAAGATGATGACATCAAATTAAAAGAGAGACTAATGGAGAGAGGGAGGGGAGATGATGGAGAGTGGAGTTCTAAAAGGGTATGGGGGAAGGGGAGGGAAATATCAAGTGTTTTTTTGTATCTAAGTATAGAAGTTGTCAATAAAAATAGTAATTTTAATAAATAAAAAAAAACAAGCAAACAAACAAAATCTAGAAATGGACAGTTGCTGGAGAAAGCGGGTCACTGGGAGCAGGCCTTAAGGTCTGATAGGTTGGCCCCACTTCCTGACTGTGGACGTTCTGTGACTAGCCAACTGATGCATTGATGGACTATACTCCCTTGATGTATGAACCAAATGAACCCTTTCCTTCTTTAAGCTGCATTTGGTCACAGCAATGAGTAACTAATATTGAAAATCAATACTGAGAAATGGGGCTATTGTGAAACACATGACCGCGTGGTTTTTAAGCTTATAGAGCTAAGTTTTTTTTTATTTTCAAATTTTTATTTATTTTTGGAGAGAGAGACACAGAGAGACAGACAGAGAGGGAGAGGGAGACAGATAGAGATGGGCACGCCAGCAGTCTCTCAGCTGCTGTGAACGAAATCCAGACGCGTGCGCCCCCTTGTGGTCAAGTGCGGCATTGCACCCTTGCGTCACTTTGCATCTGGCTAAACGTGGGACCTGGAGATTGGAACCGCTGGAGATTGGAACCAGCGTTCTTAGGCTTAGGAGGCAGGCGCCTTAACCCTTAAGCCATCTCTCCAGCCCTAGAAAGGCTTTTGCTACACATTCATACATTTACAACAAGTTTTCTATTTTTACTTTGTTCTTTTGAGATACGTGTGCTGTCAAAAGTTGCTTATAGTATTAATTAATAGGTAAGTTTTCTGTCGAGTGAATTCATTTATGGTTAGTGACGATGGAGCTGTAATTTAAGGCTGTGCTACATTTCTTTTTTCTTAAGTTTTTATCTTTATTTATTTATTTATTCATTAGAGACAGAGAAAGGGAGAGAAAGAGAGAGAAAGAAAATGATTGGGTGTGCCAGGGCCTCTAGCCACTGCGAATAAACTCCAGATGTGTGGACCACCATGTGCATCTGGCTTATGTGTGTACTGGGGAATAGAGCCTCGAACTGGGGTCCTTAGGCTTCATAGGCAAGTGCTTAACCGCTAAGCCATCTCTGTGGCCCTGTGCTACATTCCTGTGGGACTTCTTAACAACACAAATTCTCTGATTTTTTTAAAAAATTTTTTATTATTTTATTTATTTTTGGAGAGAGACAGAGAGGGAGAGGAAGACAGATAGAGATGGGTGCGCCAGCAGTGTCTCAGCTGCTGTGAACGAAATCCAGACGCGTGCGCCCCCTTGTGGTCAAGTGCGGCATTGCGCCCTTGCGTCACTTTGCATCTGGCTAAACGTGAGAACTGGAGATTGGAACCAGCATTCTTAGGCTTAGGAGGCAGGCACCTTAACCCTTAAGCCATCTCTCCAGTCCACAAATTCTCTGATTTTCAGTGTGAGTAATGTAAAGGATATTGAACATTATTGGAATTTCTAGGGTTTTCCTCATATATGATTTTCTGATGTTTCGTGAGTGTCAATCGACTGTTAGCATTTTCCATCTTCTTTGCACGAACAAGGTTCAAATTCTTTTGTTAACTGTTGAATTACGAATTACTAAAGGCTTTTCCACATTCCTTGAATTCTAAGGTTTTTCCCTGGTATGGATGCGGTGGTGGCGAATAAAGGCAGAACAGTTATTAAAAGCTTTACCGCACTCCTCGCATTTGTAAGGCCTCTCTCCCGTGTGAATCCTGTGATGATAATGAAGGTACGAGGACGAGTTAAAGGCTTTGCCGCAGTCATGACATTTATAGGGTTTCTCACCAGTGTGGATCCTGAGGTGCTGAGTGAGGCTGGAGGAGTGATTGAAGGCTTTCCCACACTCTCGGCACGCGTAGGGTTTCTCTCCAGTGTGAATTAGCTGATGCTGAATTAGGGACGTACAGTTATTAAAAGCCTTATCGCATTCTTGACATTTGTATGGTTTCTCTCCCGTGTGAATCCTCTGGTGTCGAGCAAAAGATGAGAAGATGCTGAAGGCTTTGCCGCAGTGTTCACACTTGAAAGGCTTCTCCCCAGTGTGAAGTCTCATGTGATAATTTAGCTTTGAAGAACAGGGAAAGGCTTTGCCACATTCTTTACACTTGAAGGGTTTCTCGCCCGTGTGAATTTTCTGATGCTTATTCAGGTAGGATGAGCAGTTAAAGGCCTGGCCGCACTCCTCACACTTGTAAGGCTTCTCCCCGGTGTGAATTCTTTCGTGTTGGCCCAGGCTTGATGAAAAGCTGAAAGCTTTGCCACACTCTGCACAGATGTAGGGCTTCTCCCCGGTGTGAGTTCTCTGGTGTTTAGAAAGAATGGATCGGAAATTGAACACCTTACCGCATTCTTCACATTTGTTGGGTTCCTCTCCGTTGTGAATTTTCTGGTGCTTAGACAGTGCTGAGTGAAAGCTAAATGCCTTGCCGCAGTGTTCACATCTGTAAGGTTTTTCTGCGCTGTGCACGATCTGATGTCGAGTCAGTTCTGGGAACCTGCTGAAGGCTTTGCCACACTCTGCACACTGGAGGGGTTTCTCCCGGGCATGAATTCTTTGGTGCACAGATGGCATCATCTGGCCGTCAAAGGCTGTTCCACGTTCTTCATATTTGTGGGTGTTCTCTCCACCGTGAACCCTCTGGTGTTGAGTCAGTAGTAAAATCTCTTCAAAAGCCTCACCACATTCGTGACATCTGTAGGGTTCCGTATCTGTTGAGTAAAAGTAGCATTGCGAAGAAAAGCTTAGCCGTATCACTTACATTTATAATGCTCATTTTTAGGAGCGGTACATGCATTCATAGTTACACTTGCCCCACATAAAGGGAAAAGACAGTTCCACTCATATTCACTAGAACATAATGCAGAAAATATAATACATGGGGCTGGAGAGATGGCTTAGGGGTTAAGGCACCTGCCTCCTAAGCCTAAGAACGCTGGCTCCAATCTCCAGGTCCCACGTTTAGCCAGATGCAAAGTGACGCAAGGGCGCAATGCTGCACTTGACCACAGGGGGCGCATGCATCTGGATTTCGTTCTCAGCAGCTGAGACTGCTGGCGCACCCATCTCTGTCTCCCTCTCCCTCTCTCCGTCTCTTTCTATGTCTCTCTCCAAAAAAAAAAAAGAAAGAAAATATAATACATGGGAAACTTCCTTTGAACTAAGGGGTTCAAAGATAATATGGGATATATAAATAAAGAAATATTATTCGTATTTTAAAAGGTAAGAAATTTGTGGGATAAATACTAAGGGTTACTTTTTATTGAGTTATGCTTAATGAAATAAATCCATTCCACAAATACATGAACATAATGATTGTACATATGTAAAAATACTAAAGTGAGGGCTGGAGAGATGGCTTAGGGGTTAAGGCGCCTGCCTCCTAAGCCTAAGAATGCTGGTTCCAATCTCCAGCGGTTCCAATCTCCAGGTCCCACGTTTAGCCAGATGCAAAGTGACGCAAGGGTGCAATGCCGCACTTGACCACAAGGGGGCGCAGGCATCTGGATTTCATTCACAGCAGCTGAGACACTGCTGGTGCACCCATCTCTATCTTCCTCTGCCTCTCTCTCTGTCTCTCTCTCTCTCTTTCTGTGTCTCTCTCCAAAAAAAAAAAAGTTAAGTTTTAAAAAATACTAAAGTGGATAAACATGTATGACAGGAGTTCAAATGGGGAGTGTTAGGTTGAGTGTAGACAGAAATGCACAATGTTTTCTTATGTGTAGTATTTTCCTTTGAAAGCTAAAATGTTTCGAAAGTTATGATGTATTACAATTTTTATGTATATAACACTACTGAATACTAAAAAGTAAGTTATATGCTTATGTTTTCACCAGTAATAAAATAAATAACAAAAGATAGATCAAATTATGGCAAACTGTCAAAATTACCATCAAATCACTGAACTTTCGCTACAGGCAACTTATCAAGAAATGTTCATGGCTGGAGAGATGGCTTAGTGGTTAAGGCATTTGTCTGCAAAGCCTAAGATCCCGGTTCGATTCTCCAGGTCCCACATAAGCCAGTTGCACAAGGGGGTACACGCTTCTGGAATTTGTTTGCAGTGGCTAGAGGCCCTGGTGTACCCATTCTCCCTCTCTTTCTCTCTCTCTCTTTCCCTCTCTCTGTCCCTAATGAATAAATAAATAAAAATAAAATCTAAAAAAAAAAAGGAAAAAAAAAGAAATGTTCAACTTAGCACAATGTTGACACATATTCACTGAATTCCATAAAAGAACCATGAGTAGAGCCGGGCATGGTGGCGCACGCCTTTAATCCCAGCACTCGGGAGGCAGAGGTAGGAGGATCGCCGTGAGTTTGAGGCCACCCTGAGACTACATAGTTAATTCCAGGTCAGCCTGGGCCAGAGTGAGACCCTACCTCAAAAAAACCAAAATAAATAAATAAAAAAGAACCATGAGTGAAGAAAACAGAAAGTATACACCCATGACCGCAAAAGCAATTACAATGTAAAATTCTGTTGGAAAGGAGTGTATGGCTCATAGGGTTCTCATAATCTCACGCTGTCCTAGAGTGCAAGGATGAAAACTGCCATCCATTTCTAACACATGTTACATCTACTTGATGTGAAGAATCATAAACGAAAAAAAAAAAAAAGGGAACCACAAAATCAAATACTGATCTCATCAAATCTTGAACAAATATTTTGAACTATTAAAAAGTTCATCTAGGGGCTGGAGAGATGGCTTAGCAGTTAAACGCTTGCCTATGAAGCCTAAGGACCCCGGTTCAAGGCTCGATTCTCCAGGACCCACGTAAGCCAGATGCACAAGGGGGTGCATGCATCTGGAGTTTGTTTGCAGTGGCTGGAGGCCCTGGTGCACCCATTCTCTCTCTCTCTCTCTCTACCTGCCTATTTCTGTATCTCTCTCTCTGAAATAAATAAATAAATAAAACATTTAAAAAGTTCATCTATATATGTTCAGTTTTTAGCTATGACTACACACACACACACACACACACACACACACACACACAGGTTATATAATCTTTTTTTGGTATTGTTGTGTTGATCTCATTGTAACTCAGGCTGACTTGGAAATCACCAAGACTGGCCTCAAACTCACAGTGATCCTCCAACCTTATTCTCCTGAGTCCTGGGATTAATGATGTACACCCAGCCAGGTTATGCATTTTTAATCAATGATATTTAGAATATGGGAGAAAATGCATTAGAATAAATTATAATCTGATTAAACAATGTTAATTAAGGAGAATATAAATTAATTTAGAGAAACTTATTATTATTTGTTTTGTTTTGTTTTTTGGTTTTTCAAGGTGGGGTCTCACTCTGGCTCAGGCTGACCTGGAATTAACTACGTAGTCTCAGGGTGGCCTCAAACTCACGGCGATCCTCCTACCTCTGCCTCCTGAGTGCTGGGATTAAAGGCGTGTGCCACCACGCCTAGCTTGTTTTGTTTTTTTGAGGTAGGGTCTCACCCTGGCCCAGGCTGATCTGGAAACTTATCTTGGCCTGATGCTCCTCCTACCTCTGCATGTTGGGATTAAAGGCACTGAGAAACTTATTTTTGATGCTAGCATGTTACATTGGCTTTGATGTATAGGTCTTTGAAATATACACAAATTTTCTGAGTCTGAAAAGCTGTGAAAATCCTGTTATGATCAAGACCTTCACAGACAAAAGCAAGCACGTTGGTGGTCAATATAAATATGTTCAGAGATCGCTGAAG
The DNA here is from genome assembly GCA_036365145.1 of Orientallactaga sibirica. Classification (NCBI taxonomy): domain Eukaryota; kingdom Metazoa; phylum Chordata; class Mammalia; order Rodentia; family Dipodidae; genus Orientallactaga; species Orientallactaga sibirica. The sequence continues at coordinate 1,896,770 of JAEOAD010002614.1, read as the reverse complement.
GCAAAGGACAAGTCTTGGAGGATTTAACATACAATAAACATTCTATAAGAGAAAGATGTCCTTCTCAGACAGATTACATAAGTATTCATTAAAATATAATTTTCAGCCGGGCGTGGTGACACACGCCTTTAATCCCAGCACTTGGGAGGGCAGAGGTAGGAGGATCCCTATGAGTTCAAGGCCACCCTGAGACTACATAGTGAATTCCAGGTCAGCCTGGACCAGAGTGAGACTCTACCTCGAAAAACAAAACAAAACAAAAAAAACCTTTAAAAAAATTTTCACTGAAACAGAACATCTCAATGTGTACTTTAAAATAGCTAAGAAAGGGCTGGAGAGATGGCTTAGCGGTTAAGGCGCCTGCCTCCTAAGCCAAAGAACGCTGGTTCCAATCTCCAGGTCCCATGTGTAGCCAGATGCAAAGTGACGCAAGGGCGCAATGCTGCACTTGACCACAAGGGGGCGCACGCATCTGGAGTTCGTTCTCAGCAGCTGAGAGACTGCTGGTGCACCCATCTCTGTCTTCCTCTCCCTCTCTGTCTCTCTCCAAAAAAATAGTAAAAAAAAAAAAAAAAAGAAAAGAAAAAAAATAGCTAAGAAAGAGTTACAAATAACTCTTCTCTTTGATCACTGGGCCTCTCATTTGTGTCATTCCTTCATACCTGGGTATATGGCTACTGCAGATTCTCTCTTCAAACTCCACGGCTCTTTTCTTTGCTCCAGAAATGTGACCAGGTATGGCTTAGAGAAAGCAAGTCCTATTTGCAGTAAAAAAGAGAGAGAGAGAGAGAAACATATGGCTCTGATGGAAATTTTTTTAAATCCCAATGTTGTTCTTATAAGGAAGGAGAAACTATAATGAGATTATAGAAAATTCTTTAATGTTATCCAAAATGCATATCAGAATATTTAGGAAATTTATATTACAGGTCCAGAACCCCACTTACAGGTACAAAGATAATTAATGGTAAAGGTAAAAAAAAAAAATTATTGTTAAGGTACATGCTCTCCCAGGCTTGGTGGTGCACACCTTTCATCCCAGCACTCGGGAGGCAGAGGTAGGAGGTTCGCCGTGAGTTCAAGGCCACCCTGAGACTATAGAGTGAATTCCAGGTCAGCCTGGGCCACAGTGAGACCCTATGTTGGAAAAAACAAAAAAAGTACATGCTTCATACTTTCATGGATTGAGTTTTTTAAATTACCACTAAAGAGATAGATGTATATTTGTAAAAAAAAAAAAAAAAGCTTAAAAAGACATAAAATATAAGTATGCCAATATTCTCTCAAATTTTCCTTTAAAGTAGGATCCTGAAATTTATTGATAAAAAGCATAAGTTGCCATGGGATCAACTACAAATGAAGGAAATTCAGTATTGACGACAGTGATTTAAAAACAGAGCAGGGGGCTGGAGAGATGGCTTAGGGGTTAAGGCGCCTGCCTGCTAAGCCTAAGAACACTGGTTCCAATCTCCAGCGGTTCCAATCTCCAGGTCCCACGTTTAGCCAGATGCAAAGTGACGCAAGGGCGCAATGCCACACTTGCCCACAAGGGGGCGCACACATCTGGATTTCGTTCACAGCAGCTGAGAGACTGCTGACGCGCCCATCTCTATCTGTCTCCCTCTCCCTCTCTCTCTGTCTGTCTCTCTGTGTCTCTCTCCAAAAATAAATAAAATAATTTTAAAAAATTTAAAAAACAGAGCAGGGACATGATCCTCACCCACAGAAACAAGATTTCCATAATTTTCCAACATTACATCCGTATACAAATTCCACTGAGCAGTATCCAGACATTCCCATTCCTCTGGAGAGAAATCAATGGCCACATCCCTGAATGACAACAGTTCCTGAAATGAAAATGAACAGCATGTAGTAATTTTATAAAATAGCATATACCAACAATGAAATGGTCATTATGTACTCATGTCTGCAATTCTTCATTTTACCGGACACCAAAGAAGTGCTAAGGAAGTAGGACGATGTACATCGAGTAAACAGTAGATGCCCTCATGAAGCTATTAAACGAAGATATCAACACGTGAATATGGCTTTTAAGCTGGGCGCGGTGACGCACGTCTTTGACCCCAGCACTCGGGAGGGAGGCAGAAGTAGGAGGATCGCTGCGAGTTTGAGGCCACCCTGAGACTACAGAGTGAATTCCAGGTCACTCTGGCCTAGAGTGACACCCTACCTAATATGTATATATATATTTATATTCATATACTCAGGGGGTAGGGAGGAAGGGGGAGAAAGAGGCAGATAGAGAGAGAATGGTCACACCTGGGCCTCCAGCCTCTGCAAACAAACTCTAGACATATGTACCACTATGTGCATCTTTCTTATGTGGGTTCTGAGGAATGGAAGCTGGGTCCTTAGGCTTCCAAGGCAAGTGCTTAACTACTAAGCAAGAGGTACGAGGATCACTGTGAGTTCAAGGCCACTCTGAGACTACATAGTGAATTCCAGGTCAGCCTGGGCTAGAGTAAGAACCTACCTCAAAAAAAAAAATAAATAAATAAATAAAAATAAAAGGGCTGGAGAGATGGCTTAGTGGTTAAGGCACTTGCCTCCTAAGCCTAAGAACGCTGGTTCCCATCTCCAGAGGTTCCAATCTCCAGGTCCCATTTTTAGCCAGATGCAAAGTGACACAAGGGCGCAATGCCACACTTGCCCACAAAGGGGGCGCATGCATCTGGATTTCGTTCACAGCAGCTGAGACACTGCTGGTGCACCCATTTCTATCTGTCTTCTTCTCCTCTCTCTCTCTGTCTCTCCCCCAAAAAAAATAATTATTATTATTATTGGGCTGAAGAAATGGCTTAGCGGTTAAGGCGTTTGCCTGTGAAGCCAAAGGGCCCAGGTTTGATTCCCCAGGACCCATGTAAACCAGATGCACAAGGGCACATGCATCTGGATTTTGTTTGCAATGGCAAGAGGCCCTGGCATGCCCATTCTCTCTCTCTCTCTCTGCTTGCAAATAAATAAAATTTTAAAAATATATTTAAAAATATAATTTTTCTTTTCAAAAATTATTTGCAAATACATGTGTGTATGGATGTGCCAGGGTCTCTTGTACTGCAAATCAATGCCTGTTTAGCTTTAAGTGGGTGCCTGGGTAATTGACCCAGCCTAAAGGCTTTGCAAGCAAGCACCTTTAACCTCTGAGCCATCTCCCCAGCCCCAGGAACCATATATACATATATATCTCAGCTGCTGTGAACGAACTCCAGATGCGTGCGCCCCCTTGTGGTCAAGTGCGGCATTGCGCCCTTGTGTCACTTTGCATCTGGCTAAACATGAGACCTGGAGATTGGATCTGGCGTTCTTAGGCTTAGCAGGCAGGCGCCTTAACCGCTAAGCCACCTCTCCAGCCCTGGACATATTTTTAAGAAATTACACTGCATTTTTTCGTCTATAAAAATGGTAGAATAGAACAACAATGAGGAAGCCAGTAGATTCACAAGTAAGAAACACGTGGAGCTGGCCAGTTTAAAATCCTGTCATTTCTTCTTCTTCTTCTTTTTAAGGTTTAGAGCGATTTCATGACATTAAGGGAAGGGAAGACAAGAGTATGAAGATCTCCTGCTGGGGAGAAGGCAGGAGCACGCAAAGCCCACCTAGAGATCCAACTTGGAGTTATTTTACAGGTCCTGAATGGTGCTGCGCTAGCCAAGTTTGGGGTCAAGTTTGGGGGGCGAAGATAACCAGCCACAATGCCATGTTCAAGCCTGTAATTTCTTAAGAGCAAATTAACTAAAACTCTAAGGAGAATGCTTCTGGTTAGAGAAGCTTCTCTTTTCAGATGGTGAGAGATTCTTTGCAGCTAACCAGAAAACACTCCCAGCTCTGCAAATAAAATGTGAAAAGCACATCGGAGGTCCTGTTTGCTTTTGGGATTGCCAGCCTGCAACAGGTGAAAATGCTCACCTTGGAGAGGGCAAAGGAAGAGCCTAGAAAGCCCAGCGAGGAGAGCAAGAACGTTTTTTAGAGAATGGGGCGTCACAGAAGCAAGCAGGGAACGCAGTGGAATAATTAACTGTCGAGATCAGCTGCACGCAGGGCGCCCTACACATCCCACGGCTGTTCTCCACCGGGAAGCGTTTGCAGTCGACTTCCTCACTGTGGGCTGTGCGTGTATAGGGCACGTGGCGGGTCATTGTACCTGATTTAATTAAGCAAACATTCCCAGGGCAGCTTAGAGAGTAAACTATACTCTGTATGTGGAAGAAATATAAATTGATTGCAGCCAGAGGGCAAAGGATGGTTCATTAAATATTGTGACAAATTCTTAACCTCTTCTTTCGGAGACGTGCATTGTAATTTATGTCCTCTGAGATGTGGGCTGGTCTGATGGGCCCAGACTAAGAGAAAGGACAGCAGAGGTCATCAGAAATCTTCCACCTTGCTGGGTCCCATGGAAATACTTTCTGGAAGCAGCCCGACAAACCTGACTACCAGGAGACTGCAGACTAGAAGGGAGTCAAAGCAGGCTGCAGAAAGGGCTGAATTCCAGGTCAGTGCTTCTGACCGTACAGTGGACACCAGAAATAAGAAATATGTATTGGCCGGGTGTGGTGGCGCACGCCTTTAATCCCAGCACTTGGGAGGCAGAGGTAGGAGGATCACCATGAGTTCAAGGCCACCCTGAGACTACATAGTTAATTCCAGGTCAGCCTGGGCCGGAGTGAGACCCTACCTCGAAAAACCAAAAAAAAAAAAGAAATACGTATCACTCTGTCCTGAAGACAGACAGACATCACGCCGTAGCCACCTCACAAGCCTCTCTAGTCTTACGAATCTATGCTGTCTAGTAGTCATAAATGCTTGTTTTTTTATCATTATTATTATTATTTATTTATTTTTGGAGAGAGACAGAGAGAGAGGGAGAGGGAGACAGATAGAGATGGGTGCACCAGCAGTGTCTCAGCTGCTGTGAACGAAATCCAGATGCGTGCGCCCCCTTGTGGTCAAGTGTGGCATTGCACCCTTGCATCACTGCATCTGGCTAAACGTGGGACCTGGAGATTGGAACCGCTGGAGATTGGAACCAGCGTTCTTAGGCTTAGGAGGCAGGCGCCTTAACCGCTAAGCCATCTCTCCAGCCCATAAATGCTTGTTTTAAGTCACTAAGTTTTACAATCTTTTGATTTAGAGCATGTAATTAGAACCCCAATAACATCATGGGAAACAATAGGTACTATTTTGATTTCAACAAGAAAATTTAGGGGCTGGAGAGATAGCTTAGCTGTTAAGGCATTTGCCTGCAAAGCCAAAGGAACCAAGTTCCATTCCCCAGGACCCATGTAAGCCGGATGCACAAAGGGGCGCATGAGGGCACATGCATCTGGAGTTTGTTTGCAGTGACTGGAGGCCCTGGTTGGACCATTCTCTCTTTGTTTATCTCCTCTCTCTCTCTCTCTCTGCTTACAAATAAATAAATAAAAATTTTTTTAAAAATAAAGTTTAGATTGAATATTGGGCTTAAAACGAATAATGCATGGGGCTGGAGAGATGGCTTAGTGGTTAAGCGCTTGCCTGTGAAACCTAAGGATCCCAGTTCTAGGCTCGATTCCCCGGTACCCACATAAGCCAGATGCACATAGTGGTGTATGTGTCTGGAGTTCATTTGCAGTGGCTGGAGGCCCTGGTGTTCCCATTCTCTCTCTCCCTTTCTCTGTCTCTAATAAGTAAATAAATTTTTAAAAACTTTAAAAAATGAATAATGTATACTTCACACTATATGTTACATGTCAAATAGCTTGAATTTAAAATTTTCAATGCAGGCCTGGAGAGATGGCTTAGTGGTTAAGGCGCCTGCCTGCTAAGCCTAAGGACCCGGTTCCAATCTCCAGGTCTCACATTTAGCCAGATGCAAAAGTGACGCAAGGGCGCAATGCCACACTTGACCACAAGGGGGCGCGTGCATCTGGATTTCGTTCACAGCAGCTGAGAGACTGCTGGCGCACCCATTTCTATCTGTCTTCCTCTCCCTCTCTCTCTGTCTCTCTCTGTGTCTCTCTCCAAAAATAACATAAAATGATAAAAAAAATTGAAAAAATTTTTCAATGCAAGGTTACTGTTTGTTCTTATCCAATTAAGTACATTTTTATTCTGTGAACAGTTACAACTGACACTATAATCCATCTCTTTTTACTTATTATTTTATGGCTACTTGAAACAGAAAAAAAAGTCTTTAAAAGAATCTAAAAATATGACACATACTTTTCTTTTTCTTTCTTTCTTTCTTTCTTTCTTTTTTTTTTTTTTTTTTTTTTTTTTTTTTTTTTTTTTTTTTGGTTTTTCGAGGTAGGGTCTCACTCTGGTCCAGGCTGACCTGGAATTAACTATGTAGTCTCAGGGTGGCCTCGAACTCTTGGCGATCCTCCTACCTCTGCCTCCCGAGTGCTGGGATTAAAGGCATGCGCCACCACGCCCAGCGACACATACTTTTCAACTGAAAATTTACTAAAACAGCTACAGAAAGACTCACTGATGTGAATTTTAAAAGCCAGAAAGTTGAAATTATGAAAATTTTTATTCTTGCATACGCTTGTTTACTCCTCTTCAAATCTGTCCCAATAACTTGTGAATTTTCTCTGATACTCTCCTCCATATGTCACACAGATTTCCAGGAACTGAACCTCATCTCCCAGAAAACTTTTCCTTCAAACTTCTTCCACCAATAACATACCTAGCATTATATAAAAAGTTTAACATTCGTTTGGAAGACCCGAAACTCCATCTCTTTTACTGGTCCTTACACAAATATT